>JASUAD010000014.1:19963769-21163769 GCA_037013555.1 Sextonia rubra
GGGTGTGTCAAATTGGAGTGACTGCGGGGGAGGTTGGGAGAGTATTTATTTATTTATTGTTTTCTTTTTTGGTTTTTTTTTGTTTGGGGAGAGGGTGGCCGGGGGGTTGTTGGGGGGGGGGGGGGGGGGTGGTTGGGGGTGTGCGCGTGGTTGATTGGATCATAGGTGTGCCTTTTGGCCTAGAAAGGGTGGGTGTGCACATGCCCTCTGGTGTAAATGTTCCGCCCGACCACTAACATATGTACTCATAATTAGCCTAAGAGGCCTAACTTACTGATAGAAATTGCATGCATGTAGCGTTGAATCAAGGAGGATAGACTTGCTATGAGGAATTGCTGTTGATAAAGTTCTTTTACCATTACTGTTCTGTTTTTACATATACAATATCAACTTTTTTTTTTTTAATTTTTTAATGAGATTTCTGTTTTCTGTAAAAAAAAAAAAAAAAGTAGTTTTGCCTCTAGGGGTTATCTGTGATCATTGTAATCCCTCAAACTCACTACCTCACAATGCCCACCTTGGACGCTCATTTGATTAAGTTGCTCTCTGGAATCTCTGTTTCTCATGTCTATTTGTCTGAAAGCCGATTCAAATAGACTTTCTTTTATTTTTATTTTTTGAAAATAGACTGTTTGGTAACTGCATTTTGCTGGTTTATTTGAGTCTGTGTAAAAAGGAGTCCATATGAATCAGATAATAGACATTTATGCCTGTGGCATAAATAATGAGAAAGGAGTCCATATGAATCAGATATGTATGTCTGAAATGCATAGATGGGGCAGAGCTACCCGGAATCACATGGATGGACGATCCGGTCTTTTTTTTGTCTTAAATTGTGGACCACTGGGTTAATATCTGACCGTCTTCAGAAGCTCAAACACAGCTACAATGTCAAATTTGAGTTACTGATTTGCTACAAATCTTGAGATATTTGTGAAAACTACAGACCCCTTAAATATGAATTTTTGGACCTTTGTGGGATCCTAGATCCAAATCCGAAAAGTTGATCCTCTTTAGAAGGCTAAAAAATGGCTAGGGGTTCAAAATTCATCCATTTATTCCTCATGGATCTTGAGAAATCTTTTAAGAATTTTGAACTGTTCACTCATGTATAGAGTGATAGGGTTTTCACATGATTTAACTCCCAGTCCTTTTTTTTCTCTTTTTAATTGTGGGCCACTAAAACAAAATCTGAACCGTTGGATATCTTTTGAGCCTCAAACATGGCCACAGTGTCAAATTTGAACTGTTGATTTGTCACAGATCTTGAGAGATTTGTGGAAAAGGATGAACTTTAAATATGCATTTCTGAACTTCTGTGGTCCTCAAAAATAAGATCTGAACCGTCGATCCTATGTAGAAGGTTGAAAACAACTATGAGTTCACATTTCATCAATTACTTCCTTGGGGATCTCAAGAACATGTTACACATTTTTGTAGTTGTAGACTCTAGCAGTATGATAAACAGACCATCCAAATTTGTCATAAAAGTACCTACACCTTTTGGAAGAACAATATAAATAAGGTGATAAAATTCCTCATGGTGGGAGGATTGAATTATAACCTAGCAATATATGTAACATCCCAGACCTGGATATAGGGCCTAGAATATTTAGTAATAATGCATTTATTTATTTCATGTTTTTCTTGAATTTTAAATTGAAATATTGATATTTCTTGAATATTTATATGTATTATGACTACATGAAAAATTATTAATTTGTGGGAATGTTTTAAATATGACCTGTTTTGTCTTGGCCCCTATTCCTTAATGAATAGGTTATGACTAGTGTGGATTAGTCCATGTATGGCCCAAAGACCTATTAGGAGCTTGACCCTGGCCCATCTGAAGTGAACCTAGAGATCCGACAGGTGTGACTATTGGAGATTCCGAGAGAGACTCCTCTTGTAGGAGACTTCAAATGAGACTCCTCACCTGGTTGTCCATGCTTGTTATATAAGGGGCCATCTCCTTTATTATCTTCTTCACACATGTCCCATGAAAATTGAGCGAGAGAGAGGAAGATGGATACTTTAAGCCTCCTCACATAAGGTGAGTAGAAATTCCCAATCTACTTTCTTTGTTTCACAGATGTAGAATCTTGACTTTGGATTCTTTGTTTATGATAAGATTGGATTTATGAACTTGATTGGATTGATGATTCTATGCCATGGTACTGTCTGACACTTTACATCTTGAGTTATTATTTCAGGGTTAGATAATTTAATCTCTTATAATTATTTGATTTTTAGAAGATGCTACTTAATCAAGGGGTAGCAACAAATTCCTGTTGGGAACTGGGCTTTTCCAGATTTACATTGTCAATGGAGGGTTTGCTTGACAGGATTTGTGGGACCACCTGGCCACATGATCGATGATCTGAAAGGGGACCCCTGATCGACCCAGTGGGGGGCCAAGTGGCCCACATGATCAATGGTTAGATCTGATGATCTGATAAGGGACCCCTGGTCGACCCTAGTGGGCTGGTCCTAGTGGGGAGCCAACCCCATTGGACCCACAGATCTGATGCCTGGAATACCCTGCAATGCAAGAAGGAACCTGGTGACCCGCTGTGTATCGAATTGGTCTTGAAAAGCACATAATAGGGATAGAAAATTGGAAAATTAGAATTTGGTGATTAGCATGCTTTTGGAACTTTGATTTCGGCAGCAAAGTGGGTTGAATAACAGGGATGTTCAGTTCAGATTTGGAATTCTTCAGATTCCAGATTGTCAGAACATGATTAGATCGGCATGGGCTGTGGACCCACGTGGCCCACCTGATGCAAGATCAGAATCGCACATCTCGTAGAGGACCACTGAGCGATCCTAAGCGTGGGACCCTTTTGTGGGCTGAACCATAGGGCCCACATCCAATTGCTTCGAATATCTTTGGCGTGAGGCCATCTTCTGGGAAGTGATGAAGACCAACTGTTCAAGTTCTTTTGTTTTAAAGGGCTTTCTGAATTTTCAAATAGGACCATGGAGTTTTATCTAAATCCTAGCTTACCCCCTTTTTATAATTTTTCTTATTAAAGAAACCCTCAAGTTATTATGATTGTTTTGGGCACTCTGGTTTAATTTGATTAGTATATGCCATGTATTATAAAACTGTTACTGAATACAAGGAATGCATGTGTCAAACTTGACATGGAAATTGTTTGGACTGGGATACTTGATAAATAATGAAACAATTCTCTTGTTTATTTTATATTGCTGAACTCAAATAAGGGAACCCTCGATTTTGATGAATATAATTAATATTGTATAATTCCTGAATTAATTGTTAGATGTTACAATTAGACTTATTACTGATTTTAAGATTTTACTATTTACTTGCCAACCATATGTTATGTATCCCGTGTCCTTGGGATATTATGTGAAATTGATAAGTATTTGGAATATTGGATTATAACTTAATCTAAATAAATGATGGTTATGAATGGATCCCTATGGTTAATTTTATGATGAATATATGCTTCCTCAACAAGATATGGGCAATGCCACATACTTGGGTACCAATTTTGATTCGAAAGTGGGGTGAGAACTTAACCCAGAGTATGTGGGACTGGCCATGAGAAAGAATGAGATGAATGATAAGTAGGTTGAACTCATGATAGTAAAATGAATTGAAATTGATTTTTGAATATGATTAACCAAATCCTATAGCATTGAGATTGGGATTTTCTACTCACCTTACATGAGGAGGTTTGAAGTATCCACCTGTCTCTCTCTCTCTCAATTTCCATGGGATATGTGTGAAGAAGAAAGTAAAGGAGATGGCCCCTTATATAACAAGCATGGACGACCAGGTGAGGAGTCCCATTTGAAGTCTCCTACAAGAAGAGTCTCTCTTGAAAACTCCAACAGTCACACCTGTCGGATCTCTAGGTTCACTTCAGATGGGCCTAGGCCATGCTCCTAATAGGTCTTTGGGCCATACATGGACTAATCCACACTAGTCATAACTTATTCATTAAGGAATAGGGCCCAGCCACAAAATCAACTACTATAATCCAAACAAAATAGGTCATATTTATAACTTTCCCACAAATTAATTATTTTACATGTAGTCATAATACATATAAGTATTCAAGAAGTATTAATGTTTCAAATTAAAATTCAAGAAAAACATGAAATAAATATATACATTATTACTAAATATTCTAGCCCCCATAACCGGGTCTGGGATGTTACAATATATGATTTATTATTATTATTTTTTGCACAACTATTCTAGGGTTTGGAATAGGTTACTTTGTACATGATTGTCAGTAAAGACGTCTTTTTGTTCCTAAAGCCATGGCCTTTGAGCACGTGCAAAATTAAGTGTACATTGTATGGGCTTATTGCAAGAAAGCAATAAATACACTCAGTTCTATATCTTGTTCCTTCAATATCTTGACCATGAGTTAAAGTGGGTTGTGTACACGCAATGTTATCAACAAAATGTAGAAACATAATATGAAAACATTAGAAGATTTACCCATTTATATGGTGATGTGGAGTAGGTAGAGATGGAGGGGATAGAGATGGAGACTGGAAGTTTAGTTTAGGCGTTTGCCTGGATAATTGGCCTCATGCCAAACTTCCTATCACGTGCGGGGAAAAATAGAGAACTTGGGAAACCCTAAAATCACTTGAGAAAATTCTCATCAAACCTTAACTCTTTAGCCAGGGAGGCACTACAATGATTATAGAGGAGAAAACATAACCCTAAGCGAATATAGACCATCCAAACATATTGATAGCCAAGATTAAAAGTATTTGAATTTAAACACAGAAACCATAAAATAAAATAAAGTAACTCTAAATAACATAAAAATAGCATAAAATGAGTGGGTTGGGCCCATCGGCCGGTCGATTCATGGGGGACCATGGGTCTGTTTTGCGTCATATGGTTTTTAAATTGCAGCTGATTACAAAATTTAACCCCTCAAAAATTTTCAAATAATTATAAAAGGATTTGACCGTAAAAAATCCCTTAGATGTACACTGATCATGGTCAGGCCCCAATTTTTAGTGTGCACTGATTATGATTGTGTGCAAAAATTTTTTTTTTGTTTTTTTAATGTGTGCGTCACTTAGCCCTACATACCAAAAAAAAAAAAGTTCAGAAGAGGAGAAGAAGAAGAAGAAGAAGAAGAGAGGAGAGAGGGAGGGAGAGAGAGAGAGGAATAAAAGAAGCAGAAGAGAAGAAGAAAGGAAGAAGAAGAAGAAGAAGAAGAGAGAGAGGAATAAAAGAAGCAGAAGAGAAGAAAAAAGGAAGAAAAAGAAGAGAGGAGAGAGAGAGAGGAATAAAAGAAGCAAAAGAGAAGAAGAAAGGAAGAAGAGAGGAGAAAGAGAAAAGGAAGAAGAGAGGAAGAGAGGAAAAAAGGAAGAAGTAGAGAAGAAGAGAGGAGAAAAAAGAGAATAGGAAAAAGAAGAGAAGAAGAGAGGAGAAAAAAGAGAATAAAGGAGGAGAAAAATGGAAAGAAAAAAAAAAAAATCCCTTCTTTTCTTTCTCTCTTCTTCTTCCTTTCTTCCTCTCATCTTTTATTCCTTTTTTTCTTCCTCTCTCTCTTCTTTTTTTATTCCTTCCTTTCTTCCTCTCTCTTTTCTTCTCTTCTTTCTCCTCTCTTCTTCTTCCTTTCTTCCTCTTTTCTTCTTCCTTTCTTCTCTTCTTTTTCCTCTTTTTTCTCCTTTCTTCCTCTTCCTTTCTTTTTTCACCTTTCTTCTTCCTTTCTTCTGCGCTTCTTTTTTTTTTTTTTTTTGTTTCGTATGTAGGGACAAGTGCATCACTCAATCATACACTCAAAAAATATATATATAACGATCAGGCCCCTTGGACTCGATCAGTGCACGCTAAAAATTGGGCCTGATTGTGATTAGTGTACATCTAAGGGGTTTTTTGGGTAAAATCATCTAATATGAATAGATAAACTAAATATGAAAATAAAATACAAATAATAAGAAAAAAGTAACCTAAAGGCTAAGGGTGTATCTGCGCATTATTTAGGTATGCATGGAAGGTAGAAACTTAATGATAATATTTACTTGATGATTGTGAAAGAATTTATTGTGTAATATAATATTGCAATAAATCCAAATAATATGATAAAAAATTTCATTAATGGCCTAAACAACATTGATTTGGGCATTTGTTTGATCGACATGGAAGTTAGAAGCCCAAAACTATTGTTTTATTGATAAATCTTTTAGTATAATATTACAATTAATCCAAAATAAATATGATAATACTTTCATGGCCTAAACAATATGTACTTAAGCATTCTTAAGAAAGGTCTACATGGAAGATAAAGATATTAAAATGATTTCATATTTTTTTATGATAAAATAATATTTTATTAATTCCCAAACATAGTTGGGACAAGGCTTTGATGGTGATTATGATAATGTTATTTACTTATTTTTATTCATAAAGAGAAAAATAAAAAATGATTAATTAAGAAACCATGTTGATCTAGACATTCAGAAAGTTCAAATTTTAGATTTGTAAATTAGAGCCCCTGCCATCACTTTTTTTCTTAAGCAATTTGGGAGAAATCAAAAGATTTAAAGAAGTTCCAGGCTGTCTTAGCAAAGAAATGCAAACTATTAATAAGTCTTGGTTTAAAATCAATGGATCTAAGTAAAACAAACGGCCTTGAGCCAAGTTGAAGCCACTGTAATGCATGCATGTGTGTGTTTTAGGTGGATATATAATTTTTTTTTTAAGTTTCATAAAATTTGGTTAATTGCATGAAAAGTTCAAAAATATTACCAAAACTCCCTCGAGTTGGTTTCAAATCACCAAACGTTTCACGAATTCATCAAAAGACAAAGTACTAATCGATGCTAACTAATTCTAGAAGAAAAAAATCAAAAAAGAAAAAGAAAAAAGAAAACACTATGCACATACCTTTGTGAAGCTTGCTAGCCAAATTTGCATAACGTATTTGATCTCATTGAAACAACTGTGTTTTTGACACAAAATGATGCTCTCTCATAAGGTGAGAGTTTCCTTGGAGATGATTTTTTCATAGTGAAAGCACTAGGGAGGGCAGCTAACAAGCACGAACACTTCTAAGAAAGTGACGTATCAGTGTCGGACACGGACACTTCTCGGACACTCTCGGACAGGTGTTCGATACTATTTAACCGTATCCATAATTAAGAACTAAAAATCTTAATTTCGGACACCTGTTCGACACTCTTTTTACAAGGTGTCTCACAATTCCTAGCCCGTGTCTATGACTAAAAAATAAATATGTGGCTGATATCTCTTGGACACTTTGTTAACATGTGGTTATTAAAACTTATAAAATTGATATATAACAATTTTATACCATGGAAAAATATATGATTGTAAATATTAATCATATCACAAACAAAAGACAAATAAATATTTCACTAAAGATTATGGCCACAAGATTGCCTTTTTTTTTTTTTTTTTTGCTTTTTGTTTTTGTTTTTTTTTTAGGGAGGGAAAAGAGATGATCCGCCCTTTTCTTTATATAGATTTTATGAAACTATGGATATTTTATGTTTAATGATTATGAATTATGTTTTAGTGTTGTATTGATATTTGATAATTTGATATGTTTGTTAGTTGTTACTTGAATTTTTATTTTTTGATTGTTAAATTGATTAAAAAAGTTAAAATGATATTTTTTTAGTAGATGACTATATATATAAATTAATATATATTATTAACATGTCCCCGGACGTGTTTGTGTCCTATTTTTTTGAGAAATGCCGTGTCGGCGTGTCCATGTCGTGTTGTATCTGTGTCCCGTGTCCGTGTCCGTGCTTCTTAGGAGGGCAGTGAAGGGGGGAAGAAACACTTTATATGCATGTTGGATTCTTGGCCGATATTTTCAAAATATTGACTGATGGTGAGGTGATAACTGTATCATACTGTTATCGCTTCAAAAAAGCGTATTGCTATCAGACAATACATGATGCTTGTTGGCAGATATATGTTTTGAACCATGAAAGCTGACCCTTCATAAACCACCTTTTGGCTGGGTGAGCCCAGCATAATACAAAGCCTACAACTGGGCCAGCTAAAGCTCTATGCAGAGCCCCAACCAGTCCAATTCACTAACACACAAAGATGACATCTGGAGGCAAAGAAACAGCAAAACAAGGTTGACCTTTGATATAGAATTAATTTTTTATCGCAATTTTGAAGTAGCTGAAGCTTACATGGAGCAAACTGAGCATTGTAATAAGGCCTGCAAGGGTTCAATTGGGACTATCATAAGAAGGCCAGCAAGGGTTACATTTACATATGCATATGCAAGTGTTATACACATGTGAAACCAAGGTTTAAAAAATTGTTTGGCTGAGTCCGAGTTGGGTTGCGTGGGACTCGGACCCGAATCATGTGACTTGGATGAATCGACATGGACTCGGCCATGACTGAGTTGGGTTTTGAGTCTGATTTTTTATACCTTGTGTGAAACACATTACTATGTCAAAATGACCATTTTCATGTGTAAATTAGTATATCCAACAGCGTTAAGTATACTATGGAATTTTTAGTGAATTTCTCAAAATCCGTGAAGAATTAAGAAAAGAAAAATTTGTGCCTCCTTGCTGTTTTTAGCCATAGAGAGAAGAAGAATGGTTCAGGTCATGAATTGCGAGCCCACAAAAGTGCAGAAATTAGATTTGTATGCATGAGATTTATCTGATTTTTTTTTTTGCAAATTTCTCAAAATTCATTAAGAGTTAAGAAGATAAATATTTTTCTTCTGGCTGTTCTTAGCCATATAAAGAAGATGAACAACTCAGATCATGAATTTGGGCCCATAAAACTAAAAAAAAATGTTGTTGATGGGATTCAAACCCAGGTCAACTAAGGGTCACCTTGTGTACCTGTGCTTGGCCACAATCCCATCTGTAAACCATTTTACCACCTTTTGAGCTGTGAAAACTTTTATACAAATACGTGTTATTATGCCCCCATTTTCACACCACTTTTACACATCACATTCGTAAATCAGTGCAAACCAATGCAAACATCAGCTGCTCTTTCGTTGTGATTCAGTGTTGATTCAAGTTCCCATGTGTTGACCCTTTTTTTATCTTGCAGTTCAATTCTAGATTGTTTTGGGATCTGACTGCCCTTTGGGTTTGTCTGGAAATCATTGCTAATAAAATTATGACTTCTGATGCCCTGAGGAAACAGGCTGAAGATTTTTTTTAATAGATGCATAATGCATATGAAGTAAGGATAGATTGGGCATTGTTTTTCCTTCACGCTGTATGGCTTAGAAGATAGTGACCTATTTTTGGAGTTGGAGTTTCTTTCAGTGATGCAACAGGTCAGATAGATGTGACCGTGATAGTCAATCAGGTCATGGACACCTTTTAGCAATAAAAGAGAAGTCCCGTGGTCTGGTTTTCTATGATGCTGGTTAGGGGGTTTGGAAGAAGAGGATTTGAGAACTTTTGATGCTATAGAGAAGGTATTTGAAAGGCTTTTGTTGTCAATTAAGCATTGTGTTGTTGATGGGGTTTTGGTTCTAAAGCTTTTATTTTCCATCTGGGAGATAACTTTTTTGCTTTTGGACACTTTAGTGGATGAGGTGATGTTTAATGATGGGGTGACCACTGCTGGTCTATCTGGAGATGTTCTCAGGACAGGTTCCTCAGTGATGTATTTTTCTTTTCATTCCTTTTGCCCTTGGCTGAATTGACATCACTTCATGTGTTACTCATTGTGTCTGTCTTTTGTTCCCTTTGCTTTTTGCTATTACAACTTTGAGTTACTTTTAAAACAAAAAAGAAAAGAAAAGAAAAGAAAAGGCGCAGGGTGTATGCCTTTAAAAGAAAGGAAAAAAGACACAAGGTGTATGCCTTAAAGAAGTTATTATTATTATTATTTTATTTTGTTTTTTGGGAAACCTTTACTAACTGATGGCTGTAGCTGACCTACTTGCACCTAACCCGAGTGAAAGTGTTTTTATAGTCTTTGTTGTACAATCTGAACTTTTTAGAAGATATATTTATCATTAGTTCCCAGTAAACACTTGTCTTCTGTCTTTACTTCTTCACGGCCTTCAATTTATTTTGAAGTCCACTCTTGCAGCAATTGACTGGAGGAACCTTAATATCAAGAGATAGGGAATTTATTGTGTTATATAGAGGCAAGGATTTTCTTCCGTCTGCAGTTTCTGCTGCTATAGAAGAGCGAAGGAACTATGGAATTCATATTGGGAAAATGAGAATGGATGGCGGTTCATCTGTTAAGGCCACAGTTGCACCTACTGAACATTCTTATGTGGATGAACTTCAAGAAGTAAAGGACCAAAAAAGAGCATTTACATCAGAACAGGGGAAATTACGGCCAAAGGATGCAGCTGTTAGAAGCCTAGATGCTAAGCTCTCCCTGGTATGTACATTTTAGATGGCTTGCTTATCGATGGAGGTGGAGAAGTTGAATAAAAAACATCAGCTTTGTGCATGATTCTTAATTATTACATGCTTCTTTGTCAGTTTGGACCATTTACTTCAATTTTTTGTGCAATGCAATTTTCACATAAACAGGTGTTGGAAAAGAAGGCCAAGGCAGAAAAACTATTGGAAGAGCTGGATAAAGTGGCTGAACCCCCAACACCAGATGTAGATAAGGAGGGTATAACTGAAGAAGAGAGATACATGTTGAGGAAGGTTGGCTTGAGAATGAAGGCTTTTTTACTGATGGGTGAGTTACAGCATCTACCATAGCAGTAATAGTCCAAAACTTGTTTAAAATGATGTCATAAAGAGAGGTGATAGAAATATTGCAATGTTTTTTGTGTGAGCTTAATAAAAACAAAATCACCTAGAAAATATTGGATGATTTTCAACGTGTTGCCTATGTTTGAAACCCTTAGGGCCCATTTTGTTCATCTAGTTGAATTCCTGGGAATTCTAAGACTTGTATGTCTGGAAGTAGTTAAAATTGAAGCAACAAACTGAATATCCAAATTGATGACTGGTAGCCCAGTTGTGAGGCATCTTCCCATCCACAAATATTACCTAGAATTGATGCCTGGGTCTATTGGATAGGGACTTGGGTAGTTTGAGTCTGAGGAGTATGTGACTGTACAAGGCCCACCAAAAAAGAGAGATATTAAAAAGCAATCCAAAATGACCATCAGTTCCTCCTTCATTGGAAAATAAATCAAGGGGAGATGGGAAATGAATATCCAACCATTACTCTCTCGATTCAAATTCTATGAAACTGAATGTCCCATCTATGTCTCCACCTCTATGATCATTTGGCCATGAGTGCCTATGTGTTCAATTCCATGCAAAGTTGTAAGCAAATAGGTCCTAAAGATATCTTAATGAGATTTTTCCATAAATATTAAAAAAATCCACCTGTTTTTGGATTCTTTTTTGTTTTAGAACTCTCCTAATTCTTGATAAATATTTATATATACTGATATTTTTTGGAAGAACTCAAAGCTTTTAAAATTGACCTAGTAAGCAGAAGCGCTGAAAATGAGAGTTAGGAGAATACCATTCAATAATAATAATAATAATCATAATAATAATAATAATAAAAGAGTTAGGAGAAACAATTTGTGATGCAGGATAGGCCATGGCCCATGGGTCGACCAGTCCTTTGGGCGCAGCCCATTTAATTTATGTTATTGTATTTTATTTAGAGTTCTTTTTTTTGAATGGTGTATGTTTCTTAATTCATTTAAGTTGGTATGTTTTAATTTTAGCTGTATGAATGTTTAGATTGTTGAGATTAGATTTAGAGGTTTTTTTTTTAATTTCTGTTTATATATTGATGTAATGCCTCTTTGGCCAAATTAACTTTGATTAATGAAAAGAAATGTTTGAGTGCTTTTGCTCGTTGCAATCTCTCCTTCAATGGGAATGACGCAATGCCATTGGCATTAGGCCTTATCTAAGAAGCACGGACACTTCTAAGAAAGTGATGTGTCTGTGTCGGACACCGACACTCCTCGGACACTCTCGGACACGTGTCCGATACTATTTAGCCGTGTCCATAATTAAAAACTAAAAATCTTAATTTCGGACACTTGTTTGGCACTCTTTTTGCAACGTGTCCCACAATTCCTAGCCCGTGTCTATGACTAAATAATAAACATGAGGCTAATATCTCTTGGACACTTTGTTAACGTGTGGTTATTAAAACTTGTAAACTTGATATATGACAATTTTATACCATGAAAAAATGTATGATTGTAAATATCAATCATATTACAAGCAAAAGACAAATAAATATTTCACTAAAGAATAAGCCTCAAGAATCAAGATTGGCTTCTCTTTTGCTTTTTTTTTTTTAGGGAGGAAAAAGAGATGATCCGCCCTTTTCTTTATATGGATTTTATGGAACTATGGATATTTCATGTTTAATGATTATGAATTATGTTTTAGTGTTGTATTGATATTTGATAATTTGATATGTTTGTTAGTTGGTACTTGAATTTTTATTTTTTGATTGCTAAATTGATTAAAAAAGTTAAAATGATACTATTTTTTAGTAGATGATTATATATATAAATTAATATATATTATTAACGTGTCCCTGACGTGTCCGTGTCCTACTTTTTTTAGAAATGCCGTGTCGGCATGTTCATGTCCTATTGTATCTGTGTCTCGTGTCCGTATCCGTGTCCATGCTTCTTAGGGCCTTATACCACCTAGTGTATGAAGCTCTATCAACTCCATCTCAAATCTGCCAGTCGACACCATAAGCATCAGATCCCGTGGACTGATTGTCTAAACTCTAAGAACCAACCATCAACCCTCAGTGGTAGAAATACTCTTGGTGACCGTCATACTCCAACAAATCCAAGCCATCCATGCCCTTCCCTAATCCATACGGAGTCTATCCCACCAAAGCGATGTCCCATTATTAAATTAAACGGATCTGGGCTTCTAGTTGGCTTAGACTTGACATTCACAGCCCCCCAGCAAGTGGAGGCTAGCCTTAGCATGTGTCATGGTGGGAACCATGTGCAAGGCATCTTCGCGTTGCCTTGGTTCTTGACTGGCGACATACAACAAAAGAGCTGAAAGGCCGTTTCTTTGAGCTCGATGGAGGGCTATGGCTTGACGGTGAGGCTGCAATGACTGCTGGGAGTGATGATGATGCAGGTAGATGAAATCAATTGTTACGGTGGCTCATAAATTTTGGAAATAAATCAACAAAATTATGACAGTCATGACCCTATTCAAGTTACAGCTTCTACTAGTTACTATTTCATATTTTATGAGATATTTTGTATTTATAATAGGTCAAAAGAATCAATTGACGCATTGCAAATATTCTGGACCTTAAATACTCTAAATACATTTGGAAATTGTTAGAGTTCCAACTGGGCCTGCTCGAGTGCATCCATAAAGCTGGATTCTGGCTTGAACATGAGTTTGCTGGTTGAGTATTGACTAAATGCTTTACCCTGATAACTTAGAAACCTCATCCAACTTCTAACTTGTTTGGGCCAACAACCTGGCCCAACCTGGCTTGACGATTTTATCACTAAATTGTTGAGATGGCAGTTTGTTTCAGCCATGCTGTTGGAGGTAGCCTTTTAATTGACAAGAGGTATTGTTTATATAAATATAAATATATTTCTTCAATTTTTTAATTTGGGAGGAGATGGATGATTTAATGCTAGAAAACCCAAATAGTGATAAAAGTTTTCTTGGAGGGGATTTAAACGGGCATATAGGAAGAGATAATAGAGGATATGAGAGAGTGCATGGAGGGCATGCATTTGGATAAAAGAATGAATTCGGAAACACTATATTGGACTTTGCAGTGGCATTTGATCTTATAGTAGCAAATACTTACTTTAAAAAGAGAGATGGGCATTTAATTACATATAAAAGTGGGAGTAATAGGAGTCAGATAGACTTTTTTCTAGTTAGAAAACAGGACCGATTGGCTTGTAAAGATTGTAAGATTATCCCAGGAGAGAGTTTGACTACGCAACATAGGCTTGGAGTTTTAGATATTTGCATTAGAAGTAAAAAGAGAGCAGTAGTAAACAAAATAGACCCTAAAACAAGGTGGAGAGATTTGAAGGGGGAAAGAGCAAATATATTTAAGGACAAAATGATTGAGAAAGGAGAATGGAATATTGAAGGAGAAACTACAGTAATGTGGAATCAAATGGCGAATTGCATTAAGAATGTTGCAAAGGAGGTACTTGGAGAATCAAAAGGGAAGAGACATTAATAAAGAAACATGGTGGTGGAGTATGGAGGTTCAGGAAGTTATTCGACAAAAAAAACATTGCTACAAAGTTTGGCAGGGGACTAAGAGTATAGAAAATTTTGAGTTGTATAAGAAGGCAAAGAAAGAAGCTAAGAAAGTAGTAAGTAGTGCAAAGTTCAAAGCATACGATGACCTCTATAATAGGTTAGGAACAAGAGAAGGAGAAAAGGATAATTTTAAGCTTGCAAAAATAAGAGAAAAGAAAAGTAGGGACTTAGATCATGTCAAATGTATCAAGGACAATGAGGAAAATATTTTGGTGAAGGACAACGATATTATAGAAAGGTGGAAAGAATATTTTAGTAAACTTTTAAATGAAGAATATTTGGGCGATACAAGAGTGGAGGAGGATAATTCATTACAAGAGTATACTTTTCTCCGTAGAATTAGAGGGGTGGAAGTGAATGAAGCATTGAAGGGAATGAAGACAGGAAAGGCAACAGGCCCAGATGGTATTCCGATAGAGGTATGGAAATGCTTAGGAGAGGTTGGAGTAAGTTGGTTATGTAAACTATTCAATAAGATGCTTGTGACAAAGAAAATGCCGGATGAATGGAGAAGAAGCATTGTAGTACCTATATATTAGAATAAAGGAGATATACAAAATTGTACCAACTATCGAGGGATTAAACTTATGAGTCAACACTATGAAGTTATGGGAGAGAATAATAGAGCAAAGACTGAGAAAAAAGTCTATGATTTCGGAAAATCAATTTGGTTTTATGCCAGGGAGATCAACTATGGAAGCTATCTTTTCACTTAGGCAATTAATGGAAAAATACCGAGCAAAGACGAAAAATCTACATATGGTCTTTATCGATTTGGAAAAAGCCTATGATAGGGTACCGAGGAATTTAATTTGGTGGGTCTTAAAGAAAAGGAATGTCCCAAGAGGTTACATTGAAATTTTAAAGGATATGTACGAAGGTGCAATAATAAATGTGAAAACCACATGTGGAGAAACGGGTGGATTTTCCGTGACTCTAGGCTTACATTAGGGATCATCCTTAAGCCCTTATCTCTTTGCATTAATTATGGATGAGTTAACTGTGCATATTCATGAAGAAGTACCATGGTGTATGTTGTTCGCAGATGATATAGTATTGGTGGATGAATTAAGAGAGGGTGTAAATGCAAAGCTTGAGAGATGGCAAAGGGCATTAGAATCTAGAGGCTTTAAAATAAGTCGTACAAAGACAGCATATATGGATTACAATTTCAGTGGACATATACAAAGTGTTGAAACCACTGTCAAAATTGAAACCCATGAGATACCACGTAAAGATTTTTTTCGGTACCTAGGCTTTATGATTAGTAAGGATGGGGAGATTGACGAAGATGTGGAGCATAGGATAAGAGTTGGATGGCTGAAGTGGAGACTAGCTTCGGGAGTACTTTGTGATAGACAAATGCCAACAAAATTGAAAGGAAAATTTTACAGGACAGTGGTTAGACCAGCTATGACATATGGAGCAGAATGTTGGCCAATTAAGAAGACACATATTCATAAGATGGATGTAGCGGAAATGAGAATGCTTAGGTGGATGTGTGGTAAAACTAGAAAAGATAAAATTAGAAATGAGCGCTTTCGAGAACATTTAGGGGTAGCACCAATAGGAGATAAGATTAGAGAAACTCGTTTAAAATGGTTTGGGCATGTTGAGCGTAGGCCAGTAATGGCACCGGTGAGAAAAAGTTTGGATATATGGGTGGAGAGTCCATCAAGAGGTAGGGGTAGGCCGAAGAAAACATAGATGGAAGTCATTAATTCAAATTTGAAGAAGTTGCACTTATCGAAAGATTTAGCTCAAAATAGAACGGAATGGAGAAATAGAATTCATGTAGCCGACCTCAACATGGTTGGGATAAGGCTTTGATGATGATGATGATCTTCTATTTTTTAATTTATTTAATATTATTTTTTTTTATGATTCAGGGAGGAGAGGAGTTTTCGATGGAACCATTGAAAATATGCACCTGCACTGGAAGTATAGGGAACTTGTTAAGGTAATTTCCACGGACAAGAGCTTTGAAGATGTAAATAGAGTGGCACGGACTTTAGAGACTGAAAGTGGGGGGATATTAGTAGCAGTGGAGAGAGTGAGCAAGGGTCATGCAATTATTGTATATCGGGGAAAGAACTACAAACGCCCAACTGACTTGAGACCACGGACACTGTTAAATAAAAGACAAGCTATGAAGCGCTCATTGGAGGCACAACGTCGTGAGGTAAACTTGATGCTATTACTATTATAGATGTAGGAGTTTTATGACTTGTTTTCACTGATATTCTGTTACTAATACTTTGCCCTTTCATTACTGCCAAAATGCTGCAGTCCTTGAAGCTTCACGTCTTGAAGCTTACCAAAAATATAGACCACTTGAAGCAGCAGTTGGTCAGTTCTTTCATTTTCAGACTTTATTTTATGTCTTCTATGTTATGATTTGTCTCATGAAAACTCTTGATTCATTTCACAAGTTGTTTTGAGTGGTGCAGGTCAAAGATGATGCAATGGCTAATCGTTTTTGGTCAACGGAATATGAGGGAGCAATTACTGAGTTTGAAACCAGTGGCTCAGGTTCCCTGAAATTGAGCCATCATGAAATGAATGTTAAGGTGAGGCTCAGACTGAATTGTAATGTGGAAGTGAATTAGAGTGATTATTGGCCGGTTAGAGTATCTTTTCATGTCCAATAAAATGTGTGGGTCTCACTTCACTATTGACCATAGGATTAGTTGTGAGAAAGTCTCTTTCGCATGGTCAAGACTATGAAATTCACTTTGGAACATAGATGTAAGGCATACATGTTCCTTAGCTCTGAAAAATGACCATGGAATTCTAAATTATAGCTATAGTACTGCATCTACTTTACATGTTACTGGATCTTATCTGCAAGACAGTAGTCTTGCCAACTAGACTAACATATGACAAAGGGGTTATATTTGTACAATATAAATTTAGTGTAACATACACGTATTATTTATTTCCCACAAGATTGAGATAAGATTTCAGTAAGCCAGTTAGGGATGGTGATTGGATTGTAATAAGCTAATCTATGATTGTTAATATCCTTCAATCAGGGGTTTCTTGTATAAAAGATTTAGTCATCCCTCAAAACGAGAGAACATACAATTCACCCCATTTTTGTTTTGATTCTAGTCTTAAATTTGACATGGTATCAAAGCCCATAACCTCTTGCAAAGTTGTCCATTTAGGGATTTGCAAAGGTGGTTTTGTGGGCCCTCTCTTTGATTTAGTCCTTGTAGAGATCCTGCATTGTTTGTGCGCAAGACATGTCCAATCCTTTAAGGTACTTTTGATTGTGGAAAGACTTTGTGGGTGTCCTTCTCTATTGACCAATATTAGAAGATCATGGACCCTCTCATCTCATTCTGCACAAGGGCTTCTTGTGCGCAAGAAGTCACAGGCCTTATTCATAGAAGAAAACTTTCCCACAATGGTATTTTTTGTGATTTCATAAACCTCTATGGATCCCAACAATTGACCAAGACCGAAAGATAGTCATCCTCCTTTAACACTTGAAGATTCCTCCACTTTGCATGATAACGAGGCCCTTGGGATTCCTAACTGTGGAGGTTGTGGAAGACGGTAGTGTCAAGACAATCATCCTCGTTTGGCACTTTTGGAGAGAGAGAGGGGGGGGGGGGGTGGGTTTGGGAGCATTTGTCTGTCATAAATAGACAAGGATTGGCCATTGTCCCTATAGATCACCATGTCAAAGTCCACCAATATAGGGTCTACAGATCTAGAAGAAATCTTTAACTTCATTCATAGGTCTCGATGGGATGGGTTGATTTGCAACCTAGAACAGGGCCAAAGGGAGTTGACCATAAGTCCCACTCCATATCATCAGATCTGATTGATGACTTGATGATCCTCCTGAGTCCTAGAATCAAATCCAGCTAATACAACATGCCAACAGTCACTGTAGCGGGAGTATATGATAGCAATAGTCTATCGAATGATCAGATACCTCTAATTTCTACTCTATTTAGATATTACAGCATCAAATTTAGAAGTTCTACTAACCTTGTATAGAAGTTCTTTGCTCGAGCAGTGATCGGTCTCACACCAGACATCTGCAATGCGTCCCGCCGACAATCCTCCTTTGTCTTCCTTACAATTCTATCCTTTTGCTGTAAAACTTCATGTTAGAGCTCTCTCTCTCACTCGGTTTTTTTTTTTTTTTGGTGAAGAAGGAAGAGCAAGTTCCTTTATATATTAGTGCTTGGACGTCCTACACCAGAAGTCTTGTTTGGGCACTATAAGAGGAGTCCCACTAGGAATGTATTCTTGAGAGAGAGTCCTGTTTGGGACTCTCATTCTCCTAATGACCTTGATCTAGCCTAACTATAGACTCACTAAGAGTCATGACCCTACTCAAATAACATGTAGATATTTTGATGAAATTAAGAGTTTCATTGAGACCCAAGAAGTCTTGCTAAGGATACTACAATCATCATTTTTGGGTACCCCTTGTGTGTTTGCCAAAACAGATTGGGTAAGTCCCAATATTCTAAAAAGCTAACTTCCACAACTTTGCATGCATTTCTTTCTCAACAAAGAATAAGAAACAATGGAGACAAAATCCTCCTAGAAAAAATTATAGGGTCAAAAAGCAGAAACAATACTTTAATTCAAGGATCACCAAAATAGGACAACTAGATCAAGTTTTACTAATAACATTACTAATATCAAGTGCAATCAAGGTTTAAAAAATTGGACTCAGGACCCAACTAGGCCATGGCCAAGTCCAAGTCGCATGGCCGTGTCACTTGATTCTGTTAACATTGGCCTATGTAGAATAGTAGGCCATATTCACTAGATGGCCATGTACGTATGATCTCATAGCTGTGTATAGATTGTAAATGAATTGATTGTAATTTGTAAGCTTAATGAAGGCAATTGAGAATTATAAAGAGGGAGGATCCATCGACTCTCAATCCATTCTGTCTTCTCAAAACTTCTCTCTACTTTATTGTGTATGGAATGATATGGTATCAGAGCCTTTGCATAGAGATCCCCTTGCTGTTTAACTGCGATCAGCTAGGAAAGATCCTCTGCAATCCATGCTGGAAAACTACTGTTGGAGGTTCTCTTGTTCAGACAACATCTAAGAAGTACAGACACTTCTAAGAAAGTGACGTATCCGTGTCGGATACCGACACTCTTCGGACACTCTCATATACGTGTTTGATACTATTTTAGCCGTGTCCATAATTAAGAATTAAAAATCTTAATTTTTGATACTTGTCCGATACTCTTTTTGTGACGTGTCTAACAATTCTTAGCCTGTGTCTATGACTAAAAACTAAACATGTGACTGATATTTCTTGGACACTTGTTAACATGTGGTTACTAAAACTTATAAACTTGATATATGACAATTTTATACCATGGAAAATATGTATGATTGTTAATATTAATCATATCATAAGCAAAAGATAAATAAATCTTTCACTAAAGAATAGGCTTTGAAATTTGCTTCTTTTTTGCTTTTTTTTTTTTTTGGGGGGGGGGGGGGGGGGGGGGGGCGTTGGGAAAAGGGATGATTCTCCCCTTTCTTTGTATGGATTTTTTGGACTTATGGATATTATATTTAATGATTATGAATTATGTTTTAGTGTTGTATTGGTATTTGATAATTTGATATGTTTATTAATTGGTACTTGAATATTTATTTGTTGATTGCTAAGTTGATTAAAAAGTTAAAATGATTTTATTTTTTTAGTATATGATTATATATATATAAATTAATACATATTATTGACGTGTCTCCTGATGTATCCGTGTCATACTTTTTTGAGAAATGCTGTGTCGGCGTATCTGTGTCGTGTCGTATCTGTGTCCCATGTCCGTGTCCATGCTTCTTTGGACAACATCATATAGTGGTGGTGTAAACTCTCTTGTTCAGATGACATCATATAGCTTGACCCACCTGATTGATCATGCTTACACAAAAGGAGGGTACCTTGCCAGTCGAGGATGATTGATCACACTTCCACTAAAGGAAGGACCATGAATTCAAGGATTTTTGAAGATTTTTTTGGATTTTTTCAATCATCAGAGGTAGGCCATCTTCTCTAATCTATGGTTTAAGGATATTTTGCAACAGTTTTTATCAAATTCGTTCAACTTCTTGGATTTTTGGTGTTTCTTCATGAAAATTGACTAAGTGCAGCAAGATTAAGATATCATCATGGTATTAAGGACTGATTGACCTACAGATATAGTTGTGGGCCCCACGTGATCAACTGATCACAAGATTAGAGGTCGCCTGAACCATTTCTGGCATTTTTTTTATCAGATCACATATCTGGGCATTCTGGACCCTTTGCTTCCTGTTTTTGGTTGCTATTGGCATTTGGAAACATTGTTTGTTGTTTCATCTTCATTATATTCGATTTTGGCATTTCTGGGAAAGTTTTTTATTGCCTGTTTTCTACTTTTAGTTGACTGAATTTGATCCTAAGTGTCTACACTTGCTACTAAGTCTTCGCAAATATCACCAAGTGTCTTCCTTTGTCTGTTTCATTCTTTTCTTTAAGTTGTAACAGTGTTGGACCATGGATAAAACTGAAATTGCACTCATTAAATTCAATGGCAAAAATTATACATCCTGGGCCTTCCAACTACAGATTTACCTTAAGGATAAAGAACTATGGGGCCATATTGATTGGTCAGATGTTAAACCTGATGACAAGAAGGACTTAGCGAATTGGGAGACGAAAGATGCACAAATCATGAGTTGGATCTTAGGGCCTGTAGAATCTCAGTTTATTCTCTATCTTAATCCATACAAGACTACTAAAGACATGTGGATCTACATGAAAACAATCTATCAATAGGAAAACCCTGCACGGAGATTCCACTTAGAACATGAAATCTCTCAATTTACTCAAGGAACTTTTTCAATTCAAGATTATTATTTGTAGTTTGGTAGCTTATGGACTGACTATATTGAGTTGATTTATGCGGACCTTTTTGCTCCCTCTTTGCCTATTGTCCAAGAACTTCATAAAACAAGTCTAAGGGATCAGATCTTAATGAAACTACGACTGGAGGTCAAATCTCATGAGTCATGTGCCCCATTGATGTTGCATATGCTACATGAGGCAAACCACGAGGTCGAGATATGAGTAAGGTCAAATGCTACTCCTGTAAAAAATATGGACATGTCTCCACTCAGTGCAATAAAAAATATTGTACCTATTGCAAAATCAAGGGTCATGTCTTTCTCAAATGTTGAAGGTGCCCTTGGTATCAGGCTTAGAAGGCCAAGTTGGCCACTATGCACGAGTCCTTGGTTGCATTTGCCTATGTTGTTAACACCTCTATGCTTGCAACTCTTGCTTCGCCTTTAACTTCACTCACAGCCGAATTGGTTTAATAGATGATAGTCAATGCTCTCTCTGCCTTTGGGGTTTAAGGTAAATCCAATTCTTCCTCCATCTAGTATTTTGACCAAGGTTTAAAAAATTGAACTTGGGACCCGACTCAATCATGACGGAGTTCGAGTTGACTCGGCTGAGTCGCATGGGACTCGCTGAGTCGGATTAGGACTCGGCCGAGTCCCATGGCTGAGTCCCATGTTTTGAGTCCGAGTCTATGTGACCTGACTCGGTATGGGCTGAGTCGAGTCTACTTGGCCGAGTCGAGTCAACTTAGCTAAGTCCACTCGGACTTGGCCGAGTTTTTAAACCATGATTTTGACATAGGGACTTCCAATCAAATGACATTTTCTCCCAAATATTTATGCAAAATAAATAATTATGATGGAAACCTTAGCATCAATACAGCAAATGGTGGCACTATTCCTATCACTGCTGTTGGTAACATATTGCATTCACTACCTTTGAATCATGTGTTTTTATCTCTTGAGTTAACTACAATTCTATTGTTTGTTAGCCAACTTGTCGATCATGATTGCTCTTTCTGCTTTTGCCAATCTAGCTGCGTTGTGCAGGATCAAGTGTCAGGTAAGGTGATAGCAAACAGGTCTAAGTGCGGATGTCTCTTTCCATTTCAACTACCGGCACATGAAAGGAATAAATCTAAGATTGTGTTATTATGTGATTTTAGGAATAAAAATGGCCAATTGTGGCATAAAAGATTAGGACATCCTAATTCTAAGACTTTACTTTTTCTATTAAACTCTACATTGCTTAATGATAGTACTAAATCTTCTTTCCATGATATGTCTTTCGATTACACTAGTTGTATGATGTGGAAAAGTAAAACACTTCCTTTTCCAACACATGATTTCTTATCTTTAAAATGTTTTGATCTTATTCACAATGATGTAAGGGGTATTGCACCTGTGCACTCTCACTTTTATTGATGGCCATAGTCAGTTCACATGAATTTACTTTCTTCACTCAAAATCTGAGGTTTTTGCCACTTTTAAAGCATTCTTAGGTTATGTTGAAACCAATTCTCCATCTCCAATAAGGTTCTTCTTTCAAATTCTAGAGGAGAATGTGTCCACGGATTTTCAACAATTCTTGCAACAAAATCTCCCAACGAACAATGTCCCTACGCTTCACAACAAAATAGCATATTTGGAAGAAAAAATTAGCATCTATTGGACATTGTTCGCACCCTCCTTTTGGAATCCTCTATTCTTGCCAGATTCTGGCCTGAAGCACTCTCTACAGTAGTTCATTTGATCAACATATTACCTTCTTCTTGCATTGAAAACCAAACTCAATATTTCCAGCTTTTCCAAAAACAACCCAAATACTCTCACCTTTACCCATTTGGATGTGTGTGCTTCGTTCTTCTCCCACAATTTGAGAGAACCAAATTAGCTGCTTAGTCATCTCATTGTGCATTCTTAGGATATGCTACTGACGAAAAAAGGTTAATTTGCTATGATCCATTGGTCAAACGCATAAGGATTTCTCGAAATGTGTTTTTTTTAAATTAGTAGTTCTTCCAAACTCATGTTGATACTGCTGAATCACTTCCAATTTCATTTCTTCCTAACTTTTCTGAATCAATTCGTCTTGCCACAATTAGGATATTGTGTATGAAAGACGTAGTCTGAAGAATGACACTGCACCGGAGCCACCCGATACTATCTCCGTCCCTACACTGGATCCTAATCTGGTTTCTCCACAAGACCCCCCTAGCTTATCTCCATCGATCATCAAGACCCTCACGGACTCCTGATCGTCTACGAATTACTCATACTTCATTATTGACTACTATCTTATCTGTTGAAATAAGTACTGCTTATGGGCAAGCGGTACAGCATGATTGTTGGCAAGAGGCTATGCAGGACGAACTTGATGCTTTACGGAAAAATCACACTTAGGATGTATAGCCATGTCCCTCTTTTGTTCTACCAATTGGATGCAAGTGGCTTTATTCTATCAAATTGAACCTCGATGGCTTGTTAGCTCATTATAAGGCTCAATTGGTAGCCCTTGGTAATAGGCAAGAGTATGTGATTGATTCTAAGGAAACTTTTGCTCCTGTAGCCAAGATGACTACAATTCGTACAATTCTTGCTATTGCTTCATCTTAGTCATGGCCTTTGTATCAAATGGATGTAAAGAATGCCATCCTCCATGGGGATCTTAAAGAGGAGGTTTATATGCGTCTCCCACATGGTTGCGCATCCACCTCTAAAAATGATGTTGCTCGGTTATGTCGCTCTTTATATGATCTCAAATAGGCACTCATAGCTTGGTTTGAAAAGTTTTGTACTACTCTGGTTGAACTACACTTTCTACAAAGCCCTTATGATCCATTTATGTTTACACATACAACTACTAAGGGGATTACCATACTTTTTGTTTATGTAGATGATACTGTTATCGCAGGAACTCATAGTGACATGAACTGTAAGCTTCAATCTTCTTTGAAATAGGCATTTCATATGAAAGGTCTCAAACCATTAACCTATTTCCTGGGTTTGGAAGTTCAATAGAGTAAAAAAGGACTATTTCTTCATCAGCATAAATATATCACTGATTTTATTGAAGTGGCAAACCTTCAAGATTTAACTATTGTGGATACTGTCACAACCCAAATTCCGGGGCCTTGTCGGAATCTGAGTTATAACACATTAGCATACAATCCATACACATAAATCAAATGAACACATAAGGCATAAGCATCATTTATTAAAAATGTCTTTCATGTAAGTCAACTATTTAAATAACCAAATAAAATCTATCAAATAATAATTAAATATCCAATACTAAAGATCTCCTTAAACTACTGAATTTAGATATAACGCTCTCCTCAGCCACGCATGCCAAACACTACGGGCTGCTCTTTGCCATTCTCCGGTCCACCCGCAGCTCTATTACCTGAAGGGGCAATCCAACATCAGTATAAATTGGTGAATGAATTTCTACTCTAACATACATCAACAATTTGTATACTAACACTATTATAAACAATTAAATAGCAAATAATAAATAATTCAATCAATGAATATAATTTATGCCAAGACACTTCTCTGAACTACATCCTCATACCCAGTCCACATCATTGTACCTTCTAAATATATATCACAATTATCGAGATGCTATATATGCATCTCCTCATTTGGCATCCTATATGACCCACTGCTTCAGGACCTCAGTGTCCTATCATTTACTTCCATAGATAGCGGAACCAATATCAAATCGAACCCAATGGTCCAGAATCTCACAACTGTAATAAGTCATACCGTGCTAGTAGTTCAGAGCATGTTCATTCCCACTAAAATCAAGCACAACAAATTTCATAAATTATAATATTTTCCTGTCTCATAATTATTACATGCCCGAACCTCATATACTGTAACCATAGAATTGTCACCCATTACTTATCAATATAGGTAAATATATATATATATAACTGGCCATCCATTTGTATTACATCCATAAATTTCATGGATGTATAGCCTAACTTAAGATTGCAGTCTATGTATCCTTAAGTACTCGTAAATGCAGGCTTATTGCCTTACAATTAATTAATAAGTTGTGGGAGGGTTCTTATGTAATTCCTATGATAACATTAGGGCCTTTTTATGATTTCCCAACTTAATATGTACTTCAAGAGGATTGAAAGCCCTGAGATATACTCGTCGTCAACAGAACCTAGTTCTGTAACCATCTTCCCCACGCCTAGTCCTACACAACACATCAGATGGTGGGCCATCCATTCCCCCATCTTCTAGAGTCCAACATGGCTAAGGTTGCCCATGAATCTAGGTTCAGATCCATGGAATGGATCATCCATCAGATGGTCCACTTGGGCCCACAACCCCTGGCGACAAAACAAGTCCCAGACTACCTGTTTTCGAAAAATCTGGAGTTCATCCCTGGATTTCTTTCTTACAAGGAAAATCTGTATTGGAAAGGCTTCTTTATCAATCCACTGTTATTAATTTGAAGATTTCAAGCAATATAAACTAGTCAGGACATAGATTGGGTTCTAGTTCCCATCATATGGTGTCGTCAGTTGCCGTATTCCTCGTTTTTTATCAGAGAAGAATCGATCGATCATGTTAATAAACCTCTTGGAGATGACTAAAATTAGTTGACAATGTCTACCGCAGTAAATCATCCATTCCAGTCACGTAAACTTCTTTATTTAGTCTACATAGTGCAACAACATCACCGATATCTACTAGAGCAAGTAATACAACTTCTGGTACTCTAATTAGATCTATTATTAGCTTGGCTTTCAATCATTGTAGCTCTTAAACAGATTATAAAGTTGTAGGAAATCCACTAACCTTTTGTAGACATTCACAATATGTGGCCGAGAGGACATTCGTCAACTGTTATATGGCTGGTCACCTTCTCCTTCTTCCTTTTCTTTTTCTTGTCTTAGACTTCTCTCTCTCTGATCCTTCCCTATGGTTTAGAAAGAAGTAGAGTGAAACAAATAAGAGACTCCTAAGTTATATATATATATATATATAGCTGATTCCCCACTTTCCTAATGAGAGCCATAAGTAAGCAAGATTCCTTTTCCCATCCAAAATTCACTTCCTTGGGGATGAAGGTGTCGTACAACTCTCTCCTCCTTTTGAAGACTAATCCATGTTGCTATGGGATGGGTCCCCTCACTCAAATATTTAAACCAATATCTTGTCCTAGCATAACTAATTAGCTATAGGGCCCACCATAAAATCAACAATTAAGTATATAAAATTAACAATTAAGTATTTACGAACATGACCAGAATTTCCACCCTTGGGTATTATAGATACGCCTCTAGAAGTCAATGTGAAATTATGGAAAGATGGAGATCTTTTTCCTGATCCAACAACTTATCGTTGCCTAGTTGGGAGCCTAGTATATTTGAAAATTACTCTGACCTGACATAGCTTATGCCGTGAATGTGGTAAGCCATTTTATGATTGCACCAAGGCATCTGCATTTGGCCACTGTTTAGTGCATCATTTGATATCTCCTTGGTTCCTCAACACGTGGCCTTTTCCAATTGGTACACCTCTGTCTCTTATTGCATATTCAGATGTTGATTGGGTAGGATGCCTAGACACTTGTTGCTCTACAACTGGCTGGTGTGTTTACTTGGGGGAATCTCTTATTTTATGGAAATGCAAGAAGCAGTATAAAGTTTCTAAATCCTCCACCGAGTCTGAGTACTGGGCTATTTTTTCTCCATGTTTAGAGTTTCTTTGGCAATGCGATTTACTTTTTGACATTGATTTTTCTTAAACAACATCTACCCCACTCTATGCTGACAATACAAGTGCCGTTTGTGTCACTGAGAATCCCTTCTTTTATGAACGAACCAAGCATATTTTAGTAGATTGTCATGTCATTTGCGATGAATACGATCACAAAGTCATCACACTGACTCATATCTCCTCGGAACTTCAGCTGGTTGATATCTTCACTAAAGGCCTTCCCAGGCCTTGACATGAGTTCTTGGTTTGCAAATTGTTGCTAGTCGGCTATCATCAATTTGAGGGGGGATGTTAACATTGGCCCATGTAGAATAGTAGCCCATACTCACTAGAAGCCCATGTATGCTAAGTCGGCCTTGACCCATTATATTGATAGAATTATCATAGTCAAAGATGTAATCGTGTACACTTTTATTTCCCATTTTGTATGATCTCATAGCTGTGTATAGATTGTAAATGGATTGACTGTAGCCTTAATTAAGGCAATTGGGAATTATGCAGGGGGAGGATTCATCGACTCCCAATCCATTATGTCTTCTCAAAAATTGTCTCTACTTTACTTTGTATGGAATGATAGATTCAGGTTCGAGTCCCATAGGACCCGACTTGGTATGTGTTAGAGTTCAAGTCAATTAAAGATTAAAAAATTGGAATATAATATGATCAATCAAGATTAAAGAATTCTTATTTTACAAGCTCATAAATTACGTCCAACGAGTTTGGAATTACAAGTCCATGCGTTCAAGGATTTAGGCAAATCTCATATTCGGGTTCTTTCTATTCAAGTTCATTCGAAACTGTTGTACCCATATAGAAAATTTTGTTTTTTTTTTTTCACTTATTGGGTGACTCCAATGTGAGTGGGTGGCCTACAGTTTAGTGTATGGTTCATGCTAGCTGCAGGCTAGAATGACTGAGCAATTGGTAGTACCAACTGTCAGGACCCCCTTTGATGATATACATTATTGTATCATTCACCAATATCTCAAGTATTTGGTGTTTCTGTCCATGCATGGTTGTTTACTGTGTTTTTGTCCACGTGCAGAGCCCCACACATGAAGGTGGCTTTCATGACCCTTTGATGATATGCTTTATTGTGTCGTTCGCTAACAATGTTTGTTTTTGGTGTTTCTGGTTACTTGCTCCAACTTTCCAATGCTCACTTAAGTTTTGGGTGCGACTTGTAGTACCAACTTCGTAGTGCCTACTCAAATTTTGGTGCAACTACAAGTGCCAACTTCACAGTGCCCTATCAAGTTTTAGTGCAATTGATGTAGTATCGATTCACAATGCCCAATCAAGTTTTAGCGCAATTGCTAATACCAACTTCACCTTGCCTAATTTAATTTCAGAGCAATCATAGTACCTACTTCTTAATGCCCTAGTCCTTTTTAGCGCAATTGATAGTAGCAGCTTCTCAATTGCGCAACTAAATTGTGAAGCGTAGGTGATAGTACCAACTTCTCAATTGCCATTGTCGGTGCAATGATAGTGCCAACTTCTCAAATGCGCTGATTCTGACAGTACCTTAGTCAATAGATTAGTCATACTAGTTCAATCATCACAACTATCAATACTGATCATGACTCTATTTTATAAACATATCATCAAATGGATTCATAAGTCATAAGAAATACTCATATTCAATTCAAAACAATCTATGGGTCGAGTTCCACATGAGCAATAACCATTTCATTCATCAATCCAAAGGTCTAAGTGTCTAACATCATGATGAATAATTAAGCACAAGATTCTTCTCACATGATCTCATTGAGATTAAGGGCATCTACATGATCGAAACATCAGACATGTTTCACTTTATCATGACGAGAAAATAAATGCACACAAAGACATCATGTGTGATTGATTAAGTGTGAAGCACAAGCAATAATATAATCTAAACCATCAAAGCCGCAAGGATTGCAAGATGAGACGAGAATGAGAACCTAGAACAGAAGAAGCCTAATTTGTAGCAATCAAAATTATGTGTTCAAGACTTAAAATCAAACCCCAATGGTCGGAACCAAACTCCACACCATGGGTCCTCGAACCCCATGGTAACAAGTGCATTGATTCATCCATTGGACATGTCAATAGTGAACCGCATGTTTTGGTGGACTTGCTCTGTAGGGCATACCATCAGTTTTTGCCTTTTAAGTTGGATGTCGCATAAGATTGAAAATACACATCATAGAATTGTGGTAGCATAAGACATTAGCAAAATCCATCGGCCCATGTATCAGCATCAAAACCAACTGCAACAAAATAGCCATGGCCCTTAACATAGATTTTTGAAGAATACCACTATGGTCCCACAGTTGCCTTGATTTCCCAATCCATTACGTGTGTTTGAAGTCTTTGACATCATAAACGTTGGCTTTCTAATGTTGATGTGTGAATTTGAGGGGATCACCAACCTTTATATGCTGCACACACAATACACAAATCTAAATGAGATCTGTAACATGTTGAGATCATCATGTTATGTGGAAGGTATCAAGGTCACGGTTTATCATTGGTGTTAATACACATGGTAAATCAGGTTAGAAGCATTGTCTGGAGGCATTATTTGATCCAATAAAATAACCCAATAAAAGTTTTGACTTCATGGAAGACAATTTAAGAAAAACTTGTATTTGATATGCGTAATTTATCCACTTGTTTGATGGCCCATGTTTGATTTCATGTTGAAAGATGAAAGTGCATTGATGAGAAAATGATGCAACTTCAACCCAAGCCTATTCAAGGATGATCCATCTCATCTCTATCACTATTCTATTCTTCTTGTTTTCTTCTTTTTGGGGCTTCTAGTAGAGGAAGTTAGGATTTAGGATGGGTCGGTCGACTAGGGTTTTGAAGAGAAGAAAGAGAGTTTGAAAGACGAAGAGAGCTGTTGGAGGAGGGGGAGAGAGAGAGAGAGAGAGAGAGAGAGAGAGAGTTTGGAAACATAGTGCCTAATATGGTGTGAGTGAGAGATTCATTGAGTTGCTTGGAAACATAGTGCCTCATATGGTGTGAGTGAAAGTGCAAGCTAGACAAATGCTATGTCCTAGGTTTTCGCACAGGGGGGGTGGGGTGTACGTAATCAAGGCAATTGAGTGATCAAGAGGGATGTGCTATACAAGATGTGTGAGCTAAGTACTCAATGTTTTACCAATTTATACTAGGTATTCTAGCACATGAGAAGTGTGTGCCAAAATCAACAAATATATGACTATCTAACACATGTAACTCAAAGTATATATGAAAGACAATAAAGCATAGAGAGATAGAGGCACACAAGGATTTATATGGGTTTAGTCCTTGACCTACGTCCACTCCCAAGTAAACCATAGAGCTCTGGTTTCTTGGCTTTCACTATGAGAGGTTTCCTTTACACCTAATGTTTTTCATACGGTGGTTCAATCACAAAGGTCTACATCCATCAACTTCTATTTTTTAGTGGTTTGATCACTAAGGTCTAATCCATTTTAAATGATATGAAAATGAAATCCAAACTAAGAACACTTGCTGGACGAAAATTGTCTTGACAGTGCTTTTGATGCTTGAATCCTTAGTTTCAAGCTTTAAGCTCTTTGCGTAGTTGCTTCGTGATGAAGATACTCCATGATAGGATCTGTAGATTCTTGTTTTGAGAAGAAAGAAGAAGCACTATAGAAGAGTTTGTGTGGGAATATTGTCTTATCCCAATATGGGGGGTCGACCAGCTATATTTATTTTGAGTATTGCCTAATCAGAGGCTCTAATTACAATCTATTTTACATCTCATTATAAGCTGAAAAGGAAAGTCCAAGAGTAATTACAATCCTATGATTATGTAAAAGATTTGACCAAGTTAACAGAGATCCATTTGTGAGATATGTTGCTTTATATGGACTGGGTCTGTTGTGATGGGCTTTTGGTTATGCTCCTATCATGGTAGACTTATGGATGTGGACCGCTTGAATCTTCACACTCCAAGGTGTGCACAACCAAGTGAGGATGAGGTCTAGGTCTAGGTTGACTAAGATATGCCAATGGGGTGAGTCAAGTCCCTAGCTAATGACCTTTCCACAAATTCTCTTAAGATGAGCTTTGAATGCTCAAGGATGCGCCTTTAATGCACTTGGTGTGTGTGGAACATGGTCTTAAAGAGTAGAAAAGGTTTTGCTTATAGAGAGCAGGTGCAATTCAAAACAAGAGATCCTAGTTCCACTAATCACTCTTTCAAGAGCTTAAAATGCTCTATGATTACCTATGAAGCTCTTAGAAAGTGAGTGGTAGATGGATTTTGAAGGCTAAGAACGAGTTTAACTTAGTGGAGAACAGAGCTTTCAAAATCACATGAATGTTGGGTGTTGTACTGATCAACAACCCCAAGTGCAAGGTTGCGATGTAGCAATATCCTGATGAGTGCTGGGGTTGAATCCATAGGGAGCAAATCACAATAGATAATTTGTATCTGTCCTATGAGAAAATCTAATGCTAGCCTATAAAAATCTATACAAAACCATAAACATACTTTGCTGGAAATTAAAATTAATTACACAATTACAGCCAATTAAAAATCTCCTACACTAAAAGACCCTATTCTAATGACAACATCCAAAGAAAAATAGACCAAACAACAAATTGAAAGTAGCTAAAAATAAAAAAAAAGAATTAATAAAGTAAAAATTTAGATATAATTAGACATTGGCAATCTAAGGGTTAAGATCCATTGCCACTAATAACTAGAAATATGTATGGCTTAGATTCTCTCCCAGAAGGATGAGCCAAGATGCAATTTCAAGATTATTTTAGTGAGAGATCTCACACTCATGGAGGCTTCAACATTCATATTTTCATCACTAGAGGTCTCTAGGCATTCCATATTTGTCATGAAAATGAGGAATTGTAGAAAAAATAATTGACAAAAATAAATAAACAATAAAGAAATTTGCACCTTTGTTAATTATGTCCATCCATAAGACTAGTAGTAGAGCATAACTTTGCGTTGTTCCTTAGATTACAAAAAAGAACCTTGCCCTCCATCATTATCTTCATCTTCTTAATAAAAATTTTTGCAATTTGTTTATTAGAAAAAGAAAGAAAAGAAAATGGAAGAGCCTCATGGGGGAGAGAGAGTGGAGATAAGAGAGGGAACAGGAAAAAAATAATAAAAAAATGGCTGGTCTTGGATGTCCAAGACTTGGACTGGCTTTTCCCCCCATCTCATTTGAAGTCAAGGCTTCATTTTATAAAATTTTTGTATCACTTAGATTCCAAGCAATTGAAATATTTTGGAAGATTTCATCGTAGACTATAAGTTTGGATAGGATTTAGAAAGTTTTGGAGAAACTTGAGATGTATTTGAAAAAGTTGCTAGGCTTAGTTTCTTGGACTCCAATACTTTCTAATTTGGTTCTCTTGGAAGCTTCTTAGAAATTTACTTGTATTGTACCCCAAAAATCTGAAATTCATCAACAAATATTAAAATCCGAATTTTTTCATCATTATTGGGCCGCATCTTGGGTGAGCAATGGTGGATGGTGGGACCCCTTGGGCGTGCAACATCTCTGTCCTTCATAGAAATGCATCAGTCAACTTCTTGACGTCATATCTCCCTCAATACAATTCTAATTGAGGTAATCTTGGGCACAGATATCTACTTGAAAGGAGCTTTTCAACGGTATGTAGATTGCCTTGATCCGACGCTCGGATTGAAAGTTATGACCATTTGAAGTTTTCATTTCTTGAGAAAAAGGGGAATAACTAAAACCTCTTGTGCAATAAACTTCCTTGTTGATTCTTACTTTCTTAATTTGTTCCCTTTTCCCACCGAACTCTTTCCTTTCTCTTCTTTAATTCAAATTAATAAAAGATAATGCTTCTTGAATTTCGCAGCAAGTGTGTGGGACCCCCATGGGTCTTCATTCTTTTGAATTTCTTTATTTCTTTCTTCCAATTTAGTTCTTCAATTTCTTCTCATCGCATTCCTATTAATGTGGGTCCTTTGAAACTTGAATTTCTTGCACAAAGAATAGAATTAATTCAAAAATTATCATTTAATGTGCAAAAAATAATGCTATGCATGAGACCCAATTCATACTACATGAATGCAAGTGATTACGCCACCTTTATTAATTTTTCATGTTCTAAACAATGATGCAAAGAAAATATATTATTTCACATGTGAATTTTGAGTTATAATTGAGAAAGTAGGGTAATGCAAAAAGGATAATTTCATAAAAACATGGATAAATCTGAATTGTTCAATGATTTTAACTTCAATTAAACTTGTATGCTTAAATGCATGAAATTATGAAATTCAATAAATTCAATCAAATTATCCTAAATAAGTCCATAATTCTACATGAAAGAATGATGAAGATGCATGATGATTTAATGGACTTATCATATACCCCCATTTTATATAGAAGAGCTCCCAATGGCTAGTTCATGGTTAGCCGTAACCAACTTGCGATTAACCTAAGATCCCCAGTGACTAATTTGACCAGTAGTGAAAGCAGCTCCCTAATTGCCGCATTTGACTCCATGGGCGATGAAGCTCACCTGTGGTCCATGGAGGTGACAAAGATTGAAGAATAACAAGGATTGTTGGACTGAATTGTCTGATCTAAGGATCGACTTGGCATTCTTTATATAGGGACTGAAAGCCCAATCAAGATACAAACAAATCCTTAATTTGATATAATTAAGCCCTTAATTTGGGCAAAAGAATAAAATCAGATCTAAAATATTCTAGTTAGCTTCTTACAGAGAGCACAGAAATTAATGTGCAGTTAATGTATACTAAAGTGGATTTGACCACGAGATTATGGAATAATTTTAGCGGGCCTGGGCCACTATTGACTCCCCCCCTCAAATTGATGCTGGAGAGTCGATGAGCATCAATTTGCCAACTAGCAATTGATGACGAGGTCATGCGGGACCTTGTGAAGATATCAGCAGGTTGATGTTTGGATGACACACGAGGAAGCTCAATAATATTTCGTTTGTACTTATCTCGAATGAAATGACAATCAACCTCAATATGTCTGGTTCTTTGATGAAAAACTGAATTTTTTGTAATCCAGATGGCATTTGTATTATTAGCAAAGAAAGGAGTAGCAGCATCCATTGGAAAACCAAGATTAGAAAGTATACATCGAAGCTAAAGAATCTCAGAACAAGCATCAAACATAGCTCGATATTTAGCTTCGGTGGAAGACTTTGAGACTTTATCTTGTTTCTTACATTTCCAGGAGATCAAGCTGTTACCCAAAAACATGCACAACTGGTAGTAGACCTCCGTGTATTCAGACAACTAGCCCAATCGGCATTTGAATAAGCTCAAAGAGTAAGAGAATTGTCCACTGGAAAAATATAAACATCGAGTTGGAGTGCGCAGAAGATATCGAATTATTCGTTTGACTGTAGCTAAATGAAGATGCCGAGGATTATTCATGAATTGACTCAACAAATTAACTGCATATGATATATCTGGATGAGTGATTGTTGAGTAGATTCAGCTACCAACTAGTTTACGATATAAAGTGGGATAAAAAATAGGATCACCCTCATCTTGACAAAGCCTGACATTAACCTCAATAGGTGTGTCAACTGGAGTGGAATGTTTCAAATCTACCATTTCGATAAGATCTATCGTGTACTTGTGCTGATTGAGAACAATTCCTTTCATGGATTGATGAACCTCAAGAGCTAAAAAATATGTTAGTGGGCCAAGATCTTTCATGGGGAAAGATTTATGAAGAGCGCTTTGTATTTTACCAATCATGTCATCATTTGTACCAGCAATTATATTGTCATTGACATATACTAGTAGAACAGTGAGTCCCGTGGAAGTATGGTGCAAAAACAATGACTGGTCATAAGGACATAAATGAAAATCCATTTGATGGAGTGCATCTTGAAATTTCTCAAACCATGGAGAGACTTGCGAAGTTTGGCAACCATACCCCTTGAGGATTGTATAATCCCCCGAGGGAGACACATATAGACTTTTTCCTTGAGATCTCCATGGAGGAAGGCGTTTTTGACATCCATTTGGTACAGAGGCCCAGATTGAGGCAACAATTGCAATGATAATCTGAACGGTTATCATTTTGACAATTGGAGCAAATGTTTCATCATAATCAATCCCATATTCGTGGCAATTTCCAAGAGCAACAAGGTGGGCCACATATTGGTCCAGCGAACCATCTAGCTTAAGTTTAAGTGAATAGATCCATTTGCAGCCAATAGATTTAACAGAAGCCGGACATGGGACAATGTCTCAAGTATGATTCTTTTCTAAAGCATCCAACTTAGTATGCATAGCTTGCTACCAACATTCATATGTAGTGGCCTAGGAATATGAAGTTGGAATAGAAGTGGTGGGGAGAGTGGCCATCAAGAAAGTGTGTGAGACGCCATACCAGTTTGGAGGCTTGGAAATGGAGTGTCTCAGTACAAAACTTCCAGGTGGACCGGTTGGAGGATGGAAATCATTAGGGGAATCTCCTGTTGCCGTCTTATTACTCCTTCTGTGATAGACAAAGTTAGGATTAAACTTAACAAATGTATCTTCCTTCGACAAACCAGGAAGAGACACAATGGAGGTCAAAGGAGGAGTGTCAAGGTTTTGCTGAAAAAAATATTGGTTGTCAAAGAAGACAACATTCCGAGAAACATGAATTTTCTTGAGTTGAGGATCATAATATAGAAAACCCTTTTGCTGTGACGCATAGCTGTGAAATGCCCATTTTGCTGATTGAGCAGTGAGTTTGTTGCGCTCAAAAGGTGGTAAGTGGACAAAACATACCGAACCAAAAACATGAAGATTATCATATGATGGATGAGTTTGAAATAAACGAAAGTATGGAGTTTGGAATGCTATAGAAGAAGAATGCAGCCTATTAATGAGAAGGACTGCAACTGATATGGCTTCTATCCAAAAATGGGGCGGGACAGAAGACTGAAGTCAAAGCTAGCGAGTTACATCTAGAAGATGTCTATTCTTCCGTTCTGCAACCCCGTTTTGTTGAGGGTTGTATGGACATGATTTTTGTGTGGCAATCCCCTTTTGTTTTAGAAATTGTTGAAACTTGCCTGAAATATATCCCCCCTTGTGTGGGAATGTAAAGTTTTTATGCAAGTAGAGAAGTGATTTTCAACATAGGCTAAAAATATTTTGAAGACATTGAAGACATCAGATTTTGAGTGCAAGAAACGCAACGATGTAAATTTACTGTAGTCATCAATAAATGTTAACAAAGTATTTATAATTTGCTTGTGAGAGATAAAGGGGCAATTCCCCAGGCGTCACTGTGCACTAGTTCAAAAAACTAGAGCTACTAGAAGTTGATATGGGGAAGGGAAGAGTCTTGCTTTTCTCCATTTTACATGCATCACATTCAATTGAAACACATTGAGATGATCCAACACTTTTATTCAGCAAACCAGACATATTTTTGAAATTTGGACGACCAAGTGTATTGTGCCACACTTGACAAATATCCTTAGCAGAAAAACAAAGTAAATCATATGTTATTTTATTCTTAACTAAAGCAAGTAGATCCAGTGGAACTAATCGGCCCCATTTAGGCCCCCCTCGTGATCTCCTTCCCCGCCATCTGGTCCTGCACAACACAACTAGAAGAAGAGAAGGCAATGTTACAATTATTCACTACAAGTTGTCCGATTGATAATAGATTTGAGGTCAAGCTAGGGCACAAATAAGCATGTTCAAAGGTATGAAACTAGGGATATCACCAATGGCAGTTATATGAATTTTGCCTCTGCTAGTAGTTTGAATTTTAGGACCGCCATTGTATTTTCTCAAATTTGAGAGGTGAGTAGTGGAAGACGTCATGTGATTTGACGCCTTGAGTCAAGGTACCAAACTAAAGAACAAGGTTTAGTGGTACCTAAGATGCCCATAGTGGAAAGTGCATGAACAATCATTTGTTGAACTATTTCAGGAGTGAGAGAGGATGAGGAACCAGGCTGAGAAGCAGATGCAACAGCGGCAGTGGAGTTGGATGGCATAGAAGTAGCAACATACGCTTGAGGCCAAGGTGGGCGTGTGTGACATTCGGAAATAATATGACCACCCTTCTTGCAGTAATTACAGACTTTTTGTTTGCACTGTGGAGCAATGTGTCCAAACTTTTTGCAACAGTAACACTGTACTTTGCTCATGTCATGAGGGAAAGGTGGAGTCTGAGATTTTCCTTTTGTAGGGAAGGCAACAGTGTGATTCTCAGTTCTTTTTTGTTCGAGATCTGCTTTTGTCAATAGATGTTGTTCCTCACGGAGAAGCTCATTTAGGCAATCATCTAATGAGGGTAATGGCTTACGACTCATCAAGGACGATCGAATATTTTCATATTCAAGTTGCAATTTCATAAGAAATTGATCACGATGACTAGAGGCTTGTAGTTCTTGAAGTTCAAGAAGAATGACATTAGTAACATCAGCATTTTTAATAGCATCATGGTTAGCCCATAGATTCTGAAATCCAGATTAGTAGTCCTATGGACAAATTCCCTTGACTATAATTACCAATTGCACATTCAAGATGATATTGTCGAGTAGAATTTTCTTGATGATAAGCTTTCTTCAAATAGCCTTACATCCCTTTGGCAGTCTTATATGGTTTGAGGTTCAAAATTAGGTGAGGCTCAACATATCCAAGCATCCATGTTTTTACTTTAGCATCTTTGGTGTTCCAAGTGGCAATCTTCTTCTCATCTTCTATTGGCTGGGTGTTTGTTCCAGAGACATGTCCCCATAACCCTTTTGCCTCAAGATGCAGTTGGAATTGGAAAGCCCATGTGGTGTAGTTTTTCCCAGTAAAACAAACGAGACTGATCTCATGTTTTTCCATTGCAACAATGTGAATACCACAGGAAAAGAAAACTAAATCACCCAATCACCGCTTACAGGTATTGCTGTGAACCAAATCTCACAGAGTATGAGATCCTATGTGTTTTATGAAAAAAAAAAAGAAAAAAAAAAGACAGACATGTGTAACAGACAACCTGCTGCAGAAGAATGTTGGAGACTGATAAAACCTCAAATCAGAACATATCACTTGCAAAAATGCAACTGAGTAGCAAAAAGGGCAAAAAACAGGCCTAGATGACCTTGAATTTGGTATTGGGATAGGCACGTGGGCCCCACTTCCTTATCAGTTTTCAGATCAGATATTTCTATGATATAGAGACTCAAATGATCAAACTTCTGTAACATAAATTTCTAAAAAATAGCTTGAATCCACTGTATTGAATGGTCTTGATGAAGACAATTCAAGAAAAGGGATGAATCGCAGGAATGGTCAGATGATCTACCTTTGATTTGCAAAAAAATCTGAAAAAAATAACCAGAATGCTTAGAATAAATAAGTGACTAGAACTGGGATGATTCCTGAGGCTGTCTTGAATGATCTAAGGTGGGCCACAGTTGATCACAGCATCCTATCGACCACTTGAATTGGATCGGAGATGATCAGCTGACCTCGGATGAGAAAAACACTTTGGAACTATCTTCAAAAACTCCAAATAATCAGACGACCATGGCTGGGAGTACCTTCTAATAGGTCTTGATCAATTGTAGGTAGGCTATTGTTGAATGGGTTTGATCGCGGACTTGTTTTGAACACTTCTGAGCAAACTAGAAAAGATTTATTAGATCCTTTTTGATAACATTAGCTGATCCCCTTGCGAGATTGGTGAGAGGAGTATCTTTGGAAACCAAAGATGAGAATGCTCTGAAAGATGAGACAACTTGCACGAACTAAAAATACCGTAGCTCTGATACCATGACAAAGACTGAAGAAAAACAAAGGTTGTTGGATTGAATTGTCTGATCCTTAGGATCGACTTGGCATTCTTTATATAGGGACTGAAAGCCCAATCAAGATACAAACAAATCCTTAGTTTGATAGAATTAAGCCCTTAATTTGGGCAAAAGAATAAAATCAGATCTAAATATTCTAGTAAGCTTCCTAAACAGAGCACAGGAATTAATGTGCAGTTAATGTATACTAAAGTGGATTTGACCACCTGATTATGGACTAATTTTAGTGGGCCTGGGCCACTATTGACATGAGGTCCAAAAACATAAGAATGATCAGTTTTGGAATGAGCAACTGTGGGGTATCCCATTGGGCTTCATGGTTGACTAAGCACAATGTGCCTGACAATGTATCCTGTTTCAGTTTTGGCCATTTACCCTATTAATTCTACCAATTGGGACTTGGGTTTTAAGGGCCTATTCTTGGTTTGCCTAAGGTCTTTTTACCTGAATAGGTTGGCACAATTTGGAGATTTTGACTTGATGAAATAGGGCCCTTCCAAGACTTGATCTTCTGCCGTGAACTTTATCTTCCTTTGACGCTTCCAGAGGCAAGGTCTTGGACTCAACACAGAATTGACAACACTAGGGTAGTGCATTTATGACTATGCCGCTAACAGTGAGTGCCTATTTAGCTACTTGTGTTTCATAGTCTTCTCTTTATTAAGTTTCTAATTACCACCATGACTCAACCTCTTAACAAATTAAGCAGTTTTTTCTTTAACTCCTAACCTAACAAAGAGATTCCAGCACTAAGAAGTGCTCAGGGCTGTGCGTCCTATATAGTTGTGCCAATAGTTCTTCCCTTCCGCGCGCCCCCCCCCCCCCACAACACAACCACAGCCAAAACACACACACACACACATATGATCCCCACCCACACACACAAACAAACAAATTAAGCCCCCAAGTGAGGCAAAATTTCCAAATCAGTGATAAATATTCAATAAATGGCCTACATAGTATGAACTCAACTAACTGCCCTAATTCATATATTTGGGGCCAAAATTAAAGGAAACCCGAGCAGTTGGGTATTTTTGGGTTTGAGTCCTTCCGTCTTGCCAAGCTAAAAGTGCATGATATGGGCTAGACATTTAAAAAAAAAAAAAAAACGAAAGAGCCTGAGGTGTGCAACAGCTCTTGTCCATTTGGCAGAGAAATTGCAGAAGCTGCTGCCAAAAGAGAAACTGAGACCTGAAATGGGAGCAGCCAGTCTTCTAGCCTGAAAATGTTACTGCCAAGGAGAGTTAGATGGGTCTTGTAACACATTCCTTATGAATTTGCTATTAATGTAGATCAAAAGATTTCTATGGATAATTTAATCAGATTGTCTAATAGAATCAAACTAATCAAATATCTAATGAACTGTATAATAACTTGACCAATTCTAGGGTCTTTTTTTTTTTTGTTCATCGGCTTAGTGGCTAGGGAAGTAGGAAGGAAAGGTCCCACCAGGTATCGATAAAATACTAAATACATTAATGACAGTGATCTCTGATCTTTGTTGGAAACTAATGGACCTCACAATGATGCCCAAAATATTTCTCATGCAATACATATTGTTAGTCAAGAAATGGTTGATCTCCGACATCTTCACAACTATTGTTGCGAATTATTTGCTTTCTCTGTGGAACTCTATCCTGTGGTTTATTGTCTTTTCTGCAAATGCTCCCTTGACTTTTTTGCCTACACTCATGCTGATTGTCTGGTTATCTTGATAGTTGATACCATTAGCTACAACTAGTTGGTTTATGTACTGTGGAGATCCTCTCATTTCATGGAAATATTAGTAAGATCACATTTCCTAATCTTCCACTAAGTAACAGGCTGTGGCTTCCACATGTTCTCAAATCATGTCCACAGGGTCTTCTATCTGTGCTTGGGTTTTTCAAATCCATCCCTTGTCTTCATGCTTACACTATTAGTTCCATCGAGACTGCCTCCAATCTTTTCTTCTATGGAAGAACTAACTATATTAAATTTGATTGTCATGCCACTCACATGAATGAGATCTGATCACGATTACATTGCTGCATGTTTGATCTAATTTAGAATCTGCTAATCTATTCGGCAACATGATGACCAAGGATAGATATTGATTCCTTGTTCTTGAATTGATGTTATTAGATCTTCCCAGCATAAAATCTAATTACAGTGCTTAATTAGCTTCGTACAATCTTATCACAATCCTTTGTGAAATGCAATACAATACAGGTATTGTGCAGTTAATGTATAACATACAAATGCAGTCCCTTAACATGAGAGGACAAGTTTTGCGGCCCGGTCTTAACTTCTGACAATGTGTACCTCCCATTTTTTTTATTCATACTTAACTATAATCAAATAACACTGAGGAGAGGTATATTAACCTGCTGGGGTTCAGTTTTTGGACACATCACTTGTCCAGGTGGAAAAATAAGTTCATAGTCTCCATTGCTACTAACTGCATGGATTTCTTGTCATGTTGGCAGTCTGTGTGCCGTGTTTGATGTGACATTTTGCTATTGTTATTTGTTCTTGCAGCCAAGCTTTCCTGATCTTGTCCATACGTTTTGCTCTATTAAAGTATTATTCAAATGAAGTGGTGATTTTGCCAGTGTTTTTCTTTTCTCCTTTAACTAGCAATGTTTTTGAGGGGCATCTAAATCCTGTATTTTCTTGATCATGTGTGCGCCTAAGGTCAATGAAGGGCCTGATGCTGATGCAAGTTCTGAGCACGCAACCGAATGCATTGCAACATCCAATGATTGTGAAGAAAGCAATTCGATAGCTAATCTGACAGAACTAACATGTCCTGCGGGTAATATTCAGGTAAGCCATTAGTTACACTTGATTTTTTTCCTCTAGCATCTGAGTGATATCTGGGCAAAATATGAAGTGGGGAACAGTGATTAGGGATGCCAATGGTTGGGTTAAATGGGTAACTTATCTCAACCTGCTTCTATTAGGAGCTGTTTTCATCATCGGCATCATCATCAAAGCCTTATCCCAACCATGTTGAGGTCGGCTGCATGAATTTTGTTTCTCCATTTTGTTCTATTTTAAGCCAAATCCTTATAGTTAAACTTTTTTAAATCTGATTCAATAACCTCCATCAATGTTTTTTTTTTGACCTACCCCTACCTCTTGATGGGCCATCCACCTATATAGTCAAATTTTTTCTCACTAGTGCCATTACTGGCCTACGCTCAATATGCCCAAACCATCTTAAACGGGTTTCTCTAATCTTATCCCCTATTGGTGCTACCCCTAAATACTTTCGAAAGCGCCTCATTTCTAATTTTATTTTTTCCAGTTTTACCACACATCCACCTAAGTATTCTCATTTTCGCCACATCTATCTTATGTATATGTGTCTTCGTAATTGGCTAACATTCTGCTCCATATATCATAACTGGTCTAACCATTGTCTTATAAAATTTGTCCTTCAATTTCGTGGGCATTTGTCTGTTACAAAACACTTCAGAAGTTAGTCTCCACTTCAATCATCTAGCCTTTATCCTTTGCTTAACATCTTTGTCAATCTCCCCATCCTTACTAATCATCGAGCCCAGATACCGAAAAGAATCCTTACGTGGTATCTCATGGGTTTTAATTTTGACAGTGGTTTTAACACTTTGTATATGTCCACTGAAGTTGTAATCCATATATTGTCTTTGTACGACTTATTTTAAAGCCTTTAGATTTTCATGCTCCCTTCTATCTCTGGAGTTTTGCATTTATACCATCTCTTGATTCATCCACCAATACTATATCATTTGCAAACAACATACACCATGGTACTTCTTATTGAATATACACAGTTAACTCACCCATAATTAATACAAAGAGGTAAAGGCTTAAGGCTGATCCCTGATGCAAACCTACAGTCACGGGGAATCCACCTGTTTCTCCACATGTGGTTTTCATATTTGTTACTGTTCCTTCATACATATCCTTAAAATTTCTATGTAACCTTTATTTGAAGCTGGTTTGGTAGTATTAAAATCTGGAATCACTCGACACTTGTTTTTATGTAGATCAGGAGTAATATACTAATGACCATATCGAAAGGGATTGCTGACTTGGATGATCGATTGAATTTGTTGTACTATACCTAACAGATTGTAATAGTGTAATTGCCTTGGATTGGCTTTAATGTAGTGCATATAAAGGGTGCTCGGTTGTGATGAGAGGATATGACCATTTTCTCCATTCCTCCAATTCTATCACCTCTCATTTTGTCATGGTATTTGTAACGACCCAAGAATCTGGAGCTCTTCAGATTCTTAATCCGTACTCAGATTATTATAACAACATCACATAAATTAAATTCTCATGAGCATTAAGGTCATAAACAATCAAATTTCATTGTATTTCACTTATTATGTAAATATTATAAGTCTTGATAACACTACTGACTAAGACAATTTCTATTTAAGAAAAGAAAGATAATAATAATGTCTAAGTCTTGGGCTAATCCCAACTATAAATCTATCCTTTTGCTTTTACGCGCTCTGGATCAGCCACGCATGCCAAAATCCACCGGCTGATCTCCGTCACTCCCCGCAACCTCCACAACTGCATTACCTGAAGTGGGGCGAACCACTGATCAGTAACACTGGTGAGTAGAATAAGAAACATTAAGATAAAGCATATTTCAATCATTCAGAGAACATATATATTCAATGATATAATCACAATAGCATTCTAATCAATTTCTTTCTTGAGTAATTTCATACTGTGGCATCAAATGGTTCCGATACCCTATACGGTGTATCTACGTTTCTGTCAACAACATGGCTTGTCAATCACCATGAATGTTGAACTTGTTCCGATACTCCCACACTGGAGTATCTACATTTCTATCAACAACATGGCCTATCTTGCCACCATGTGTTGAACTTACTTCCCTCAACTAACATCCGTGAGAGGAGTTCTATACTCGGTGCCATCAGATAGTATTACTCTATTTCAATCATCATGGCAATTCATTACAAAAATTTTAGAATAGATTCATCTCCACCATAATTGACTACATCACCCTATTCTTTTCTTTGGTCAATACCACACAACACTGGTTAATCCTCGCCCCACTCCGAGTCAGAGTCGGTACCAGGCGGTGGCATTGCCCATGTTTTATTGAGGTAATCACTTATTTATCATAAAGTTATCCATCAAGACATAATTAATTAATCCAAGTGAAAATATCACATTGAAGGAGTTAGTTATTATAAAATTTACTATGGAAGATTAAGTCATAAAGAATAGTTAATTGTTATGAAAAGGGCCCACATGACATTCAATTAATTGAACACATGTTAGTTTAGGTAGTAAACAATTATGGGCTTTGTAACTTATCATGCCATAAATTTATCATATGCCTTAAAAGGGATTTTAGCATATAAAGAAAATAGCAGGGGGCAATTCGTAATTTTCAGAAGTCTTATAAAAATATCTGCCCAATTCGTCGACTGCACATACACACAAGATTCAGTTGTTTCGTTCGTCAGTGAAGAGCGTCACCGGGCTCAGCTTGCGGCAGTTGCAAGGTGGAGCCCAACGGTCCGATGCACATGGGACCTACACCATAGTGGTCGCCCAGGGGTCCACTCCAAGATATGTGGACCTGATCCTTGATCAAGTGCTTCACAAAGATTTCTAACTCCATCACGTACAGGATGTTCTGACGACTGCCGACTGTGACGATCTCAGATCCAAGCCTGGATTTTATTCGAATCTGGTTTCTATGGAAAGGAGGCCTTAATCGAAGATTAAAGCAGGACCTAGGCAACTGTTTTCCCCAATTTCTCCATCTGGAAGGTAAGTTTCAATCACTGTTTGCTCTTTCGTAAGTCGTCACAGTGAAGAGGAGTCTTCTTCTCCACAATTGATGGTGTACTTGAGTTAGTTTCCAGTCTTGTGTAGGGTCGTTGGGGTCGAACACAAATTTTACTTCAGATTATTGGATCTGATTCATCATTGGATGGATCATCTGGGCCCCACAGATCAATTAGTCCCATAATCCTGTGCCCAGTCACTGTGGTAATGGTATTTGATAGAGATCATCACTTTGGATGATCAAGACTTTTTTGATTTCCCCTCTACGATAGAATCCTTAATACAATTTCTTAAATTCAATTTTTTTTACAATTAACAGTGGAGAAGTTCTACTCACCTTCGATAGAAGTAAGTTGCTCGGCCAGTGATCGGTCTTTCGTCAGACATCCGCTGTGCGTCCTGCTATTGATCTTCTTCTCTTCCTAACAATTCCACAGCCAAATCAGTCCTCTCTCTCTCTCTCTCTCTCTCTCTCTCTCTCTCTCGTAATTTCTATCGTTGATGTGTGCCAACGATAGATTCTGCCTACTGTCTAATATATATATGTTTAGTGTTCGGAGGGGAGTCCTGTTTGGAAACTACTATTCTGAGAGAGGAAGTCTATTGGGACTCCTACAATGGACTTACCAAAAGTCCTAATTCCATGACTTACAAATATTCCGATCAAATTAGGACTCCAAACATGGTTTGGACCATCATGGCCCACCCTATAAGGCTGACCCACCAAAACAGGTTAGGTTATTACAGTATCAGAGCTACAACATTTGTAGGGTTTTATTACCTTCAAGGATTGATCTGCTGCAAAAATCAATTTTGTCGGATCGGGGCTTCTTTTGTTCTTTTATTGATCGAGGCTCTACAAGGGACTTTTCAAACAGGTCACCCCATCTTTGGTCTGTGTATTCCTTAGACATCATTACAGTCAGACATTCACAGTAGGTGCTTGGGACGTCTGATCAGATGAGTCAGGTGCAACTTTGATCTAATAAAGGTCAGTTTTTCTACATCATTCTGGTCATCTGATTCATAGGGATTACAATTTTTTTTTCTTCAGAATTTTTCTACATCTTTCCAAGGGGTATGACTCATCTTGGTTTCAGCAGTTTTAGAGACCGCATCACAGCCATTCAAAATTATCAAATCTGAATATGGTTGGGTCGAAGCCTTGAAAACAAGCTGGAGCTGGACAACCACTACATGCACCTTACCTGGAAGATTGATTGTAGATTCTTTATTTGCATCAATGTTTTGGTGGTCTACTGGCATTCACAGGGTTGTCCAAGGCATATTCTGGTTCTATATATATATATATATATATTGGCTGAATTTTAAGTTATAGGCAAAAAGGCTTAAAGCTGGAACCCTTTCTGTCAAATTCAATGGAACCAACTATTTCTTCTGGAATTTCAATTCCAGAATTTTGTTCAAGGACAAGAATTGTGGGATTTCGTTGATGGGTTCACAAAGATGCCATTGTCTAACTGATTAGATCGCCTTTTTAAGTGTACCACAAAAAATGCTATGGTTGCCCAAACTTAGGGCAACCTGGCCATGTTATTATTTCTCTGATAATCTACACTTTATTCCTAATTTTTTCTTCTTTCTCTCTTCCTAGGTTTTTTGGTCATTACTGAGAAAAAACCGTAGGTTATATCAAATTAAACCATACAAAAACTGTTTCATCAAATTGATCATGCCACCTCGTTATACTCACTTTGCCTTTCTCCTATTTATTTATTTATTGCTTTAGTCACTATTTTCTGTTGTAAATTTGGTTGTAGGCCCTACATTGATTAGAGTGAACTTGGGAACTTAGAACTAGGTTTCATAGAGGGTTTTACAAGGTATAGGTGTGCTTTAGGATCTAGTCATCTTAAAAAGTGAAAAAAAACCCCCAATTCTATCAAATGTTCAGGCTATCTGATTAAAAATCATTAAATGAATAGTCAAAATAGAAACTTTATTTACAGTCTAATTTATAACCTTAGATCAGACAGTTGAAGACGTTCAATGAACTCGATTTATTTTTTATCTTCTTTGGATTGACAAATCTCGAAATTCTTTTCTAGGAGGCCCAATGCGCACTGCAATCTCTGCTGCACGTCCTATTAGAAAAAATAGGTTTGGATCCTTTGAGGCTTGAACTCATTAGAAATTCATGAGGCTCCTCAATGGAGCCCCACCTATTGATTTTTCTTATTGTTCCCACCTATTAAAATTCTAAACTGCTTACCGTAGATGCCCCTTCTTATGTGCGCCTTGAACAAACTTCAATCCAATAGAATTTGGGCTTAAAGATTGATCACATATAAAACACCAATTTCAGTGGTGGGCTCCAATTCTATTGGAGTGAAATTTGTCCATAGTTGATAGAAGATTGGGGCATTTACTTTGCGTGGTTTAGATTTTTAATTGGTTGGCCTGATTAAGGAGGATCATGAACTTGTTGAGTTTGAGCCTTAAATGAGTGAGACTTGATAAAATAAAATAAAAAATTGGTGTGAGTATTAACCTTCACAAGGTGATGAGTACACAAAGATTGGATGGAAATTGGATGATCCCTGCAAGGGACAATCCTCCCTGTTTGTTTATCTTTGTTTTCTTAGATTAGGCACAATCTTAGCTATTTACAATTGATTACTGTTGCAATCTAATATACAAGAGTGTCATCCTAGTTTGACTAAATCTGTTTTAAATAATGAGTGGTCTTTTGGGCCTATGATACATTGGCTTGGGCTAATAATATAGTGGCCTGTTGAACACCCCCCCCCCCCCCCCCCAAAACAAAACCACTCCTCTCTTTTCTCTTTCTTTAGCAAATTGATGTTGGCGAGTCAATAAGCATCAATTTGGTTGATAAGAATTAATGTTGTGGGGGAGGAAGTCCCTTGGTGAAGATATCTGCAGTCTACAATGCAAAAGAGACGAATGGAAGCAAAATCACTTCACACAGATATTCATCATGAATAAAATGGCAATCAACTTCAATATGCTTCGTGTGTTCATGGAAGACTGGATTTTCTATAATTTGAATATCAGTTGTGTTGTCAGCATGAAGAGGGTTAGATATTGTTGATATTAGCCCCTATACATTAAATGGGCCTTGACCCATTATAATGTTAGGATCTACACAGTCAAAAGACATTGTTGTGCACAACTTTCTTTCCTCTTTTATATAATACGGTAGTTGTATAGATTGTAAACAGATTGTAGTTGTGTCTTGATTAAGGCAATATGGAATGATGAAAGGGAGGGGAAATCAACCCCTAAAAGTAGACTTTGCTCTACATTCTTTATATTTCTCTCTCTTTCTATTTTGTTTTGCACCAATGCATAGCCTAAGAAGCACGGACACGGACACGGGACACGGATACGACACGACACGGACACGCCGACACGGCATTTCTCAAAAAAGTAGGACACGGACACGTCGGGGACACGTTAATAAATTAATAATATATATTTATTAATATATATATATAATGAATAAAAAAAATCAACATTCAATACATTGAATACAACACTAAAACATAATTCATAATCGTTAAACATAAAATATCCATATTACCATAAAATCCTTACAAAGAAAAGGGAAGATTTTCCTTTTTTCCTCCAAACAAAAAAAAAAAAAAAAAAAAAAAAAAACAAAACAAAACAAAAAACAAAAAAGAAGCTAATTCAATGCTAATTTCAGTCATTTGATGCAACTTCAACTGCCTCATCATCACCAACAACTTCATCACAATCAACATCATCTGTAAAGACCATGGTCTCCAACTTTGGCTCATCAAGTGAAAGATTAGCAACCTTAAGCACCCCAACATCTTCTAAGGAATCAAATGAATCCCCAGCAATATCCCACATCTTAGTCTCCCCTTGCATATATTGTGGGGTTCTTCTTGACAGAAGACGTAAATTGCTATGAATAAAAACCAAGTCTTCGGCACGTTTGGGCGTCATCTTGTTCCTTCTCACGGAGTGCACAAAGGAGTATATACTCCAATTCCTCTCGCAACAAGATGAAGAAGAAGGCTGCATAAGTAGCTTGAAAGCCAAGTGTTGAAGCATAGGTGCACATGCTCCATGGATGGCCCACCAACTTGTTGGGTCCATATGATATTGATCATGTAAAGAATCATACTCCCCAAATTCCCCCGTCCTAAGTGAGAAATTGGCAAACTCCATATTAACCATTGTGCGCTCCTCGGAAGTGGGGAAGTATTTGACAAGACATTTCTTTCTCTCTCTAGAAACCTCCACATCTTGATGTGGAGGAACTCGATTTGGGTCCTCTTGAAGCCATTCGTCGCTATATTACCTTCAATAAAAGAGAGAAGGATTTCAAAATTACTACATAATGCAAAGGTGTAATATGTTAAGAAATACTTATAACTTATCTAAGAGGAAATGGCTGAAAAGTGAAAAGCTGAGGACTAGAATTCACCAAGGATTCAGAGAATGTGCCAAGCAATGGAGTGGAGTATTGTTCTTGTTCCGACGATCAACAAGTATTTGGTGTACCACATCATAAAATAAGGATGACTCATCAGGCCGCTTCCCTTCATGCTATATATTGTGGTCTTCGCTTTTTCAATCATTGTATCCCACATGTCATATACCAAATGAAGACAAGGCTTATCTGTATCACAAAGTCTAAGCATATCATAAATGGGTGTTGTGAAGGGAAGAATGTAATCAACTTTATCCCACCAGATGTCATCTAACAACCTGCCCTTTACAAATTTTGCTGTCCCTGTATCATCTTCTCGATAATGAGACCATTTGTCACTTATAACCATACTTTGGAGACCACGCTTTATAAGTTTGAATCTCTTAAGCATGACAATCGCTGAAGCAAAGCGTGTGTCAGCCACAGAAAGCAATTTCAAAGGAACAAACTCATTGAACATGGCCAACCTGATAGAGTGATTCATGATAAAATGCTTTATGTGCATAACATTACCAACAATCTCCAATATCCAACTACATTCATGATATGTCAATTGATTGTTTTCAACATTTTTTGCTGCACAAATGTTCTTCAATGCAAGATTGAGGGTGTGGACCACACATGGTGTCCAAATAATGTTAGGAAATTCTATTTCAATGATATGTCCCGCACCCTTACAGTTTGGAGCATTGTCAGTAATTATTTGAACCACATTCTCATGCCCAACATCCTTAATGACCTCCTTCATCAAATTAGCAATGAAATACTTGTCTTTTGTTTCACCTGAACAATCAACAGCTTTAAGAAACATAGGCCCACCTTCCGACACAGCCATGAAATTGATCAATGGCCTCCTTTGTGAGTCACTCCACCCATCACTCACAATGCTTACACCCTTTTCTTTCCACGTGCTTTTGATAGGTTGCAACAATCTTTCAATATTTGCCTTCTCTTTTTGGAGCAAACTGGTCCTCAACAAATTGTACCCGGAGGCACATAATCGATAAGTGGATTGTTGGCGGAAAAAGTGAAGGCATTTACAAAATATGGGTTTTTTGCTAAGTGAAATGGTAAACCCGCCGAATAAAACATCCTAGCAATCTCAGCATGTAATTGATCACGAGCTGCTAAATTAAATGCCTTCTCAATGGGACTTGCACTTTCACTTCCACTCCCACCACTTATCTTTCTTTTCTTTCGGTCAAACCCTCCTTGCATCATACTCATCATAGTCATAGAATCAGAACTAGATGAAACACTAGGCACAGGTAAAGGTACTTTTTTTGGTGCATTGGCCGTCCTCAATTTTACTTCTTCTTCTAATTTTTGCATTTCAGAAATATCTTTTGATATAACTTTTGAACATGCAGCAATCCCACAACCAGGCAATTTTAATAAGTGAGCCTTAACCCTTGTGTATGAACTCTTTTTTATTTGATTGCAAAAATTGCATTGCCAAGTAATATTTCCCCCTCCATCGCTAAGTTTATCAAACTTGGTTACATATCTCCACAGAGGCTTGTTTATATCCTCTTCATTAGGGGGGTGTGAGCCAGAGCCACCAATGGAACTCTTATTGCCAAATTCCAAATCTATATAATATAACAGCAAATTAGCACTAGGCACCAGCATTAACAAATTAATAGGACATGTCCCATAGTATCAATTAACAACAGACAACAGCAAAAAAAAAAAAAAAAAAAAAAAAAAAAAAAAAAAAAAAAAAAGCAAGCGCCGGAAGAAAGCTTCCAGCATTAACAAAAAAAAAAAAAAAAAAATGTACAGTGCACAGCAGGAAGAAAAAAGGCACGTACAAGCAAAAGGCAGGCAATGCAAAGGTAAAGGCAGGCAAGCCTTTCAACACCATTTCATAAAAAAAATGATGGCAGCAAAATAAAATGATATTGCACAGCAAACAAGAATGATATTGCACAGCAAAATAAAATGGTATTGCACAGCAAAATAAAAAGTGATGGCAGCAACAAAATAAAAAAATGATGGCAGCAGCAAAATAAAAAATGAAAGGAAATGATTTTATAGACAGGAGCACCGAGGAGAAGTAAAAAAAAAAATCTACTGAGCAGGAGATATTAAAAAAAAAATCAGCGGAAGCAGTACCGAGCAGGAGATATAAAAAAAAAAAAAAAACACACACACACACACACCTGTAAAAATAAATACCTGGAGCCGGTGGGTTTTCTCTGCAATGAGCAAGAAAACAGGTGGGCTTCTCTGCAGTGAGCCGGTGGGTTTTCTGCAGACGGTGGGTTTTTCTGCAGGCGGTGGGTTTTTCTTTCCCTCTCTTCTTCTTCTTCTTCTTCTCCTTCTCCTTCTTCTTCTCTTTCCCGCAGACGTTGAGTTTTTCTCTGCAGACGGTGCGTGTTTCTCTGCAGATTGTGGGTCTTCCTCTTCTACCGCTGCTGCTTCTTTTTTTTTTTCCTTCCCTGCTCAGATCCACCGCCGACAGCCACGATCTATTCCCTCTGCTCGTCAACAGCCACGATCTCTTCCCTTTGCTCGTCGACAGCCTCGGACGGTGATGGCGTTTCGCCCACGGTTCCTGGCTTTCGCAGACGCGATGGAGCTTCGATGGGATCTGCGATCTCACCGCTGGTTTTCGCTGCGAGGGTTTCGCCGAGCGGGAGGCAGAGGCAGAGGCAGAGGGTTTCGCTGTGAGGGTTTCAGAAGAGGATTTGGGGGAAAACTTCAGAGGCAGAGGCAGAGGGTTTCGACTTTCGATCGAAGGCTTGGGGTTATATTAGGTTGAAATTTCATTTAAGCCCTCTTCATTTCTTGCTTTTTAATTCTAATGCTAAAAGGAATGGGTTAAATGACTTTAAAATTTCATTTAGCCCCCTTTTCATTTTTTTTTCTAATTTTAATGCAAAAGGCGTGGGATTCTTTTTGGGCCGCCGTGTCCGATCCGTGTCGGGCCGTGTCGGGCTGTGTCCGAGCCGTGTCCGAAATTTAAAAAAATAAATTTTAAAAATTAGGATACTTTTTGCGTGTCCCAGACATGTCCGGAGCGTGTCCGTGTCCCAGACGTGTCGGACACGGACACGCCGGCCCCGGAGAGGTGTCCGTGCTTCCTAGTGCATAGCAATGATAGATATGGTTTGAGGAAAATCGAGATTAGAAAGTAGTCCATGAAGTCAGAGTATTTTAGGGCAAGCAGCAAACATGATACGATATTTGGCTTTGGTTGAGGATTTGAAAACCTTATCTTGTTTCTCACACTTTCAGAAAATCAGGACACCTCCAAGATGCAACACCGGCCTATCGTGGAGTGACGGGTATTCAGGTAACCTGCCCAATCAACATCTGAGTAAGCAATTAGTTTTAATGGAGAGCCAGTGGGGAGAAAAAAGACCACAATTAGTCATGCAAAGTAGGTAACGAATTATGTGACGAACATCTGCAAAATGAAGATGACGAGGCTATATCATAAATTGGCTAACAAGATTGATAGCATAAGAAATATCTGGTCATAAGAAATATCTTGTCAAGTTTTGGTTAAATAAACTAGGCTGGCAACTAATTGTTAATAGAATGATGGATTAGGAAGAAGGTCCCCACTATCCTTTGTAAGTTTCAAATTTACTTTGAATGCGGTATCGATAAGAGTTGATTGTTGAAGTCTAGCCAGTTTAATTAGGTCAAGTGTATACTTTGTGTTGGTCCAAAATGATTCCTTTTTCTTTTTGATGAGCTTCGAGACCCAAGAAGCTTGTCAAAGGGCCTAAATCCTTCATGTGAAATGATTGATGCAACAAATTTTGAAGCTTTGAAATCATTGCATGATCACATCCTATGATGCCCAGATACGACATGGATATAGTAGGGATATGCCATGAGCATGGCAAGGACAGGAATTTTACACATAGGAAGTAAAGTATCATATGATAGTACATGATATGTTGCCCTTCATTTAAAGTATCCATGCATCATAGATCATTTAGTACTAGTAATGATGATGTCATCCACACAAACAAGCAAGACAGTGATACCATGTAACGACTAGAAACCCGGGGCCCTTCGGATTCCGTCTTGCTACTATGAGTGTTCATTTCTCCATACACATAAGTCAAATAAAGAATTTAGTTTTATGGGCATAATTACTAAATCTTGGAATTATAAAAAAAATACATTATGAATATCATTCTTTCATTTCATGTTGTCATTCGCCCTCACAATGCGCATGCCAAATGCTTACTTCATCTTGAACATCATAAGCTCATCCTCAGTCATGTTACCTGAAGTAGGGCAAACCACTAGTTAGTACAACTGGCGAGTAGCATTTCCAATTCAAAGAAAATTAACAAGGATAAAAGGAATTAAATTGTATCACACCGGGGTTCAAAGGATTCATAGGCTCTCCTTAAAAGGAAAGTTCATAGGTTCATAGTTGTATTTAACAACATGGTTTTGATGAATCACCATGATTATTATTTTGTTCTTTCATAAGGGAGTTCATATTCTTGTCGTGACAAAATTGTCACTATTCATTAAGGGAGATTCATATTCTTGTCGTGACAAGATTGCCACCCATCTTAGTTTATAGAAGTTCTTATGTTTCTACAAGGAAATTCATATTCTTGTCGTAACTAGGCTGTCACCTATCTTAATTCATAATAGTTCTTGGGTTTCCATAAGGGAAATTCATATTCTTGTCATGACAAGGCTGTCACCCATCTTAATTCATAGTAGTTCTTAGGTTTCTACAAGGAAAATTCATATTCTTGTCTTGACAAGGTTGCCACCAATCTTAGTTCATAGTAGTTTTTAGGTTTCCACAAGGAAAATTTATATATTCTTGTCATGACAAGGCTGTCACCCATCTTAATTCATAATAGTTCTTAGGTTTCCACAAGGAAAATTCATATTCTTGTTATGACAAGGCTACCACCAATTTTAGTTCATAGTAGTTCTTAGATTTCCACAAGAGAAATTCATATTCTTGTCGTGACAAGGCTGTCACCCATTTTAATTTATAATAGTTCTTAGGTTTCCACAAGGGAAATTCATATTTTTGTCGTGACAAGGCTGTCGCCAATCTTAGTTCATAGTAGTTCTTAGGTTTTTACAAGGGAAATTCATATTCTTGTCGTGATAAGTTTGCCACCAAGATTCATCATTACTTATAGCATTATCTCATTATTTTGTTTGATTAGTCCCACATACATTAGGTTAGTTCTCACCCCACTTTGAATCAGAATTTATGCCTAGGTATGTGGCATTGCTCATATCTTATTATGGATTCTACTTGTTATCACCATCAATAATAAAATTCAGTTATAACCAAATAATTCAGAATTGATTATAATTCAGATATATTCAAAAAATCATCATAAGGTCTATAACAGATTCCACATTATATTGTAGAGATGCATAACATATAATCGTAAGTAAATAACAGAATCTTAAAATTAACAATAAAGCTCAAGCATCATAACTAATCCAGGAATTATTTAATAGTAATTATAATCATCAAAATTTGAGGTTCTCTTATTTGGGTTATTTACCATTTAACAGATAGATGTAGTCAGAGATTTTAATCGAAACTTCATGCCTGGTTAAAAGAATAATTATAGTAATAATAATTGATCAACCGAGATATTTTTTTTCTGTGACTAGGATCCTTCCTTGTATATTCTCACAGAATAAGTTCAGAAGGGTTTATTTTAATCATAAGATTAATCATATGTATAAAATCATAATCAACAGTATCTGGATTGGATCGTATTTTTATATATTCGAGTTTCGTATTAATTCCACATCATATTCCAATCACACATATCATATAGTTTATAAGTATAAATCAGAATTTAAAAAAAATCATAAGTTCATACTTGGTAAAAGAATTATATCATCATTGAAAATTGGCCTAATCAAAGGTTAATGTCAATGGTATAGTCCTACTTTACATTCTAAAGAAATAATCTTAGAAAAGGTCTTATTTTAGTCAACCCAAGTTCTAAGGGGGGCTTCGATCCATAAAGGCTTTCATTCTTTATATATTCTTCCTGCCAGGCCTTGTATTCACTAAGGGTTTTAACATTCTTTGATACATGGCATATACTATTCAAAAATAAATCAGAGTATTCAAAACGGCCACTATAGATATCCAATAATCCATAATTTGAGGGGTTCTTTTCATAAGAATATTTATAGAAAGGGTAAACTAGGATTTATACAAAACTCCAAGGTCAGTGGATATTCCTTCTGCTTGTTACTCTAAAAGGAATAGATTGGTGGGACCTAGTAGTCCAATTCACATGGAATCACCCCCACTGGGGTTGCCTTTAGTCTTCTACAAGATGTAGAGACTAGATCATTCATCATAAATCTGACCACAATGATTAACTCATGAATAATAAAATCATGTTCAACTATACCCAAGGTTCTTTATGAATTCCATCTCAAGATATAATGACTCATGCTACATGATTGATAAATATAATAGAAGTTCAGGACTAAATAAATACAGTACTTTGGAATTTGGCCCAAACAAAGATTTATAATAATGGCTACGATTCTACTTTATATTTACAAACGAGAACACTTAGGAAAGACTTGTCATTAATTATTCCAGTCATTAATTATTCCAAAACCTCAGGGTGGTTTTTCTATAATTTCCAAAAACCAAGCTATATTAATACCAAAACTTTAGGGGGCTGTTCTTTAATTTCAAAACTACTTCATACAAGTCGATGGTTACCAATTCATCACTATTTCGTAAAGAAAAAAAAAAGGATTTCAAGCCTGAGATAGTTGATGTAGTTGGATGGTGGGCTCTAGTGGTCCAATCCACAAAGGGTTCATATCCCTAGGGTCGCCCCTAGGCCCACAACAAGTTGTTGGGACCAGATTACTCATCAAGTGGCCCATTGGGGTCCCATACCTTGTCGACTAAAATACTTTGTGATAGTATGATTATGCAAAAATCCTGTTTCAGTTAGGATTTGTAATCTATCTTTAGTTAGATTGAGTCAATTCCAATCTTTATCATCCCTACCAATGTGAATACACAAATTCTATAGAGTCCAATTATTTGAAGATAGTTTACAGACCTAACAATGGTGTTTCATAGTCGACTACAACTTCCACTGCATGGGTAGGGTATAAGAGAAAAAAAAAATCATAATTGTAGAGCAATACTTCAACATGTTAGGACCTTACACCAAGAAGTGAAGAATTTCTACTCACCTTATGCGAGAAGGCTTCAAGCATCCATCTCTCTCTTTTTCAATTCCCATGGGACCGATGTGTAGAAGAAAATAAGGGAGATGACCCCTTATATAATAGGTGAGGAGACACAACTTTTGGAAATAGGTGAGGAGACGCAACTTTTGGAAACAGGTGAGGAGACACAACTTTTGGATTTCCTATGTGGAAAGTCTCACTTGAGTGGCCCAACAGTCACATCCTTTGGGTACTCCAACTCCAAGAGTTACATCACTTAGGTACTCCAACTTCAACAGTCACGTCACTTGGCTTTCAAGGTTCACTTTAGATGGGTTCCAATAGTCACACCTTTTGGTATTCAAAGCTTACTATGGGTGGACTTGGGCCAAGTTCCCAAAGGGTCTTTGGGCCTTAAAATAACCTAATCCAAACTAGCAATCACTCAATTAATAAGGAAAATGAGCCCAGTTCCAAAATAACCTAACAAAACAGGTGATATAATATTCTCACCGATTACAAATAGACATAAAATATTCAAGAAATCCTACTCTTACAAATTAAAATTCAAGAAGATCATGAAACAAAATATATGCATTATTCCTAATTATCTTAGCCCTAATATCAAGGTCTAGGTTGTTAGATACCAGTTGGGGTTTGATGAAGAAACAATGAAGGATCATAAGGTCTTTGCTTAAATGCCAAGGCTAACAATGCTTCTCAAAATTTCTCAAACCAAGCTCAAGGAGTTTGTTTGTGTCAATGGAGGCCCATTTCAGGCCCATCAAGAAATAACTCATATGTAATTCAGTCAAAGACAAGCTGTAAATTAGATACTGTACACAAATTGATTTAGCTTAGATTTTGGATCTAGATCTGATTGTATAGATTGTATGCCTGATTTAAAGGCTTGACCATTTTGATTGATTGGGCTCACAGTCCTATATAATTCAAACTGTTGATCCCTTTAGGGATACAGATTTTCTCTCAGTTTTCAATCTCCGATGCCTAACATCTACTTGAGATGATATGGTATCAAAGCCCCTGAGTTGCTTGCAGTCTTCTATGTGATTAGAGAGAAATCAAACTCTCCTCCATAGTGCAGAACAGATCAAGGATCTGTGTCAGTTGTATCCGACTTTTCTTAGCCAAAGCATCTATTGTTGATCATACCCGATCAACAGTGGCCCACCTGTGATCATCCAGATTTTGCTGGCAACCACAATAGATCTGGTCACCCACTTCTTCTTAGTTTTTTGGTATTTTTTCATAATTTTTGAACACCTAGAGGTAGGTCTTTTGCTCACTCTTGTGATTTCCCAATTTTTGGCACTGTTTTTCATCACAACCGTCTAAAAGCTTGGATCTGAGAATCTTCAGACCAGATTTCATCGTAAGGAAGCCATCTCAGTCTTCAAATCAGATCTATCCCTTGATTTGCTTTCCAATCCATTCGTGGGCCCCACGTTGTGCTCTAGAAACCAACCTAGGGGTTGCCTGAAGTTTTTTTTTTTTTTTTTCCCTGTTCTGTCATTTCTTCATAGTTTAGCAGAACAAGTTGGATAACTTTGCTCTGGATAACAATTCTGACCAGTTTTTTTCTCATTGTTCGACATCCCTTGTGGTTGCTACTTGCTGTTGGTGATTTTCGATTGGTTTTTCTGATTCGTTAACTCCTGTTGGTGCATACTGTTGCTAGTTTCTGGTTGGTAACTGCTGCTGAAACTTGCTGCTGGTCTTTCTGTTTGCTTATTACTGTTTTCATTCTATTTCTACCTCTGTGATTAACTGCTGCTGTTTCTGATCTCATGGATAAAAATGAGAAATCTGACATTTCTGTTGTTCTATTTAATGGAAAAAACTATGCATCTTGTGCATTTCAATTCCAATTATATCTTGAAGGAAAAAACTTTGGGGCTCTATTGATGGGTCTGAACAAATCCCTGCTGATGATACCAAAAAGATCCTCTCATGGAAAACTAAAGATGCTAAAATTAAATCTTGGCTTCTTTCCTCTGTAGAACCTAATTTCCTTTTGCATCTCAGACCATGCAAAACCTCAAAAGAAATGTAGGAATACCTCAAAAAGGTTTATTACCAAAACCATGTTGCTTGCCAATTTCAACTAGAATTTGAAATTGCAAATTACACCCAAGGGACGCTGTCCATACAGGACTATTACTCAGGATTTCTGTCCTTTGGTTTGAATATGATGAAATCAAATTTGTGGATGTATCTGAGGGACTTCTTCCTGAACTCCTAAAACTTCAACAGAATAGTCATTGAGATCAGTTTCTGATGAAGCTTCGCCCTGAGTATGAATTGGTTTGCTCTAGCTTGATGAATCGTTCTCCTCTTCCTACCATAGATGAGTGTCTTCAAGAACTACTTCGAGATGAACAATGCCAAATGATTAAAGCGATTCTTAAACAAAAGGCTCCTGAAAGCATTTTTCCAGTCGTATATGTGGCTTAAGGTCGCCCACCACCTCGTGACATGAGTAAAATAAAATGCTATAGTTGCAATAACTTCGGTCACTATGCTTCGTAGTGCAAACATAAAATGTGCAATTACTGCAAAGCCTCCGGACATGTCATTTTGGAATGTTGGATACGTACAAAGAATCATGTCTCTCGTGCCTATATTGCCACCACTACTCCTGTAACTTTTGAACGAGGTGATTTTTTTTCTACGCTATCCAATTTTTTTGCACACTCTGTTGCCTCTGCACTTCCCCTTCTATACCCACAATTATGGAGAACACAAATAAGTTGTTTTGCTTTTCTGTTTTGAATAATGCTCAACTATGGCATATTAAGTTAGGACATCCAAATTTCAGAACTCTATCTACTCTTTGCAATTTTGGATCATTAAATAATTTTGGTGCTTGTGTTCTTTTTGATTGCAATGCATGTAACTTAGGAAAAAGCAAAACCCTTCCTTTTCCTTTTCCTAAGTCTACATCTAGTAGTAAAGCATGTTTTGATATGATTCACAGTGATATGTGGGGGATAGCTCGTCATGTATCCATTGGAAGTTATAAATATTTTGTTGCATTTATTGATGACTACAGTAAATTCACTTGGATTTATCTGTTACATTCAAAATTTCCTGTCCTTGTTGCATTTAAAATCTTTGTCACATATGTACAAAACCAATTTTCCAAATGTATAAAAACCTTGTGGTTAGATTCAAGGGGGGAATATGTGTCTACTGCCTTTTAGCTCTTTTACAAGAAAATGGGATTGTACCTCAACGGACATGTCTGTACACTCCACAACAAAATGTGGTTACTGAGAGAAAGAATCAACATCTTCTTGATATTACTCGAACTCTCCTTCTTGAGTCTTCAATACTTACCCGTTTTTGGCTTGAGGCTCTTACAACAACAGTACATCTCATAAACTAGTAACCTTCCCCTTCCATTAACAATGAAAGCCCCTATTTTCGACTACACGAGACTCCACCTTCGTTCAATCAGCTCCACCCTTTTGGCTATGTATGCTTTGTCCTTCTTCCTCTACTTGAAAGAACAAAACTCACTGCTAAATCTCACAAGTGTGCATTTTTAGGTTATGCTCATCATCAAAAAGGCTTTGTCTGTTATGATCCTATTGCTAAATACAACAAAATTTCCCAAAATGTTGTTTTTCTAGAAAATCAATATTGTTTCCACAACTACTGGGACCCATTGCAGTCTAACACTAGAATTCTCTTACCTGTTTTTTTCTGAAAAAACAATGATTTCGAGGTTTAACCCTGATTGTGTGTATCATCGAAGGGAAAAAGCTTCCACTATAGGCTTGCTGCCTCTAGATCCCTCAATGACAAATGGTCCGCTTCCGGTTAGTACCTTGCATTGCTCCTAAGGCCTTCTTGTCCTTCTGATCGCCATGGTTTTACACATGCTTCCCTTATGGCCTCTCTATATTCTACCTCTATACCTAACTTCTATTCACAAGTTGTGCAACTTGATTGTCGGAAACAGGCTATGCAAGAAGAACTTAGTGCGCTAGAGACAAACCATACTTGGGATATTGTGGATTGCCCTTCTACCGTTAAACCTATCCGATGCAAGTGGATTTATTCCATCAAACTTAAATCTGATGGTTCCTTGGAACGGCAGAGAGCTCATCTTGTTGCCTTGGGAAACAAACAGGAATATAGAATAGATTATGAAGAAACATTTGCTCCGGTTGCCAAAATGACCACTGTTTGAATACTTCTTGCAATTGTTGCCTCTCAATCATGGCCATTGTATCAAATGGATGTGAAAAGTGCCTTCCTTCATGGTGATCTAAAAGAAGTCTATATGCGAATTCCTCAAGGAGTTTTTTCTCCTTCCAAGGGTTCTGTTTGTCGCTTGTGGAGATCTCTTTATAGCTTAAAATAGGCTCCTTGAGCATGGTTTGGCAAATTAAAACAATATTGATTCACCTAAAGTTTGCTCAAAGTCCTTATGATCCATCCCTTTTTCTTCGACACCCCTCTACCGGTGTCACTGCTCTTTTGGTGTATGTCGATGATATTATCATCACAGGTACCGATGCTAATATGATTACACAACTTCAGACTTCTCTAATTTCTTCTGTATGAAAGATTTGGGTCAATTGCATTACTTTTTGGGCTTGGAAATCCAACAAAATCCCAATGGTCTTTTCCTTAATCAACACAAATATGTAATGGACCTCATTACTCTTGCTGATCTTTAAGAATCCACTCCGGTGGATACTCCATTGCAAATCAATCTAAAATTATGAAAAGATGATGGTGAGTTGCTTTCTAATTCTCGTATGTATTGGCGGTTAGTGGGAAGTCTAGTTTATCTCACTATTACTCAACCAGATATATCTTTTGCTGTGAACCTCATAAACCAATTTATGAGAGCTCCTCGTCATCTTTATCTCACAGCTATAAACGGATTATCCGATACCTATTAAGGACTCAAACTCATGGCCTCTTCTTTCCAAAAGTGACCTCTACTCATTTGACAGCATATGCTGATGCAGACTGGGCAGGTTGTCCTAATACACGACAATCCACAATTGGGTGGTGCATGTATCTTGAAAACTCTTTAATATCCTGGAAATGTAAAAAACAAGAACGTGTATCCAAGTCCTCATTAGAAGCAGAATATCATGCAATGTCCTCCGCTTGCTTTGAAATCTTGTGGCTTTGTGGTCTTCTGTCCGATCTGGGATTTGCTCAATCTACACCAACTCCTTTACATGCAGATAATACTGGTGCCATTCGCATCATGGAAAACCTAGTCATTCATGAAGGCACCAAACATATCGCAATTGATTGTCATTTTATTCGTGATAAATATGTGTGTGATGTTATTAGTCTTCCACATGTCTCTATGGAGCTTCAAATTGTTGATATCTTCACTAAGGGACTACCGAAGCCTCGTTATTAGTTTCTTGTTTCCAAATTGCTACTATATGATCCTCCCACATCAATTTGAGGGAGGGTGTCAATGGAGGCCCATTCTAGGCCCATCAAGAAATAACTCATATGTAATTCAATCAAAGACAAGTTGTAAATTAGATACTGTACACAAATTGATTTAGCTTAGATTTTGGATATGGATCTAATTGTATAGATTGTATGCCTGATTTAAAAGGCTTGATCATTCTAATCAATTGGGCTCACAGCCCTATATATGCAAATTGTCGATCTCTTAAGGGATACAAATTTTCTCCTAGTTTTCCATCTCCAATGCCTAACATCTACTTGAGATGGCAATTTGAGACCATAGAGAGGGCGCTAGAGTTTAGCCACATGGGAGCTACATGAAGTAGGAAATCCTTGAGGAAGGCGCATGTATACTTCTTCTTTAAGATCACCATGGAAAAAGGCATTATTTACATCTAATTTAAAAAGAAGCCAAGTTTGAGAGGTCATAATTGCAATAATTACATACAAAGTGGTGATCTTTGCTGCTGGGTTAAATGTTTTATCATAGTCAATACCGTATTCTTGACGGTTGCCAAGGGCAACCAATCATGCCTTGTATCGGTCTAAGGAGCCGTTGGACTTTGATTTTACTGAGAATATCCATTTACAACCAATTGGACGGACTGTAGCCGGACATCAGACAGCATCCCATGTATGATTAGTTTGAAGGGCATTTAATTCTGCGAACATCGCTTGCAGCCAACATTCATGTTTTATTGCTTGAGAATAGGTAGTAGGGATAGTAATAAAAGCTAAGGTGGCAAGTAAATGTGTGTGAAAAAACCCATATCTATCGTGAGGGCTAGAGATATGAGTAGAGCGACAAAGAGGCTGTGGCGGACCAGGTGCCTAATCCGGTGAATCAGAGTCAATGGAAACTAGATCAAGTGGCGGAGTAGGTGGATTTGGAGTGCGCTGTATCATAGCGGCAGTTGTTGTCCTTTGTCGGATAATCGGAGAATTGGATACCCTTTTACATCCCTTGGTACAGGGTACTCTCTCTCCCTAGTCCTATCAATTTCTCTCATTTTTCTTCTTCTTCTTCTTCTTTTATTGATAGCAAAAACTTTCATCTAAAGCAGGAGCAAAAACAAAGAGAGAGAGAACAAAGGAAAAGAAGAAAACACTGCCACTGCCCATTGCAAAATAAAACCCTCCCATGGGGAGACCCTCTCAACACCTTGCTAATGTAGGATAGACTCGGGGTCCCCATGGGTTGACAACCTATGGGCCCAGCCCGTCCATGTTGACCTAGCCAGTGGATTTAGCCCATTTAATTTGTGCTTATTTATTTAGAGTTATCATGATGTTTGTTTGTTGATTTATTTCAGTTAAGCTATTTTAATCTTGGCCGTAGGTTGTTTTAAGGTGAAAGCCTGATCTCCCTCCATCTCTAGTCCCTCCATCTTTGCCTTCCTTACAGCTAGTACCCTACTCTGCATCATTTGGTATCAAAGTTGAAGATCAATCAATCCGGTGCTTGAGACTAGGCAACCAAAAAAAAAAAAAAAAAAAAAAAAACCCACTATTCATCTCAAATCCAACACTTCATCCCTACGATCCAAGTCTAATCCCAAAACCCTACAACCAGCACTCCGAGTCACATCTCAAGTCCCTGTTCAAACCCTCATCTGACAAAAACCCACAATGAGATGGTGTTCAATAGTCCAAGAATCCATATTTTAATTTTAGCATCCTTCGTGTTCCATTCAGAAATTAATTTTTCATCAACTGTTGGTTTTGGAACTGCACTAGATATATGCCCCCATGGTTCCTTGGCCTCAAGATATAGTTGACACTTAAAAGCCCAAGATGAGTAATTTTTTCCATTGAGTTTAATCAATTTTGCCTCCGATTTCTCTATTGAAATTTGATTTCTAATTCGTGTAAACATACCAAACAGTTGTAAAACAACTTGCTACAGTGGTGAACCAATTTTCCAGAACTGAATCCATACTCTGATTCAATATCAGACGAAGCAGATCTGATTGAACTCCACACAGGTGAAAAAAAAAAAAGGTCCTGGCGACCTGAAAAAATGGAGACAGAAGCTGTTGTGGGGCACAATGGTGGATCTGACTCAAAATCAGATCTGACTATGACAATCACACTCAAAACCTCCTTCTATGAGAAGTAGGATAGCAAAATCTACCCTTAATCCAAGAATTTGAACGGCTGTGATCAAAACTATTTCATAAAACTGGAAATCCACAGATCTAAGTAAAAAACCTACCTCCCTGCATCAAAAAATTCAGGATAAATCTCCAAAATTCCTAGGATATATGGTCAACCAAGATGGTAGTGATCCTTGAAGATGTCTTGATGATCGCAGGCTGGCCACTGTTGATCACGAGCCAAAAAAGACGACGATACCAAGATCGGAAACTGGAGAAGAACCATAGATCCTTGATTTGTCTTTTTCAGAGACACAAAAAACTTCTCCCTATTCATACCGTCGAATCCTTCATTAAAATCGAGACTGCAATGTTGAAACAACAAGAAGAACCCAAGAGCTCTGATACCATATCAATCAGACGAGAACTTTGATTTTCTGTTTGAGGTTTCTGTCCCTTCTAGGGATTGACCCCTCCATTAAATAGAATTACAATGCCTTAATCAAGGCTATACATCAGTGTCTCTCTCCCATTACAATTATTCACTCTCCAAATTTAACAAAAGAGTATCTTTATACTAGGAAACTATACACTAGTATTTTGACTAAATCATATCTAACGATTGAGTTCAGTTTTGGTCATAGATCTGAGTCAGTCACACACGTGGTCCTTGGGCCTTTGTTGACCTGGTTAACAATAATTTCTCCAAATAAATGGTAGAAAGCTTGCACAACTCATAAAATGCACGATTCGGCTTGGCCTGATTGACTAAATGGGTGGGCTTGTGCCTAACATCTACAGCCCATGTCGGATGCCCATGTTTCTGAAGTTAGCCCTGGCTTGGATATACCTTGGCCTGATCCTGTTGATATAAATTACTGTGTTGTTCACTGACAGTTTAACCTTTTGGTGTCACTGGTTAACAAGATGGTATTAAGAGCTAGAGATTGCGAGCGTGAAATCCCTATGAGGCATGCTACCTTTATTTGTCTATCTATTTGTTCGGTTCCGAATTCAAACAACTTCCTGTTTGATTTTGGGGGGGGGGGGGGGGGGGGGGGGGGGTAATAGATATTAGTTCTTGTGTGGTTCACTAAGAGGTTAACCTTTAGTTATTATTGGTTGTCAAAAGGCCCGGCCCATGAGCACTCTTATTGGGCACATGGTTGGAAAACTCCCTAAGTTGGCTCTTGAGTCTCCTGACTCCCAAGCCATCTCGTTTTGATGAATTACCAAGTCAAATACAGGGTAGACTTGGCTGAGTTAACCTCATTTTAATAATTTCTTTGCATTTTGACCCATTTGATAGCTAGATCTGATTTTAAACAAGTAATGTATATTTTTAAGGAAAGATGCATGAGGTTTGGAGTCAGCAATTTAAAAATAATGATTGAACTGTCATTTGAAACTTATATTTGGGCTTTTGCATTCAATATTTGGACTAACAAATGATGACAAAGCCGAAGTTTAGGTGATCTTAAAAAGCCCCTCAAATTTATCATTCCTCTTATCATCATTCCCTTATTGTGGAGAGCGGCGCAGCTATTGCCATTTTAGAGGCTCGTGGAAAATTCAATTTTTATTCAAAAAGAATAATTTTCTAGCATTTGGGTTGCAAATATCGTTTCAACATGTGTATATGAAAGAATTAGAATGCCTAGGATTTATTTTAGATATTGGTTTGATTACTACTTCTATGCAGTGGAATAATAAAAGTAATTAATCACATGAAGAAGATAACACACAATTTTAACATGGAAACCCAAATGAGAAAAAACCACGAGTCTAAAGTGGACAAAATCAATTACTAACTTCCGTGGTATAAGATATACTCACAACCCTACAATTAGTTCCTCGATATAAGGCGCTAATTATTTTTTATAGATCTCCATAGCACACAATCCCTCGGTGCCCTCTTACGATGAAGTAGAAGTATCAACTCTAGAACTTGAAACTTTCAGCCTAATCTCTTATGGAAGCTCTAGATAATCTCTCCAATGACAATCTCAATTTAGAATAAGTAGAGCTCTATGTGTTGTGTTGTACTTAGGGTTGAGAGAAATCCTCTTTTTATAGCCCCTAATTCGTGCATTAAGGTTGGAAACCGAATCCAAGTGAAACAAAAAGTTTTGGCATACATAGGAAAGAAATCTGTGCAGTTCGGTGGGCTTCTGCCACCCGTGCACTCGAGCGCGGTCAAATGGGAGTTAAGCGTGCTTGCCACTATCTTCGGTGCTCGAGCTCAGTCCAATGGGCGCTCGAGCGCGCATGATTTTCCTGCACGCAATGGTAAACTTTCTGATGCCATAACTTTATCGTTTTAACTTTGATTTACGTAATCTTGGGCTCTGTGGATATCTACTTGAAATGAGCTTTTCAATGATAGGCAGCTTGCCGATATCCGACGCTTGGTTTTTTAGATATGACCTTTTTATTCTATGTTGTTCTCAAAAAAACACTTCAATTTGCGTTATCTTCAATTCAGCTTATCTGGTGTGCAACTACAATCCATTCTAAATATAAAATATAACTCAATGGACGTAAGTTTTGTTCAACTCGTGAATTAGCCAATACAAAAGTACTAATAGTATAAATCCTTAAATGGGGTGGCAGATTGTTTAGCTAAGCAAAGGGCTGATTGTTCGTGTGACTAAGCGCCCTTGTAGTGTAGTGGTGGGGGTATTTGGTCGATCCCTCTTGTATCTATTCTTCCACGAGCTATGCAGTTTTTTATGTTTCATCTTTTCTGTGTACAATTGTTGTACTTTTATTCATTTTTAATAAAATGTTTCTGATAAAAAAAATATTTGGACTAAGAAATTATGTAATATAAAAGATTTTTTTCTTTTTATTTTCCTTATTATAGTATTTTTCTTGCACATGAAAATTTTATTTATTTGAATTGATTGTCATGAATGCATGTAAATAAATGCATATTTATATTTATAAGTATTTAATTCTTTTTTAAAGATTTTTTAAATTATTTTAAAAAACTTGACTCCCAAGTCTCCTTGTTGACTCAAGTCTAAGTCAATTTTCTTTTGCATTGGACAAGTAGAGCCTGAGTCACAAGTTTTCCATCCTTGATTGGACATACACACATGTATGACAAAATCTACAATTTAAAAAACTTTTCGGTGAAAGCAATGGTGAGGTAATTGTGATCGGATAGGCTGGGGGTGTTAGTGAGTGTGGTCATGTGGATGGGATATTTGGTGGGCCCCACAAGCCTTACACTCAAGCATTTATCCAGTGTGTGTAAACTAAATGAGAAGGAAGAAACCGAAAAAAATTGAAGTGAAATTTGTTGGCCTTCTCCTTTGGAGAAGTTCTACCATTCTTGGGATTCCCTTATCAGTTACAATCATCCCTTATCAATTACAATTAATCATGATCCTTTTGATAATAACTAGATTATCTCTAATCCAAATTAAAGGAAATGAAATCTATCCACAACATGGTACGCATATGTTCTTGGATATATAGTACATCTACACCAGTACCACACATGGTAGTCTGCTGGACTACCCTCTATATTTAATAAGAACAATCCAGGTTGCTAGAGCTCCCCATATTTTTATTCTATGCAATTGGGTGGGCCTTTGATCAATCCAACCCCTTTTCACTCATCATCCTCCCATGAATTTGATCCCATCTCAATTTTACACTCATCTAATCTACCTTCGCATTCGCAACTATGGAATAAATCTCAAAAAGAAAAAAATGATTTTATTGTTAAAAAAAAAAAAACCTTTGAACTTTGATGCCATAAAATGAAGGGTTAAGATAATATGATCGGGCTGATTTTATGTCCAATCTTAACCTTCATGCCCTTAACTAAAGGGTTAGTTTACTCTGATGAGGCTGATTTTTTGCCCAATCTTATTGATTTCGTGTGCTGTCCATCCCTCTGACCATGCTGGTTGGCATGCATCAAGATGTACAGCTCACTACCTTGTGGGGCCCACCTAGATGCATAACAATCACAGGGTAGTAGGGTTGGAAAGGTGTTAATGTGGATCATGATTGGAGTAAAAATTATTGCCCCATCACATCATTTTATCTCCATGGTTCATGGCCTCCAAAGTTTTGTTCTTTTAAAGGTTGTGCCATCTTTTGGAACGAAAGCCTGTGGCACAGTTTAGAAAGTGCCCATTGCTGCAAGCACTAAGTTGTTCATGGTACCAAAAAAGGAGGTATGACCTTTTGCCTGTAATCCGACTCTTGTAATCTAAGACTGAATATCGATCGGAATCAGATGAGTCTAGTGGGTTTCAATTCATGAGGTAGTGAGCATGAGGGAGTCGATTAATTATGGATGGAACCCTTGGGCCAAATAAAATGGGATGCATAGAAGTTAGATGACCACCTTCCCTTGTGTATCCGCTTGAAGCTTTTTTTAATATAATCAGAGATGATATTCCCCATTATAGTAAGTCAACTTTAGCTTACACTGTTCAAAATCTTGGGCCTGTAGGTTATTGGCTACATCATTCGGCAAGAATAATTTTGGGTGAACCCTAATCAATGGTTGGCCATTCCCATAGCACCTACCCCAACCAGTTGTCAATTCGGAATTCATTTAAGGTGGGAGTTGTCACGACCCAAATTTTGGGGGCCTGTCGGAATCTGAGTTATAACATATTGGCGTACGATTCATAAACATAGATCAAACAAGCACATAAAGCATAAGCATCATTTATTAAAATAAATCCTTCCATATAAATCAACCAATAGAGTTTTCAATGTCTAAAATTCCAAAATAAAATCCATCAAATAATAATTAAATGTCCAATACTAAATATTTCCCTAAACTACTAAACTCTGGATGTAATCGCTCTCCTCAGCCACACATGCGAAACACTGCAGGCTAATTTTTGCCATTCTTGGATCCAATAGCAACTCGATTACCTAATGGGGGTAACCAACATTAGTATAAATTGGTGAATGAATTCCTACTCTATCACACACCCACAATTAATACAATAGCATCATTAGAACAATTAAATAATAAACAATAAATAATTCAATGAGTGAATAAAATCTTTGTCTTGGCGCTTCTCTGAACTACATCCTCGCACCCAATCTATATTATTGTGCCATCTTAATATATCACAACTATCGGAATGCTATACATGCATCTCCTCATCCAGCGTCCCATAGGACTCATTACTTCAGGACCTCAATGTCCTATCATCCGTTACTTACACGGCATAACCATACTTTAAATCGATCACATTGGTCCAAAATACACAATCATAATATATCATACCGTGCTAGTAGTTCAGATTATGCCCCCTGCCAATGAAATCACACATGACAGAATTTATAATGCAGAATATATTCTTGTTTATTTATTAGCACTTGCCATAATTTCATTCCCAACTTCCAAAGTCTTTATATAATATAACTTACTCAGCACAGACTATTTAATATGAGTACCATCAGGGTCCACCCTTTGCTTAAATCATTATTTATTAAACATAAAAGGGCTCTTATGTAATTATAATATCAACAAGGGCTTTTTCATAAACTGTTCTCAACATATCTTCAACTAGAGGCCGAATTCGTTACCGTCACAGAACCATTCCCCTGTTCAACATCCCTCACGCCAAGCTCAATCTAGGTCGTCTGATGGTCGACCATCTGGGGCCCCCTCCCCTTGGGTACATCATGGCTAGGATGGGTCTTTTCCAAGATCCATGGAGCTGATCTCCCATCATGTGGTCCACCTGGGCCCACCACTCCACACGACAAAAACTTTCCCAGACGGCCTGCCATGAGGAAAATCTGAGTTCCAGTCTTGGTTCTTTTCTCAAATCCGAAAAGATCAAGTCACCGAGACTACTTATACAGGTATCTATTAATGATCCAATGATCTAGTAGAAATCAGATCATAAAGTACAGGATTTACCCTAATCTATCATGGGTTTGGTGTCGCCAGTACTGTGACAAGATCACGATCACAGAGAAGAGATATTGAATTCTCTTGAGAATGTATTAATTTTGTCTCTCTTTCTATGGAGATTGTACATCATTATATAGATATTTACAAGCCTTTAATCTAGGCTTTAAGAAAGGAAAACCATCTAATTGTATCAATCACTAATCTAAGTTAAGAAAGCAATTAATTACAACAATTAATTTTCTAAGAAAGGGAAGTTAAAGCTGTCTCAATATTGACCAAATCAATTTCACGTGAAATATAACATTGATGGGCTTTGGGCCTTGGGCCTGTTTGACACCCCCTTCAAATTGATGCGGGAGAATTAACAAGCATCAATTTGTCAACTAAGAACTGATGGCGTGGTCGTGGAAGGCCTTTGGTGAAAATATCAGCAAGTTGAAAGTCAGTGGAGATATGTGGCAGGCTGATGACATCACGTTTAAGCTCATCACAGATGAAGTGACAATCAACCTCGATGTGTTTAGTCCATTCATGAAAAATCAGATTTTCAGTAATCCGAATAGCACTAGTATTATCTGCATAGAGGGGGGCAGCGCCGGCTGGTGGAAAACCCATGTCAGAAAGCAAACCACGGAGCCAAAGAATTTCCGACCATGCAGCAGACATGGCTCGATACTCGGCCTTGGTAGAGGATTTGGAAACTCTTCCATGTTTCTTGCATTTCTAAGAAATGAGACTATCACCCAAAAACATACACCATCCAGTCGTCGATCTGCGAGTATCTGGACAACCAGCCCAATCAGCATCGGAATAAGTTTTGAGAGTCAGATGATTGTTGGATGGAAAAAACAACTCACGAGTCGGTGTGCGAATAAGGTACCGAATGATGCGGCGAACAGCAGCTAGATGAAGGTGACGAGGAGCAGTCATGAACTGACTCATCAAGTTGACCGCATAAAAGATATTAGGTCGAGTGATCGTGAGGTAGATCAAGCTACCAACCAACTGGCGATAGGCAGTAGGATCGGAAAGAAGATCACCTTCTTTGTGACTGAGTTTGACATTCAGTTCTACTGGTGTATCAACATGAGCAGAATTAGTAAAACCAGCCAAGGCGATGAGATCAACAGTGTATTTGTGCTGATGGAGAACGATACCTTTAGGCTATTGATGAACTTCAAGACCGAGGAAATAGTGGAGAGGGCCAAGATCCTTCATTTTAAATGATTCACGAAGAGACGCTTGGAGCTTTTGAATCATTCCGGCATTAGGACCGGTAATGATGATGTCATCAATATAGACAAGGAGTATAGTGATCCTGGATGGAGCATGATGTAAAAACATAGAAGGATCATACGGGCTTGGATGAAAATCCAAGCGGAGAAGAGCAGCTTGAAATTTCTCAAACCATGCGCGAGGAGCTTGTTTCAGACCATAGAGGGAGCGGCGAAGTTTAGCAACCATACCGGGGCCGGATGGGCATCCCTGAGGCAATCGCATATAAACATCTTCTTTGAGATCACCATGGAGAAACGCATTTTTGACATCTATTTGATAGAGAGGCCAAGATTGAGATGCAGCAACAGCAAGAATAGTGCGGACGGTGGTCGTCTTAGCAACCGGAGCAAAGGTCTCATCATAATCAATGCCATATTCCTGCCGATTTCCAAGAGCAACAAGACGCGCCTTATAGCGATCTAAAGATCCATCAGCTTTTAATTTGAGAGAAAAAACCCACTTACAGCCAATAGGTTTGACGACCGGAGGAGAGGGTACAATATCCCACGTTTGATTTTGTGCTAACGCATCCAATTCATCTTGCATAGCCTTGTTCCAACACGGAACTTGCACAGCCTGAGAGTATGATTGTGGAATGGAAGAAGGAGACAAAGTGGCCATTAAGGAAGTATGGGAGAAGCCATAACGGTCTGGCGGGACCGAAATCCGAGTGGAGCGACGCAGTAAATTATGGCCGGAACTGGATGCCGGACGAAGATCAGGAGGGTGATCCCTAGGAGGCGCTGTGCTGTCCCGTCTGTGATACACAAAATTAGGATTAAACTGAACAACTGATAAGTCTTCAGAAAAACCAGGTAATGACACAAAAGAGGAGTTAGGAGGATCAAGGTGTTTTTGAAAAAAATACTGATGTTCAAAGAAGACAACATTCCTAGAGATACGGAACCGATGAATGTGAGGATCATAGCAAAGGAACCTTTTCTGGAAGGGGGCATAACCTAAAAATACACACTGAGCTGATTGTGCCGTGAGTTTTTTCCTCTCAGAAGGAGGCAAGTGTTAGTTTTTGTGGACTCAATCCATCAGTTGATGTAATAAATTGATTAATTTCTTTATTTATCAATAAAATCATGCTTTGCTTTCATGAGATGAATGTTATTTTACTACTTCATGCACATGACCAATACGTATGACATAATGGTTCATGAGTTGAACCGGATCCATTAGTATATTAGATGTGATATATGTGCATGGATGAGATCCACGCGCAGGAGATATATGTCACAAATCTTATACTTAAAATAGCTTCACAACCAGTAATGAGATTGGGCATCTCATTTGATAAGGGTGCAGCACTTTGATCACTATGAGATAGTGTGATTTGTCTCGATCATCAGAATGTAAGATTCTGGATCACGGTGCTGGTACATTGGATGTATTGAAGGACCATGAGATGCACCTTATGGAATTCCGTCTCAATAATAAGGTATGCTCTCATAATTCCCTAGCAATAGGCTCTCAATCCTGAGACATTGACGAACTCAAGTTTCTATCTATTCATTTGCTTTGAGTCACCAATGAGTGAGGCCGACTATAGGTTAACACCTCGGTGTCTTGGGTATATGGTAGTAGAACTGTGGGAACGTTGAATGATCAAGATGGAATCTATCTATATTATCCCCTTGTGCCAATTAATGGATTTGTCATTAGTAAGTGCGCACCCATCTCAATTAAGAGTTAATTGGATGGTACTGATGATTACTGTGATTAATTGGGGCTCAAGGATAATAAGATGTGGAACTTAGATTGGAAGAGACGAGTTTATTCCAATTGATCCACGGATATTGATAGAGGGGCCTACTTGTGGTAATTGGGAAGTTTAGGGTCTTCATTGTAATTTATTCCTAAGACTGGAGTGCAATTGCATTTATATAGTGGTGTTATTTGCAATTAACTGTGGGCCCGGATTGCACATGAGATGTGGGGTCGCGGTGTTCCAGTTGGAGCCAGCTTTCTAAGGAATCCCTAGTGGTCCCCACGCTAGCCCAAGATATTGGAAAACACTAATCCGACTTGGACTCTAGAAATAAGAGTTTGGAAAGGAGAAAGTTGCTAATTGCTTTGGAAGTAAGACTTCTATTTCAATTAGACAAGGGAGAGATTTGGAAGTCTATAAAATAGACTTGGACGTCCAAAAGAGTCTCCCTCACGCCCAAAACCCTTTCGTGCAAGAGTTGCACGAGTTTCTCTCCTTCTCTCTTCTAGTTCCTTGAAGTTTCGAGTTGGGAATTTTCTCCTGAAGATTCCACCATTCTTCTCGAGAGAAGTAATCCAATTCGGGTCATAGCGTGGAAGGCTAAGAGGTCTTGAAGAAGTCCATTAGAGCACTGCGGGTCTCCAAAGGTATGATCTACTTCTTACATGTCGTAGGTTATTTTGGATGTTTAGTGCGGGTAGAATTTTACTGTACATGGTCACGAGATTGAGGGTAACGCATCCTGGATTGGGTTTTGGTCTTATGGATAGTTGATCCCTGTGTCAAGAGGGTCAAAAGTTTTGAAAATCTGTCCACGCAAGTGCACAAAACAAATGGAGCCAAATACATGAAGATCATCATAGGATGGAGTAGTCTTGAACAAACGGTAATATGGGCTTTGATTCTCAATGGAGGGTGATGGCATACGGTTGATAAGATGAGCTGCTGTAGCCAGTGCCTCAACCCAAAAACGAGTAGGAACTGAGGATTCCAGAAAAAGGGAATGAGTGACATCAAGAAGATGTCTATTTTTCCGTTCAGCGACTCCATTCTGCTGGGGAGTATAAGAACAAGATCGTTGAGAAATAATGCCTTTGTTTTGCAAAAACTGTTAAAAATCAGAGGACATATATTCCCCGCCAGAATCAGTTCTCAAGATTTTAATGCTGGTGGAAAATTGATTTTCAACTTAAGCTAAAAAAATTTGAAAAACATGAAAAACATCAAATTTGGAATGCAGAAAGTAGACCCATGTGAACCGACTGAAATCATCAATAAAGGTCACAAAATATTTATAATGAACGTGGGAAAGAGCTAGAGCAATTCCCCATACATCACTATGAACTAAATCAAAATACTGAGAAGTGTGAGAAGTGGATAGAGGAAACGGAAGTATTTTGCTCGTCCCCATTTTACAAGTAGCACAATCAAAAGGCATACAAGAAGATAAACGAAGAGATTTATTTAATAAACCAGAATTGAACATAAGGGACAAAGTCTTGGAATTAGGATGTCCCAGTCTATTATGCCACAACAGGCAATTATCTCTAAGAGAAAAACAAAACACATTATTGGCAAATTGATTCCTAGAAATTTGAGAAAGATTCAGCGGAAACAAGCGTCCACACTTAGGCCCCCTCGCGATCTCTTTCCCGGACATCTGGTCCTGCACAACACAACTAGAAGAAGAAAAAGAGATGTTACAATTATTGTCAACAAGTTGTTCGACTGACAATAGGTTGAAAGTTAAATTAGGACAAAGATAAACATTTCTCAATGGGATGGGACCAGGGATATCGCCAATGACAGTAATGGGAACATGTCCCCCATCAGCAGTTTGTATTTGAAGAGGGCCAGTGTGACTTGTCATATTGGAGAGAGGAGTGTGGGAATACGTCATATGATTAGACGCCCCGGAATCAAGAAACCAAGTGGAAGATGAGGGAGACTTACCGGATAGACCAAAAGCAAAGAGGGCATTGATAATCATTTGTTGAACCAATTCAGGACTAAGAGATGAGGAGGACCCAGGCTGTGGGGTTGCAGATGTAGGAACAGGCATAACCGAGGAAGCCTGTAATAACCCAACCTGTCTTGGTGGGCCAGCCTTATAGGGTGGGCCATGTTAGTTTGGCATAGCTAAAAATCAGAATAAGAGCCATGGATTAGGACTCTTTAAAAATTCAAAATAGGAAAGAACAAGGAGTCCAGAACCCACCTTGCTCTAGGAACTCTACTACCTAAAGATTTCCTTGTAAGTTTCAAACATGACTTTCTTTTAAACTATATATGTGTAAAGTCTCCTGTAATCTCTCACATCAACGAAAGAGGAAAATTCAGAGAGAGAGAGAGAGAGGGAGAGAGAGACTAAAGTGGTGTGGTATTGTTTGAAGGAGAGGAAGATCAAGATCAATAGCGGGACGCGCGGCGTATGTCTGACGAGAGACCGATCACTGGCCGAGCGACTTACTTCTATCGAAGGTGAGTAGAATCTACTTGATCCTCTGACGAACTGTGCATATTTTAACCCAGTGCTATAGTGATTGCCAGCACATGGTAACGGCCCGATTTAGTTTTAAACCCAAAAAAAAAAAAATCAATCATCAAATCGATGATCGAATCTGATGGGAAGGGGTGGAATTGGTAGTCGATCCCCTTTTTGGCCCTGTTTGGGATAGAAATCAACGAATCTGAACCTTGAGTGAAGATTCAAGGAATACCCAACGATCTCGACTGTGTAATGACACAAACTTCTTTCAAATAAACCTATTCGTAGATGGGAATGTGGCAGATAGAGATCTTGTGAATTACATACCTCTGACACTTGGATTTCGGCAAAGAAGATGATGGATTAACTTTCAAATCCGGATCAAAACTGGATTTTCTGAGTTCCCAGGCCGTCACAGACTCGTTTGGTCGACTGGAGTTGTGGGCCACGTGGGACCACCTAATCGAAGATCAAACCCACACATCTGGTGGTAGACCCTAGGGCGACCCCGCTGGTGGTGGACCCATGCGATTTGAACCGTTGGAGTTCCTCCATCTTTGGCTCCATCGTAGCTGGGCGGAAACCCGAACATCAACGAAGCTCTCTGTTTCGTTGCACAGAGAGAGAGAGCTTCTGTCGATTGGGATTACAAATAAACCTATTCGTAGATGGGAATGTGGCAGATAGAGATCTTGTGAATTACATACCTCTGACACTTGGATTTCGGCAAAGAAGATGATGTATTAACTTTCAAATCCGGATCAGAACTGGATTTTCTGAGTTCCCAGGCCGTCACAGACTCGTTTGGTTGACTAGAGTTGTGGGCCACGTGGGACCACCTGATCGAAGATCAAACCCACACGTCTGGTGGTAGACCCTAGGGCGACCCCACTGGTGGTGGACCCATGCGATTTGAACCGTTGGAGTTCCTCCATCTTTGGCTCCATCGTAGCTGGGCGGAAACCCGAACGTCAACGAAGCTCTCTGTTTCGTTGCACAGAGAGAGAGAGAGAGCTTCTGACGACTGGAATTATAAAGAGAACAGTTTTATTACAGTTTCAAATAAACCCCTGATGTTAGCGATATTATTATAAACTCATTAAAGCCTTTGATGTTTACATAGTTGATATATTATGAACCGACCCAACATTAATTATGAATCTAACTCGTGGCCAGTGTTCGGATGTTTCCTCTAAATTAGAGTGAAGACTCACCGTTACAAAAATATTAGTTTAACCCTTTTAGATAGAAATAATCCTTTATAATATGTAATTTGAAAGTGGTGTAAATTACATGAAATTTTACTGGATACTTGAACATAATGGAATATAATTCAATAGTATGTTTTGATTCATGTGGTTGATTTTATGATGAATGATTAGTTCCCTCAATAAAATATAGACAATGCCACAGCCTGGTACCAATTTTGAATAAGGATGGGGCGAGATTTAACCAGTGTTATGTGGTATTGGCCAAAGTAAAGAATACAGTGATGAAATCAATTATAGTAAAAGTGGATCTATAATAAGTTTGTTGATTGAACTTGCCATGGATGATTCAAATAAAGTAATCCCAACTGCTGGCACTGAGTATAGAATTTCTCTCGTGGATGTTGGTCGAGGGAAGTAGATTCAGCAACCATGGTGGCATGATAGGCCATGTTGTTAATAGAAATGTAGATACTCCGATTGGGAGCATCGGAACAGGCTCAACATTCATAGTGGATGATAAGCCATGTTGTTGACAGAAACGTAGATACACCGTATGGGGTATCGGAACTATTTGAGGCCACAGTGAGAGATTACTCAAGAAAGAAATTGATTAGAATGTTACTGAAATTATATCATTGAATATATATATGTTCTCTGAATGATTGAAATATGCTTTATCTTAATATTCTTATTCTACTCACCAGTTTTACTGATTAGTGATTCGCCCCACTTCAGGTAATATAGTCGTGGAGGTTGCGGGGAGTGATGGGGATCAACCGGTGGATTTTGGCATGCGTGGCTGATCCAGAGCGCGGAAAAACAAAAGAATAGATTTATAGTTGGGATTAGCCCAAGACTTAGACATTATTATTATCTTTTTTTTTTCAAATAGAAATTGTCTTATTCAGTAGTGTTATCAAGACTTATAATATTTACATAATAGTTGAAATACAAGGAAATTTGATTGTTTATGACCTTGATGCTCGTGAGAATTTGACTTATGTGGTGTTGTTATTAAAATTTGAGTGCGGCTTAAGAATCTGAAAAGCTCTAGATTCTTGGGTCGTTACAAAGTGGTATCAGAGCAAGGTCTTGGGCAAACCTTAAAATACTTAGAAACCACTAGGCAACGTGGTGAGGTCGTAGATTGGGTATTTAAATAAGGAATTTATTTACTACATACTAACAACTGTACTTCCACTGTAGGAGAAAGAACATGACTTCCCAAGGAAACCCCATCCGTAATTCCAATCAGAATGGAACTGAAAGTGGTACCTCGAATCTGAACGAGGGACAGACTCAGGTGCCTGAATACGTGAAAACTATGTTTGATACTTTCATGAGAGCATATAATCAGGTGCAAGAACAGATACATACTTTGGCGCAGCGACCAAGTGACAATGATCGACCACAAGGCGGGGTCTATGCGGGGGGAGGCAGAGACAGAGAGCGAGACTCGTTATACAAGAGGTTCAATGAGTTTCGTCCTTGATATTTTGATGACACCATAAATCCATGGAGGCGAACAAATGGATAGAAAACATGGAGGCAATCTTAGAAGTGATGGGCTGCACGGATCACCAGAAAGCCCTGTTGGCAGCATTTAAACTGGAAGGAGATGCAAAAGAGTGGTGGAAATCTGCAAAGAAAACCTATCCAGGTCCGGAGGGTGAGATTACTTGGGCTTTCTTTAAAAAGGAATTCATTATGAAGTTTATACCGGAGCATATTAAGGAAAGGAAGAGAAGAGAATTCCATAATCTAGTACAAGGAGACTTGACAGTGACAAAATATAATAATAAATTTACTGAGTTGTCTCATTTTGCGGAGTGCTTGATAGCGACAGAGGAGATGAAACGAAATAAGTTCATTGAAGGGTTGCGCCCGGATATTAAAAAGGATGTACGGTTGGGATAGCCAGCAACTTATGCGGACGCTTTGAAAAGAGCATATGTATCAGAAGAAGCTACCGATGAGATCAATGGGGTGACTCCACCAACAACGACAGAAAATGGAAAGAGAAAACGAGAAAACCACCCACCCCGGAAGAAGCAAAAGGTGGAATCTCAGGTTGAATGCAGTCGTTGTGGGAAGAACCATGAATTGGCGCAGTGCCCATGGCAGCGCGGTGCGTGCTTTACATGTGGCCAGGTGGGTCATAGGTGTAAGGACTGTCCAAAATGGCAAAAGAAAAATCAGACACAGCGACAGGGACAACAATCGCAGCAGGACCAACAAAATCTTTCACAGTCACGCCAAAACCACCAAAATTACCCTCCTCGAAATCAAGGAAACCCACAGCAGAGTAATCAACAGAATCAGCCACCACAGAGGAACCAATAGAACGGTCAGTACCAGCAGAGGGGATATCTACAGAATCCGCCACAGGGGCAGAATTATAACCAGGGAAGGAACAATCAAGGCGGAAATCAGTAGAGACAGCAACCCAATGCTAGGGCTTATGCATTCGCACAGCAGGAGGCAGACATGGCAAACAATGTAGTTGAGGGTACGCTTTTTATCCTTGGTATTAAAGCCATTACACTATTTGATTCTAGTTCTACACACAGCTTTGTTTCACATGTGTTTGCCCCAAAACTAAACATGCAACCCTCTAAACTTTGTCAAGCTTTAATTGTATCAACCCCCACTGGAGGACAAGTGAACACTAGAACAATATTCTATGATTGCCCCCTGAATCATGATAAAGTCTTCATGCCTGCAAATCTAATAGTATTACCAATGCTTGATTTTGACATTATTTTGGGAATGGACTGGTTAGCAAAGTATAGGGCTGTGTTAGACTGTTTCAATAAGATAGTTCGCTTCAAATCAAAAGGATATAAGGACGTATAGATAGTGGGCACCAGGAGACCCATGGAGTCTAGGGTAATTTCGGCAATTAAAGCCAGCCAATTACTAAGAAATGGGTGTAGAGGATACCTCGCATTCGTCAGTGAGGAGAAACAAAAGCCTGAGTTGGAAGATATACCAATAGTGAGAGAATTTCCCGATGTCTTTCAAGATGATTTACCCGGTTTACCGCCAATACAGGAGATCGATTTCACTATTGAATTGATACCCGGAACAGCCCCAATCTCCAAAGCACCTTACCGTATGGCACCTGCTGAACTAAGGGAACTGAAAGAACAGTTGCAGGAATTAATGGATAAGGGATTCATTAGACCTAGTGTCTCACCATGGGGAGCATCTGTACTATTTGTTAAGAAGAAAGATGGAACCTTGCGCATGTGCATCGATTATCGGCAATTAAACCAGGTCACTATTAAGAATAAGTATCCACTGCCGCGGATAGATGAATTATTTGACCAACTCCAAGGTGCAAGATGCTTCTCAAAGATTGATTTACGGTCTGGATATCATCAGCTAAGGGTGAGAAATGAAGATATACCAAAGACAGCTTTCCGGACACGGTACGGACATTACGAGTTCCTAGTAATGCCGTTCGGGCTAACAAATGCACCAGCGGTGTTCATGGCGCTCATGAATCAAATTTTCAAGCCATACTTGGATCAGTTTGTAGTGGTATTCATTGATGACATCCTATTTTATTCAAAGACGAAAGCAGAACATGGGAATCACTTGCGCATTGCACTGCAATTGCTAAGAGATAATCAGTTGTATGCAAAGTTGAGTAAATGCGACTTTTGGCTAGCGCAGGTAAATTTCTTAGGCCACATCATTTCAGGCGAAGGCTTGTCAGTAGATCCTGCAAAAATCGAAGCCATCACTAATTGAAAACGACCAACCACGGTGGCAGAAATCCAAAGTTTCTTAGGACTCGCAGGATATTACAGACGGTTTGTGAAAGGTTTTTCTTTTCTTGCGGGACCTTTGACTCGGCTCACTAGGAAGAATGTCCAGTTCAACTGGGATGATAAATGTGAGTCTAGTTTTCAGACATTAAAGGACAAGCTAACCTCAGCACCAATCCTAGCCCTACCATCTGGCAATGGTGGTTTTGTGATATTTTGCGATGCGTCTCTTCAGGAACTGGGATGTGTACTCATGCAAAATGGTAGAGTGATTGCTTATGCTTCCAGACAACTGAAGACTCATGAACAGAATTATGCGACACATGATTTAGAATTGGCTGCAGTTGTCTTTGCTTTCAAGATTTGGCGACACTATCTTTATGGAGAAGAATTCCAAGTATATACAGATCATAAGAGCCTGAAATATGTTTTCTCTCAGAAAGACTTGAACTTAAGACAGAGGCGATGGTTAGAATTTTTAAAAGATTATGATTTCTCTATTTCCTATCACCCTGGTAAAGCAAATGTAGTAGCCGATGCTTTGAGTCGGAAATCAATTCAATTAGCCTGTTTGACAGCAGAATGGAGATTATTAGAAAAGATCAAGGATCTAGAAGTAACTCTTTGGCCCATAAGTGATAAGATTTTATTGGGTAATTTTAAAGTGCAGCCAGAACTCATACAGCGAATCAAGGATCACCAAAGGAATGATGCAACACTTTTGGAAATTTTCGACAAGATGGATAACAAGCCAAAATTTTCACTCGCCAATGGTACCTTATATTTCCGAGATCGGCTATGTGTTCCTAATATTCGAGAAATCAAGGATGAGATATTACGGGAAGCACACCATACTCGATATACCATTCACTCGGGGAATACCAAGATGTACCAAAACCTCAGGAAACGATTTTGGTGGATTGGGATGAAAAATGACATTTCTGAATTTGTAGGAAGGTGTCTAACATGTCAACAAATAAAGGCAGATCACCAGAAGCCAGGAGGATTACTACAACCACTTCCTATTCTTGAATGGAAATGGGAACATATCACTATGGATTTTGTGTCGGGATTTCCACGAACCTTTCGGAACAACGAAGTTATTTGGGTTATTGTGGATCGTTTGACTAAATCCGCACATTTTATTCCTCTCAAAAATAAGACTTCGATGAAGGAACTGGCTCAAAAATATGTCAAGGAAATTGTTCGGTTACATGGCATTCCGGTTTCCATTGTTTTGGACAGGGATTCCAGGTTTGTGTCTAATTTTTGGAGGAAACTACAGATGGCTATGGGAACACAATTGCGCTTTAGTACGGCATACCACCCCCAAACTGACAGCCAGACTGAAAGGACTAACCAAACTCTTGAAGATATGTTGCGAGCATGTGCCTTAGATTTCAAAGACAGTTGGGATGAGCAATTACCACTTGTGGAGTTTGCTTATAATAACAGTTATCATTCAAGCATTCAAATGGCACCTTTTGAGGCGTTGTATGGACGAAATTGTCGAACTCCTATTTGCTGGGAGGAGGTAGGTGACCGAAGAATATTTGGATCAGATTGGGTACAGACTTCGACGGACAATATCAAGAAAATCCGAGATAGGCTAAAGACTGCTCAAAGTAGACAGAAAAGTTATGCTGACCATCGCAGGAGAGAATTGGAATTCGCCGTAGGAGACCATGTTTTTCTCAAAGTATCCCCGACCAAGGGAGTAATGCGATTTGGGAAAAAGGGTAAGTTAAGTCTGCGTTATATTGGACCTTTCGAAGTAACGGGACGAGGCAGTGATGGGAATGCTTATGAGCTTGCACTACCACCTCAATAGACAAGTGTCCACAATGTCTTTCATCTGTCGATATTAAAGAAATACAACCCAGACCCCTTGCATGTTATTGACTTCGAGCCTCTCCAGTTACAACAAGATTTATCCTATGAAGAGAAGCCGGTGGCTATTCTAAAGACAAAGGAAAGAGCCCTGCGGAACAAGACTATTCAATTAGTTAAGGTCCTATGGCAGCATCATAATCAACTCGAAACCACCTGGGAGTCAGAGGAGGAGGTCCGTGACAAATATTCGCAACTTTTTCCATCAGGTATGATTTAAATTGGAGGACCAAATTTCCTAAAGGAGGGGAGTATGTAATAACCCAACCTGTCTTGGTGGGCCAGCCTTATAGGGTGGGCCATGTTAGTTTGGCATAGCTAAAAATCAGAATAAGAGCCATGGATTAGGATTCTTTAAAAATTCAAAATAGGAAAGAACAAGGAGTCCAGAACCCACCTTGCTCTAAGAACTCTACTACCTAAAGACTTCCTTGTAAGTTTCAAACAGGACTTTCTTTTAAACTATGTATATGTGTAAAGTCTCCTGTAATCTCTCACATCAACGAAAGAGGAAAATTCTGAGAGAGAGAGAGAGAGAGAGAGAGAGAGAGAGACTAAAGTGGTGTGGTATTGTTTGAAGGAGAGGAAGATCAAGATCAATAGCGGGACGCGCGGCGGATGTCTAACGAGAGACCGATCACTGGCTGAGCGACTTACTTCTATCGAAGGTGAGTAGAATCTACTTGATCCTCTGACAAACTGTGCATATTTTAACCCAGTGCTATAGTGATTGCCAGCACATGGTAACGGCCCGATTTAGTTTTAAACCAAAAAAAAAAAAAAAAATCAATCATCAAATTGATGATCGTATCTGATGGGAAGGGGTGGAATTGGTAGTCGATCCCCTTTTTGGCCCTGTTTGGGATAGAAATCAACGAATCTGAACCTTGAGTGAAGATTCAAGGAATACCCAACGCTGTCAACTGTGTAATGACACAAACTTCTTTCAAATAAACCTATTCGTAGATGGGAATGTGGCAGATAGAGATCTTGTGAATTACATACCTCTGACACTTGGATTTCGGCAAAGAAGATGATGGATTAACTTTCAAATCCGGAGCAGAACTGGATTTTCTGAGTTCCCAGGCCGTCACAGACTCGTTTGGTCGACTGGAGTTGTGGGCCACGTGGGACCACCTGATCGAAGATCAAACCCACACATCTGGTGGTAGACCCTAAGGCGACCCCACTGGTGGTGGTGGACCCATGCGATTTGAACCGTTGGAGTTCCTCCATCTTTGGCTCCATCGTAGCTGGGAGGAAACCCGAACGTCAACGAAGCTCTCTGTTTCGTTGCACAGAGAGAGAGAGCTTCTGACGATTGGGATTATAAAGAGAACAGTTTTATTACAATTTCAAATAAGCCCCTGATGTTAGCGATATTATTATAAACTCATTAAAGCCTTTGATGTTTACATAGTTGATATATTATGAACCGACCCAACATTAATTATGAATCTAACTCGTGGCCAGTGTTCGGATGTTTCCTCTAAATTAGAGTGAAGACTCACCGTTACAAAAATATTAGTTTAACCCTTTTAGATAGAAATAATCCTTTATAATATGTAATTTGAAAGTGGTGTAAATTACATGAAATTTTACTGGATGCTTGAATATAATGGAATATAATTCAATAGTATGTTTTGATTCATGTGGTTGATTTTATGATGAATGATTAGTTCCCTCAATAAAATATAGACAATGCCACAGCCTGGTACCAATTTTGAATAAGAATGGGGCGAGATTTAACCAGTGTTATGTGGTATTGGCCAAAGTAAAGAATACAGTGATGAAATCAATTGTAGTAGAAGTGGATCTATAATAAGTTTGTTGATTGAACTTGCCATGGATGATTCAAATAAAGTAATCCCAACTGTTGGCACTGAGTATAGAATTTCTCTCGTGGATGTTGGTCGAGGGAAGTAGATTCAGCAATCATGGTGGCGTGATAGGCCATGTTGTTAATAGAAATGTAGATACTCCGATTGGGAGCATCGGAACAGGCTCAACATTCATGGTGGATGATAAGCCATGTTGTTGACAGAAACATAGATACACCATATGGGGTATCGGAACTATTTGAGGCCACAGTGGGAGATTACTCAAGAAAGAAATTGATTAGAATGTTACTGAAATTATATCATTGAATATATATATGTTCTCTGAATGATTGAAATATGCTTTATCTTAATATTCTTATTTTACTCACCAGTTTTACTGATTAGTGATTCGCCCCACTTCAGGTAATATAGTCGTGGAGGTTGCGGGGAGTGATGGGGATCAACTGGTGGATTTTGGCTTGCGTGGCTGATCCAGAGCACAGAAAAGCAAAAGAATAGATTTATAGTTGGGATTAGCCCAAGACTTAGACATTATTATTATCTTTTTTTTTCAAATAGAAATTTTCTTATTCAGTAGTATTATCAAGACTTATAATATTTACATAATAGTTGAAATACAAGGAAATTTGATTGTTTATGACCTTGATGCTCATGAGAATTTGATTTATGTGGTGTTGTTATTAAAATTTGAGTGCGGCTTAAGAATCTGAATGGCTCCAGATTCTTGGGTCGTTACCAAGCCACATAAGCATGCGGAGTCTGAGACTGTGGAGTAGGATACTGCGATGTTGGAGACTGTGGAGTCTGATATTGTGTTGACTGACGTGGAGGACGGCGGCGACATTCAGAGATGATATGACCTGACTTTTTACAGTAACTGCAGACTTTTTGTTTGCATTGAGATGCAAGGTGTCCAAATTTTTGACAACTGTAGCTTTGGGTTTTGCTCAAGTCTCGAGGCTGAGAAGTTTTATTTGCCGAGAACGCGACTGAATAGGTTTCTGTCTTTTTTGAGTAATATGAGCCGAGGTCGTAAGACGCTGTTCTTCGCGTAAAAGCTTATTCAAGCATACATCCAATGAAGGTAGGGGCGACCGATTCATCAGAGCAGATCGGACACTTTCAAATTCATGCCGTAGTTTTATCAAAAATTGATCTCGCTGACTAGATGCCTGAAGGTCTTGAATTACTGTCAACATATTGTCAGCCACATCCGCATATTTAATACTATCGTATTCCGACCACAGTGTATGGAAACTGGAATAGTAATCTTGTACTGACAAAGTCCCTTGGGTATATTCAGCATTAGCACATTCAAGATGGAACTGTCGCGGAGAGTTATCTTGATGGTATACTTTCTTCAAATACCCCCACATGACTTTAGAAGTGGGGTAAGGCTTGAGAGTCATTATCAGATGAGGCTCAACAGAGCCCATAATCCAGGATTTGATTTTGGTATCTTTTGTATGCCAAGAGGAGATCTTCTTTTCATCCTCAGTGGGTTTAGGGTCAGCACCAGAAATAAAACCCCACAATTCCTTAGCTTCGAGGTAGGTTTGGAATTGAAAGGACCATGCAGGCTAATTTTGTCCAATGAATTTGATCAATGTAACCTCAGATTTGTCCATCTCAATGCTAGATTAAAACTGATTTTGGCCAAAAGAGTACAACAGGAAAGTCTCACGTCCTTGATTTCAGCAAACAGCAGCAAAGATAGAAGAAAAGAGCAGCAAAGAGAACAACAAAGCAAAAAAACGTCCTTGATTTCAGGGGAGAAGGTAGCACGTGGACCCCACCAAGTGATCTCGAGACAGATCAACGACAGGGGATAGAAGGGTAGTCAAATGTCGCTACTGCTGGAAGAGGTCTCACTCAAAACGGATCAAAATCCACAATTTTGAACGGCTAAGATGAAATCTGTTGGACAAAACTGAAATACTAAAAGAGATGGTAGATGGCCTACCTCTGATGATCGAAAAAATCTGAAAAAATGTCCAAGAATTCTAGGATGAGTGGTCGACCAGGATGGGAGGGTCTGCTGATACTGCAGTGTTGATCAGAGGTGGGCCTCTGATGAATTGCTCCAAGTTGCTGACGTGAATGGTTCCTAAAACCTAAATCTGTCTTCTGATTTCTTTGCTGAGTCAAACAAACATCCACAAGGCTCTGAATCAACTGTCGATCAAGATAGAATGATGCCTGTGATGAACTTGGGCTGATCTGTGGTGGGCCACGGCGATCAGATTTCAAGATGTAGATGAAAAACTATGTTAACATGCACGAACAATCAATGGCAGGATGCCAATGACTGTTATCACCAAGATTCAACAAACCAGTTGAAGAAGAAGACTAGAAGAGAAGGGCACTGTAGATCAGGGCTCTGATACCATGACAAGATCACGATCACAGAGAAGAGATTTTGAATTCTCTTGAGAATGTTTTAATTTTGTCTCTCTTTCTATGGAGATTGTACATCATTATATAGATATTTACAAGCCTTTAATCTAGGCTCTAAGAAAGGAAAACCATCTAATTGTATCAATCACTAATCTAAGTTAAGAAAGCAACTAATTACAACAATTAATTTTCTAAGAAAGGGAAGTTAAAGCTGTCTCAATATTGACCAAATCAATTTCACGTGAGATATAACATTGATGGGCTTTGGGCCTTGGGCCTTGGGCCTGTTTAACATACTGTAGCACTCACCCTTTAAGGCAAAATTCTCAACCATCAAGCCTGATCTTTCCAACAATAGTGCAAGAATCAACAGAACAATTCATCTATACAAGTACACCCATCGTACTTATCTGATACTTCTTCCTTATTGAAATTTAAACACATATTGATTAACCGTAGAGAATTCACTCACCTTTCGTAGACTCTTGTGATCTGTGGTCGAGAGTAGGACATCCCACCGTCCGGTTAACTGCCTTCTTCTTCCTCTTGGTATCTCTCTCCAAAACCTAGAAATCCATCGGATGCTCTTTCTCCTTCTCTTAGGTCTCTCTCTCCTTTTCTGACTCTTTAGAACGAAATAAAAGTAAAACAATAAGCAACTCCATAAGCATATATATATGTATATATATATATATCCAATCCCCCACTTCCTAATAAGGGCTGTGTACAAGTTTCCTTATCCCATCCAAAGATTTGTTTCCTTAAGGGCGAAGGTGTTGTGCACAAGAGTCCTCCTCTCTCCTTTAGTTATCATATTATAAGTAAGGCATGGGTCCCATCACTCTTATATATGAAGTTAAAATCATATAATTTATTATATTTAAACTAGGCTAAGAACTTCCTTTCTTGGGTATTACAGGAGCTGAGGTTAATACCTTTTAAACAGCATGAACGAGAGATTACTGTGGTTAGTTTGCTGCTAATATGCAACTAATATCCAGATTTATCTGTTATTTTTACTTATTTGTTTTGGTTTTGTTGATATTTTGTGACGATTTCACAGCTGCATATTGGGACTGAGGTGCAGTCTATGACAGAAGAAAATGCTGACCTCTCTACCAATGAGTTTATGGTCGCCTCATCAGAACCATTAGGGAAACGACATGATCCATCTGTTCACAATGAAGAAATGAAGAAGCCAGCTGAAGATGAAATGCCTTCTAGGATTATACAACTTACAAATAGAGAGAGACTTGTTTTAAGAAAGCAAGCCCTTAAGATGAAAAAACGTCCGGTACTTGCTGTAGGTAATCTTTACTCTTGTTGCTTTCCTTAAGGTGAAAAAGCATTCTCTGTTCCTCAACTTTTTGCTTCAAACCTCCAGAGCTGTTTACTTCTGTTGTTTGGGTTTTCTTAATATGAAGTCAATGGAACAAGTTAACTAGTCATGCGTGTGGCCCACTTTTGACGATTGCAGACAGTTAATAGTTAACTACTCTCACACACAAAGTGGCATGTGCTTTGGAATTTGCTCGATCAAAGTGATACTCACTGAATCATGCCATAGGGTGAAGTTCAGTGGTCATGGTGGAAGGTTGAATTCCCGGGGATTACTTCTGGTGAAAGATGGACCCCACTAGATACTTGAAAGCAGAGGAATGAACTCCAGTACTGAGTTCAGACCTTGTCACTGTTGTATTGATGCAAACCTGACAGGAATTTCATTTCATGTCCTTAGGGCTGTTCATTTAGTTTGGTCCAGTTCCCGTGTGGACCAACTGTTGAGAATCACATTGATCAGGTGATCCTAACAACCATGATATTGACCCGTCTTTGTATGAACTGCTAATTTCAAGGTCCAAAGTGAAATGGTTGGCGGTGTTTATTTTAGTCGTAACAGTCTAACTTGGTCCCAGCAAATCAATGAATCAGATTCCTAGTTGAGCCCTTTTTTCAAAAAAATTAAACTTATCAAATTCATGGATAGCTGAAATAATCTGATCTGTGTGACCTTTTCGCTTAGCCTATGAACTCTGTGAGCTACTGATTTTTTTTTTCCCTTATTATTGTATCCCATGGATGAAAATGGGTCTGAGTACCCAAATATCCAAAGGACCAGATCAGGAAAGGATACAGTATTTAGGCCCATCTTAAATTTGGTCCAAAGTGCTCCAGCCAGTTATGCCCGAGGATGACCAACACCTGATTGCATAACTCTAAATGGGGTGAATGTTTACAGACCTTTATCTAAAATTGAAACCCTAATTTTGATAATCCTAGGGTTTCCTCCTAGAAAATGCATTACACCATGAATTCACATTAGAGAGAAAACAGACCTACGAGAGAGAATTTTGATGAAACAAAATCTGTTGTGGTGGCTACGACTGGTGATTCTCTATATTTAAAAAAACCACATGCCATTTTATGTATTTACAAAATAATCCATTTCTTTATTATATTTATAGATAAGTCCTATTTCATAATACTCTCTCTCAAGCTGGTGCATATATATTTTCTATGCCAAGCAGCAGCAGCAGCAACAACAATAATAATAAAGGAAAAAAGAAAGAAAAATCACACAATTATCTCTTAGTTATTTTTTTGAGAAAATTTTCAATTTGATCAACCGGGTTCTCAAAAAGCCAACTCAATTTATTTCTTGACAATCTTTTCTGTTAATAGAATGGCAGTCAACACCAATATGCTTGGTTTGCTTGTGATATGCTGGATTTTTGGAATTATTTATGGCTATAAGTACTGGCACAATGCTAGATCATGGACCCATTTTTTGCTAAAATCCCAATTTACGTCACAAAATCTTCAACCATGGCAACTCACAATTTCCATGAGTTTTCGCTCAATACTCAGCGTCAGAACCTATTGTACAACTACTTTTTTTCTTTTTTAGCTTTTCCATGAGGCTTAGTTTTCACCAACAAATGTACGATACCCAATAGTAAACCTCCCATTTTTCTTCGATCATGCGCAGTTTACATACGTATAGACTTTTGCATTTAGGTGTCCATTATGTTTACAAAATAGCCTGTCCTGGAGCTCTTTTCAAGTATCAAAGAATTCTGTGTATTACAGCCATATTTTCGGTGTGTGGTGCATGCATAAATTGACTTACCAAACTAACTGCATATGAGATGTCTAGTCATATGATAGTCAAATAAATCAACCTCCCTGCCAATCTCTGGTATTCTCTCCAATTATGAAACAGCTTCCCACTTTCATAATGCAATCTATGGTTTTGTTGAAATAGGAGTGTCTACCAATTTAGCACCAAGTTTTTCTTGTTTCTTCAAGTAGATCCAATGCATATTTGCCGTATGAGATAGTGATTCATTTCTTATACCTAGCACTTCAATCCGAAGAAAGTATTTCAGCTTTCAGAGGTCATCAAACTCCGTACTAAGACAGGTCTTCTAGGAATTGAAAGGCTTTGATGCGAAATTGAAACCCTATTTTTGATAGATCCCAGTGTTTCTTTCTAGAAGGAATAAAAAATCTTAAATTCACAAATGAGAAAAAATAGAGAAAACTTTTTGATGAAATGAGAAAATGTTCTCATGCCTAGGACTGGGCAACTACTCTTATATATACAGTGTGTTCAAACTTTTGTATTTACAAAAAATGACTGCATATTCTATGTATTTGTAAAGCAATCCTTATTTTCTTGTATTCACAGATAAGTCCCATGTCATAAATTCTAATACAATAAAAACCCCAGTGCTTTATATTGCATTTTCATTTTCCACTCTTATGTCATCCATTTTGCGGCTTTCACATATAAGTATGATGCTTAGTCTGTCTTGCTATTTCATCTTCTTTCCATCCTCAAGCCATCATCTCCCTCTCTTTTACCATTTCAACAACTGGTTGCAGAAATACTAACAAATATTTGAGATAAAGTGTATGTTTGTGTGCACATGAGCACATGTATCCTTTTACGAGCTGTTTTAGTTTTCTTTTTCTAGAACCAGGAGGCTGAGTTAGATGCTTGGAAATCAATCCAATGAAAGGAAGATCGTTCTGAAACAGAGCTTTAAATGATCAAGGTTTTTAAAATTTTTTTTCTTAGAGGTAGTAAATGATCAAGGATTTCATTGCCTGCTTGCTCTTTTTCTACTTCATTCCTGGAGGACTCCTCTTTTATTCAACAATCCTGGGGTTCTTCAGGTGAGCCATCTTTCTCGATGTTGTATTAGGGTTTTAATTCATCTCTTACGGAAATTAAGGCTTTGGAGTTTCTAGTACCTGATTCTCAATTCCATCTTGAGAGCTTGCGTCTGTTCCTCTGAAAACAGGTGGATCTAGATTATTTCCTTTCTTTTTGGTTTTTTGGGTTATGGGAATTTAAATAAACATTTGATTATGGATATGAGTGATAACCCAGAGCCACATTGCATTTGGTTTCAAGTATGGATACATATCTTGGAGTTTGGTGACGGCATGGTCCATTATGAACCTGCTGAAACGAAATCTGACTCCAAACAAGAATCAAGCAAGAGCTGAATTGATAGGAAAATTGCATGCCTGAGACCATCACAGCATGCCTTTAAATAACGATTCACTAACTATATAAGGTACAAAATTAAGAGGATGTCTAAAGGTAAAAATAGAAAAATACAGGTAGAGAGAGCTGTACAAAGATAGGATAATCTACAGAGAATCTGTCCAGCTCTGATTTAATGTAAAGAGCCAGATCTGCCTCGGGTCCATTGGACCGACCCAATGGGCTGAGTCCGACCTAATGGGCTAGGCCCATCAATCAGGCCCAGTGACTTGTTTTGACACCCCCCCTCAAGCTCGGCATGCGGAAGCAGTAAGAGATTGTGCAACAATGAAGAGAAGTGCGGAAATGTATGAGCTTTAGTAAAAAGATCAGCCGCATTATCTGCAGATGGCACTGAATGGAGGGAAAGAGTGCCTTGTTTATAATGTTGACGAACAAGATGACAGTCAATTTCAATATGCTTGGTTTGTTCATGAAAGACTTCATTCTGAGTGATTTGACGAGCACTCTGATTGTCACAATACAAAGGTGTAGGACTTTGAAGAGGAATACCCAAATCTTGCAAAAGCCATCGAATCTAAATGATCTCAGAAGTAGTGTCAGCAAGTGCACGATATTCAGCTTCTACCGAAGACTTTGATACTTGTGTTTGTTTCTTACTTCTCCACGGGATTAAAGAATGGCCAAGAAAGATACAAAAGCCAGTAGTAGAGCGCCTATCATTAACATCACCTGCCTAATCAGAATCGGAGAAGGCACGAAGAAACAGTGAACTGCTGGAAGAGAGAAGTAAGGCATAATGTTGAGTGCTCTGAAGATAGCGAAGGATGCGCAAAACAGCACCCCAATGTACGGAGATTGGTTGAGCCATGAATTGGCTAACAAGATGAACAACGAAGGCAATATCAGGGCGAGTGATAGTAAGATAGACAAGACTGCCTACTACTTCACGGTATCTTGTAGGATTGTCTAGAAGAACACCTTCAGATCTGCATAACCGAGCATTTACTTCCAATGGAGTAGAAACTGAAGTGAGATCTGAGAGTCCTGCACGCTGGATGATGTCAGAGCAGTACTTGAGTTGAGACAAAATATATCCGTCTTTCGAATATCCAACTTCGATGCCAAGAAAATAACGAAGAGGACCCAGATCTTTCAATTCAAATTGTTGATGAAGAAACTGTTTGAGCTTGGAAATCCCCAGAGAATCGTCCCCGGTGATGATCATGTCATTGACATACAAGAGAAGTATAACCAACCCATTGCCAGTTTGACAAGTGAACAAGGCACTATCATGCATACTTTGCTTATACCCAAAAGAGGTGATAACGTTAGTAAACCTCTCAAACCGTGCTTGAGGGGCCTGCTGAAGACCATATAGTGCGCGCTTCAAAAGGCAAACCTATGTGGATGAGTGTGGAAATCCCTGGGGAGTAACCATATAAATTTCTTCATGAAGATATCCATTAAGAAAGGCATTTTTAACATCTAACTGATGAAGTGCCCATTGTCGCACAGCTGCAACAGAGATCAAAGTGCGAACCGTAGTCATCTTGGCAACAAGTGCAAACGTTTCCTCATAGTCAATGCCATAGTACTGTTTGTATCCTTTAGCAACAAGACGCGCTTTGTACCTTTCAATGGAACCATCAGCTTTAGTTTTCACCTTATAGATCCATTTGCACCCAATTGCTTTCTTTCCAGGGGGTAAGGGAACAAGATCCCAGGTGTGATTCCTCTGAAGAGCCGCAAGCTCTTCTGCCATGGCTATTCTCCACTCAGGGTATTGAGATGCTACTCGAAAAGAGTGTGGCTCAAAATGAGAGTGAACCTTAGAAAGAAGGGTAGAATATTGTGGTGAGAAACAACTGGTAGAAACAAACCCATCCCTTTGCACTGGTGTACGTGTATGTAAGGGATACCGTCGAACGGGTGCATGATCCAAAGCGTCAGGAGCAGAAGGGACATCAACCTTGTCAGAGGTGGTAGACGTTGGTGTTGGTCGCCTTTGATAGACTAAAATTGGTTTAGGTGCAAGAGTGGGGTCAGACAATGGTAAGTCCTGTGGAAAAAGATTTGGAAATGGGTCAAGAGAACGGACAGTTGGTGTAGGATTTAGTTGTTTTGCACAGGGTAAGGAGTAGTATGGAACATGTTCAAGGAAGGTCACATTTTGTGAGACATGAAGCTTGTTCAATTGAGGGTCGTAGCACCTATACCCTTTTTGTTCCAATCCATAACCCAAAAATACACACACAGTGGATTTTGGAGACAATTTGTGACGTTCATTAGATGGCAGCAAAACAAAACAAGTACAGCCAAACACACGAAGGTGGAAATAATCTGGTTTTGTTCCGAAAAGTTTTTCAAATGGTGTTGTACCAGATAAAACTGATGAAGGCATTCTATTTATGAGGTAAGTGGCTGTAAGAGCACATTCACCCCACAATGAAAGAGGCACAGATGAAGAGTGCAGCATTGATCTAGTGGTTTCAATAATGTGACGGTGTTTTCTTTCAGCCACCCCATTTTGTTGGGGAGTTCCTGGACAAGAGAGCTGTGCCAATGTGCCATGAGAAACAAGTACATTTAGAAATTTATGGGACCGATACTCCCCTCCGGAGTCTGATCGGAATGTCTTAATCTTGGTTGAAAACTGTGTTGCAATCATATTTGTGAAATGAACATATGTGTCATACAAATTAGATATATGTTTTAACAAATACAGCCAAGTGTATCGTGTGTAATCATCCACAAACAAGACATAGTATAAAGATCCTCCTTTAGAAGGTTGTACTGCTGGTCCCCGCAAGTCAGAATGTACAAGATCAAAAGGCGCAAGGGAAGCTGAAGTACTTTTATTGAAAGGCAAAGTAACTTGTTTGGAGATTCTACATCCAATGCAATCAGAAAAGTCACCAGGATGAATTTTACCAAGACAATTGGAAGAAACCAAAGAATCAAATTTATTCTTAGATAATTGGCCTAGTCTAAGATGCCACAAACTAGAAGAAATAGATGAAAGGGTAGAAGAAGCAAGATACGACGAGGCAGGTACATGCAGTGTCTCTAAGTGATATAGTCCTCCAACTTTACGGCCTGTCCTAATCTGCTTCCCTGAGCACGGATCCTGCACAATACAACCATGTGAATTAAACAGAATTAGATATCCCAAATCTGCAAGTTGACCAACTGAGATCAAGTTTACAGAAAGACCAGGAACACAAAGGACACTAGGCAGGGACAAAGACCCGAATGTAGTTTTTGTGTGTACAGGACCAACAGAGGAGGCAGGAATAACAGAACCACTAGCAGTTTGGATATTCATAGGTACAGGTAAAGGTTGATTGGAGCACAGAATTGAGGAATCAGAGATCATATGTGAAGACGCACCTAAATCAAATATCCATGGCTGTGGTTTACCTGAGAAAGATGTCATGGCAGAGGCAGTTGGTTCGCCAGAAGTTGTACTGGAAGAGACAGAAGTGGGAAGCAGCAATTGTTGTAGACGTTCGTCAATCATGCTTTGAAGTTGAGTAGAGAGATCTACAGGGGTAGATGCAGCTATCTGAGGGCTTCGATAGTGTCCTGGTTTCTGATTACCCCGACAATTAGCTTCTTTAGAATTATTTTTCTTTTTCAATATAGGACAATCTCTCTTCCAGTGTCCTGGTTCCTTACAATAGTTGCAAGTAGACACTGTAGCTTTTGCTGCAACTGTAGGATTGGAGGCAACAAGGACTTGATCGGTGTCTACAGTCTTTCTTTTGGCTAAGGTCTTTTGAGTTTGTTCTTCTGCTAGAAGTTCTGCTAAAGCAGCGTCAACATGTGGCAAGGGGGACCGATGGAGCAACAGTCCTCTTACATGTTCATATTCTGGCCTTAGAGCCATAAGAAACTGTACTAATCTTGTTTCCTATCTGTATTTTTCAAAAGTGGCAGAATCATCGGGAGTCTTGAACTGTGGTTCCATCAAGGCCAGTTGGTCCCAAAGAGATGTCAGACATAGAAATCATGTACAGAATCTGAACCTTGTTCAGCATTTTTAATTTCAGATTCTCACTGATAGCGACGAGCAGAATTAGACTGAGTATAGAGTCGTGCTAGATAATCCCAGGCATCTTTGGGATGAGAGAACTTGGACAGTTGACTCCCAATAGATGGAACTATAGAATTTGCAATCCATGAATTTATTTTTCCCACAGAAGCATCCCAATCTTCAAAATTGGCATCTTTTTCATCAGGACTGGTTTTCTTGTCAGATACATATTTCCACAGTTTCTGTTCCTTTAGAAAATTCATCATCAAGTGAGACCAATAGGGATAATTGGTCCCATCCAGCACCACATTAATTCCAGTGATCTTATCTGCCATCTGAAGTGAAATAGAGACAGAAAACGGGAAGAACAGAAAGAAAAACAGGCTGGGCGTCCAAAAATCAGGGAGTAGAATCCCTTTTTGACTATGAAAACGTAACCGATCCTCAAATCAAGTTTCAAGAAGCAGGAGATACCAAAAATTCACACTCAACAAGGTTGGTTTCAACCAGATCCAATAACAGACCACAAAGATCAACGGTCTTGATTAAAACTAATAGGTGAAAAATCCAAAACAAAAACGACCACAAAATAGTACCTGACAGCAGTCCAAAAAATCTGAAAAAATCACTAAAAAACTTCTCTTAGGTGGTTAACGACAGTGGGATGAAGCGCCCTTGTTCAGATCAAGTGTGGGTCCCACCGACTGATAACACCAGTTTTGGCAGAACTCACGATCAGGCTCTGTTTCAAGCTATAGCAGGTGCCGAAGGTTCTGATGGACTGCCTGGAAGCAGTAGATGATCTCTTGTGGGCTCCACTTCAGATACAGACTATTGTAGATGATCTCTTCTGAGATTGCAAACTATGCTTTTGCACAGATGATCTTCAAACAGAGATCGCTGGCTAACAGAGATGGCTCTGATACCTGAAACGAAATCTGACTCCAAACAAGAATCAAGCAAGAGCTGAATTGATGGGAAAATTGCATGCCTGAGACCATCACAGCATGCCTTTAAATAACGATTCACTAACTATATAAGGTACAAAATTAAGAGGATGTCTAAAGGTAAAAATAGAAAAATACAGGTAGAGAGAGCTGTACAAAGATAGGATAATCTACAGAGACTCTGTTCAGATCTGATTTAATGTAAAGAGCCAGATCTGCCTTGGGTCCATTGGACCGACCCAATGGGCTGAGTCCGACCTAATGGGCTAGGCCCATCAATCGGGCCCAGTGACTTGTTTTGACACCTGCCCCGGACCATTTCATCCCTGTCGATTCCTCTTATTTTTTTCTCTCTATTGGGAAAGACAGGCCCTTTTCCCTGCCATCTATATAGCGAAGCCCTCTTTCTCTTTTTCAACCAATAACTTCCCTCACTGAATGAGATTGTGCCAATTAAATTTTTTCCATTAAATTTGATAATCATAATTTGAAGTTGCAGATGTTCAATTACTTAGTGTGTCCCACAGAATCATCATCAAAGATTAACACTGTTGCCATTGCTAGTGTTAAAATGAAATAATACATAACAAGAGTTTTGAGAACAGCCACAAACAGGCCAAACAGAACTTTTGATGCATCCTGCTGAACACCACTAGACTTGAGCAAGAAAGTCTTAAGTTCGACAAACAGAGATCTAGCTGCGTATGAAGGGTTCTACATGGGGATAAACCATACAAACAGTAGTCGCATCACCCTAACTGTAACTGCCTCTAAAAACTTCACTTCTGTTTAATCCTAACTTCATGAATAAGGTCATCAAACAACATTATAGTGACCATGGGGTTACTGGATGGATAATCTAAATTTGTATCATCTCCGGAATTTGGATCATTTAGTTTCAGAAACCGGCTGTAGTTTCTGTGAGTTTTTCTCTGAAGTTTGTCTCCTTTGAATGTTTCTTCTTAAATTTGTGCATTCTATGGAAGATCAGGGACACCTCTCACCCTTATTGCAAATTGTGGAATTGTTGAATAATGTAGTGTTCTGTTTAATGGAATCAGGGAGGAACAATGTAATTACTGGTGTTGCCAAAACAATCAACACACACTTCAGGAAGTATCCCCTTGCTATTGTGAATGTCAAAGGTAGAGCCAAGGGGACTACAGTCGAAGAGGTGGTTTTTGAGTTGGAGGTGTGCATCTGGTTGGAGAGTGCCTCTCTTTTGTCTGTTTGTTAATGATGTGTCTGAAACTTCCATTTTCTTATTCAATTCTTATTTTTCCTTCTTTACAGCAAGCGACAGGTGCTGTTCTAGTATCCCGGGAGCCCAATAAAGTCATACTCTACAGGGGTTGGGGAGCTGGAGAAGAACTCACTGGTACTTCTCTTAAGGAGAAGTCAGATGGAACAAAAACATGCAGAGGTGAAAAGAGCAGTGTGAAGGAAGGAGTTTCTCCTCAACTCCTTGCTGCCATTAGACTTGAATGTGGATTGCTGGCACCTTAGTCCTAAGAGGATATACATTTATAGAAAAAGAAAAATTAGCAGGTATGTCCTGCTTTGAATTGAATCATTATTATCCATACTGCTTTTGTGGATGTTCTTTTACCTGTTTGTTTCTTGTTTTCCCATCATTAGCGTATCATGCGTTGCAAGCCTTGGCAGTCTATGTTGTTAGAAATGATTGTGATGATTTATGTGTGCACGGTGCCGAGAAAATGGCACACTGCTGCACATTGATTATGAGTAGAGCTCCGGGATTCATACAGCATCATACTCTCCTATTTTATATATGTTTTTGCACGAAGTCCTCATTTTACTGTTAATATAAAATCCTGGATGTTAAAAACTTGTTTTTTCCATCGACGCTGGAAAAAAGGTGCAGGATCCTAAAGTTTCATTGTTATTCATGGTTTAAAATTGCAGTATACATCACGGTTGCAGTCTGTTGCGACGGTAATTTTTTTTACCCCAAAAGATTATGGAAAAATTAAAAAAAAAGTCTAGAATATTGTAAAATGCTTGAAAACAAAGTTCTTTTTTTTTCATTAGTAACAACTACGAATCAAAAGAGTGGTCCCCCCTAAGTCATAACATCTTGTATTTTGATGTTTCATCTTTGATTATTAAATCTATTAGTTTTTACTGTTTAGTTTATTAGGCATGTCCTTATATATTTTATATCCATCAATGTTGCCTACGCCTAAAATCAAAACACTCAAAGTAACTTTTTTTTTATTGGAAACTCGAAGTAACAATTATCCCTTGTATATCATGTGAAATCCCTTATATCATGTGAAAACTTTCACTCTAATTATAGTTGGGCCTACTATTGGACTGATCACTATGAAACACTTGAATTTATTGAATTTCTCATCCGCATATTTAATAAGTGATCAATTTAAAAATGGGCCTCTTTAAGTAGAATTGTTGAGGGCCAATTAATGAATCTTCATATTTTATTTGTAAATTTTATAAGTAATTAATATGAAGTTGGCCCAATTCCGATGGAAGTAAAATTGCTGGAGGTGATTCAAGAGGTAGACATGTATTTTAATTGGTTAGAATTTTTTATGGGTGGGCCTTATTAGATATCAATAGTGTTAAAGAAACTTAAGTATGAATTTCAAAAATTAAAGATCAGGCCACTGTCAGATTTATAGGAAATGGGTCCACTTTCAGTTTATCAAATCTGACGGTGGGGCCATCTCCTATTGGAGTGAAATTTGTCTAGACTAGATAAATTAGAGTGCTATTAATTTTGAGTGGTTCAGATCATTTACAGGTGGGCCCACCATGGAGCCAACAAAATTCCATGTTTTAAAACATGTAAATTCGTTTGGATGAAAGGAGACCCCATAATAAAAATGCTTTTTGTTGGCCCTTTGGGTTTCTGAGATAAATAACCAAAAAAGAGAAGGAAGGAGGAGGGAGAGAGGGGAAAGAGAAGAAGAGGGCGAGGAAGAGAATGGAGAAGAGGAGAAACTGTTGAATTCCTTGCACTAGAAGTCTTTAGTCCTTCCTCTCGCTTCCATTCTTTTTTACCTCTTGTAACTATGCATCCGATTTGTCCTGGTCTTCCCTTTTCTTTTTTTGGAGGTGCAATATGTAAATCTCTCTCTCTCTCTCTCTATACTTCTTTGTTCTCTTTTTTTTCCCTAATTTTTGAGCCCTAATGTTGTTACAATGAAATACGCCAGCCCTCTCTCTCTACTTCTTTGTTCTCTTTTTTTTCCTAATTTTTGAGCCCTAATATTGTTACAATGAAATACGTCAGCCGATACTGATCTTTTGACAGATTTTCTGTGATTTTTACTATGCAAGTCTTCTGACCGGGCAATATGTACCGGTATTGGCTGATTTTTTAAACCATGGTCAACACCAATTCCATAGCAGCTCAGATAACAATGGAAAAGTTACTAAACAAAGAAAATAAGTTTGCAATAGTCTTTTTTTCATTTAAATATTTTATTAAAATGGTTAATAAATTCTATTTAAAAGCTTCATTCCTAATGGACTATAGGTTGTTATAGACAAATAAATTCTTAATACTATAAATTCCGAAACATGTAAACCTTGCTCCCCTCTCCCTCTCTCCTTTTTTTTTTTTTTTTTTTGTCTTTTTTAACTATTTTTGAGCCCTAAAATGCAAATATATTGGCCAGCTGATATATATCGGTCAATAAAATTTCAGCTGTTGTTATGTATGTGACTTGGCATGGGCCTTCATGTGTGGAATTGCATGGCATGGACAAGTGGCTAGGAATTAGTCTAGTTGGTGAATTCATTTAGTCAAATGATGTTATTTTTAGTTACTCTCCTGTTGCCAATTTGTAGGAGTTCCAACATTCAAATGTGCTTTGTAACTTATCTTATAAATTGCATGGCATGAATGAATAAAAGATCATCAGGAACTTATTTTGAAACTAAAGGAGGCCGGTTTCCTTTAGAGGCAAATGCTAATGCAAGGCCACCAGAGCCATTCACGTATGATGTTGTTGAGCACCTCAAGCACATACTAGCATGATTTCACATTTTTGATCTTTTGCAGATGTCCAAGGAGACTCGTAATAATTTCATATGAGCTCTACAAGCTTGGAATATAGATAATCAAACTCATGTAGTGCAAGTTCATCAGATAAAAAAGAATTACCTGAAAGCAAAATAAAAAAAGCCTCAAAAGCAATGCATGGAATGTCTTTCAATTCACAATGCTTCTAAAACTACTATATCTTTCACTACAGAGGATCTCCTCTTAGGTGATATGAAACACGCAAGGCCACTCTATTTCACAGTTTACATCAAAGACATTCCTGTCCCGAGAGTTCAGGTCAACCCAGGGTCAGCTCTGAACCTCATCACAATTACAGCTCTTCAAGAACTCGGCATCCCAGTAAGCAAGTTATCTACTACAAAGACTTTTATCCAAGGATATGACGGGGAAGTTCAGAATCCAATTGGCAAGATTCGAATATGGTTCCAATTAGGAGAATTAACTTCAAAAGCTACTCTGCACGTAGTTAAGACTCGTGCTTGCTACAATATCCTTTTAGGAAGAAGATGGCTCCATGATTATGCCATAGTACCCTCCACTCTCCATCAATGTCTCAAATATATTGATGACGAGGGAAAAGTGCATCGGGTTTTTACGAATGAAAGACCTTTTAAAGGAAAAGAAGTCTACTTCATTGATGCAGCCATGTATCAAGAAAGACCCACCAAGTCTAAAATGGACACAAAAGGCGCTCCAGTAGATGATAATCCTGCAGAACCTTTCACTATTTCAGTAGAAAAAAAAACCTACTCAGGAATTGATGAGCAATCCGGTCCTCTCGGAACGTTACAGCCAACGAAGGAGCCTGTGGCAAAATGCATAGAAACCAAAGCTCTTTTGGTGATCAAGGTCAAAAATGAAATCAAATAATCAAATCGACCTCTGATCATATTCACAAAATCACCGGGAAAAGGGGAAGCAGGATGTCAAAAGCCCTCATATTCAGCAAATGCAGTTTCCTCAGCGAACAGTTCAGATGCTGGTCAGGAAAATAATAATGTACCTCCTCCTACCAGAGGGATGTCACCTATAAGGCTTAATTCTCCTATTACTTTTCATCAGCTCGTGCTAACATCGCAACGAAGGGGAGAACTATCCTACAGATATATAGACAGATGGCTCCATTTGGCTGAAAGATGTGAAGATCCTCCGCACTTCTCTACTTGGATTCATTTATGCCGGATAGGCTTCCGGCCAGCTCCCGTAGCTTAACTATGGCCATGGAATTTCAAACCTTCGATGAAATGTCTCGAATAGTTTTATCTCTTGAAGTAGCGCTCTATCGTTTGCGTGGGAGGTTTAGACGAACATGTCCGATACATGTAGTTTCAATAATCAAAAGTTCAGATTCTGAGTCGGACTCTGAAGACGTCGGAATAAAGAATGCTTCTGTACATTCTATAGCAGACTGGGAACCGCCACTATTACCATGGCCCACTCCATCTCATATTTATGATTTCAAAGGATCTTGCTTTTTAGTGCCTCCATCGAAGCAGTATGATCAAATAATTATTTTCCATCGGGCTGAAGATGCTTCTCATCCAAATCCTATCGACAAAATCACTAATGATGGAAAAATACGGTTTGATAACTACAACCCTGTTGTTTGTAACATGATGAAGAATATGGGGTACAATCTTAAGAAGCCTATAGGTCTTGGATTGAATACAAATGGAATACAGATTCCTTTGGATGTCTTCACTCCAGAAATGAAGGAAGATCTCAAAATGGGATGCAAAATTGAACAGCTACGTCACTGGATAGGATATGTTCCGTATAGTAGCATTCCTAAACTGAATCAAGATGTCAGAGTAATACCCATGGTCTTTACTGAAGAGTATGAAGCTGATAACTCTTATGAAACTTTTGTTGCTCAAGAACCTGCTGATTGGGCTACTTTTCAACATCTTGAGGGGGTAAGTGATAACGATGACGTTATGTCACAAATCACTGAACACTGGCCGCCTGAACTCAATGAAGAAATAAGCCCGTCACAATATGTTCGTTGGGAATGCTTAGCCCTTGATGTAAAATTTAAAGAGCCTAAAAATTGAAACCATGGAAAGGGATCAGGCCTTGGCTTAAACCCCCTAATGAAACTCTAAAAAGTTCTACGGAGTTGGAGACCTTCGATGACGTTGTGGAAATGCCACCTCCTGAGCGTCCAACTGAGGACCAAGTACAAGAAATAAACTTAGGGACCTCAGAAAATCCTCGACTTACTTTTGTAAGTTCTCAAATCAAAGGAAACGAACTTGATATGTACGTGAGATTCTTACAAGAGTTCATGGATTGCTTTGCATGGACTTACGCAGAAATGCCTGGTCTAAACCCAGAGATTTTGGTACATAAGTTGAACATAACAGGTGATGCTAAACCTGTAAAGCACGACCAGCGGAGGACAAAGCCAGAAATCATGGATAAAATAGAAAAAAGAAGTTCAGAAGCTCAGAGATGTAGGTTTCATCCGTAAAGAACAGTAGCCAGACTAGTCGGCTAATATAGTACCAGTCACCAAAAAGAATGGACAAATTAGAGTCTGCATTGATTTCATGGACTTGAATAAAGCCTGCCTTAAAGATGACTTCCCATTGCCTATACCAGAAATCATGATTGACAATACTTTTGGATACGAAAGGATGTCATTCATGGACGGATTCTCGAGGTACAATCAAATCAAAATGTTTAAGGAAGACGAAAACCATACTTCATTCAGGACTCCCTTTGGCATATACTGCTATACCATCATACCTTTCGGCCTCAAAAATGCTGGGGCCACATACCAAAGAGCAATGATGAAAATCTTCAAGGACCTATAGCATAAATCTGTTGAATGTTACGTCGATGACTTGGCAGTCAAGAGCAAGCAGAAATCAGATCATTTAGATGATCTCCGCATAGTTTTTGAAAGGTTGCGGAAGTTAGGCTTCGGATGAACCCTTTGAAATGTTTCTTGGGAGTTTCTTCCGGAAAGTTTCTAGGATTTGTGGTTCGAAAAGGCCGTATTGAAATAGATCTAATTAAAATCAAAGCCATTTTGGAAATGCCTTCTCCAAGAACTCTAAAAGAGTTAAAGGGATTGCAAGGAAGACTCGCCTATATTCGTCGGTTTATTTCAAATTTATCTGGAAAATGCAGACCCTTTTCCAAACTGAGGAAGAAAGGCATAAATTTTGTCTGGGACAAATCTTGTGAAGATGCTTTCCAAGACATCAAGCGATATCTCACTAATTCGCCGGTTCTTTTAGCTCCAATGCCGGGCAAACCCTTTATTCTATATACTCGAGCTCTCGATCACTCCCTGGGGGTAGTATTAGCTCAAAAAAACGATGAAGGAAAAGAGGTGGCTCTTTACTACCTGTCAAGAATGTTGGTTGGTGCTGAACACAACTATCATCCAGTAGAAAAGGAATGTCTTGCACTGATGTTTGCAATTCAAAATCATTACATCTTCTCCAATGTAGTGTACCTAGTTTCTAACATCAATCCATTAAAAGTACTGGTAACAAAAGCCGGGGCCTTGAGTGAACGCTTGGCCAAATGGTCGATTCTCCTCTCTCAATATGATATCAGATATACCCCTGCAAAAGCTATAAAAGGGCAAGCTCTTGCTGACTTTCTGGCGGAACATCCGCTCCTAGAAGATTCTGAATTTATAGATAACCTCCCTGATGAACCAGTCTTTTTCGTTGAGCAGTGGCAGAAATCCACTATTGACCCAGACCAGCATTAGATCATGCATTTTGATGGAGCTTCCAGAACTAATGAATCGGGAGAACCAGTTTCAGGAGTTGGAATTATTTTCTATAGCCCGAAAAAATTCTACATCCCTCACTCCTTCTCATTATTAAGCCATGCACAAACAATGTAGCGGAGTATACTGCATTGATCATGGGCCTTGAGCTAGCCATAACATCAGGTATCAATATGCTTGGAGTCTATGGAGATTCACAACTCATGATCAAATAAATGAATCGTGAGTATGAAGTAAAGAAACCTGATCTGGTTCCTTTCTTCAACAAAGCCTGTGAAGTCAAGAAAAAATTCGATCTAATAGAGTTTCATCATGTTCCGAGATATCAAAATGTCAAGGCGGACGCACTAGCAAGTTTGGCGGCTTCGATGTCTATCCCTGAAAATGATAAGATGGCATTAGAAGTAGTTAAAAGAAGACTTCTACTTTCGCTTAACACCCATAAGGCAGTGGCTGATAGTTTTACTGCGATTAATAATTGGATTTCATCTTTCCACAATTCATTCAGAGATTGGAGAAATCCTTTTATTGATTATATTCTTCATGGAGTATTACCAGAGGATACTAAAAACAGAACTAGTATTCAAAGATGAGCTCTAAAATTCCATTTTGATTTGCCTTCAAAGACTCTTTATTGTAAATCATATGATGGATTCTTCTTCATTGCTTATCACTAAAAGAGGCAGAGCAAGTCCTCAAAGAAGTCCATTCTGGTCTGTGCGGCACTCATCAGGCTGGGCTAAAGCTTCATGATCAAATTCGAAGGCTAGGAGACTATGGCCTACTATGATATCTGATGCCATCAATTTTGCTAAAAGATGCAACGAATGCCAAATTCATAGTGATTACATTCATCAACCTCCTGAGTATCTACACCCTATGTCCACCTCTTGGCCATTTGAATCTTGGGGAATGAACATAGTTAGGAAGATCAGCCCACCATCAGAACGTGGCCATCAGTTCATCTTGGCTACAACGGATTACTTCTCCAAATGGGCAGAAGCAATACCTCTTGCAGAAGTCAAGACAGATCCGGTCCTTCATTTCTTGAGGACTCACATTATTTGTCGTTTCGGGGTGCCCATACGTTTATATCATGACAACGGTCCCTAGTTCAATAATGATAAATTTTACAGATTCTGTGACAAGTATGGAATCCAATGTTGTCTGTCTACGGCACATAATCCTTCAGCTAATGGACTTGCTGAGGCTTTTAATAAGACTATTTGCAAAATTTTGAAGAAAATGGTCTCCGACAACAAAAAAAGGTTGGAGTACCAAGGTTCCTGAGGCATTATGGGCTTATAGAACTATAGTTCGCGGCCCAATGAAATCAACACCATATTCCTTGGTTTATAGCTGTGAGGCTGTAATACCCCTAGAAATACAACTTCCTTCTCTTCAAGTAGCTATGATAAACAAATATACTGAAGAGAAGAATGCTGGACTTCGACTCTAAGAGCTAGAGAGCCTTGATGAGAAAAGGCTTGCCGCTCGACAAAGCATTGAATTGTATCAAGCTTGTATGGCCGGATCCTTTAACAAAAAGGTCAAATACAGAACCTACAAGAAAGGAGACTTAGCCCTTGCAGCTAAGAGGCCCATGTTCTCCACACACTTGTCAAAAGGTAAATTTGAACCTAAATGGGAAGGACCATTTTTCATTGATAAAGTTTACTCCAATGGCGCCTATGCACTTCTCACGCTTGAAGGGGATAGATGCATGATGCCTATCAATGGAAAACTTTTTAAGAAATACTATTCTTGAATGTTATTAGTGTACCCAAATCATGTACAGCGTACATTTTCACTCCTAACAAAAATCAAAATCCTCTGGTTTTGAGCCTCACAACCTATGACTCGTAACCAAAATCACTCATATTTGTGTCAAATGACTGTGAGGATTAAGTCTTTCGACCCCTCTAGTCAAACTTTCATTATTTGGATAACGTCTTTACAAGATCCTTTGTAACATCCTGCTATATAGATTAAGTCTTTTTGTAGACCCTGTATAGCAAAACTTAGCTATGTGGAATAAGTCCTTTTGTGGACCCCATATAGCTAATCCTTAGTTATATAGAACAAGTCTTTTTGCAGGCCCTATATGACTACCTTCGGTTATATAGAACAAGTTTTTTTGCAGACCCTGTACAGCCAAAATCCAAACAAAAAAAGTAAAACAAAATCTTTGTCCTAAGGTATTAGTCAAGGATCCTAGAGAAAGCCTCACACATGGCACTGAATAACATCCACTTCGATTGACCCCTTTCGACACCAAGAGGATCAAGTCATGGACTCTGGAGCCAGCCCCACATATTGGTACTAGATGACGTCCACTTATATGACTCCCTTATTTTTTGTTTGTGGATCCAAAAGAATGCAAATCACACCTTCATACAAATCTGAGAAAACCAAACTAAACAAACCATCCATACAAACCACCTCAAACATCCAAACAAAATCAAACAAAACACCTATACTAATGACAAAATAGGAAGAAAAAACTTTTCCATTGATACAAGCAGTGAAGTCAATGTACACATAGCCCTCAGGACTAATAAAAAAAAAAAAGAAAAACCATTAAATGGGAGTTGCAGTAGAGAATCTCAGTCCAGGAACTTCTCCAGTTGTCCCTTTACATTCAGTACTTCTGCCATGAGGATACGCCCTTTGTAGCTTGCATAAGCTGGAATAGCAATATTAATGTCAATCTCGTCTAGCTTAATATTCAATTCAACCTCCAAGGACTAAAGAAAGTCATTCAGGGCTGTACGTTTTGCTTCTGTATGCGTAAAAAGATCATCTCGGCAACGAATTCTCTTTGAAATAGACTTCTGCAAATTTTCAATGGTATTCTCCACGGAAGATAACTGATGTTGCAATACGACAATCTGTTGTTGAATATGTGCACGTTGGTCCACATGCACAGCCAATTCTTATGTCAGCTTGGCCTCTTCCACATTTATTACCTGTATCTCCTCCTCACCACTTTCAATCTTTGCAGCCGATTGAATTTTGTGCCTTAAAACCTCATCTTGGAAAGCTTTGGCATGATCAACACTTTTATCCCAAGAGTCTTTTTCTTCAAGTTTGTTAAAGAGGAGGACAAGGGCATCGCGAAGAACACTCAAGTCGGCACCAGAAAATATCAACATATCAGCTAAAGCCTTGGTGCCTTGAATCTTCTCCAAAGAAAGCTCTCCTTGAAAAACAGTAGCCAAAATGCTGCGAATGGTTTTCTTTGTGGCAAAATTAATAGCAGATTGAGGCTTTGGGGTGTCCCCGAAGAAGCTGAGTTCTTTATGGATAGAAAGGTTTGATTCTCGCTCTTGCGAATTTGATTGGATTTGAGAACTTGAGCGATTATCCCTTTTTCTCTCGACATCTACTCTGCCCTCAGGAATTGCCAATGCTTCTTCACAAACAGATGGCGAATCATGTGACCCTTGTGAAGACAAAGTAGTTGAAGGATCCCTGATGGCATGTGGTGTGACTGTCACATGCAGTAAGGCTTTTCGGGGCCCTCCACCTTTAGCAGTAGAAGCCTCATCTGATATCTTCTGAACAACAGGGTCTTCAATAATTTTTAAAGGCGATGCCTGATCCACCATAAAGTGGACTCTTGGAGGTGTCACGGCCTTGGGAGGTGTAAAACTACCAGCATTCGGAGGCACACTACTAGTGACAGGTGTTACAGGAGTATCCTCTACCGGGAGACTTGCACCTTCTAAAACCAATGCCGTTGAACAGAAGAGCCTGCTCTGATTACAATAGTATCCGCTACAAGGGCTTCTGTGACTGGAACCATGACACTATTCGCTTCTAATTCTGCGTCGCCAATAGGTTCAATATGTTGTTCCATCCAAATATCCTCAGCCTCATCAGCCCTTGGCTCATTACTAATGGGCAAGGTAGTACCGGCCGTTGACAATCCCGCACCATCATTCATACTTTGGGTTAGCAAACCCGATGATAAACTTTCTACAAAGCGTTGCAGATCACTCCCCAGAGGGCTGCCTGGTGATGTCTCTAAGTATCCACTATGAAGTGAGATATCATCTAAGTCAATTGAAGCTTTGGCATACTCCTTCTCTGCTTGCTCCTCAATATGGGATCCGAAAGATCTCCTAGGAACGGTAGGAAGTGTCTTAGCAAGTGTATCAGAAACACCCTCTTCCGCCCGACCACCTGAAAAAGGGGAATAAGCAGAATTAGAAGCACGAATGTTGAAATGCTAACCATGCTAATGTGGGGTTTACCTTCAGTGACAACTGGAATTTCTTCGATATCCCTTGAGACTCTGGCTACAGATTCCTCGACAATCCCAGAGGGAGGCTTCTGTTGTTCAACCTAGAAAGCAGCCTCCGTAATAGCAGCAGTACCAACATCGTCAATAGATTGCTCTGCAATGATGAATTCTGTTGGTACATCTGCTGCCACTTCTCTCTTAGATTCAGGCATCTGTGTTTGATCAAATATATCTTTTTCAAAATCAAACTCGATGCTAATATCACTATCAGTTCGCTCTCCGGTCGTAGGAGTATCAAAACTGCTTTCTCCTCCACTCCTCTCATCAAAGGCATAATCTTCAGCAACTTTGGCCACTTGCCTCGCAGACTCTCCAGCAATTGAGGGTTGAGCTAATAAAATCACCAAAAGAAATATCAATGTTAAAACAAGAGATACAGAATCAATGAAGATATGATCATAAACAATTATATGTATGTTACCAGTTTTTAGCCTCTGAGAACGACGTGTTGGAGGACTTTCGGCTTTTCTCTTCTTGGAAGGTGTCTCTTTGCTAGCTGAGGCTCGGACCCGAGTTACCAATTTTGAGCGAGTGGCTCTGATTTTCTTATGTAAACCCAGATCCGTCGAAGGGTTCACAGGCATTATGATAGATGGTCCTGCCCTTGTAGCCACTTCCGCAGACTGGACCCTCTCTACTGGACTTTGACTGACATGTGTCTGTCAATACAGGAGCATCAGCAGCAGTTTTTAATCGCTGAGCAAAATCTGCCTCAGTAGCTGCATGCATAACAGACCGCTCTTCTTCAAACTGTCTAGTCTGTTCTCCTACTGATACCTTGGTTCTGACAGAACGAAAAGCAGATCCAAAATCCAAAGCAGCCCTGCCCATCTCCCTGATTTCAGCAAGGCTAATGCTCTCCTGTAAATTTTCTTCTATGGCCCATCGCATTCTCATTGCAGGTACATTAGGAGGAGGCATGTAACTTTCATCTTCCTCACCTCTTAAACCATGGTGAACTCGACAGATATCGGATCCAGCCATCAAACCAATTCGCCATTGGTCCCCATCGTGTAGCCAACTTTCAAAATTCTCTAGGATGAAACAATCTTTTTCTCCCTTTTCTCCTTTTTCCTTCTTCTTAGAAGCAGGCAAAACACGACATTTAGCTCAAGGATTACTTGTGTATGCCTGCACAATGGCGATGGTACTTTTAGCAAACCACGGGTGAAGCCACTTGTATATCCAAGATTCAAAAGACGAGGATATCCAAAACGGGCCTCAGTGTCAAGCGCCTGGTTGAACTCCCAAGCATTACGGGCATCTTGCAAGGAACCGATAGTGCCTCGAATCCAGCCTGGTGCTCCTACGACGGCCTGATAAAAATTGAATTGTCTGTAGAATCTTGCAGGTATATAAGGTTGAATATTGATGTATGTATTTTTCCTATACACCAGGTCTGCAGGCTTTAAACTCAGAAGCCAGCTCTTTTCTTCATCTGACAAACCAATATCCCGGCCACCCTCCCCAACCTTGTCGATTAATGGCTCCACAGCATTTCTCATCTGAGTTGGAACTTCAATATTCGGTATAACGTCGCGGGAAGCAACATAATTGTTAAAGTTGCGCAAATGTTGGCGCAAATTGGTCATGGAATAGTTATTACTTAGGCAACTACCACCAACCACACCCTCCATGAAAATGTTCCCTGGTGCACCGTTGTGTGAATGAAGATCATTGCAATGGTAGGTGAACCAGGTGTACAATAGATATTCGGCATAAAATCGGTTAAACGGCTTCCCTTCTCTGACGCTGAATCCTGAAAGCTTCAACTCTGTCAGCATATAAGATACAAAAGCGGGACCCAAAGCGAGGCTATGTCCAAAGGCCATCTTGAGGGCTGGATATATGCAGCCAGGCCTAAGGTCGTTTCCAGAGCTCGGAAAGAGAACCTTGGACAACCATGCTGTCAAGAATGAAGCAAGCCAACATTTCCTTTTCAAATTTGGGTACTTGGCAAAAATATAAGGCTGAAAGTCCGTATCTTCATGAAAGATAATTGTTGGACCCTTCTTAGGATCTTCGCTCGGGATTACCTTCTTCCACTTAAAGAACCCACCTCCATTAGCGAAGAAAGGATCAGTGATTCTCTTCACTTGACTTATCCATTGAATGACTTTGCCTCGACTTCGGCTAGTTGTCTGAATGGAACCCTCAAGCGCAAAAAGAAGGTAATATGCAGCTCGAAATTCATCATCCAAGTGGCTAATTCTTCATCGGGCAAAACGGTTTCATCATAAATCTTGCCGTAAGGTGCCAAACCAAAAGTTTTCTTTATTTCCCATAGAGAAAATCCCAACTCCATGTTCGGAGTGATGAAGGTACCAGTCGCTGGCCAAAAAACTCCATAATGGCCCTGTAGACATTCTTGTTCTCACACAGGACTCTTTGTGGTAGTTTTTACGGCATTAAAAATCCCGATCGCTTTCAAATCTTTTGCATAATGATGTTTGATTGCAGTCACCCAGCCTGGCCAATCCCCGATGCAATTAAACCATCCGCGAGATTGATGCCTCTCACCGAGCCAAGCACTCCCATCACCCAAATGAATACCAAGCCCAATAGTCCTGAGTTGTGAAATCACAGTGCCTACTTCCAAATTCAGAGTACACGGTTCGAGGGTCTCTATTTCAAGCCTTGGATGTTCTATGAAATAGTATGGAGGCAGACGCATGAATCTCCCAGTGTTGAAATGGACATGATGTCTTACCCATGAAAAAGGATCGTGCCTGGCCGAGATTGTTGGAGATAATGAAATTATAGTTGGATGCTGTCGAATAGATCGCACAGTGGTTAATTCACGCACGACCCCTGCCGGATTTGTGTAATGGTACTGCATATGGTCAGTAGGTTGCTTTGCAGCTCCTTTGTGGCATCTCCAAATATATATTGTGGTTTTGATAAAACCACCTTGTCGTTATTCTCCCAATTGGTATTATTTGCCAAGCACCAATACGAGTACCAATTTCTTGTTGTTAAGCTTTAGTTCTCTGGAGCCATAAGTTGACATCAGATGCTTCATTTGGATCTTTTGGATCAGACTCTCTTACAGTCTTACCTTTGGCATGACTTTTAGGTGCCCCAACAGTTGTAGTTGCAGGTGCTTTACTCTTTCTATCTGCAAAGCAAATCAAAAGAAGGAAAAGATGGGTATCAGTATCAATGTGTCCAAAAAAAAAATCGGCATAATAAGGCCAAAAGGAGAAGGCAATACTCAGTTCTAAGACCAAGAATTGGCATCAAAGGCACACTTAAGTCTCAGAACCGAGGCTCCCGGTTCAAATAGGTGTTCAAGCACCTTAAGACCTTTTCAAGGAGCAACAGATTTGTGTTCAAGCACGAAAATGACATTTATGTACAGCATATGAAGTATAAACAAACTCAAGCATATATGAAAGAACAATATTTGAAAGTGCATAACATGTTTTCAGCGACATCGACAAAGCATAACATCCATTTCAAGGTTGAAAAATTTTCACATTCCTAATCTTAGCAAACAAGGCCCCGGGCGATGATTTGCTATGATGGGACCATTAGACATTCTTGTGAAATCAACAAGTGCTTTGATTAAACCTCAGCGAGCGAAGGCCTGGGTGATGATCTGCTATGATGGGACCATTAGACATTATTGGGGAATCTATAGTTACTTGGCAAAGCTAGTTTTAACAATTCTCAACTGTCATCAATAAGCAAAAGTGTTAGAAGAAGGCAGGGAAGAACGGATCATTTTTGGAAGTTGTAGTAGAAAAAGACAATGTAAAATGTCTTATTCAGAACTACATTCAATAGTGTGATTGGCAGTTCTTCATCTTTGGAAGTTGTAGTAGAAAAAGACAATGTAAAACATCTTATTCAGAACTACATTCAACAATGTGATCAGTAGTTCTTCATGTTTAGAAGTTGTAGTAGAAAAAGACAATGTAAAATGTCTTACTCGAAACTACATTCAACCGTGTAATCGGTGGGTCTTCAAGGTTACATTCAACAGTGTGATCGGTAGTTCTTCACCTTTGGAAGCTGTAGTAGAAAAAGACAATGTAAAACATCTTATTCAGAACTACATTCAACAGCGTGATCGGCAGTTCTTCATCTTTGGAAGTTGTAGCAGAAAAAGACAATGTAAAACGTCTTATTCAGAACTACATTCAACAGCGTGATCGGCAGTTCTTCATCTTTGGAAGTTGTAGTAGAAAAGACAATGTAAAACGTCTTACTCGAAACTACATTCAACCATGTGATCGATGATTCTTCATCTTTGGAAGTTGTAGTAGAAAAAGATAATGTAAAATGTCTTATTCAAAACTACATTCGACTGTGTGATCAGTAAGTCTTCAAGGTTACATTCAACTGTGTATTCAGTGGTTCTTCATGCTTGGAAGTTGTGATAGAAAAAGGCAATGTAAAACAGTCTATTCAAGACTACATTCAATTTTGGGGTCGATGTGAAGATCTGCCCTATTTTCGTCAGTCTCCTTCATTAGCCATTCATATTCGATGTGGTCTATGCTTCTCATGCTTATGGAGGCTTAAGGAGAGTAACCTTCTCATCAAAGGCAGAAGGATTGTACCTTGTAGTCATTCATTTATTTCCATCGATCCCTTGCCGGTTTTCATCGTCAACTACTCATATTGAAGGTGGTCTATGCTTCTCATGTTTGGTGAGATTTAAGGGGAGTAACCTTCTCATTAAAACCAAGAAGAATGTCCCTAACGGCTACCCGGTCTGATGATTCTCGCTGCAATTCCTACAAAGACTATGGTGATTGAGTTTGTATGGATTCATGTCAATGACTGAGCAACTCACAATCCAATCCCCTATAATTCCCACCGAGACTATGGTGATTCAACTTGTGCTTACACAATATTAAGATAAGCAGATTCACATCTCTTTACCTTTTGCACTTCCCACAAATAACAAAGGCTGGGTGTGTGTTCAGTGGTGTTAGTAGTTAGATAGAACAGATGGATGTTCATTAAGTTCAATTGTAAAGAGTGAAGTTTAACTAAAGTCATGATAATGACTATCCAGGACAATGACCATGCAATGAAGCAGTCAAACCTCATGGTATTCAACTTTACTTGGTAACATGAGATCGGTTTGATATCTCTGAGCTGTTTGTATACTTCAAACAAATAAAAAAAATAAAGAATAAAAAAAGAGCACAATCATTCAAGGTGATGGTCATTCTCTACACAATGATGGCCATAGCCATAGGATGGCTTAGATTCAAGGAGTAGCCATGGATGGCCTATGATCGTGAGCATGCCTGGATAACGGTGGTCTAGTGTGGGGATTGGGATGATATCTATAAGCCATCAAGTTGAGAACCAGAGTTAGAACAGTGGGTTTTCTATGAGTGCTAGTACAGAACAAAAAAAAAAAAAAAAAAAGAAGAGGAAAATCACAAGATGGCAGTGACCGTGGACCCTCCCTGACTGTGAATGTTAGTAACCATGAGCATGTACAAACAAATTGACTAGGTTCTTAAATTCTGCATTCTTAGAACAATGTCTGGTTGAATAAGCAAAAAACAAAAGAGATAGAGGAAGAAGAAGCAACAAAAGAAAAAGAAAAGCAATCGAGCTCAAGCACGTCCTCAAAGGGATCGTTGACAGTTACAGTGCCTGGGCATGTTGAAGGAAATCCCACTCTTGATCTTATCGTGAACTCAGAATGATATTCAAGGAGAGAACCTTGTATGGAGATTGTCAGGGACAACCAAAAAAAAAAAACAAAAAAAAAAAGAAAAGAGAAGAGAGAGCACTAACGGTCACAAAAATGGCGGTGATCATGGTCTTCTATGACCACTGTTGGCAGTGACAATGAATTGGTCCAGTGTTTCAATTTGAGTAATATGGGAAAAGACTTCATCATTTCAAAGCACTAACCAAGCCAAACAAAAAAAAAAGAAAAAGAATGAAGAAAGTCATTCAGACATTCTACCGAACAGATTGTGATCACAAGCACAGTTACAGGGTCATGAATATATTTGAGAGCAAATTCTTCATTAGAATTGAATGATACCTAATGCCAAATTAGAAATTAAACCCAGTATCTCAAAGTCATTCCAAAAAAAAGGTGGGGGGCTATGACCGTGGGATATCCCACGGACAGTAATGGCCAAGATCAGGGGCCATCTCCATGATGCTCAATTTAAACAGGCCAATGGTGAAAAGGCAAACCCAAAAGTAAAAACAAAGAAAAAGGTTTGGGGGGGGGAGCAGATTCCACATTTGCCCATGACAAAACTTGAAGAAACTGGGATGTAAAAACTTACTGGCCATGGCAATTATCTTTGGTCAACAAATCCACAAGATGGAAGATGAAAGAAGAAAAGAAAACTGAGATGATAGATGCCTTTGAGCTCTCAAAGGGCTCGGTTTGTATTTCTCCCTCAATTGATTCAAACTTGGAGTCCCGGTCTCCCTATCTCTCTCGGTCGACTCAGTCTCCATCTCTCTTTTTTTTGGTTTGAACAGTAGAATAAAAAAAAAAGAAAAACGAAAGTAGGGACGTTGGGTTATAAAAACCCATGGTTTCCCACCCCCGCCCCCCCTATTGGTCTCTTTGCTCACGGTCACAATGTAGCTGGGCATTGGGACCCGTGGCTTGATAGCCCGATCATGCCTCGTTACCTATGACACCATACGGGATCACCAATGGGGTCCATTGCCTGACATGAATCATTTGGTGATGGTATTCACAACTTAGCGGCAGTGGGGTCCACAGTTCACCCAAGCCCATTAAAAAAAATTATTACGGTCTGTCCCCTTTACAGCCACCATGAGTTTGAGTCATAAGGGCCCTTCAAACCCATAATCATTGATACCTCAACTTTTGCTCAAACATCACCGGTTTGAATGATAGAATCCATTGTCTAATGGCCCTCGCCATTATGATTATTTGAACCCGAGATCTGGTATCTTACTTATTCCTCCCCGCAAACACAAATTGTTTGACAATGGAGATCACGGCTTGGTCAAATCCGCAATCCATGTCTTTGCCATCATCTTGTCCTCACGGTCGCTATGATTTTGCACAGTGAGACCTACTACTAGTGGTCCATTTTTTTGAATGCGATCATCCAAAATTCTCATGGCAAACCCCACATAGAATATTTTACAAAAGAAATAAATTTCCTACAATAAAATGATCCTATTTTATAGGGTATATATAGTTTTTTAGGGAAATTATACAAAAAGAAAAAGGGTGGAATTATTTTGAATCAAAACTCACAAAAGCCAATCCTTTTTCAAAATTACATTCCATTTCAACTCATGTCAAGCCAAGTCAAAACCCAAAACTTTGATTTTTGAAAATAAACCAAAAATTCATGAACATTACAAACCCAAATCCATTTTATATTCAAACTATGATTTTTCTTAAAACCTTAGGGGTTCTTTTGTGGGTGTTCCCCACATCCCCACAGAACTGCCACTCTGGATATCTGTGAAAACTAAGTCAAAAGAAAATCAAATTCATTTCTAAAATCCAAACAAAATTCATAAACTTCAAAATTTTCTAAATACCTAAGGGATTCCTTTGTGGGTGTTCCCCACATTTCCCATGGAGATGCTACTTTTGATATCCGTGAAAATAGGGCAAAGAAATTCAGAATTATTATATTCCATCATCAAACCCTTCATGGTTTTTCTTCAAAATTTTCAAATTTCCAAGTTTAGATTTGCAACCTACCCTGACATACCGTGTTTCCATCAAGCCATTCATCATCCCCACAGATTGGCTATTTCGAGGCACAATAGTTATTCCATTATAATCATTGCACCTTGAGGGGGCATTTGTTGACCCATAAAATTTGCAAATAATGCAGTGAAAGACATTACAAGCTTTGGATTGTAAATTTCCAAAATTTTCAAAGCACTTGAACCTCATCTCAGCTCAAATCAGTTTCAGAGACTTTTTGCCAGCTCTTTGGAAATCACTGCGGGACTTGACACTTCTACATGTTGAAGCAAGCTCTTATTCAATGAAATGCTTTCAAGTATATCTAAAGACCATTCCTCAAGGATTCAGAGCATTTGGACATCATTTGGATCCAAACTTGGTCCAGATGATCGTATACTATGCTCTGTGAGTCCCTGTGCAGAGTGACATCCCATGAAGATCAAATTAGCTGAAACTCTCAGGGGAAGCTCAAATGATGCCCAAGACAAGTTCTACAAAACTTCGAGCTCAACAGACATCATTGAACCCAAAAGCTACAGGCATGTTAACTTGGGATCGGTGCCCCCCCAAGCCATGGGGTTACTGACAAAAGTCCTGCTTCCCGATGTCTAAAATTGATGAAATTTAGGCATGAAGCTTCAGTCATGCTCAGAAGATACCTTGCAAATTTTCAAGTCGAAAGGACTTCGTTTGGCCCGAATTTCATTACATGTCAGCTTAGAGGATAGTAATCCCGAGTTATGGGGTCATCGGCTAAGATCTTACTTCTAGAAAGCCAAAGCTGATAAAATTTGAAGCAAATGCTCAAAGAATGCTCTAAGTTACTCTCCTAAAGTTTCAAGTCAAGTGAACATTGTTCAGATAGAAAACAAGCTAACTACTTTAATGTGAGGTGAATAGTGACCTAACACCTGCAATGAATAGGCCACTGTTTGAAATCATACTTCCCCAAATCCAAAACTGATGAAATTTGGAGGAATACTCCAAGATTTTCCTGATGTCAGTCCCTCCAAGTTTCAAACCAAACCGAGGTCATTTGGGCATCAAACAGCTGAAACAAGGGCCCACTTTCATGAAAAGTCAACTAGAGGGTTGACTAATTTTAGAAGCTCAAAATAGGTTGAAACTTTTATGAAACACTCAAAATAGTGTCAAGAAACACCCCACCAAGTTTTGTAAAGATTGAACATCGTTCGGACCCCAAATAGGTGAAAACAAGTCACAAATGCAAAAGCTCGAAATTGGGCCTTATCCGTGACCGTGGCCTGTTTATCAACGGAGTTGACCAACTTCAGATAGTCAAAATGAGCTGAAACTTTTATGATATACTCAAAATAGTGTCAAGAATCATCCCACCAAGTTTCGCGAAGATTGGACATCGTTCGGACACCAAACAGGCGAAAACAAGTCACAAATGCAAAAGCCTGAAATTGGGCCTTGTCCGTGGCCATGGCCTGTTTATCAAGGGAGTTGACCAACTGCAGATGGTCAAAACAAGCTGAAACTTTTGTGATATCGTTAAAATAGTGTTAAGAAGCATCCCTCCAAGTTTCGTGGCGATCGGACTTCGTTCGGGCCTAAATAGGTGAAAACGGGTCGCAACTGTTAAAACCCGAAATTGGGCCTTGTCCGTGACCGCGGCGCGGTCACGGACCCCCAAAGGATACTTCCTATGGTTTTAGGCAGTTTTTCTCCACTTCCTTTCGAAATCCAACTTTCCACAACTCCTCTCAACTCCAAGAACCGCCAAAAACCACCTGGGACCTCTATAAAAAGAACAGTGTTTTAAGGAAGCAAGGAAAGGACACACAGGAGAGAAAAAGAGAGAATTGAATGAACGCAAGAGGATTGAAGCAAGAAAAGTAGCATCCCACGGCCATTCCTTTCCTTCTTTAGTCACCAAGGTCAGCAAAAAGATTCAGAGGAAGAGGAGAAGGGTGGGGTAATTACAGAACACACTATGTACATGCAGTAACAACTATTTGAAGGATGACATTGTCATCTTTGTTTTTCTCATTCGGAGAGGATTTCTTGGCCATTAAAGAGGTTGTGAATGAGCCCCTTGGGCCTCATTTTGTTCCTTGAAAATCATAGGTTCAAAATGACACAACTTTGGCTTCCTGTGATGCCCTCTTCGGACTTGAGCAAAAGATAGTCCATAAACAAGAATGATGAATTACAAAGTTTTTAATCGATTTCATAGTCGAATTCAATCTTCTCAATGGTCATTCAACACCCCAAGATGCCATAAAAGGGAGTTTTGACACTTGAAAAAAGTTGGAAAAAGAACCAGCATGAACAGCATGAAAAACGGAGGCAAACAGTGACCGTGGCCCACGGTCACTGGCCTGGGGCAGTGACCATGGGTCACGGTCACCCCCCCCCCCCCCCCCCCTTTTCTCCTTTTTTTTTCGCATGTTTCTATTCTATATACATTTTTCTTGTAATTTCCAAATTAAGATCACATCTAAGACTTGAGGGAGGGGTTGTAAACTTTGTAAACTTATGTAAACAACCTGCATCCCCGCGGTCAGGGCATTAGATCCCATGTAAACAAAAGGGAAATTAATGATGAACTGTAATTAATTCTCATTCTTCTTAATGCTTGAAGTGCGTGAATGTGAGACATCAAATCCATTACACATTTCCATGCCATTTTTAAGCGCGATCAGATGTAACTTTGCAATTTATTCTTGTTCGCATAAGGCACTCCAGGATTTCGGTGGGCTATCACTATTGATGTTACCCTCATTGGATTGTCCATTGTTTTATCCCCTCATGCTTGTGGGTTCCCATTGGCCATCATTTTGGAATCACTTTTTTTGTTATTTTTTAGAAATAAGTGAGAAAAAACTAACCTAAATAAGCAGCAATTAAATCACTCTTAAGGTTACACCTAGGCTTCCAACCCGGTCCTATAAAATCAACCTGACCAAATCAATCCCCAAGCAAGTCGAAGGGTCATAGGGTCCCGCTTAAAACCAACTTTCTTAGATAGGACTTTTCTTAGGCATCGAGGTGCTCAACGAGCGCAATTGGTCACTTTTGATATCTTTTCTTCCAAAAAGAGCCAAATCTAAAAAGAACAAGTTAAAATTGGTAACTTTCTCCAATTTTAGAAAGTTTCTAAAAATAAATTAATGTGTACTTTCTAACAATCCCTGCAACTTTCGTATTCCAAAGTTGGGTAGTTCAACATTCTATGCATATCCTCCTATTTTTAGAAAGATACCAAATAAATCACCCACAAAGCGATGTAAATAAGTAAAGTCAAAAAAGTTACCTTAAATGCCACTCTCCAGCAATGGTGCAAAAAACTTGATCTTGAGCTCCAAGTACAGAGCCATGATGTAGTAATAAAAACTGGTTAGACCAAGTCGTTCCTCAGAGAGTAATGTGTTTAAGGTTCTTTTTAACTTGTAACCTGGCTTAAATAAAAATTTAAAACTACCCTAATTAAAAACTAACAAATTAAAATCATTCCTACTTTCTAAAATTAAATTAATTACAAACCAAATAAAAAAGAAAACATACTAAAACTAAAAATCCTAATTAAAGTTGTTGCAGAATAAAACACAGGTTAGACCTTCCAAAAGTAGAAACTTACTTAAACAAACTAACAACTAAAATTAAAAAATAAATTAAAACTAAACTAGAAACAAACAATCAATTAAAAGTTAGAAATAAACAATGTTAAAACAAATCAAAACAATCAAAAGAAAAAGGAAAACAACTACTTTCTAAAATTAGACTCCCCAAAGTAAGTAGCTACACTATGTTAGAAATCTTCCATTTTTAGAAAACTTTCCATCTTTGAAAACTTTGCATGACACACATTTAGAAAGTTTCTAAATCTAGGAAAAAGCCTGAAATTATTAAAAGCCTAAAATTACCAACTAACCTAAATTGGCAAAGTTAGTAAAGTTAGAAATTTAATGCAATGTATGCCATGAGAAAAACCTAGTGCAGAATTTATAAATGAGATGCGAACTTTGATAAGAACATGACCCTAACTTAATACAAATCTAGGCTAAATGTAACGGCTGAATTTATCACTTTAATGATGCGTGAATTCAATGAAAAAAACAGCAAAGAAAAAGACCGAAAAATGGAAAAATAATGTAAGAAACATGATGCTTGAAACCAAAATTCTGTAGTTTAGAATTTTCATATGCAGTGGATTGCTTTTGGACCCTTATTTCCATGCATGAAACTCCTTACTTCTGGGCACAACTGAGATTAAAAACTCAATTTTAGAAAGTTTTTCCAGCAATATTTATGACCCACCAACTTCCCATTTGAAATAATGCATGAATGTTTAGGCGCCAAACCAAGTTATAGAAATTCTATATTTATTTTGGTTACAGAAACTGTATTTCAGATCTGTAGCATGTGCAAAATCTCATTCAAATTCACCTTTTTTTCACCGCCTTTCAATTATCAAAACTGATCCTTAATGTGTCATAACTAAAATCATTAAATTATGCATCACTTTTAACAGATTTTTAGAACACAATTTTCCAGCAACATGTCACTGTTTGGACATTCTAAGTGCACTCAGATATAAGTTTAAAACTCAATAAAAGCACATCTAGAACTTGGTTAATCCAGCCCCTTAAACATCGATGAAATTTCTCCACAAATAATGCATGCTATGAACAAACTTTTAGCCGGTAAACCATGCTAAAACCAAACACAAACACATAAGCAATATATAAAGCAAAAAAAATCTAGCAGGAAATTTAAATGTAGTGTGCAAGGAAATTAAATGTGTGGATTACAAGAAAAGTAAATGTGTGAAATTGACAATGAATTTAAATATGTGGTGAACAATAGAAATAAAATTATGGTAAGTATTTTCTTCATTTTCAAAATTCTTTTTTAAGCATGTTCATAATTTGAATCATGCTTTTAGGGCCTTTGGGTTGTCAATCGAAACACCAACAAGTAAAGAAACATAAATCTAGCACCAATCACCAAAGTACAAGAAAGAAAAATTGAAAAGAGGAAGAAAATGCTTTTACTAGAATGCAAAATTCTTTACAAAAGAAAATAATAAATTAAGAACTAGAATTATGCAACATGAATTATTTCTGTTCATTCTGCTCTATTTTAAGACAAATCCTCAAATAGGTTGCACTTCTTCATTTATCTATGATTGTTCTATTTAATTTTTTGAGAAGCAGCAACTTATGAAAGACGAAGAAGAGTAAATAAAAAAATTGTGCATCAAATGATTCTGCTCATTAAGGCAACAGATTGCTACTTAAAACACATCAGCTCCAAAATTAAGGAATTTCAATCACTCAGTTCTAGACACCCCATCATTCATCAGTCTCCATTCTACGGGACTAAGCACACAAGAAACATTTGGAGGTATCATTTGATCAAATAATAACTGATACAAGTCAATGGAAGGTGCCGACAATCAAGAACCCATCTTACCAAATCTACAAGCCCTCTGTTATTTTTTGTAGGCTTAGCTCTATTAGTATCCCCTAATCCAGATGGACCACTTTTTATAAAGTTAACTAACTTGATATTAATTATCATCAAAGTTTTGTTTCAACTATGTTGGCCTCATCTACATGAATTATTTTTCTCCATTTCAATTTATTCTACGCTAAATAGTTGAATAGGTTGCACTTCTCTAGATATATCATTGCTACTTCCATCAATGTCCTCTTTGACCTAACACCTTTTCTTGAGGGCCCAGCAACATGTATAGAACAACTTTTCCTCATTTGTACCATGTCCTCCGTGTTGAACATGTACAAACCACTCGAATAAGTCCCTCTTAATTCATCCCCTATTGATGCTAATTATAAATGTTTCCAAATGCACTCATTTATACTCATTCCTGGTGTTACCACACATCCACCCTCAACATTCTATTCTCTGCTACATTCATTTTTTTATATCTATTGTTTCCTAGTTGGTCAACATTTTTATCTTAAGTACACTAAACTCTACCAGTTTGTTGTCGTTGTCACATGTTGATACCTAGCCCGGGTAAAGGAGCATTGCATTAGGTAGGTTAGCAGCTAGCATAAAAACTTTTTCATGACTCCAACATGTATTTTAAGCAAAGAGGCAAATTGTTTTGATTTTCCATGCAATTCTTTTTTTGATTATTTGCTAGGGACACATTCTCCACATAAAAAAAATGAAAAATGAACTAGTTTTCCTCGATAAAAAGGATTTTTGATGCGAAGTAGGGTACTAGGTGTGAAGCAAGAGGAGATGGAGAAACCATAGATGGTGGGTGGAAGGGATAGGTTAGGCTTCCACCTAAAAACTTGGCCTCACGCCTAACTCTCCATCACACTTGAGGAAGAAGAGGAATTGGGATACCCAAAATCACTCAGATAAAATTTCATTAATCAATAACTCTGAATAAGCCAAAGAGGCTTTATAATGTTTACATAAGGAAATGCCTAACCCTAAGACTAATATTAACTATCTAAAAACATTTTAACTTAGATAAATAAAAGACATTAAGCATTAAAATAATTCTCAATAGGATAAGGATAGGTGGGCTACGCCCAAAAGCGGGTGTACCCATGCAGGACCACGCGTCTATCCTGTATCAACTCTTTCCTTCTTAGAAAGAACTCGACTTCGAGTTCTATAGATGTCCTCTAGGATCAATTGTCAAGCATGCAAATCCTCGATGTGCTTCTTAGTCTTTATCCTCTTGGTATGGCTTGGAGGTTGGAATTGATCTATTCATCCATCTAGAAGGAGAATGGAGGCCTGACTTAAACTTCTTTTGATTTCTGAATCTGACCATGAAATTCATCAGGTGTTGAAGTAGATCACAATCTTCTAATTTCAATACTCTATCCCTGAAGATGAAATTATTACGTGGAACCTCCATGACTTGGTCTTCTGTTGCAATATTGTCTTTTCATCTAATGACTCAATTGAATTTTTCGGAAGTGGGGTTATGATCATTAGATGATTAAACTCCTCAATTTTCTTTGTTACATGCATTTGTTGATCAACACCATATTTGGATTTTTCCAATGTGTGGCTGTCTTCTAAAGTTGTGCATGCTATTTTCTCCAATGATATCATAGAATCCTCCTTTTTTTTGTCCTGGCTTGATATTCTTTACCATGGGTTTTACAACATGGGGTTTCATTATTATTAAAGATTGTTCCTTTTGAGACTTAGATTTGTGCATGTGTGATCGTCGAAGTTTGCGCTCAACACGGATGGCTTTTGTAATTGCTTTTGTGATGATCTCGCATTCACTCATTCTCTCTAATATATCTGGTCTCAAGCCACAGAGGAAACTAATTAGGTCATGTCTTTCATCCTCCACCACCTCACATAAATATTGGAGCCTTGCAAATTGATACTCATATTCAGCAAGCGTCAATTCTCCTTGCCAAAAAATTAAGAAATTGGTGAAAATAGACTTCATTTTGAACATACCAATCTCCATAATTAAGTTTGTAGAGAATTATTTGAAATCTACTGAAAACTTCAAGGCTTTCCAATCTCATGTTGACTTAAAATGTGAATATTGAAAACAAAATGTTCTTTTTAAAGAAAATCAAACTAACTAGATGTATAGACAAGGTTGGATTGTTGATTTGAGCTTAGACGACAACGATATCACCCATGGAAAATCAATGGCTGAGATCGATCAACTAGGAAAACACAAGAATGTGTCTTGGCTAGACTATGTTTGGCTTGTGGGCTAGGTCCAATATATATAATATATATGAGTGTTAGAAAGTGCTCGGGCATTTTTTAAAGTAAAAACACCCTTTCTGTAATGAATAAGAAATTTGAAATGTGGAGAAGCAACTAATGTTAAGAAAAAGTCACCACATAACTTATCCCCCATTAGAGGATAAAAATAGAGGGAGAAATAACTGTCACATCCCCAAAAATGAAACTAGGGTTACGTGAAATTAGGAGCCAATAATTTAATTTATTTTATTTTATTATGTTTTTATGTAAATAAAATCATTGACTCCTAATTATTTTTTTTCCATAGGATCTTAGGCCGTGGTGAGTTTAGGCCATTCACATTCATTCCAAACCTACGGAAGTATTTTCAACCAATAGGTACCAATAGAAAGTCAAATTTGCATATCTCCAGGTAACAATAATAACAATATTCCAAGTTGCAAATAAATTGAATAATAATTTATTACAATGTTCTACTAAAAAATCAAGTTTCTAAAGAATGATTTATTTAAATAATTGCAACTAGGTGAGTCACTCCTGTGCTTGGTTAGACGGCTCTGAAGCCATCATTTGCACCCTACTCGAGAACATCAGTTGGCTCAAGCGTTTGAAACGCTTCAGCCTCCGCCTCCTCCTCTGCATAGCTGGGCTCGGTACCTATGCATCAATTTTAGAAAACAAGGGTCAACCACAAAAGTGGCGACAAGTAAAATACACATAACTCATAATTAAATACACTATTAAAGTGAGAATAAGATGAGAAAGATCATAAGAATATGTGAACAATATAGATAAAAGAATGCCATGCAATATAGAAGGAGAGGATCCTGAATCTAACTCTACATCAAATGAACAATATCACATTCACCAAGCATCGCATCTGCTGATACCCTTACGGGATTTATATCGTTTTCGGATGCCTCGCATCCTGTCCAGAAACGGTGGATTAAATCCGTCTTCGGATGCCTAGCATCCTATATCACGGTGAAACCAACCGTGTACGAGTGGTAAGCTCGTCTTTGGCCATAAGTCCGGTAAAAATAAGCACAGTGTACATCTGTGTACCGACTTTGGCCATAAGTCCGGTAAAAATCATCACAGTGTACATCTGTGTACCGACTGCAATCGTCCAATGACCAGATCTGCATAATAATCTCACATAGCCCTGCCCCTTCCTGTCTCGAGACTCATAAACATGGCTCAGTGATTGTTCGACAGACACATCCTATGGTAGTGTGAAGGGTTGGCCAGAATAGGTATCCAAACACCATATAATAAAACATTATACCAATCAAATAATTTTCAACATAGCATGAATACTTTCCAATTAAACGCTACATGGTCCAAGCCACAACATGGTCCAAATCATTATAAAATAACAGATATAAACTCTAATAAGCATGCAACAAGATAAAAGAAACACAAGCTCAATGATCAAGGAATATCTCCACAAATATTCTGAACACTGTGATCACAATTCACGCATGCGACAATTCCACACACCAAGATGAAGTAAGGTTGGGATTTTTTTTTTTTTTTGACAACTAGGGTGATGCATAGCCCAATTTTCACTTTATCTGAGTGCAGGTGGTTTGTACCATTATGTGCAAGCCATAGAATCTGTAAGGGGAAATCTACCTGCATAACCCCTTACTTTGATGATGTGATGGACTTAATTTTATTAAATCGGATTCATCAGGTTCCAAGACCAAGACAAGGGCCTTCCGGGGTATGTAAACCATCCAAAGAAAATCATAAATAAATGGTTAAATAAACATTTGAATAAATTATCGGGCCCAAGTCTATCATTCTCATGATCTCACACAAGGGGTGGCCCACATGTACACCATTACAAGCAGTCCAAATAGTCATAAAGCACATATATGTCAGGGACCCACCGGTACTTTACTAGCTATACACATGGATAAGAGTTCCCTATTGTGCACAACCACACAGATCTGGGGACACCAACTTCTTCTTTATATATATATATATATGTATGATGTAATGTCTCTTTGATACCCAGGTGGCACTTGTATATACATAATGTTTTTTTTACAACCTAGATGACTTATCACAAAGTTCACTGATTCATCACAATAATTGCTCCGCCATCATACGGCTGTTAAGGAGTTCCACATCGCCACTATGGATCCAAGTGTTGGGTCAAGAGGGCCCACCATCTGCTAAGGTCCCACGTGATGAACCCCACACAATCAAGGTCCATGTTATAGTCATGGGGCCCACCTGTAGGTGGTGGACCCACACTTGCATTCAAGTGAAAAACCCCTGCACAAGCTACTGCCAAACAGCAACGTGTGCAGGAACTTCTATCTGCGACTAATTGGGACTCGTCCTAGACAAGCTGAATTTTTTATTTTTTTGTATACATAGACTGAGGCCCACTTGGGAGCATGTTCGGGGCCCACCCGCTTGCATGGAGAGTTGGGAGACCCACCGTGATCATTGCCAGGCGCACTTATGCGCCTGTGCATCACTCGGCCTGGCGCATAGTGTCTGGGGTTTATCCCAGACACGACCATGATTCCTTTTTTTTTTTTAACAAAAACCTATCTTCAAAGTGGCCCGGACCCCTTTCATCAAATCCATTAAATCCATCAACACCATCAAACAAAATAAATCTGTGAAGTCCATACCCATCTAGCCTACCATAATCAATTAAAAATTTAAATGGATATTCTTACAACATCTAAATCATGATGAATCAACGAAACTAGTGAAGATCATTAGAGATAAATGCGTCTACTTATGCATCTACTTGCCTTTGATGGAGATTGATAGAAAAAGAAGATCTAGACCCCTCTCTCCCTCGGATGCCCACAGTCCACAACGGAGAAAATGAAGAAGAAGAGGAAGAAGAGATGAAGAAAATGAAGATGACAACCCATAGATGGCTTGGATTGGCTTGGCTTGGGCTTGGGCTTGGCCGATCACGAGAAAAAGAAGATGAAGAGGAAGGAGTACTGTAGAGATGGGGAGAAGGAGGCTACTGAACGTCTTATATAAATAGGGATTAGGGTTTAGGGGTAAGTTTTGGTTTTTATAAAAAGAACCCTATCGCTGACATTAATTTATAAATATGGGCCTGTTTTGAGTTATTGGGTTTAATGGGTCCAAAATGGGTCCAAATTGAGTCGGGTTGAACGGTAAATATTCGCGGTCATAAACTACTATCCAATTAGCCCAAAACCCAAAAGAAATTTAAATAATTATAATGACCTTAATTAACTAAAATACAAGCAATTAAATAAAATTATATTTAAATTAAGTAAAATAAAACTTAGGTTAGGAACGTTACATTCCTCCCCCTTTAGAACATTTGGTCCTCTAAATGTCTAACATACCTCAAGAAGAAGATTTGGGTACAACTTCTTCACTTAGTCTCTAAGCTCCCAAGTGGCCTCCCTTGGACTGTGGTGCTCCCACTGAACCTTCACCCAGTGAATGGTCCGCATCCGTAGGACTTGCTCCTTAGTATCAATGATCCGCAAAGGCTTCTCTACATAGGTAGCATCTAGCTTAACCCCGAGCGGTTCGTACTGAAGAACATGTGAAGGATCGGCAACGTACTTCTTCAGCATGGAGATGTGGAAGACGTTATGAACTCCTGACAACTCTGCTAGTAACGCTAATCTGTAGGCTACATCTCCCACTTTCTCAAGAATCTCAAATGGTCCAATGAATCTGTGAGACAGCTTGCCCTTCTGTCCAAATCTGAATATTCCTCTAGCCGGTGACACTTTTCAAAACACATGATTGCCCATTACAAACTTGAGATCTCTCCTCTTCAAGTCAACATAACTCTTCTGTCTACTCCTGGAAATTTTCAATCTGGCATTAATCTGCTGAACTTTCTCACTGGTATCATTGACTATCGATAGCCCATGAAAACTCCGAACACCAACTTCCTCCCAACAAAGTGGGGTTCTACATCTGCGCCCATACAATGCCTCAAAAGGTGCCATACCAATACTTGAATGGTAGCTGTTGTTGTATGTGAACTCACAAAGAGGAAGGCTTTTCTGCCAATCCTTTCCAAAGTCCAACACACAAGCATGCAGCATATCCTCTAGTGTCTGGTTGGTCCTCTCTGTTTGCCCATCTGTCTCCGAGGGATACACTGTACTGAAGTTCAAAGTTGTACCGAGTGCCTCTTGAAGTCGTGACCAGAACTTGCTCAAGAACCTCGAATCTCTATCTGAGACGATCGATACCGCTACACCATGCAATCTAACTACTTCCTTCATGGACATCTTGGCCAACTCATCTTTGGGTGTCTTCAAGCTCATTGGTAGAAAATGTGCAACTTTAGTTAATTTGTCCACTATCACCCAGATACTGTCTTTACCATGAATCATCGGAAGTCTTGATATAAAGTCCATCGTGATATGTTCATACTTCCAATCCGGTACTGCCAACTGTTTCAAAAGTCCTGGGGGTCTCTTGTGTTCTACTTTAACCTGCTGACAAACCAAACACCTGGCAACAAATCCTACAATCTCCTTTTTCATGTTGTTCCACCAGTAAGGGCTACAGAGATTCTGATATATCTTTGTGCTACTAAGGTGAGTAGTAAAATGAGAATGGTGTGCTTCTGTTAGGATCTCATTCTTCAACTCCTTTATGTTTGGCACACACAATCTATCCTAATAGTACAATACACCATCTATCAATCTAAAGTCTGGCCTGCTCTCAATCTGCTTAATCACCCTGACCAACTCTGGATCTTCTGACTGTGTGCTCTTGATTCTGCCCAAAATTTCTAGCTCCCAGACAAACATACTAGCAATCATCACTCTGTCACTAACTGGCTATAAAACAACCCTTAAGTCTAGAAATATCTTTGCCCACAACCATTCTGTCCGTAAACATGCATTCCTCGCTGCTTTTCTACTTAGTGCATCAGCCACTACATTGGCTTTCCCTGGATGGTATTTGATCAAAAAATCAAAATCCTTAATATATTCCATCCATCTGATTTGTCTCATGTTCAACTCTGGTTAAGTGAACAAATACTGATGACTCCTGTGGCTCGAATGTACTTCAAATCTTACACCATATAGATAATGTCTCCACATTTTAAGCGCAAAAACTACTACTGCAAGCTCAAGATCATGAGTAGCGAACTTTTTCTCATATTCCTTAAGTTGTCTAGATCCATAGGCAACAACTTTTCTATCCTGCATGAGTACACATCCTAAACTAACACCTGAAGCATTAGTATAAATCACAAATTGACCATTCTCTAATGGTAGTGTGAGTATAGGAGCTGTAGTCAACCGGGTTTTTAGCTCTTGAAAATTGGCTTCACACTTGTCAGACCACACAAAGGCACATCTTTCCGTATTAACGTAGTCAACGGCACTACAATTGACGAAAAGCCCTGCACAAATCTCCTGTAATAATTGGCCAAACCAAGAAAACTGCATATTTCTTACACTGAAGTAGGTCTTTGCCAATTGACAATTGACTCAATCTTCGCTGGATCCACTGCTAAACCCTCTCTGCTAATGATGTGACCAAGATGATTGTGCTTAAAAAATGACGTGGAATTGTGTAATGGATTCAATGTCCAACATTCACGCACTTCAAGCGTTAAGAAAAATGGGAATTAATTACAGTTCATCATTAATTTCCATTTGTTTACATGGGTTCTAATGTCCTGACCACGGGGATGCAGGTTGTTTACATGAGTTTGCAAAGTTTACAACCCCTCCCTCAAGTCTTAGATGTGATCTCAATTTGGAAAATACAAGAAAATATACACAAAGTGCAAGAAAATGCAAAAAAGAGGAAAAAAATGGGGAGTGACCGTGACCCGCGGTCAATGCCCCAGGCCAATGACCGTGGGTCACGGTCACTGGCAGACAGTGACTGTGAAGCCACTGTTCGCCTCCGTTTTTGGTGCTGTTTGTGCTGGTTGCTCTTCCAAACTTTTTTCAAGTGTTGAAACTCCCTTTCATGACATTTTGGGGTATTGGATAACCTTTGAGAAGATCGAATTCGACTATGGAATTGATTGAAAACTTTGTAATTCATCATTCTTGTTTATGGACTGTCTTTTGTTCAAGTCCGAAGAGGGCATCACAGGAAGCCAAAGTTGTGTCATTTTGAACCTATAATTTTCAAGGAACAAAATGAGGCCCAAAGGGGCTCGTTCACACCTCTGTAATGGCCAAGAAATCCCCCTGAATGAGAAAAACAAAGATGACAACGTCATCCTTCGAATAACTGTTATTGCATGTCCATAATGTATTCTGTAATTACCCCACCTTTCTCCTCTTCCTCTAAATCTTTTTGCTCACCTTGGTGACTAAAGATGGAAGGAAATGGTCGTGGGATTGCTGCTTTTCTTGCTTGAGCGCCTCTGCTTTTGTTTAATTCTATCTTTTTCTCTCTCCCTCTGTCCTCCCTTGCTCCCTTTAAACACTCTTCTTTTTATAGAGGTTCTAGGTAGTTTTTGGTGGTTCCTGGGAGTTGAGGGGAGTTGTGGGAAGTTTGATTTTGAAAGGTAGTGGAGAGAAACCCCCCAAAACCGCAGGAAGTGTCCTTTGGGTCTGTGACCACAGCCGCGGTCACGGACAAGGCCCAATTTCGGGTTTTTGCAGTTATGGTCCATTTTAACCTGTTTGGGGCTCAAATGAAGTCCAATCGCCACGAAACTTGGAGGGATGCTTCTTGACACTATTTTGACCATGTCATAAAAGTTTCAGCTCGTTTTGACCATCTGAAGTTGGTCAACTTCCTTGATGAACAGGCCACGGTCACTCCCAAGGCCCATTTTTGGACTTTTGCATTTGTGACCCATTTTCACCTGTTTGGGGCCCAAACGATGTCCAATTGCCATGAAACTTGGTAGGATGCTTCTTGACACTATTTGGACCAAGTCATAGAAGTTTCGACCTATTTTGACTTTCTGAAGTTGGTCAACTCTCCAGTTGACTTTTTTATAAAAGTGGCCCTTGTTTCAGCTGTTTCAGGCCCAAATGACCTCGGTTTGGTTTGAAATTTGAAGGGGCCGACATCAAGAACGTCTTGGATATTCATCCAAATTTCATGCAGTTTGGATTTGAGGAAGTAGGATTTCGAACAGTGGCCTATTCATTGCATGTGTTAGGTCACTATTCACTCTACATTGAGGTAGTTAGCCTGTTTTTTATCCGGACAGCCTCCACTTGACTTGAAACTTTGGGAGAATAACTTGGGGCATTCTTTGAACATTTATTCCAAATTTTATTTGCTTTGGCCTTCTGGAAGCAAGATCTTAGCCGGTGACCCCCATAACTCGGGATTATGGTTCTCTAAGCTGACATATAATGGAATTCGGACCAAACAGAGTCCTTTCGACTTGAAAATGTGTAGAATATCTTCTGAGCATGATTGAAGCTTCGCACAAAAATTTCATCAATTTTGAACATAGGGAAGCATGGCTTTGGTCAATGACCCGATGGCTTAAAGGGGAACTGACCCCAAGTTGACATGCTTGTAGCTTTTGGGTTCAATGATGTTTGTTGAACTTGAAATTTTGTAGAACCTATCTTGGGCATCATTTGAACTTCCTCTGAGAGTTCCAGCTAACTTGATCTTCATGGGATATCACTCTGCACAGGGACCCGCAGAGCATAGTATACAATCATCTGAAACAAGTTTGGATCCAAATGACGTCCTAATGCTCTGAATCTTTCCAGATTGAGTTTAGATATACTTGAAAGCATTTCATTGAATAGTAGCTTGCTGCAACATGTGGAAGTGTCAAGTCCCGCAGTGATTCCCAAAGAGCCGGCAAAGTGTTTCTGAAACTGATTTGAGCTGAGGTGAGGTTCAAGTGTTTTGAAAATTCTGGAAATTTATAATCCAAAGTTTGTAATGTCTGCACTGCATTATTTGCAAATTTTTATGGGTTAACAAGTGCCCCCTTGAGGTGCAATGATTAGTGTAATAATCATTGTGCCTCGAAATAGCCAATCTGTGGGAATGATGAATGATTCAACAAAATCACTGTATGCCAAGATATGTTGTAAGTCCAGACTTCGGACTTTGAAAATTTTGATAGAAAACCATGAAGGGTTCGATGATGGAATTTCGTAAAAAAAACATATGAATTCCGAATTTTTTACCCAATTTCACAGATATCCAAAGTGGCATCTCTGTGAGGATTGCGGGGAACACCCACAAAGAATCCTTGAGGTATTTGGAAAATTCAGAAGTTTATGAATTTTTTGTTTGGATTTTGGGAATGGATTTGATTTTCTATTCATCACAGATATCCAAAGTGGTATCTCTGTGGGGAATGTGGGGAACACCCACAAAAGAATCCCTGAGGTATTAAGAAAATCAAAGTTTGAATATAAAATGGATTTGGGTTTAGAATGTTCATGGATTTTTGGTTTATTTTCAAAATCAAAATTTTGGGTTTTGACTTGGCTTGACATGACTCAAAATGAGATGCAATTTTGACAAAATGAAATGTAATTTTGAAAGAGATTGGCTTTTATGAGTTTTGATTCAAAATAATTTGGGATATTGGTTTAAAATCAAGTTTTGACCCGTAGTTGATTTGGAAAGAAACCCCGCACCCTTTCTTTTTGTATAATTTCCCTCAAAATACCCTAAAAATAGGTAGGATAATTTTATTAGTGAGAGATTTATTTCTTTTGTAAATTACTCCAAGTGGACCCACCATGGGAATTTCAAATAATTAAAGATTAAAGGATGGGTTATCATGTTATGGATTCCATTACCTAAAATCATAGAGACCAAAACTTGATCAAGGCTTAGACTCCACTGATTTAACTAAATTGTATTTGTGGGAAAATGACGTATCAATGACTTGAGCTTGAGGGGATTAGGCAATGGGCTCCACTAGTTTAAGTTTGGAATGACTGTGGGAATGAGAGAGAACTAATTTGGCTATTGAAGATGCACAACTGGGCATGTGTCATGACCGTGGGAAAGGGACCAAGAGAGACCGTGAGCAAACGCTCAAAAGAGGGAAAGACCGTGGGTTTTTAAAACAGGGAGTCTCGTCCCTTTCTTTCCATTTTACTTTTTGAACCAACTGGGAAAGAGGGAGAGAGACCGGGAGAGAGTCTGATCCAAAAGATCCAAATGAAGCATCTTATGTCAACTTGTGGCTCCAAAGAACTAAAGCTTTATCAACGAGAAATTGGTACTCGTATTGGTGCTTGGCAAATAATACCAATTGGGAGAATAATGACAAGGTGATTTTTCCAAAACCACGATATATATTTGGAGATGCCACAAAGGAGACTGCAAAGCAACCTACTGACCATATGCGGTACCGTTACACAAATCCGCAGGGGTCGTGCTTGAATTAACCACTATTTGATCTATTCGACGGCATCCAATCGCTATCTTCAACAATCCCAGCAAGGCATGATCCTTTTTCGTGGATAAGACATCATGTCCATTTCAAGACTGGGAAATTCATGTGTCCGCCTCCATACTACTTCATAGAACATCCAAGGTCTGAAATAGAGACCTTCGAACTGTGCACTCTGAATTTGGAAGTAGGCACTGCGATATCATAGCTCAGGACTATTAGGCTTGGTATTCATTCGGGCGACGGGAGTGCTTGGCTCGGTGAGAGGCACCAATCTCGCAGGTGGTTTAACTGCATTGGGGATTGGCCAGGCTGGGTGACTGCAATCAAGCATCATTATGCGGAAGATTTGAAAGCGGTCGGGATTTTTGATGCTGTAAATGCTACCACACAAAGAGTCCCGTGTGAGAATAAGAATGTCTGCAGGGCCATTTTGGAGTTATTTTGCCCAGCGACTAGTACCTTCATTACTCTGAACATGGAGTTGGGATTTTCTCTATGGGAAATAATGAAAATTTTTGGTTTGGCACCTTACGGCGAGATCTATGATGAGACCGTTTTGCCCGATGAAGAATTAACCACTATGGATGACGAATTCTAGGCTGCATATTACCTCCTTTTTGCGCTTGAAGATTATATTCAGACAACTAGCTGAAGTCGAGGCAAAGTCTTTCAATGGATGAGTCAAGTGAAGAGAATCATTGATCCTTTCTTTGTTAATGGAGGCCGGTTCTTTAAGTGGAAGAGGGTAATCTCGAGCGAAGATCCCAAGAAGGGTCCAACAATTATCTTTCATGAAGATACGGACTTTCAGCCTTATATTTTTGCCAAATATCCAGATTTGAAAAGGAAATGTTGGCTTGCTTCATTCTTGACAGCATGGTTGTCCAAGGTTCTTTTTCCGAGCTCTGGAAACGACCTTAGGCCTGGTTGCATATATTCAGCCCTCAAGATGGCCTTTGGACATAGCCTCGCTTTGGGTCCTGCTTTTGTATCTTATATGCTGACAGAATTGAAGCTTTCAGGGTTCACCATCAGAGAAGGGAAGCCGTTTAACCGATTTTATGCCGAATATCTACTGTGCACCTGGTTCACCTACCATTGTAATGATCTTCATTCACACAGCGGTGCATCAGGGAACATTTTCATGGAGGGTGTAGTTGGTGGTAGTTGCCTAATTAACAACTATTCCATGACCGATTTGCGCCAACATTTGCGCAACTTTAATAATTATGTTGCTTCCCGGGACGCTATACCGAATATTGAAGTTCCAACTCAGATGAGGAATGCTGCTAGATTCTGCAGACAATTCGATTTCTATCAGGCCATCGTGCGAGCACCGGGCCGAATTCGAGGCACTATTGGCTCCTTGCAGGATGCCCATAATGCTTGGGAATTCTACCAAGCATTTGACACTGAGGCCCATTTTGGATATCCTCATCTTCCGAATCCTGGATATACGAGTGGCTTCGCCCAATGGTTTGCTAAAAGCACCCTCGCTATTGTGCAGGCATACACAAGCAATCCTCGAGCTAAATGTCGTGTTTTGCCTGCTTCTAAAAAGAAGGAAAAAAGAGAAAAGGGAGAAAAAGATCATTTCATCCTAGAGAATTTTGAAAGTTGGCTACACGATGGGGACCAATGGCGAATTGGTTTGATGGCTGGATCTGATATCTGTCGAGATCACCATGGTTTAAGAGGTGAGGAAGATGAAAGTTACATGCCTCCGCCCAATGTGCCCGCAACGAGAATATGACGAGCCATAGAAGAAAATTTACAGGAGAGCATTAGCTTTGCTGAAATCAGGGAAATGGGCAGGGCTGCTTTGGATTTTGGATCTGCTTCCCGTTCTGTCAGAACCAAGGTATCGGTGGGAGAACAAACTAGACAGTTTGAGGAAGAGTGATCTATTATGCATGCAGCTGCTGAGGCAGATTTTACTTAGCGATTAAAAACTGCTGCTGATACCCCTGTATTGACAAAGACACATGTCAGTCAAAGTCCAGTAGAGGCTGTCCAATCTGCGGAACTGGCTACGAGGGCAAGGCCATCTATCATAATGCCTGTGAACCCTCCGAAGGATCTGGGTTTGCATAAGAAAATCAGAGCCACTCGCTCAAAATTGGTGACTCGAGTCTAAGCCTCAGCTAACAAAGAAACACCTTCTAGGAAGAGAAAAGTTGAAAGTCCTCCAGCATGTCGTTCTCAGAGGCTAAAAACTGGTGACATACATATAGTTGTTTATAATCATATCTTCATTGATTTTGTATCTCTTGCTTTAACATTGATATTTCTTTTGGTGATTTTATTAGCTCAACCCTTAATTGCTGGAGAGTCTGCGAGGCAAGTGGCCAGAGTTGCTGAAGATTATGCCTCTGATGAGAGGAGTGGAGGAGAAAGCAGTTTTGATACTCTTACGACCGGAAAGCGAACTGATAGTGATATTCACATCGAGTTTGATTTTGAAAAAGATATATTTAGTCAAGCACAGATGCCTGAATTTGAGAAAGAAGTGGTAGCAGATGTACCAACAGAATCCATCATTGCAGAGAAATCTATCGATGATGTTGGTTCTGCTACTATTACAGAAGCTGTTTTCCAGGTTGAACAACAGAAGCCTCCTTCTGAGATTGTCAAGGAATCTGCAGCCAGAGTCTCAAGGGATATCGAAGAAACTCCAGTTGTCGCTGAAGGTAATCTTTACATTAGCCTGGTTAGCATTTTAGCATTTATGCTCTAACTTCTGCTCATTCCCCTTTTCAGGTGGTCGGGAGGAAGAGGGTGTTTCTGATACACTTGCTAAAACACTTCCTACCATTCCTAGGAGATCTTTTGGATCCCCTATCGAGGAGCAAGCGAAGAAGGAGCATGCCGAAACTTCGATTGACTTGGATGATGTCTCACTTCATAGTGGATACTTAGAGGCATCACCAGGTAGCCCTCTGGGGAGTGATCTGCAACACTTTGTAAAAAGTTTATCATCAGGTTCACTAACCCAAAGTATGAATGATTGTGCGGGATTGTCGCCAACCGGTACTACCTTGCCTGTTAGTAATGAGCCAAGGGCTGATGAGGCTGAGGATGTTCAAATGGAACAACATATTGAACCTATTGGCGATGCAGAAAAAGAAATAAACAGTGTTATGGTTCCAGTCACAGAAGCCCTTGTAGCAGATACTGTTGTGATCAGAGCAGGCTCTTTTGTTCAACAAGCAATGGTTTTAGAAGATGTAAGTCTCCCGATGAGGATACTCTTGTAACACCTGTCACTAGTAGTGTGCCTCTAGTTGCTGGCAGTTTTACACCTCCCAAGGCCGTGACACCTCCGAGAGTCCATTTTAGGGTGGATCAGTCATCGCCTATAAAAGTTATTGAAAACCCTATTGTTCAGAAGATATCAGATGAGGCTTCTACTGCTGAAGGTGGAGGGACCCGAAAAGCCTTACTGCATGTGACAATCGCACCTCATGCCATTAGGGATCCTTCAACTACCTTGTCTTCACAGGGGTCACATGATTCACCTTCTGTTCGTGAAGAAACATTGGCGATTCCTGAGGGTAGAGTAAATGTCGAGAGAGAAAGGGATAATTGCTCAAGTTCTCAAATCCAGTCAAATTCATAAGAGCGAGAATCAAACCTTTCTATCCCTAAAGAACTCAGTTTTTTCGGGGACACCCCAAAGCCTTAATCTGCTATTAATTTTGCCACAAAGATAACCATTCGTAGCATTTTGGCTACTGTTTTTCAAGGAGAGCTTTCTTCAGAGAAGATTCAAGGTGCCAAGGCTTTAGCAGATATGTTGATACTTTTTGGTACCGACTTGAGTGGTCTTCGCAATGCCCTTGTCCTCCTCTTTAACAAACTCAAAGAAAAAGACTCTTGGGATAAGAGTGTTGATCATGCCAAAGCTTTCCAAGTTGAGGTCTTAAGGCACAAAATTCAACTAGCTGCAGAGATTGAAAGTGGTGAGGAGGAGATACTGGTAATAAATGCGGAAGAGGCCAAGCTGACACAGGAATTAGCTGTGCATGCGGACCAACGTGCACATATTCAATAGCAGATTGTTGTATTGCAACATCAGTTATCTTCCGTGGAGAATACCATTGAAAATTTGCAAAAGTCTGTCTTAGAGAGAATCTGTCGCCGAGATGATCTTTTCTCGCATACAGAAGCGAAACGTACAGCCCTGAATGATTTCATTCAGTCCTTGGAGATTGAATTGAATATTAAGCTGGACGAGATTGGCATTAATACTGCTATTTCAGCTTATGCAAGCTACAAAGGGTGCATCCTCATGGCAGAAGTACTGAATGCAAAAGGGCAACTGGAAAAGTTTCTGGACTGAGATTCTCTGCTGCAACTCCCGTTTGATGGTTTTTTTTTCTTTTTTTTATATATATTCTGATTAGGCCTGAGGGCCATGTGTACATTGACTTCACTGCTTGTATTCGAACTTTAAAATGGATATCAATGGAAAAGGTTTTTTCTTTCTACTTTTGTCATTGGTATAAATGTTTGGTTTTGATTTTATGTGGATGTTTGAGGTGGTTTGTGTGGTTTGATTTTCTCAGATTTGTATGAATGTGTGATTTACGATCTTTTGGATGCACAAACCGAAAATAAGGGAGTCATATAGGTGGACATTATCCGGTGACCATGTGCGAGGCTTTCTCCATGGTCCATGACTTGATCCTTTTGGTGTCGAAAAGGGTCAAACAAAGTGGATGTTATCCGGTGCCCATGTGTGAGGCTTTCCCCAGGATCCTTGACTTATTCTTTAGGACAAATATTTGGTTTTGGTTTTTGTTTAAATTTTGGTTATACAGGGTCTGCAAAAAGACTTGTTCTATATAACCGAAGGTAGTCATATAGGGTCTGCAAAAAGACTTGTTCTATACAACTAAGGATTAGTTATATGGGGTCTACAAAAAAATTTATTCCACACAGCTGAGTTTTGCTAGACAGGGTCTGCAAAAAGACTTAATCTATATAGCAGGATGTTACAAAGGGTCTTGTAAGGACGTTATCTAAGTAACGAAAGTTTGACTAGAAGGGTCGAAAGACTTAATCCTCATAGTCATTTGATACAAATCTGAGTGATTTTGGTTACGAGTCATAGGTTGTGAGGCTCGAAACCAGAGGATTTTGATTTTAGTTAGGAGTGAAAATGTACACTGTACATGATTTGGGTATACCAATGATATTCAAGAATAGTATTTCTTGAGGAGTTTTCCATTGATAGGCATCATGCATCTATCCCCTTGAAGCGTGAGAAGTGCATAGGCGCCGTTGGAGTAAACTTTGTCAATGACAAATGGTCCTTCCCATTTAGGTTCAAATTTACCTTTTGAAAAGTGCGTGGAGAACAAGGGCCTCTTAGCTGCAAGGACTAAGTCTCCTTTCTTGTAGGTCCTGTATTTGACCTTTTTGTTAAAGGATCCGGCCATACGAGCTTGATACAATTCAATGCTTTGTCGATCAGCAAGTCTTTGCTCATCAAGGCTCTCTAGCTCTTGGAGTTGAAGTCCAGGATTCTTCTCTTCAGTGTATTTGTTTATCACAGCTACCCAAAGAGAAGGAAGTTGTATCTCCAGGGGTATTACAGCCTCACAGCCATAAACCAAGGAATATGGTGTTGATTTTGTTGGACCGCGAACCATAGTTCTGTAAGCCCATAATGCTTCAAGAAGCTTGGTACTCCAACCTTTTTTTGTTGTCAGAGACCATTTTCTTCAAAATTTTGCAGATAGTTTTGTTGAAAGCCTCAACAAGCCCATTAGCTGCAGGATTATATGCCGTAAATGGACAACATTGGATTCCATACTTGTCACAGAATCTGTAAAATTTGCCATTATTGAATTGGGGACTGTTGTCATGGTATAGATGTCTGGGCACCCCGAAATGACAAATGATGTGAGTTTTCAAGAAGTTGAGGACTGTATCTGTTTTGACTTCTGCGAGAGGTATTGCTTCTGCCCATTTGGAGAAGTAATCCGTTGCAGCCAAAATGAACTGATGGCCGCGTTCTGATGGTGGGCTGATCTTCCCAACTATGTCCATTCCCCAAGATTCAAATGGCCAAGAGGTGGACGTAGGGTGTAGATACTTAGGAGGTTGATGAATGTAATCACCATGAATTTGGCATTCATTGCATCTTTTAGCAAAATTGATGGCATCAGATATCATAGTAGGCCAATAGTATCCCAATCTTCAAATTTGATCATGAAGCTTTAGCCCAGCCTGATGAGCACCACATAAACCAGAATGGATTTCTTTGAGGACTTACTCTGACTCCCTTGGTGATAAACAACGAAGAAGAATCCCATCATATGATTTATGATAAAGAATCTTTGAAGGCAAATCAAAATGGAATTTTAGAGCTCGTCTTTGAATACTAGTTCTGTTTTTAGATCCTCTGGTAATACTCCATGAAGAATATAATCAATAAAAGGATTTCCCCAATCTCTAAAGGAATTGTGGAAAGATGAAATCCGATTATTAATCACAGTAAAACTATCAACCACTGCCTTGTGGGTGCAAGCGGAGGTAGAAGTCTTCTTTCAACCACTTATAATGCCATTTTATCATTTTTAAGGATTGACATCGAAGCCGCCAAACTTGCTAATGCGTCTGCTTTGACATTCTGATGCCTCGAAATATGATGAAACTTTATCAGATTGAATTTTTTCTTGAGTTCACAGGCTTTATTGAATAAAGGAACCAGATCAGGTTTCTTCACTTCATACTCACTATTCATTTGTTTAATCACGAGTTATGAATCTCCATAGACTCCAAGCATATTGATACCTGATGTTACGGCTAGCTCAAGGCCCATGATCAATGCAGTATACTCCGCTACATTGTTTGAGCGTGGCTTAATTAATGAGAAGGAGTGAGGGATGTAGAATTTTTTCGGGCTACAGAAAATAATTCCAACTCCTGAAACCGATTCTCCTGATTCATTAGTTCTTGACGCTCCATCAAAATGCATAATCCAATGCTGGTCTGGGTCAATGGTGGACTTCCGCCGCTACTCAACGAAAAAGACTGGTTCATCAGGGAGGTTATCTCTGAATTCAGAATTCTCCGGGAGCGGATGTTCTGCCAGAAAGTCAGCAAGAACTTGCCCTTTTATAGCCTTTGCAGGGGTATATTTGATATCATATTGAGAGAGGAGAATTGACCATTTGGCCAAGCGTTCGTTTAGGGCCTCAGCTTTTGTTACCAGTACTTTTAATTGATTCATATTAGAAACTAGGTACACTGCATTGGAGAGGATGTAATGACGCGGCTTTTGAATTGCAAACATCAGTGCAAAACATTCCTTTTCTACTGAATGATAGTTGTGTTCAGCACCAACCAACATTCTTGATAGATAGTAAAGAGCCACCTATTTTCCTTTATCATTCTTTTGAGCTAATACTGCCCCTAGGGAGTGATCAAGAGCTCGAGTATATAGAATGAACGGCTTGCCTGGCATTGGAGCTGAAAGAACTGGCAGATTAGTGAGATATCGCTTGATGTCTTGGAAAGCATCTTCGCAAGATTTGTCCCAAAAAAAATTTACGCCTTTCTTCATCAGTTTGGAAAAGGGTCTGCATTTTCCAGATAGATTTGAAATAAACCGATGAATATAGGCGAGTCTTCATTGCAATCCCTTTAACTCTTTTAGAGTTCTTGGAGAAGGCATTTCCAAAATGGCTTTAATTTTAATTGGATCTATTTCAATACCACCTTTGTGAACCACAAATCCTAGAAACTTTCCGGAAGAAACTGCGAAGAAACATTTCAAATGGTTCATCCAAAGTCCGAACTTCCGCAACCTTTCAAAAACTATGCGGAGATCATCTAAATGATCTGATTTCTGTTAACTCTTGATTGCCAAGTCATCGATGTAACATTCAATAGATTTATGCTGTAGGTCCTTGAAGATTTTCATCATTGCCCTTTGGTATGTGGCCCCAGCATTTTTGAGGCCGAAAGGAATGACGGTATAACAGTATATACCAAAGGGAGTCCTGAATGAAGTATGTTTTTCGTCTTCCTTGAACATCTTGATTTGATTGTATCCGGAGAATCCGTCCATGAATGACATTCTTTCGTACCCAAAGGTATTGTCAATCATGATTTCTGGTATAGGCAATGGGAAGTCATCTTTAGGGCAGGCTTTATTCAAGCCCCTGAAATCAATGCAGACTCTAATCTGCCCATTCTTTTTAGTGACTGGTACTCTATTAGCCAACCAGTCTGGGTGCTGTTCTTCACGGATGAAACCCACATCTCTGAGCTTCTGAACTTCTTTTTCTATTTTATCCATGATTTCTGGCTTTGTCCTCCGCTGGTCTTGCTTTATGGGTTTAATATCACCTGTTATGTTCAACTTATGTACCAAAATCTCTGGGTCTAGACCAGGCATTTCCGCATAGGTCCATGCAAAGCAATCCATGAACTCTTGTAAGAACCTCACATACATATCAAGTTCGTCTCCTTTGATTTGAGAACTTACAAAAGTAGGTCGAGGATTTTCTGAGGTCCCTAAGTTTATTTCTTGTACCTGGTCCTCAGTTGGAGGCTCAGGAGGAGGCATTTCCACAACATCATTGGAAGTTTCCAACTCTATAAAGCCTTCTGGAGTTTCATTTGGGGGTTTAAGCCAAGGCCTGATCCTTTTCCATGGATTCAATTTTTTGGGCTCTTTAACTTTTACATCAAGGGCTAAGCATTCCCAACGAGCATGTTGTGACGGGCTTATTTCTTCATTGAGTTCAAGCGGCCAATGTTCAGTGACTTGTGACATAGCGTCATTGTTATCACTTACTCCCTCCGGATGTTAAAAAGTAGCCCAATCAGCAGGTTCTTGAGCAACAAAAGTTTCATAAGAATTATCATCTTCATACTCTTTGGTAAAGACCACGGGTCTTACTCTGACATCTTGATTCAGTTTAGGAATGTTACTGTAGGGAACATATCCTATGCAGTGACGTAACTGTTCAATTTTGCATCCCATTTCGAGATCTTCCTTCATTTCTGGAGTGAAGACGTCCAAAGGAATCTGTATCCCATTTGTATTCAATCCAAGACCTATAGGTTTCTTAAGATTATATCCCATATTTTTCATCATGTTACAGACCATAGGGTTGTAGTTATCAAACCATATTTTCCCATCATTAGTGATTTTGTCGATAGGATTCGGAGGAGAAGCATCTTCAGCCCGATGGAAAATAATTGTTTGATCATACTGCTTCGATGGAGCCACTAAAAAGCAAGATCCTTCAAAATCATAAATATGAGATGGAGTGGGCCATTGTAATAGTGGTGGTTCCAAGTCTGCTATGGAATGTACAGAAGCATTCTTTATTCCGACGTCTTTAGAGTCCAACTTAGAATCTGAACTTCTGATCATTAAAACAACATGCATCGGATGCATCCGTCTAGACCTCTTGTGTAGATGATAGAGTGCTACTTCAAAAGATGAAACTATTCGAGACATTTCATCAAAGGTTTGAAATTCCATGGCCATAGTCAAGCTACACAGAGCTGGCCGGAAGCCTATCTAGCATAAATGAATCCAAGTAGAGAAATGTGGAGGATCTTCACATCTTTCAGCCAAACAGAGCCATCTGTCTATATATCTGCAGGATAGTTCTCCCCTTCGTTGTGATGTTAGCACAAGTTGCCGAAAAGTAATAGGAGAATCAAGCCTTATAGGTGACATCCCTCTGGTAGGAGGAGGTTCATTCTTATTTTCCTGACCAGCATCTGAACTGTTTGTTGAGGAAACTGCATTTGTTGAATATGAGGGCTTTGACGTCCTGCTTCTCTTTTTCTTGGTGATTTTGTGAATATGATCAGAAGTCCTGATTGTTTGACTTCAATTTTGACCTTGATTACCAAAGGAGATTTGGTTTCTATACATTTTGCCACAGGCTTCTCCGTTGGTTGCGATGCTCCGAGAGGACCGGATTGCTCATCGATTCCTGAGTGGGTTCCTTTTTCTACTGAAATAGTGAAAGGTTCCACAGGATTATCATCCACTGGAGCGCCTTTTGTGTCCATTTTAGACATGGTGGGTCTTTCTTGATACATGGCTGCATCAATGAAGTAGACTTCTTTTCCTTTAAAAGGGTTTTCATCTGTAAAGACCCGATGCACTTTTCCTTCGTCATCAATATATTTGAGACATTGATGGAGAGTGGAGGGTACTATGGCATAATCATGAGCCATCTTCTTCCCAAAAGGGTATTGTAGCAAGCATGAGTCTTAACTACGTGTAGAGGAGCTTCTGAAGTTAATTCTCCTAACTGGATCCGGATTCGAATCTTGCCAATTGGATTCTGAACTTCCCCGTCATATCCTTGGATAGAAGTCTTTGTAGTAGATAACTTGCTTACTGGGATGCTGAGTTCTTGAAGAGCTGTAATTGTGATGAGGTTCAGAGCTGACCCTGGGTCGACCTGAACTCTCGGGACAGGAATGTCTTTGATGTAGACTGTGAAATAAAGTGGCCTTGCATGTTTCATATCACCTAAGAGGAGATCCTCTTTAGTGAAAGATATAGTAGCTTTGGAAGCATTGTTAATTGAAAGACATTCCATGCGTTGCTTTTGAGGCTTTTTTATTTTGGTTTCAGGTAATTCTTTTCTATCTGATGAACTTACGCTACATGAGTTTGATTGTCTGTATTCAAAGCTTGTAGAGCTCGTATGAAATTATTACGAGTCTCCTTGGACATCTACAAGAGATCAAAAATGTGAAGTCGTGCAGGTATGTGCTTGAGGTGCTCAACAACATCATACGTGAATGACTCTGGTGGCCTTGCATTAGCATTTGCCTCTGAAGAAGCTACATTTACATTAACATTGCCCCTTTACATAGGAAGAGGAAGCAGAAGATGGTCCATCATAATTGACCCTATAATTGCGACCAGACCGAGTATCATCATTAACTATATTATTTCGGTTAATTTCTGGGTGAGTGTCCCCTCTTATGGCGTTAACTTCTTCGGATTCAAAAAGCTGGCTAATTTCCTCCAAGCCTGACTCTTGCCCTGTATTATCAGGAATGACTTAGGACGCTTGGGGCTCATTAGTAATACTCAAAATTACCAGAGTGGGAGCCGTTGGCATCTCTTCTTCAGAATCGGAACCATCATCTTGAACTTGAGAAATTTCCTGTGGTGTGACAATGTCAGTATCATCATGTTCCTCTGGAAATCCGAGTTCATTAGTCAAGTCAAACATAACCGACTGAGTGCTTAGTTTGGAATCCGCATCTGGAGAAGTCATCTTTGAGTTTGATTGGGAAGGAACATCTGATGTAGAGGCTACGGTGCATGAAAGAGGTGGAATCACCTGTTGTTGTTGTGTCTCCCTAGGATCAATCAGCGGTAAAGGGTCTGGATGAATCTCCGGGGGTAATGGAAAAGGAGGAGGGTCACTCGACCAGCAACTCGAGCTTGGTCTGTGTATATCATAAAGGGCCACTGAGAGTGTGTTGAAACCATGCTTGATATTGAGTGTACCGGTTTCAGGATCAAAGGTTTGTTCGAAACCTTCATCTTCGTCGGAAAGATACTCATCAAAGTAGTCATCAACCCACCGATCATCTTCGAAGTGCGAGTAATCAGACCAATTTTCTTCATCATCTGAGTTTGGGGTTGTGCCATCCCATGATATCCGATTACAACTGGATATCAATGGTTCTTCCTCACCTTTTGGGATTGGTACAATATAGTCAGCTAAAGTAAAGTGACCTTTAGCTGGTTTAGGAGATTCTTTGGAGGTTGGAGTTTCAACTATCTTTTCCTCCTTCCACTTAGCTTGTTTTTCTTGCTTAACCAAGGGATTTTGGGCAGCTTTTTGAAGATTCTTGAGTTGCTTTTTAGCCTTTCTTCTCTCTGCAGGCGTGGGTTTAGTTTTCACTTTCTCCCAGCCTTTATCACTTACCAAGTCTGGGTCAACCCACATTTCTTCTCCTGAAGAAGTTTTGACTGGTATTAACCCCTGCTCATTGTGTATTACATTAACGATCCGGAATTCAACAATAGGTGGTTATGATGGAGCGAATACCGCTAATGAGTCTTTAAAAATGCATATTTTCATACACATTTTGACCCATTTTAAAGACTTATTAACTTGAAAGAGCCCCATTTAGTGTGATATCATGGTCTAATTCATTTTAAAGTCATCTTTATATTTTTCTGCATAAATTGCTTAAAAATCACACTTTTTGCATAAATTCATGAAACCTGCTATTTTTGGAAAGTTTATTTTTGGAAAGTTTTGTGAAAATAATTTTTCTCATGAAATAAATTGAACTCTCTTCATCATTAGTTCATTCATATAAAATCATAAAGAATGATGTATATTTTTATTATCATTTCATGAGAAATGGGCCCACAGTCATGCATATGTGATCTTAGGGGTAAAATTATCTTCTCACATGAATTCACATTTGTTTTGTAGGAAATTGATTATATGGGTCCCATTTGTAAAGAATTGAGGCAAGGAATTGATTTTTAAGAGAAATGAGAGAAGAATTGAAGAGAAAAAAGAAATTGGAAGAAAATTGTAAAAAGTCGGCTTCATGGTCCCACACATACATGCACATGTGTGGGGCACACTTGTAAAACATCCAAGATGGGGTCCATTTATTTGTTGCACATTTTCAAGAGATTTTGAAGAGAATTTGAAGAATATCTCATCAAAGATGGACAAGGAAAGTCACATCGGAGTTCTTTTTTGAGAAGGAGAAGATTTAATTGAAAAAAAATGCAAAAAAATATCCAAGCAAGCTATTCCACGTCCAAAAGAGATTTTGGATCAGATTTTGATTGAAAAAGTAAAGGAAAAAATCAAGGGAGAATTATCTAGAAGATCTCTTCAAGTTAGGAGCCAACAAGGAGAACTTTCCAAAAAAGGAAAGTTGACGATGCAAAGAGATAAAAGGGGAAGTTCTACACCTCATGTGGGCCAAGTTTGATTCTAAGAGAGGATTCTTATCCCTATTTCATCTCTCTCTCAAAAGATCTCAATGCAAGGTGGCAAAGACAAAGAAGGAAAGAAGCATCCAAGAGGGATTTCTGGACAAAACAAGTAAGGAAAGAAGAGAAAAATAAAAAGAAAAAAAAATCCCAAGGATATTGCACGTCCAAAGCATTGGTTGGATCCCTTTTTTCTTTCATTTTTTAATTATTTTTAATATTTTAAAGTTTGAGAAGGAGTAGGACTTGAAAAAGTATAAATAGGGCACCCTTCTCTCATATTCTTCATGGAAGAATTACCCACGTCCCACCTCTAGATTTCTTCATCCATCTCTCCCTCCCTTGTCTCTACATCTCAAGTCATCAAGGAGACTTAGCCCTAAAGCCACACCACCAACCTTGAAGTGTCAACTAGAAGGAGGAATTCTCATCCATCCTAGTATGTAATTATTTGCTTTTTATTTCAATCTTTTGTAAAACAATTTCATGCTAGTAAAGTTTGTTTCTTTTCAATTGTTCTTGTCTTTGATTTTGTGGTGTTCATAATTTTAGTCTTGTTTGTGATTGGGTTAATTTTTATTCTTGTTTAAATATTGGGATAGAATTGGAATCACAACTAGTAACCCATCTTAGTAACCTTTTTAATATACTTTGTCTCTTTGGATACATTGTATGTTTGGAGGCAATGCAAGATGGAGTTAAAGAGGTTTGAGTGAAAAAAGACTAGAGGCCAATTCTGAAATTTATTTCTACATGGAATGGAAATTTATTATTCTCACTTAGATTGACGACCTAAGATGAAGAATAAGACCCTAAGACAACACTGCTAATCTATTTTAGCCCAAATTAAGATAAGAAATTGAAAGAGCAATCTACGGCCTTTGACTTCTTGTTATTACCGCCTTTAACTTCTATTGTTTACCGCCTTTGACTTTTGTGTTATTACCGTCTTTGACTTCCTGCAATTTTATTTTTTTTTCTGCACTTTTGTTATTTTTCTTGTTACATTCACATTGATTTTAAGTTTTATTTTTGCATAGTTTGATGGTTGGATTAGGAATCATTACATCTATTTTCTTATCATAAGATTTTGTGCATATTTAAGTTGATGCAAATTAAGCCTTCAGATCTGAATCTAATGATTAAATTCGGAGTTAATATTTAAACAGCATAACTTAATAGTTTCAGCAAACTGTAGAAACAGTTTTTGACAAAAAGTTCGAAGTGGGTAGACCAGTCAAATCACAATATTTTTCTTTGAAACTTGCGAAAATTAAAGTTTAGGATGTGGTCTTTCATTCCCCAAAATCTCAGATCAAAATAATTTCGGAAGGTTTGTGAATCAGAGGCTTAAACTTTGCCAATTAGTCAACCTAAATCAGAATTCCTGCACAGAATTTTGCAAAGTTGTCATATTCATGCATTCATAACTTTTTCGTTTTAAATCCTTTTTCACTTCCATTTTTTTGTTGGTTTCTTGCATCAGTAAAGCATGAATTCCAGCCATTAAATTTAAATTTAGGATGCATTAGAATAGTTCAAATCATGCATAAAATTTGCATCAACATACTAGTTTTTCAAACTTAGAATTTTTCAGCATCTCACGGCATGCATTGCATTATTAATTTTACTAACTTTCTAATTCTAAATTTGTTTCTAATTTTATGTTTTTGATTATTTTAGTTAATTTTCAAAATTAAATATCTTTTTAAACTTGTTTTAATTGAAGATTTTAAATTGGAAAGTTTACAAGTTTTGGAAATTCTAAGCTAGGAAAGTTTCTAACTTTTTTTTATTTTGTTTTTAATATTGTTTATTTTAGTTAGTTTCTAATTTTAGTTTTTATTTTTGGGAGTTCTAACTTGTGTTTTAATTTTGCAGCAATTTTCGTTTTATTTTAGGAATTTTTAGATTTAGGAAAGTTTCTTTCATTGGTTTGTAACTAATTTAATTTTGGTAAGTAGGACACTTGTATTTGTTAGATTTTAATTAGGTTAGTTTTAGATTTTTATTTTAAGGCAAGTCAAGTTGAAAAAAATACCTTAAACACATAGCTCCTTGAGGATCAACCTGGTCTCACCAGTTTTATTACTACATCGCGGTTCTGCACTTGGAACTCACGATCAACCGCTATGGGTGCAAACTATCCAAAAGAAATCATATTAACTGGAGCAACATCATATTTTCGGTCGAACGTTATCACTCCATTTTCCACATTTCGTTGACCTTTTCTTTCAGGATGAAACAGTCTTTAAGAGGATGAGACACCATCCGATGATATGCACAGTAATTTCGGTCATTAACGCGGCCTGCCTGCTATAAGGTCCCGAATCCCACTAATCTTGATTTACACTAATTAAGCTCATTCTATATTAATCGAACTCGATTAAGACTAAATTAATTCAAAAATTATCGGGTTTGGGCCTCGGACAGTGAGTTGAGAGGAGTTCGGTCCCACTTTAGTAGTTAAGGGCCTTTTCGTAATTTGTCTTTACACCCCTTGGACACCTCGTCCATTTCCTTTCGTGGAACCCTTCGCGTAGATCATCTTTCGTGTTGGGCCCGACTTGATCCGGACTTATCTTGGCTCAATTGAGGTGCATCTGACTTAAACTGGAATTCCTAGAAAAAGGATGGACTTGCTTGTAATTTCAGGAAAGTTATGTTTAAAAAGGGAGCTTCACGTGTAACTCCTCCTTCTTCTCTCGTTCAACTGATTGAAGCTCTCCTTTCTTCTAGTTTCTTCTAGTTTCTTACTTTTTCTTCTTGCGATCGAAGTGCTCGGGGACTTAGGAGTGTGCATCATAGAGAGTGGACTCCTACCACCTTCTTCTTCCTTGATCTCCCTTTCCTTACACTTTCTGTATAGAGTGCTGTACAGAGTACTCTTTCCTTCAAGCTACAACAACATCAGGTGAAGAATGAGTTCCTGTTTTGTTCTCTTAGGTTTATTAGGGTAAAAAAGACTCCATTACTAGACATGCATGTGAATCTAAACCCCATTTGTACCATTGCATGTTCTATTGTAGAGAACCCATTTCAATCTGGGATTTTCCCTCCACCCACACGACAAGGAGAACTAGGGAAGGCTAGCACTGGTGAAGAGGCAAGTACTAGAGTCATGTGTGCTGTATATGTTATTTAGTCCTGGATTATTGAGTTAGTTTCTTATCCACTTGCATTGCAGTCACTGTTCTGCTTCTAACTGAGCATAAATGAGGTTGGATTGAGTTGGATGATCGAAATGGAATAGGAGGGTGTGTGAGTGTTGAAAACCTTAGGGACAATTCAAATAAGTCAGGAACACCATCCCTAGGTTAAGTTCTGAATGAATCCCGAACTGGACTGAGCTACAGAATCAAAATTTACGTTTCTGAAGCTCACGGTGAAGCTACGGCTAAGCCGTGAGTACTTACGGCTCAAAGTCCAGAGAGCAGTAAAACCTGATTTTGTACTACGGCTAGATATGGCTAAGCCGTGGTTGAAGAGTATCCGAGACCACATGAGGGCCATGCCTGATGCCACGGTTTGGAAAGCCTTTGAGAGGCAATTCAGGAAAAAGTTCATTCCCGACCACGTGACTCGCAAGAAGAAGGCAGAGTTCCTTACCCTGCAGCAGAACCTCATGACCGTTGCAGAATACGTGCACGTGTTCAGCCAGCTCTCTCGGTTTGCTCTAGACTTAATTGACACTGAGGAGAAGAGAGTGGAAAGATTTTTGGAAGGGTTAAGGCCTGCTATCAAAGGACATGCTACTGCTTTTCAATGTCCCATTCAGTATGATGATGCGGTAGCCAGGGCTTATGCAGCTGAGAAAATTGAGAAGAGCCTATTCTTGGGGGAGTCTAAGAAGAGTGTCCCGCCTTCTGGGAAAGGTCAGCAGTATTCTAAGAAACAGAAGGGAGTTGCTATTGGCACATCACGACCAATCTGCAGTACATGCGGGAAGGGTCATGAGACTAGCAAATGTTGGAGGTCCATGGGAGCCTGTTTTGGCTGTGGCTCTATGGACCATCGCTTGTCCGAGTGCCCGAGAAGGAAGGAGTTTAGCCGAGACTCGCAGCAGCAATATCAGCAGCCTCCTAAGGCGCCACCTCCTGTGCCTAACCGACAGCCACAGCCAGTGAGACAAGGCCAAGGGCAGACACGGCAAGGCCAGGGACAGCAGAGACAAGGACAGCAACACCGACCTCAAAGGCAAGGTCGTGCTTACGCTTTGACACAGGAAGAAGTAGAAGCGGTGGAGCATGTGGTTGTAGATAAGGTTTCTGTTTGTGACATTGAAGCTAAAGTATTGTTTGATTCAGGATCTTCACACTCCTTCATCTCACCTCGATTCTCTAGTAAAATACAGGAATCGCCAGCACAATTGCCATATGTGTTGAGTGTTATCACTCCGGTTGGTAAGAGGGTAGCTTATGACGATTATTACCCTGGTTGTCGAGTTCTCATCGGAGAAGTTCTTCTCCCGGCTGAACTTATTGTGTTACCCATGCACGATTTCGATGTAATCCTAGGCATGGACTGGTTGACCAAATATATGGCATGTCTTGACTGTTTTCGTAAGACTGTTACCGTAAGGGTGAGTGAAGATGGTCCAAGTACTGTATTCCAAGGTGACAAGAAGAGTTCAAACACTAGATTGATTTCAGCACTTCGAGCGGAAAGACAAATCCATAGTGGCTGCGAAGGGTATATCGCTTTCATTGTGGAAAAGAAAGCCCCTAAGAAACTAGAAGAACTACCCGTGGTTTGTGAATTCCCTGATGTATTCCCGGATGAAGTGCCCGGCCTTCCTCCAATTAGGGAAGTGGATTTTACTATAGAGCTAGTACCGGGTACTGCTCCCATTTCTAAGGCGCCATATAGAATGGCCCCGGCAGAGTTACGTGAACTGAAAGTGCAGTTACAGGACTTATTAGATAAGGGGTTCATTCGTCCTAGCACATCACCATGGGGAGCCCCGGTTTTATTTGTGAAGAAGAAGGATGGCACCCTTAGAATGTGTATTGATTACCGGCAGTTGAATCAGGTGACAGTTAAAAACAAATATCCACTGCCTAGAATTGACGAACTGTATGATCAATTACAGGGTGCGACCCATTTCTCTAAGATTGATCTCAAATCCGGATATTATCAGCTGTGAGTGAGGGACCAAGATACATCGAAAATAGCTTTCAGGACAAGATATGGGCATTATGAATTCTTTGTCATGCCTTTTGGATTGACAAATGCGCCCGCAGTATTTATGGCCTTGATGAACAAAATGTTTTCATCATATCTTGATCGATTCGTGGTGATTTTCATTGATGATGTTTTGGTATACTCCAAGACCAAAGATGAGCATGTGGAACATTTGAGGACTTATCTGCAATTGCTAAAAGACCACCGACTATATGCTAAATTGGACAAGTGTGAATTCTGGCTGGAACAAGTTGCCTTTTTGGGGCATATTATCTCCAAGGATGGGCTTGCAGTAGATCCAGCTAAGATTGAGGCTATAACTAGTTGGCCGAGTCCCAAGACTGTTGCGGAAATTAGAAGTTTTGTTGGTCCGGCCGGTTACTATAGAAGGTTTGTGAAGGACTTTTCCAAGATAGTTGCACCTTTGACCAAATTGACCCGAAAGAATGAGCCATTCGTTTGGTCAGCGGAATGTGAGTCGAGTTTCCAACTCCTTAAGGAGAAATTAACCTCGGCCCCGATCTTATCCCTACAAGAAGGGAGTGGTGGATTTGTTATATATACCGATGCTTCGAGAATTGGGCTAGGATGTGTACTCATGCAGAATAGGAAGGTAATAGCATATGGATCTCGACAATTGAAGGAACATGAGAAAAGCTATGCCACACATGATTTAGAATTGGCTGCAGTAGTCTTCGCGCTGAAGATATGGAGACATTACTTATATGGAGAGAAATTTGAAGTTCATGGCGACCATCGCAGTCTCCAGTACCTGTTTTCGCAGCATGATCTTAACATGAGACAGTGGAGGTGGTTGGAATTTATAAAGGATTTTGATTTCCCGATTAAATACTTCCCTGGGAAAGGGAATGTAGTGGCCGATGCTTTAAGCAGGAAATCCACCACCGAATTGGCAGCCTTATGTGGTGAATGGTCTCTAGTAGAGGAATTCCGAGATCTGGATGTGGAGGTTGAATTCGTGGATGATAAGGTTATGTTAGTGGCTATGTCAGTCTTCAAACCCACCTTAATCCAACAAATCAAGGAGTGGCAATTTGAAGACCCGGAGTTTGTCAAGATTCGTAACCACATATTTGAGAAACCTGATTTCTGGATGGTAGACGGTGTTTTATACTTTAAAGATCGGCTTTGTGTTCCAGCAGTTCAAAATCATAACTTAAAAAGGGCAATTATGACGGAAACACAGCATGCACGATATTCCATGCACCCAGGGAGTACAAAAATGTACCAAAATTTGCATGGCAAGTTTTGGTGGAATAACATGAAGAGGGATATAGCGGGTTTTGTGGCAAAATGCCTTACCTGCCAATGAGTGAAAGCTGAACACAGGAAACCTCTCGGTTTGTTACATCCCCTACAGATTCCTAAGTGGAAATGGGAGAATCTCATGATGGATTTTGTTTCAGGGTTGCCCTGAACAAGTAAGCACCATGATGTAATATGGGTGATTGTCGACAGATTAACAAAATCAGCCCACTTTATTCCCACCAAGAAAGGGATGAAATTTCAGGAGATGGCCAAGACCTTCATTGATGAGATTGTACGGCTACATGGTACTCCAGCCTCAATTGTGTCTGATCGGGACAGTAGGTTCGTGTCTTTTTTTTGGCAGTCTTTTCAAAAGTCCTTAGGCACCAAACTTAGTTTCAGCATGGCTTACCATCCTCAGACAGATGGGCAATCGGAGCGAACGATACAGACCCTGGAAGATATGCTACGAGCTAGCGTATTGGACTTCGGAAAGGAGTGGGATGAACACCTCTCCTTGTGCGAATTCGCATACAACAACAGTTTTCACGCGAGCATCGGAATGGCTCTATTTGAAGCCTTGTATGGACGTGAGTGTCGTACGCCCACCTGTTGGGAAGAGGTTGGGGTTAGGAGTTTCCATGGACTCACCATGGTGGCTGATACGGTGGAAAAAGTGCAAAAAGTACAAGATAGATTGAAAACCGCACAATCACGTCAGAAAAGTTATGCAGATATTCGTCGTCGGCCCCTTGAGTTCCAAGTGTGAGACAAGGTCTTTTTGAAGGTTTCCCCAATGAAAGGTACCATCAGGTTTCGAGAGAAAGGTAAGCTTGCGCCACAGTTTGTAGGACCTTTCGAGATACAGAGCAGAGTGGGAGACTTAGCTTATCGGCTGGAGCTACCACCCCCGCTTGCGGGAGTTCATAATGTGTTCCATGTGTTGATGCTCAGGAAGAACCTTCCAGATCCTTCACATGTCCTTGAGTTGGATGACATACAAGTGAGGCCCGATGTGAGCTATGAAGAAAGGCCACTTCGTATCGTTGACACTAAAGAACAAGTGCTGCGTACCCGAACGATCAGATGGGTTAAGGTATTGTGGGAGCATCATGGACAGGAAGAGGCCACCTGGGAGCTCGAAGATCAAGTTCGAGCAAAATATCCGGAACTACTACCTAAGGTACGTTGCATTTGGAGGACCGAATGATCTGAAGTGGGGGAGGATGTAAGGTCCCGAATCCCACTAATCTTGATTTACGCTAATTAAGCTCATTCTATATTAATCGAACTCGATTAAGACTAAGTTAATTCAAAAATTATCGGGTTTGGGCCTCGGACAGTGAGTTGAGAGGAGTCGGTCCCATTTTAGTAGTTAAGGGCCTTTTCGTAATTTGTCTTTACACCCCTTGGACACCTCGTCCATTTCCTTTCGTGGAACCCTTCGCGTAGATCATCTTTCGTGTTGGGCCCGACTTGATCCGGACTTATCTTGGCTCAATTGAGGTGCATCTGACTTAAACTGGAATTCCTAGAAAAAGGATGGACTTGCCTGTAATTTCAGGAAAGTTATGTTTAAAAAGGGAGCTTCACGTGTAACTCCTCCTTCTTCTCTCGTTCAACTGATTGAAGCTCTCCTTTCTTCTAGTTTCTTCTAGTTTCTTACTTCTTCTTCTTGCGATCGAAGTGCTCAGGGACTTAGGAGTGTGCATGCATAGAGAGTGGACTCCTACCACCTTATTCTTCCTTGATCTCCCTTTCCTTACACTTTCTGTATAGAGTGCTGTACAGAGTACTCTTTCCTCTAAGCTACAACAACATCAGGTGAAGAATGAGTTCCTATTTTGTTCTCTTAGGTTTATTAGGGTCAAAAAGACTCCATTACTAGACATACATGTGAATCTAAACCCCATTTGTACCATTGCATGTTCTATTGTAGAGAACCCATTTCAATCTGGGATTTTCCCTCCACCCACACGACAAGGAGAACTAGGGAAGGCTAGCACTGGTGAAGAGGCAAGTACTCGAGTCATGTGTGCTGTATATGTTATTTAGTCCTGGATTATTGAGTTAGTTTCCTATCCACTTGCATTGCAATCACTGTTCTGCTTCTAACCGAGCATAAATGAGGTTGGATTGAGTTGGATGATCGAAATGGAATAGGAGGGTGTGTGAGTGTTGAAAACCTTAGGGACAATTCAAATAAGTCAGGAACACCATCCCTAGGTTAAGTTCTGAATGAATCCCGAACTGGACTGAGCTATAGAATCAAAATTTACATTTCTGAAGCTCACGGTGAAGCTACGGCTAAGCCGTGAGTACTTACGGCTCAAAGTCCAGAGAGCAGTAAAACCTGGTTTTGTACTACGGCTCACCTACGGCTGCGCCGTGGATTTCACTATGGCTAAGTCGTATCCAGCCCATACCAAAGCCGTAGGTCTTCCTACGGCGAGCTTTCCAGAGAGCTCATGGAACCCAGTTTCTTCTATGGCTTGCACACGGCTGCACAATGGAATACACTACGGCTAAGCCATAACCTCCCCGTACCCTAGCCATAGGCTTAGCACGGCTAAGCCGTAGGCTAACATACAGTTGGGCCGGAATTGCGCATGAAAAATTTGGAAGGAATCTGACCCGTTCGGCTAAGTCGTAGCCTTGTATACGGCTAAGCCGTAAGAACCCAATAATTAGGATGTTAGGGACTCCTAATGATTTTGTAGGACCTTAGTATTGGCACCTTCTATATCACTACAGAGGCCCAATGGTAAGTAGGGGAAAATGAATGATTCCCGGAGGGTCTCCCAATGGCAAGTCATGGATGTTAGCATAAGAAGGGTGTCCCGTACGCATAAGGCAATACTAAGACACGGTAACAGAATGACACCGAACGTTTTATGTGTACATCGTGTTGAATGCCCTTGGGGACTATAGGTGTGAAGGTAGGAATTCCTTGGAATCACTTAAGCTGAATGCATCCATATTGTTATAATATACCACCTTCAACATGAAGTACTTCTTTTAGTAAAACCCTGAGGCAATTCAGACCTGAGCTTTTAATGAGTGAGTGTCTGACAAGCCAGAGCTTCTAATGAGTGCGAGCTTGTTAGCCAAAGGTATGATATGACTGATACGAGTTGATATGAGTCGGCACCACTCAGCTTACGCCCTTTTGGGTATATGTTATGTATGTCACCGCTGCAGTAGGTTTACGGAGGAGTAGTCGGCGCTCTTCGGGAAGCTAGCCTGATCCCCTAGCGACCCATACAATATGTGTATGCTCCCTTCTTGGGAGAATAGAGCGTCGTGGTTGCCAATCAGTAGGTATGATATTTAAGTTGTAATTTCTCATTTATGCATCATGTCCAGTGATTATTCGTATTGAGATATTATGTTATACTTGTTTAATGTGCCTCAGTACTTGCTTAACCATCGTGTTAACAGTGTTATTCTTGGTATTGCAGGCCCAGTGACCGGTCCCAACGCGGACACTGACGCGCACCCGGAGGGTACCCCAACGGTACCTCGGGATGTAGATGAGTGGAAAGATGGCGACGTCTTTTATTAGCCATCCCACGGTGCGCGACTATTCTAAGTGGGAAGATCATTGTGATGCTTGAGACCCTTTTGTATCAAACGCTTAAGTAGTCTTTTGTAATGTATTAAAGACTTCAACACTGTTATATGTATGTATTTATGTTTACCTTTGAAAGATAACTGACTATGAATTCGTGTGCTCTTGATGATTACTGAGTATTTCGCAGGATTTCGTTTATGATAAATTATGTTTGTACGTGTGTCAGCATACCTCACACGTTCCTGTGAAATCTCCCTTGTAGGAATTCGTGCATAATTCTTCAAGGCACGGATTTCTACGGGATTACGTATCCACGCCCTGGGGGCCCACTCAAATCCCCAATTTCCCGGGATCAGGGCATGACACTTGCTCCGGTTTTTTCATTGGTAGAAGTTCAAGTTTGTTATTTTCCATCAATGTTTGGAAGATTATTTCAATATCTCCATCGAAGGGATATTTAGCTCTTTTTCTCTTTTCATATTCCTCCCTTTTGGTTTGCTCGGTCTTGACATTCTGTGGTTTTGGAGGAGCTGACTTAGAGGTTTGCACATTGAATACCTCTTGTTTCTTCTTCAAATTCGTAGTAGTTGATTTTGGAGCCAAAGACGATGATGATTCCGCTTTTCGGGAATTTACCTTCTTTTGACTGATTTCTTTAAGGGTCAATTCTGCATCATTGGCCACTTCAATTAAATGAGCTAAAGACTTAGTTTTGTGACTAAGTTTGATAGCCTTGATTTCTGGCCGCAGGTTAGTTTTGCACATTTCAATGGTAGCCCTCTAAGATGGTTGCTCTAAGCATCTATAAGACAATGCCCTCCATCTGTTAATAAAGGCTTGTGCAGTTTTGTTTTCCCCTTGCTTTGTGCTGCTGAGCATGGCGAAGGTAACTGTTTGATTTTCTTCTTGAAAATGAAGTAAAAATTTCTCTTCTGTGACTGGCCATGTTGTGAAAGAGAGCTTTGGTAATTGCTTATACCAATCAAAGGCAACTCCTTTCAAAGTGCCTACGAACAATCTTATTTTTAACACATCCAACCCCGGCAAGCTGACCCTTTTCCCATATAAGGCTGGAAAGTCGAAAGTTTATAATCTGGCGGGAATGGAACCAGATCAAATTACGGAGGGTATTTGGATGTAATACCTTTCTTTTTCATTCTGTTTTCCACCTTTGATTTGGTTAGTATTTCTTCGACTTCCTTGAAAGTTACATGTTTTTCGGGATCCGCATATAGTCCAAGGATTGATAAATGGTCACTTGCGGCAGAACCTATGGCCATTACTTTATCTATTAGTGATTTAATTTGAGCCGTAAGCAAGTCAATTTTGGTGGCATTCCTCCTGATCATAACCTGCTCTCTCCTGTCAGCAAATAAAGGATTGGCTGGAGCTTCAGCAGAACCACCTAACTTGTCTGTCAAAATTTTTAACTGGGCAATTAGGTGATCAATTCTAACTCCTTGCTGTTTGACGACATTACTGATGTCATCTTCTTGATTTTCATTAGCATTTTCTTCACCAGTATTTTTACTCTCACTTGCACCTTCATTTCCATCATTTCCAGTTCCGCTTCCTTCAGCCATAAATACTGTATATTGACTGGGGTAAGAAGACGTAGGAAGAGTAGACTGACTATCTTCCGTGTCCAGGAGAGTAATTGAATCTTTGTCGGAATCTGTTTCAACATGTCCTTCAGAGGTTCTGCCTGAATGAGAATTGGAATCAGATTCTTGTGACTGGGTTCGAGCCAGATTCTTGTGACTGGGTTTGAGCCATACTCCGAGTAACCCTTCTGGTTGGACCTAGTCCAACCATGCATGAGGAAGTCAGTTCTAACTCATCTTCTTTGACCACCCATTTTGGAGTGATTGTATGCCGAGATTGCTTCCGAGTGCAAGCCAAAGCCTTCTTTTTAATTTGATTGACCACTCTGGCCGTTAAAGTTTGATCTTTAAATCTGGCAATCAATGGCTTAGAAGTACTGGCGAGTAGATTCCAGCCCATAGGGTTAGAAGTAGGGGATGAAAGAATATCGACAGTACTTCTTTCATTATTCTTCCCTTTACCCTTCTTCTGTTGAATCGAGTTCTTAAAACGAACCAGATCGGTTGAATCGTTAATGACCAACCATTCAGCTGACTCTTTGTTCTTAGCACCATGTGATGGATGTTGTGGTGCTACAATGACTGAAGGCAAACGTTTCCTTCCGAACTTCCACCCCTCCTTTGAGTCAAAGGGTAAAAGGTGTTCTCTTCAAGTGACGCCAAAGATTTGCTTTTAGCCTTCTTGTAACTTCGCCTACGTGGTTGTGGCGACCACGTGTTACAGCTTGGGATGGTAGCATATTTTCGGGCTTTTCTGGAGATTTGTCGAGAGTCTCTTGTCACAGCCCCTTGTTTGGGCCGAACTGGGGATGCTCCTAGAGCTTGGGTGGCCACTCGAGGCAACTTATTAAGTGCCCTTGGTTTGTGATCTGTATAACAGACTTGCTTTGCCCCCAATCGAGGCTTGATGACACGGAGACTGCTGCCCCCTGACTTTGGTTTGCATTCCGGGTCCTTTTCACCCTTATGAAAGACTCCAAATGGGTTTTGAGCATATTTGGAAACCCATGACTGAGGAGTTTCTATTCTCCTAATGATCTTTGGGGTCACTGATGACCCATTTTGAGCTGAGGTGGCGGAGCCCCTTAGAGTAGAGAGCCTTTGGAAAACTGAAACTCTTGATGGAGGAGTAACAGTGTCTGTTTGGCCCCTTTTTTGTGATCTTGAATGTGGATTGTTCTGTGTCATGGAGATCCTGAAAAGTCTCTCCTTAGCTTCGTTGAAAGTGATGATTAAAGAACCCATGATATTCTTCTGCAAAAAGTAAGCCCACTAAACTATATTAGTGGTATAACCAATATAGCTGCTTCTTAAGCTAGCCAGAATGGTTCATAAATGCCATCTGAACCAACATGGTTTTGAACCAAAATGGTTAGATATAGGCATAAATCCCATCTCATTGTGCTATGCTGACTGTCCTAGTTGTCAAAATTTTAGCAGCATTTCGGGACCATATAGTCAGGCTTAAAAGCATGCTAAGCTGACTAGACCTGGCCACCGCAATTTTGGCAGCATGTCAGGGCCATCTGTGTCAGTCTTATAAGCAAGAGAGAGTTGGATCTGATCAAAGAGATAAGGCCTACAGGATCGAGCCTGCACCACTACCATAATGATTAAACAAAATCCATCAGTGCATGATGCCAGACAGTGCACAATTGCAATGTCGTTGGTCTTATCATTGATTTAATAAAAAACTTATTTGGGTCAGAGCCCCTTGGACTGAATTACCACTCTTTTAAAGCATGAAAGGGTGTGATTTGGTCCATGCACATCAAGGTGCAAGTTCCCTCAACTAAATCTTCTAATTAAATGGCAAAAGTATGCACTTCGAGGTGCCTAATGCCTTCATTTGAATGATAAAAGAATGCACTTCAAGGTGCAAATTTCCTTCAGTAATGTTTCCAAACCCATTGTAGATATCAAGGTCTTATATGGGTGTCTTCAAAGGCCAAACAAGCCATTTTTAGCAATAAAACAGGTCATTGACCGTGACCCATGGTCACTGCCCATTCTCCATTGATTCCCGTGGTCACAGCACATTTGACACACATTCCTGCGGTCACAGCACTTTTTAGCACAACAATAGCACTTTTCAGCACAACAGCAGCACTTTTCAATACAACAGCAGCACTTTTCAGCAATTTTCAGCACTTTTCATACGTTTTTAACCAAATTTAATCACAAATTAGGGCAAGAAATTTCCCATAGACGGAGCCAATCTTCTGATTGCGCTTAAAAAATGATTTGGAAATGTGTAATGGATTCAATGTCCAACATTCACGCACTTCAAGCGTTAAGAAGAATGGGAATTAATTACAGTTCATCATTAATTTCCCTTTGTTTACATGGGTTCTAATGTCCTGACCGCGGGGATGCAGGTTGTTTACATGAGTTTGCAAAGTTTACAACCCCTCCCTCAAGTTTTAAATGTGATCTCAATTTGGAAAATATAAGAAAATGTACACAAAGTGCAAGAAAATGCAAAAAAGAAGGAAAAAATGGAGAGTGACCGTGACCCGCGGTCACTGCCCCAGGCCAGTGGCCGTGACTCACGGTCACTGGAACCTGCCAGTGACCGTGGGTCACGGTCACTGGCAGATAATGACCGTGAAGCCACTGTTCGCCTCCGTTTTACATGCCGTTCGTACTGGTTGCTTTTCCAAACATTTTCAAGTGTTGAAACTCCCTTTCATGACATCTTGGGGTGTTGGATAACCATCGAGAAGATCGAATTCGACTATAGAATCGATTGAAAACTTTGTAATTCATCATTCTTGTTTATGGACTGTCTTTTGTTCAAATCCGAAAAGGGCATCACAGAAAGCCAAAGTTGTGTCATTTTGAACCTATAATTTTCAAAGAACAAAATGAGGCCCAAAGGGGCTCATTCACACCTCTGTAATGGCCAAGAAATGCCCCCGAATGAGAAAAACAAAGATGACAACGTCATCCATAGAATAACTGTTACTGCATGTCCATAATGTATTCTGTAATTACCCACCTTTCTCCTTTTCCTCTGAATCTTTTTGCTCACCTTGGTGACTAAAGATGGAAGGGAATGGTCGTGTGATTGCTGCTTTTCTTACTTGAGCGCCTCTGCCTTTGTTTAATTCTATCTTTTTCTCTCTCCTTCTATCCTCCTTTACTCCCTTCAAACACTCTTCTTTTTATAGAGGTTCTAGGTAGTTTTTAGTGGTTCCTGGGAGTTGAGGGGAGTTGTGGAAAGTTTGATTTCTAAAGGGAGTGGAGAGAAACTGCCCAAAACTGCAAGAAGTGTCCTTTGGGGGTCCGTGACCGCAGCCTCAGTCACGGACAAGGCCCAATTTCGGGATTTTGCAGTTGTGATCCGTTTTAACCTGTTTGGGGCTCAAACGAAGTCCAATCCCCACGAAACTTGGAGGGATGCTTCTTGACACTATTTTGACCATGTCATAAAGTTTCAGCTTGTTTTGACCATCTGAAGTTGGTTAACTCACTTGATGAACAGGCCGCGGTCACTCCTAGGCCCATTTTTGGACTTTTGCATTTGTGACCCATTTTCACCTATTTGGGGCCCAAACGTGGTCCAATCGCCCCGAAACTTGGAGGAATGCTTCTTGACACTATTTTTACTGTGTCATAAAAGTTTCAGCTCGTTTTAACCATCCGAAGTTGGTCAACTCCCTTGATGAACAGGCTGCGGTCACTCCCAAGGCCCATTTTTGGACTTTTGCATTTGTGACCCATTTTCACCTATTTGGGGCCCAAACGATGTCCAACTACCACAAAACTTAGTAGGATGCTTCTTGACACTATTTGAACCAAGTCATAGAAGTTTCGACTTGTTTTGACTCTCTGAAGTTGGTCAACTCTCCAGTTGACTTTTTTTTATAAAAGTGGGCCCTTGTTTTAGTTGTTTCAGGCACAAATGACTTCGGTTTGGTTTGAAACTTGAAGGGGCCGACGTCAAGAACGTCTTGGAGTATTCATTCAAATTTCATGCAGTTTGGATTTGAGGAAGTAGGATTTCGAACAGTGGCTTATTCATTGCATGTGTTAGGTCAGTATTCACTCTACATTAAGGTAGTTAGCCTGTTTGTTATCCGGACAGCCTCCACTTGACTTGAAACTTTGGGAGAATAACTTGGGGCATTCTTTGAGCATTTGTTCCAAATTTTATCTGCTTTGGCCTTCTGGAAGCAAGATCTTAGCCGATGACCCCCATAACTCGGGATTATGGTTCTCTAAGCTGACATGTAATGGAATTCGGATCAAACGGAGTCCTTTCGACTTGAAAATTTATAGAATATCTTCTGAGCATGACTGAAGCTTCACACCCAAATTTCATCAATTTTGAACATAGGGAAGCAGGACTTTGGTCAATGACCCGATGGCTTGAAGGGGAACTGACCCCAAGTTGACATGCTTGTAGCTTTTGGGTTCGATGATGTTTGTTGAACTTGAAATTTTGTAGAACCTGTCTTGGGCATCATTTGAACTTCCTCTGAGAGTTCCGGTTAACTTGATCTTCATGGGATATCACTCTGCATAGGGACCCACAGAGCATAGGATACGATCATCTGAACCAAGTTTGGATCCAAATGACGTCCTTATGCTCTGAATCTTTCCAGATTGAGTTTAGATATACTTGAAAGCATTTCATTGAATAGGAGCTTGCTGCAACATGTGGAAGTGTCAAGTCCCGTAGTGATTCCCAAAGAGCGGGCAAAGAGTTTCCGAAATTGATCTGAGTTGAGATAAAGTTCAAGTGCTTTGAAAATTCTGGAAATTTATAATCCAAATCTTGTAATGTCTGCACCGCATTATTTGCAAATTTTTATGGGTCAACACAAGAAAAGATACCTGCTCCGACCAGAACTCACACTTACTCAATTTCGCAAAGTGCTGGTGATCCCTCAAAGTTTGCAATGTAGTTCTAAAATGGTTCTCATGTTCCTCATGAGACTTGGAGTATACCAACACATCATCGATGAAAATCATCGTAAATTGATCAAGAAATGGAGCGAAGATCTTATTCATCAAAGCCATGAAAACTCTAGGAGCATTTGTTAGCCCAAACGGCATCACTAGAAATTCGTAATGGCCATATTTGGTCCGGAATACTGTCTTCTGCACATCCTGATCTCTAACTCTCAACTGATGGTATCCTGACCTCGGGTTTATTTTTGAAAAGAATTCGGTTCCCTGTAACTAATCAAACAACTCGTCAATCCTAGGTAATGGATATTTGTTTTTTATCGTGACCTAGTTGACTTGTCTATAGTCGATGCACATCCTCATGGAACTATCTTTCTTCTTAACTGTTGGAAGTAGGTTGGTCTCGTGGATAGATTTTCAAAACTTTTGACCCACTTGACATAGGGATCAACTATCCATAAGACCAAAAACCCAATCCAGGATGCGTTACCCTCAATCTCGTGACCATGTACAGTAAATATTCTATCTAAAAGACAGATTCAAACAGCACTAAACAACCATAATAATCTATGACATGCAAGAAGTAGATCATACCTTTGGAGATTCGTAGTGCTTTAATGGAGAAGTTGCGACTCTACTTAATGATAAGAATCTTCAACACCTCTTAGCCTTCCACACTATGACCCGAATTGGATTTCTTTTCTCAAGAAGATTGGTGGAATCTCCAGGAGAAATCCCAACTCGAAACTCCAAGGAACTAGAAGAGAGAAGGAGAGAGAAACTCATACAACTCTTGCACGAACAGGGTTTTGGGCATGAGAGAAACTCATATTGGACGTCTAAGAGATTTTTATATACTTTCAAATCTCTTCCTTGCTTCATTGAAATAGAAGTTTTACTTCCAAAGCAATTAACAACTTTTCTCCTTGCTAATCCCTTCTTTCTAGAGTTCAAGTCGGATTAGTATTTTCCAATAACTTGGGCTAGCGTGGGGACCACTAGGGATTCCTTATAAAGTTGGCTCCAACTGGAATACCACGACCCCACATCTCATGTGCAATCTGGGCCCATAGTTAATTGCAAATAACACCACTATATAAATGCAATTGCACTCCAGTCTTAGAAATAAATTACAATGAAGACCCTAAACTTCCCAATTACCACAAGTAGGCCACTCTATTAACATCCGTGGATCAATTGGAATAAATCTGTCTCTTCCAATATAAGTTCCACATGTTATTATCCTTGAGCCCCAATTAATCACAGTAATCATCAGTACCATCCAATTAGCTCTTAATTGAGATGGGTGCGCACTTACTAATGACAAATCGATTAATTGGCACAAGGGGATAATAGAGATAGATTCCATCTTGATCATTCAACGTTCCCACAGTTCTACTACCACATACCCAAGACACCGAGGTGTTAACCTACAGTCGGCCTCACTCATTGGTGACTCAAAGCAAATGAATAGATAGAAACTTGAGTTCATCAATGTCTCAGGATTGAAAGCCTATTGCTAGGGAATTATGAGAGCATACCTTATTATTGAGACAGAATTCCATAAGGTGCATCTCATGGTCCTTCAATACATCCAATGTACCAGCACTGTGATCCAGAATCTTATATTCTGATGATCGAAACAAATCACACTATCTCATAGTGATCAAAGTGCTGCAACCTTATCAAATGAGATGCCCAGTCTCATTACTGGTTGTAAAACTATTTAAGTATAAGATTTGTGACATATATCTCCTGCATGTGGATCTCATCCATGCACATATATCATATCTAATATACTAATGAGACTCGGTTTAACTCATGAACCATTGTGTCATATGTATTGGTCATATGCATGAAGTAGTAAAATAATATTCATCTCATAAAATTAAAGCATGATTTTATTAATAAATAAAGAAATTAATCAATTTATTACATCAACTGATGGATTGAGTCCACAAAATCTAACAATCTCCCACTTGGGCTGAATGCCAGTCAGGGTTGCATCTCATGCCCATCCCTTTTACATGCTGCTCAAAGACTTTGGTAGTCAAAGGCTTAGTAAAGGGATCTGCCAAATTGTCCGCAGAGGCTATCTTGGTAATAGCAGTATCACCTCTCTGCACAATCTCTCTAACTGAGTGATACTTCCTCTGTACATGCTTTTGGCTTTTATGGCTTCTGGGTTCCTTTGACTGAGCGACTACCCCGCTGCTGTCACAGTAAACGGTGAGTAGCTGTCGTGCCAAAGGTACCACCCCAAGTTCCAAAAGGAATCTTTTAAGCCATACTGCTTCCTTAGCTGCTTCACAAGCTGCTACATATTCAGCCTCCAAGGTTGAATCAGCGGTACATTCTTGTTTTATACTCCTCCAGCTGGTAGCTCCGCCTCCAAGCATAAATACATAACCAGATGTGGATTTCCTAGAATCCTTATCTGACATAAAGTCAGAATTTGTGTATCCGACTGGAATCAACTCATCACTACTATAAATCAACATGTAATCTTTAGTCCTTCTCAAGTATTTGAGAATACATTTTACAGCAGTCCAATATTCAGGTCTTGGATGAGATTGATATCTATTAACTAGGCCCACTACATAACAGATATCTGCTCTAGTACATAACATAGCATACATGAGGTTACCAATAGCCGAAGCGTATGGTATCGACCTCATCTGCTCCTTTTCGGCGGGTGTCTTAGGACATTGATCCTTGGAAAGGTGCACTCCATGCCTGAAAGGTATGATACCCTTCTTGGAGTCTTGCATTACAAACCGTACTAGCACCTTATCTATGTATGCAGCTTGGGATAAGCCAATCATCCTATTTTTCCGGTCTCGATAGAGTTTGATCCCTAGGATGTAGCTAGCTTCTTCCAAGTCCTTCATATCAAAAGTCTTGGCTAACCAAACTTTTACCGTTGACAACATTCCTATGTCTTTCCCTGTCACCCTCACTTTTCATGTACACACATGACGCATCCGGATTTTGACAAAAACCAAATGACTTGATTGCCTGGTCAAAATAGATATTCCAGCTTCGGGATGCTTGCTTCAGTCCATAAATAGACTTCTGCAGCTTGCAAACTTTTTGCTCCTGGTTTTCAGCTACAAAACCGTCTGGCTGCACCATATAGATGTCTTCCTCAAGATGGCCATTGAGAAACGCCGTCTTGACATCCATTTTCCAAATCTTGTAATCGAGATGAGCCGCAATGGATAAGAGTATTCGGATGGATTTGAGCATGGCTACTGGGGAGAAGGTTTCCTCATAATCGATACCCTCTTTCTAAATATATCCTTTCGCAACAAGCCTAGCCTTATAGGTCTCCACTCTTCCATCTGGTCCTCTTTTTCTCTTGTAGACCCACTTGCACCCAATAGGTTTAATATTGGTAGGCAAGTCCACAAGTGTCTAGACCTAATTTGAGTACATAGACTCCATCTCAGCTTTCATAGCATCTTGCCAACGTCCCGAGTCTAAATCATTAATTGCTTCATCATAGTTAGAGGGATCTTGTTCCGGCTCTTCTGGGATTGCTTCATAAGACTCTCCCAAGAATGAGAACCTGTCAGGGAATCTGACAATCCTCCCACTACGACGAGGTACTGGTGTAACTACTGGGTCTGGTAAGGGCGGCTCTTCCTCAAGTCCGGTCATACTTGGATTTGGAATTGATTGCTCCTGAATCTCTTCCAAGATCACCTTTTCTAAAGATTTCCTGTCCATCATATAATCTTCCTCCAGAAAAACCGCATTGGTGCTGACCAGCCTGTTCTGCTCTCTGGGATTATAGAATAACCAACCTTTAGTTCCTTTAGGATATCCTACAAACGTGCATACTTCTGACTTCGTTTCGAACTTATCCGTCTTAACCTTGAGCACGTGTGCTGGACAACTCCAAATGTGTAAATGTTGTAGACTAGGCTTTCGCCCAGACCACAATTCCCGGGGAGTCTTAGGTATAGACTTAGATGGTACGAGGTTTAGTATGTACATTGCAGTATTCAAAGCGTATCCCTAAAAGGATATCGGTAATCTTAAGGAACTCAGCATAAACCTAATCATATCTAAAAGAGTCCGATTCCTTCTTTCTGCTATTCCATTCTATTGAGGCATACCAGGAGCAGACAACTGGGATAGAATCCCATTTTCTGATAAGTAACCCATAAAATCAGCAGAGAGATATTCCCCTCCTCGATCTGATCGAAGAGTCTTGATACTCTTACCTAATTCCTTTTCCGCTTCCGCTCGAAACTCTTTGAACTTTTCAAAAGCTTCGGACTTGCGGTGCATAAGATATATGTAACCATATCTTGAGTAATCATCTGTGAAAGTGATGAAGAACTCATATCCTCATCTGGCCCTAACATTAATGGGTCCGCAGACATCAGTATGCACTGATTCCAATAAATCTTTGGCCCTATTACCCTTAGCTGAAAAGGGTCTTTTGGTCATTTTACCTTCCAAATAGGATTCACAGATAGGCATTAGTTCTACCACCAATGAAGGTAAGATACCATCTTTCACTAGCCTCTTAATCCTGTTAAGGTTTATATGACCTAGCCTCAGGTGTCGAAGTTTTGTTGGATTAGATGAAGGTGACTTTCTCTTTAATGATGGTCTATTAATTGTTTCAGTATCATGTATCTCATACATCGTGGGAGTTAACAAATAAAGTCCATTGGTTATCTTGCCAGAACATATGAAAGTACCATTCCTCTTTATGACAACTTCAGTACCAAAAGTAATAGAATAACCTTTATTCACCAAACTAGAAATTGAAATTAAATTCCGCCTTAAAGACGGTACATATAATGTTTCTGACAAAACCAATTTATTGTTTGAAAAACATAGAGTAATGAATCCCACTGAAACAGCCTCCGCCTTAGCGTCAAATCCTAGGTTGACAATGATTTCTCCATCACTTAGCCTCCTGGTTTCCCTGAACCCCTGCAACGTATTACATATGTGATTAGTTGCCCCGGAATCCACACACCAAGATTCTGAAGTACCAGTTGCAAAACTAACTTCAGATATAAGTGACTCAATCATACCTGGGGTCTTTTTCTTAGACAAATATTCTGGACAATTCCTCTTCCAATGTCCTGTCTTACCACAATGGAAACACTTTCCTTTTGTCTCTGAACCCTTAGCTTTAACCACGCCACCAGTTGGACCATTCTCCACCTTAGGACCCTTCGGAACTGATTTCTTTTTGCCTTTCCGCCCTTTGCCTTTCGGCTTGGACTTGGCATCTGACTTTTTTGTCATTAAGGCAGTTGGTTTTTTCTTCATAATCCCTTTAGTTGCTACCAGCTGACTAGATAGCTCAGTCAGAGTCAGATTCATTTTATTCATATTATAACTGACCTTGAAATTGTTGAATGACTCTGGTAGTGACTCAAGGATTATGTCAATCTGCGATTCTGCATCAATCACAGCTCCCAGTACATCTAACATCATCTTCAACATGTGTTCATGTACTGATGTACCTTCGGCCATCTTGGTGCTAATGAGCACCCTCATGGTTGCCTGCCTAGCAGGTCTGCCTTGTTCTACAAACATCTCCTTTAAGTTCGATATCATATCATATGCAGTCTTATAAGATTGATGTTGGTGTTGCAGCACACTAGACATGGACGCCAGAATGTAACATCGGGCCATCTCATCGTCTTTGGCCCATTTGGTGTAAAGGTCCTTTTCTACTTCTGATGCATCTGGGCCAGGCTCTTCAAGGGGGTTTTTGGTAAGGACATATTTATATCCTGAAGCTATCAGGACAATATCTAGATTCTGTTTCCAGTTTACATAGTTGGATCCCACCAACTTATTCTGGTTGACGATGGTCGCAAGTGGATTGAAAGTATTCGAAGTCATGCTTGTAATATTGTAGCACATAACCATACATTCAATTAATGAATTTAAATGACATTAGGGTTTAGTATTCTACCAAATTTATGTGGGAATCCTTATAACCACAAAATTCAGAATACATTAGAATCCCAATCCTGCGGGGTATGCCTCCTTGGGGAGTGCAAATACCTCCTAGACTGGTGCGGATCGTAGTTGGTCAAAATTGGGATTAAGACTAACTATCCATAATCCTTTTCATTCATTACTATCTAGGTATCTCATACCAAATAATGTATGACTCCCGATTAGCTTCGGTTTCTAAAATACATGAGGCAAATCCTTGGAGATACTACATCATTATTTTAGTTAAGTGTGACCAACCAACTAGCATTGCATGACAACCGTTGCTGGCAGCTCCTCCTTGGGGAGTGGGCTCCCACCCCGTCCCATCAACACTATCCATAGGAGATCCATATCCAGTATCCAGATAAATACAAACCCTCCGTGGGGAATGGCCATTCTCAAAATGGCGCGAGGCTAATACTTTCCTTACAATGGACCTATGGTGGAAAACCATGGGGATTTGTACATAAATAAATGCCCCGCTCCCACTTAATATTTTAGAGTTGAGGATTTCCTTATAGGTGTATGGGTCCATCAAATATAGGTATAAATTCATCTCATGATACGACCAATGATTGGTTCCAAGTAAAGTTATTTCAAGGAAAGTCCAGTTTCTAAAATCAGTGTTACCAATAGATCCACCTCATGGGCCCACCAACTCTAATTAGAACTCTTTCCAAAAATTAATTTGATTTGACCAATTTTGGAATTTGCTATGCTTGGATCAGATATGGAAATACTCTAAAATAAGCATTCATCCATAAATAGAAAGTGCTATAATAAAAGACTAGTCCGCTCCTCCACATGGCCCAGGCGGAAAAGACTTCTTGGACTTCTAGACTTTCCAAAACTTTGGGATTCCTCAAACTCTTTGGGCATCTCCAAAACACCTTTTGGTAATCTTCAAACTCTTTGATTAGGAGTCCAGCTTCTCTTTCCTTCTTTGTTTCGGACATCTCCAGAATTTACAAATTTTAAAAAATACATAAATTCCTATGTCTCTATAATGAGACTTACATGGTAATCTAAACATGGAAATAAAAGGGCTATAGGGAAATTCACTATGCCTTGCCCTTTCATGGGAAATCAAGGAAACCATGATGCCCTTTACACTTAGCCACAAATAAACCAATAAGTAAAAGGAAAGAAAAATTATGTGGGCCATATGGAGAGGACATTATCACCTGCAAGTCAGTATCTTATACAACAAAGCATCTCACAAAACCAGGTTGCCAAACCACAATGGAAAAACAAGATGTCAAAGGTTTGCCTCCACTATACAAGATCCCCTACGCAGAGGGGGTCCGGGGGCAGTGCCCTCGGCGGGGTTCGAGCTGCTTGGTTAGCTCGTGGGGGTTCAGGGGGCAGCGCCCCCGAAAAAAAAAAAAAACAACAACAACTCAGACCAAGAACAAAATGATTCTGCCTGGGTTCGGCTAGCCGATCTGGTCCTTACGGCTAACCAACATACCTCTACAGCTATAGTGGTCCGTTTGACTAACCGACCTGACGAACCCAGAAATTTAGGTTTTTTCAGATTCGGCTCCTGCTGTTCCCAATCACTTCCAATGGTCTCAGTATGCTTCTAATGGCATCTTACCATCCTCCTATCATGATTAAAACCTTTTGTGACTTTCCAAACATGGATATACTACAAAAGCAAGCAAACCCAATAAACATTGATCCTTTCATAGCCCTTGCTCTATCCTCTTCTCATCTCATGCAAAGATTTGGTCTCGTGGATAGATTTTCAAAAATTTTGACCCACTTGACACAGGGATCAACTATCCATAAGACCAAAAACCCAATCCAGGATGCATTACCCTCAATCTCGTGACCATGTACAGTAAATATTCTATCTAAAAGACAGATTCAAACAGCACTAAACATCCATAATAATCTACGACATGCAAGAAGTAGATCATACCTTTGGAGATTCGTAGTGCTTTAATGGAGAAGTTGCAACTCTACTTGATGATGAGAATCTTCAACACCTCTTAGCCTTCCACGCTATGACCCGAATTAGATTTCTTTTCTCAAGAAGATTGGTGGAATCTCCAGGAGAAATCCCAACTCAAAACTCCAAGGAACTAGAAGAGAGAAGGAGAGAGAAACTCGTACAACTCTTGCACGAACAGGGTTTTGGGCGTGAGAGAAACTCTTATTGGACATCCAAGAGGTTTTTATATACTTTCAAATCTCTTCCTTGCTTCATTGAAATAGAAGTGTTACTTCCAAAGCAATTAGCAACTTTTCTCCTTTCTAATCCCTTCTTTCTAGAGTTCAAGTCGGATTAGTATTTTCCAATAACTTGGGCTAGTGTGGGGACCACTAGGGATTCCTTAGAAAGCTGGCTCCAACTGGAACACCACGACCCCACATCTCATGTGTAATCCGCGCCTACAGTTAATTACAAATAATACCACTATATAAATGCAATTGCACTCCAGTTTTAGAAATAAATTACGGTGAAGACCCTAAACTTCCCAATTACCACAAGTAGGCCCCTCTATCAATATCCGTGGATCAATTGGAATAAATCTGTCTCTTTCAATATAAGTTCCACATCTTATTATCCTTGAGCCCCAATTAATCATAGTAATCATAAGTACCATCCAATTAACTCTTAATTGAGATGGGTGCGCATTTACTAATGACAAATCCATTAATTGGCACAAGGGAATAATAGAGATAGATTCCATCTTGATCATTCAATGTTCCCACAGTTCTACTACCACATACCCAAGACACCGAGGTGTTAACCTACAGTCGGCCTCACTCATTGGTGACTCAAAGCAAATGAATAGATATAAACTTGAGTTCATCAATGTCTCAAGATTGAGAGTTTATTGCTAGGGAATTATGAGAGCATACCTTATTATTGAGATAGAATTCCATAAGGTGCATCTCATAGTCCTTCAATACATCCAATGTACCAGACCGTGATCCAGAATTTTACATTCTAATGATCGAGACAAATCACACTATCTCATAGTGATCAAAGTGCTGCAACCTTATCAAATGAGATGCCCAGTCTTATTACTGGTTGTGAAGCTATTTAAGTATAAGATTTGTGACATATATCTCCCGTGTGTGGATCTCATCCATGCACATATATCACATCTAATATACTAATGAGACCCAGTTCAACTCATGAACCAATATGTCATATGTATTGGTTATGTGCATGAAGTAATAAAATAACATTTATCTCATAAAAGTAAAGCATGATTTTATTGGTAAATAAAGAAATTAATCAATTTATTATATCAACTGATGGATTGAGTCCACAAAATCTAACATTAACAAACAATACATGTACTCCCCATGGTGATACACTAGGCCTTATGAAACCTTTATCTAACAAGTCTTGCAGCTGAATTTTCAATTCTCTTAACTCAGCTAGTGCCATTCTGTAAGGAGCTTTCGAGATTGGTGCTGTCCCTGGAGCTAATTCCATGGTGAAATCAATTTCTCGAATTGGCGGTAAACTCGAAATCTCATCTAGAAAGACATCCAAAAACTCACAAAATACAAGTATCTCCGATACATCCCCCACCACCTTGGGCTGTTTGTCCTCCATGATAAACTCCAAATAACCTTCACAACCGCTCTTCAGCATACGATCTACCATCAAGGTTGATATCCGACTTGTGGGAATCCGCTTCGGTTGTCCAATAAACGTAATAGTTTCTGATTTAACTTTAAGCTTTATAATCTTATTAAAACAGTTCATTTTAGCTCGATAGGTCCTCAACCAATCCATGCCTAAAATGACATCGAAGTCATTCATCATCATAAGCACCAAGTTTGTTGGTAAGATCAACTTCTCTATCTGGACTCGGACATGAGGAAAGTACTAATCTATAAAATAGTTCAAAATGGTTAGTTTCTATTAAACCAATTCTATCAAATAATTCTATAGACTTTACACAAAGCTGGTAAAATTTGTCTAATGAAATCGGAACCTCATACACGTCCTCTGTTTCTATCCGTTTTTAATTTTTTCTAGAAACATGCCCTAGAGCTCTGATACCAACTGTCACATCCCCAAAAATGAAATTAGGATTACGCGAAATTAGGAGCGCATAATTGTTTTAATACTTTTCTGTAAATAAAACCATTGACTCCTAATTATTTTTTCCACAGAATCTTAGGCCGTGGTGAGTTTAGGCCATTTACATTCATTCCAAACCTACAGAAGTATTTTCAACAAATAGGTACCAAAAGAAAGTCAAATTTGCATATCTCCAGATAACAATAATAATAATATTCCAAGTTGCAAACAAAAGGAATAATAATTTATTACAATGTTCTACTCAAAAAAATCAAGTCTCTAAAGAATGATTTATTTGAATTAACTACAAACTAAATGAATCACTCCTGTACTTGGTTAGACAGCTTTAAAGCAATCATTTGCACCCCACTCGGGAGCGTTTAAATGCTTCAACCTCCGCCTCCTCCTTGGCAAAGCCGGGCTCAGTACTTATGCATCAATTTTAGAAAACAAGGGTCAACCACAAAAGTGGCGGCAAGTAAAATACACATAACTCATAATTAAAAACACTATCAAGGTGAGAATAAGATGAGAAAAATCATAAGAATATGTAAACAATATAGATAAAAGAATGCCATACAATATAGAAAGAGAGGATCCTGAATCCAACTCTACATTAAATGAACAATATCACATTCGCCAAGCATTGCATCTGCCAATACCCTTACGGGATTTATACCATCTTCGGATGCCTCGCATCCTGTCCAGAAACGGTGGATCAAATCCGTCTTCGGATGCCTAGCATCCTGTCCAAAATCACGGTGAAACCAACCGTGTACAAGTGGTAAGCTTGTCTTTGGCCCTAAGTCTGGTAAAAATCATCATAGTGTACATCTGTGTACCGACTACAATCGTCCAATGACCAAATCCACATAATAATCTCACACAGCCCTGCCCCTTCCTGTGTCGAGACTCATAAACATGGCTCAGTGATTGTTCGACAGACATATCATATGGTAGCGTGAAGGGCTGGCCAGAAAAGGTATCCAAACACCATATAATAAAACATTATACCAATCAAATAATTTTCAACATAACATGAATATCTTCCAATTAAACACTGCATGGTCCAAGCCATAACACGGTCCAAATCATCATAAAATAACAGATATAAACTTTAATATGCATGCAACAAGATAAAAGGAATACAAGCTCAATGAACAAGGAATATCTCCACAAACATTCTTAACACTGTGATCACAATTCATGCATGCGACAATTTCACACGAACCAAGATGAAGTAAGGTTGGGATTTTTTTTTAAAGCTGGGGTGATGCATAGCCCAATTCTCATTTCATCTGAGTGCAGGTGGTTTGTATCATTATGTGCCAACCATGGAATCTGTAAGGGGAAATCTGCCTGCATAACCCCTTACTTTGATGATGTGATGGACTTAATTTTATTAAATCAAATTCATTGATATAATGGTTTTTTTACAACCCAAATGACTTATCACAAAATGCACTGATTCATCACAGTAATTGCTCTGCCATCATACGGTTGTCAAGGAGTTCCACATCGCCACCATGGATCCAAGTGTTGGGTTAAGAGGGCCCATCATCTGCTAGGGTCCCATGTGATGAACCCCACATAATCAAGGTCAATGTTACAGTCATAGGGCCCACCTGTAGGTGGCGGACCCACACTTGCATTCAAGTGAAAAACCCCTGCACATGATGCTGCCTAACAACAATGTGTGTAGGAACTTCTATCTGCGGCTGATTGGGACTCGTCCCAAACAGGCTAAATGTTTTTTTTTTTTTTTTGTATACATACATACCGAGGCCCCACTCAGGAGCATTGCTGGGGGCCCACCTGCCTGCATGGAGAGGTGGGAGACCCACCTGTGATCACTGCAAGGCGCATTGATGCGCCTGTGCAGTGATGCATAGGCGGTCTTCAGCCTTGCGCATAGTGTTTGGGGTTTATCCCCAGACACGACCATGCGTCCTTTTTTTTTTTAAACAAAAACATATCTTCAAAGTGGCCTGGCCCCCTTTCATCAAATCCATCAAATCCATCAACACCATCAAACAAAATAAATCTGTGAAGTCCAAACCCATCTATCCTACCATCATCACCCATCTACCTTACCATCATCAACTAGAAATTTAAATGGGCATTCTTACAACATTTAAATCATGATGAATCAACGAAACTGGTGAAGATCATTTGACATAAATGCATCTACTTGCCTTTGATGGAGATTGATAGAAAAAGAAGATCTAGATCCCTCTCTCCCTCACACGCCCACAGTCCCCAACGGAGAAAATGAAGAAGAAGAGGAAGAAGAGATGATGAAGAGGATGAAGATAACAACCCACGGATGGCTTGGATTGGCTTGGCTTGGGCTTGGGCTTGGCCGATCACGAGAATTAGAAGATGGAGAGGAAGGAGCACTACAGAGATAGGGAGAAGGAGGCTACTTAACGTCTTATATAAATAGGGATTATGGTTTAGGGGTAAGTTTTGGTTTTTATAAAACGAACCCTATTGTTGACATTAATTTATAAGTATGGGCCTATTTTGAGTTATTGGGTTTAATGGGTCTAAAATGGGTCCAAATTAGGTAGGGTCGAACGGTAAATATTCGCGGCCTAAAGTACTATCCAATTAGCCCAAAGCCCAAAACCCAAAAAAATTTAAATAATTATAATGACCTTAATTAACTAAAATACCAGCAATTAAATAAAATTATATTTAAATTAAGTAAAATAAAACTTAAGTTACAAATGTTACAATAACTCTTTTTAAATAGGGTATTTTTGAAAATTTTTCATATATATATTGTTGATACTGCAAGGAGCTGGGCTCAACAGGCGTCACATGGACACCTACGTGAAAGCATGCCCTTGACTTGATGAAAGGAGAAAAACAACCTAAGGGGCTGCTACTTTGCAGGGTCTTTTTTTCACTTTGTTTGGGTATGATTCAAACTCAAGCTGAGATAATGTGCTCATCTGTGAAGGGGGTCTCTATTTCTCTCTCTTTCTTTTCTTCCGGTTTTTTTTTTTTTTTAAATAGCTTCAAATCTAAGCCCAACTCGTTGCGCCCAACTTTTTGGGCAACGCCTGTCACAAACACGTGCGCCCCCTGTGGCCTCCTGCTTTGTGTCGACAATAAAAAAAGGTTGGAAGAGGGTGTTCTAGAGAAACTCCTTTCTGCTTCAGGTGACTGCAACGACAATGGAGACAGAAAGGAAGAAGTCGGGTGCACTGCCGGCAAACGACGGCGCTGCTGCCGGTGACCTAGGTGGATGACGGAGATGGCGGGACGACAGTGGTGGGATGGTGCTATCGATGTTTCGAAAACAGGTACGCACTTTTTTTTTCTGGTTCGGTCTCTCTCTCTCTCTCTCTCTCTCTCTCTCTCACGGGTTTCTAAGGTGTGGAAGGCGAAGATGAGGGCTGCAATGGATTCGTCAGGGATTTGAGGAGGATGGGTTCGGGCTGTTTTTTTCTTTTTTTTTTTTTTTTCTCTCTGGGTTGTGGATCTTGTAAGTTAGGCAGTGGTTCTGGGGGTTGGTTTCGGTGAGGTTGTGGTGGAGAGAGGTGGGCGACGATGGGTCGAGAGGCTGGGGGCTGTGGCGAAGGGCAGGTGGTCGGGTAGGGTTTTCGGTGAAAGGGGAGTGATTTCAGGGTTTGCGGTTGTGGAGCATTAGGTCTGCCGGGGCGTTACGGTAAGTAGGTAAGAATACGGTAGAGAAGGGGTAGGGGCTTGATTTGCGGGAATAGATTTAGGGTGTAGTTCGAGAGTGGTTTAGGGTATTCGTAGGATGTGGATGTGAGTGTTGGAGAAAGGGGAGAAGTTGGAGCAAGGTTGGTGTTTAGAGCAGTTGGATTTAGGGTCTCTGGCGGTTGGGTTAGGGTTGTTGTTGTTTGGAGATGCCTGGGCTGTCCCGTCCCAAAAAAAATGAAAATAAGGTTACGTGAAATTAGGAGTCAAAAATTTTTTTTTATATTTTTTTGTAAACAAAACTATTGACTCCTAATTATTTTTCCCACAGGATCTTAGGCCGTGGTGAGTTTAGGCCATTCACATTCATTCCCAACCTACAGAAGTAATTTCAACCAATATGTACCACGAGAGGAAAACAAGTTTGCATATTACCAGATAACAATAATAATATTCTAAGTTGCAAAAAAAATAAATAATAATTTATTACAATGTCTCACTAAAGGATCAAGTTTCTAAAGAATGATTTATTTAAATTGATTGCAAATTTAACGAGTCACTCCTGTGCTTGGTTAGACGGCCTCGAAGCCATCGTTTGCACTCCACTCGAGAACATCAGTTGGTTCAAGCGTTTAAAACGCTTCAGCCTGCGCCTCCTCCTCGGCAAAGCCGGGCTCGGTACCTATGCATCAATTTTAGAAAACAAGGGTCAACCATAAATGGCGGCAAGTAAAATACATATAACTCAAAATGAAGTACACTATCAATGTGAGATTAAGACACAAAAATCATAAGAATATGTAAACAATATAAATAAAAGAATGCCATGCAACATAGAAGGAACGGATCCTAAATTCAACTCTACCTCAAATGAACAATATCACATTCGCCGAGCATCGCATTAGCTGATGCCCTTACGGAATTTATACCGTCTTCGGATGCCTCGCATCCTGTCCAGAAACGGTGGATCAAATCCGTCTTCGGATGCCTAGCATCCTATCCAAAATCACGGTGAAACCAACCGTGTACGAGTGGTAAGCTCATCTTCGGCCCCAAGTCCGGTAAAAATCATCACAGTGTACATCTGTGAACCGACTGCAGTCGTCCAATGACCAGATCCGCATAATAATCTCACACAGCCCTGCTCCTTCCTGTGTCGAGACTCATAAACATGGCTCAGTGATTGTTCGACAGGCACAACCTATGGTAGTGTGGAGGGCTGGCCATAATAGGTATTCAAATACCATATAATAAAACATTATACCAACCAAATAGTTTTCAACATAACATAAATATCTCATAAATACACACTGTATAGTCCAAGCCACAACACGGTCAAAGTCATCATAAAATAACGGGTATAAATTCTAACATATATGCAACAAGGTAAAGAAATACATCATGATGATCAAGAAATAACTCTACAAATATTCCTAACACTGTGACCAAAATTCACGCATGCGACAATTCCACCTGAACCAAGATGAAGTAAGGTTGGGAATTTTTGAAAACGGGGTGATGCATAGCCCAATTCTCACTTCATCTGAGTGCGGGTGGTTTGTACTGTCATGTGCAAACCATGAAATCTGTAAGAGGAAATCTGCCCGCATAACCTCTTACTTTAATGATGTGATGGGTTTAATTTTATTAAATTAAATTCATTGGGTTCCAAGACCAACACAAGGGTCTTCCGAGGTATGTAAACCATCCAAAGAAAGTCATAAATGAATGGTTAAATAACCATTTAAATAATTTATTGGCCCAACTTCTATCTTTTCTTTATATCTATATATATATATTAATATATGTGAGTGATGTAATGTCTCTTAAAACCCAGGTACACTTGTATTTGTATTTATACATATATACACACACAATGTCTCTTTACAACCTAGACGTCATAACATAGTGTGCACATGTTTAATAACAGTAATTGACCCACTATCATACGACTGTCAAAGAGATCACCCACTAGTTGTTAGAATCTTAATGGCTTGGGGTCACCATCACCATCCAGATCTGGGAGTTTTAGTCCCAGATATCATTTATATATATATATATATACATGTGCCACAAGAAAAGGGGGGGGGGGGGGGGGGGGGGGGGGGGGGTGCCACCCGCCAGCACGTGCAGGTGGGTGACCCACCTGTGCATTACTGCCAGGCGCATAGTGCGCCTGTGCAATAGTGCACAGGCGGTCATCCCGCCTTGCACGTTGCACTCAACATCTAGGATTGATTCCCAGATGTTTTCATCTCTCTTTTTTTTTTGTTATATATATATATATGTATAAATATATATATGTATATGTATTCTTTGGGACCAGCCATCAATCACAGGTGGGGTTCACAATTTCATCACTGTCAATGCCCCATCATCAGGTAGTCTAGAAAATCCCATGCCACTGCTATGGGTCAAAGTATTGGATCAAAGGAAGCCCACCATCTGCTAGGGTCCCACCTGTCGAACCCCACCAATCAAGGTCCAAATTACAGTCATGGGGCCCACCTGTAGGTGGCGGACCCATATTAATTTTCAAGTGAAAACCTGCACATGCTGCTGCCAAACAACAACATGTGCAGGAAATTTCTGTCACTGGACTCGTCTCAGGTATCATGAAATCTCATTTTTTTTAAAAAACAAGGACCCATTTATTTTTAAGTGGCCCAGCCCCTCTTTCATCAAATCCATCGACCACCCTCAACAAATTTGTAGAATACGTACCCATCTAACCTACCATTATCCTTTAGGGATTTAAATGGGCATTGACAATACATCTAAGATCATGAAATCAATGGAATTAGTGAAATCATTAGAGATATGTGCAAATCCGCTTGCCTTTGATGCAAAAGAAGATCTAGATCTCTCTCCCTCCCTCGATCACGCTGCCAACCCCAACTGAGAAGATGAAAAAGAAGGAAAAGGAAGAAAAGATGATGAAGAAGATGAAGATAACCACCGGTGTATGGCTTGGATTTGGGCTTGCCCCTTGGCCGATCGAGAGGATAAGGAGATGGAGGAGGAAAGCACTGTAGAGATGAGGAGAAGAGAGGCACCTATCGATGATATAAATAGGCTTCGGGTTTGGGGAAAAGTTTTGGGTTTTTATAAAAAAAAACCCTATTGTTTAGGCTAATTTATAAATATGGGCTTGGTTTGGTTTAATGGGCCCAAAATGGGTCCGAATTGGGCCGGGTCAAATGATGGATACTCATGTCCTAAAATTACTATCCGATTAACCCAAAACCCAAAAGAAAATTAAATAATTATAATAACCATAATTAACTAAAATACAAACAATTAAATAAAATTATATTTAAATTAATTAAAATAATAACTTGGGTTAGGAACGTTACATTCCTTCCCCCTTAGAACATTTGGTTCTCCAAATGTCTAACGTACCTCAGGGAGAAGATTTGGGTACAACTTCTTCACTTGGTCTCTAAGCTCCCAAGTGGCCTCCCTTGGACTATGGTGCTCCCACTGAACCTTCACCCAGTGAATAGTTCGCGTCCGTAGGACTTGCTCCTTCGTATCAATGATTTGCAACGGCTTCTCCATGTAGGTAGCATCCGGCTGAATCTCGAGTGGTTCATATTGAAGAACATGCGAAGGATCGGCGACGTACTTCTTCAGCATCGAGATATGGAAGACGTTATGAACTCCTGACAACTCTGCTGGCAATGCCAATCTGTAGGCTACATCTCCCACTCTCTCGAGAATCTCAAACGGCCCGATGAATCTCCGAGACAGCTTGCCCTTCTGTCCGAATCTGAGTGTTCCTCTAGCCGGCGACATTTTAGAAACACATGATCGCCCACTGCAAACTCAAGATCTCTCCTCTTCAAGTCAGCATAACTCTTCTGTCTATTCCTGGCAATTTTCAATCTGGCATGAATTTGTTGAACCTTCTCATTGGTATCACTGATTATCGATGGCCCGTGAAAACTCCGAACACCAACTTCCTCCCAACAAAGTGGTTTACATCTGTGCCCATACAATGCTTCAAAAGGGGCCATACCAATACTTAAATGGTAGCTGTTGTTGTATGCAAACTCACAAAGAGGAAGGCTTTTCTGCCAATCCTTTCCAAAGTCCAACACGCAAGCACGCAACATATCCTCCAGTGTTTGGTTGGTTCTCTCAGTCTGCCTATCTGTCTCCGGGTGATTTGCTGTATTGAAGTTCAAGGTCGTACCGAGTGCCTCTTGAAGTCGTGTCTAGAACTTACTCAGAAATCTTGAATCTCTATCTGAGACGATCGATACCGGTACACCGTGCAATCTAACTACTTCCTCCATATATATCTTGGACAACTCATCTTTGGGTGTCTTTAAGCTCATTGGCAGAAAATGTGCAACTTTAGTTAACCTGTCCACTATCACCCAAATACTATCTTTACCATGAATCATCGGAAGTCCTGATATAAAATCCATTGTGATATGTTCCCATTTCTAATCCGGCACTGCCAACTGCTTCAAAAGTCCTGGGGGTCTCTTGTGTTCTGCCTTAACCTGTTGACAAACCAAACACTTGGCAACAAATCCTGCAATCTCTTTTTTCATGTTGTTCCACCAGTAATGACTACAGAGATTCTGGTACATCTTTGTGCTACAAGGGTGAATGGTAAAACGAGAATGATGCGCTTCTGTCAGGATCTCATTCTTTAACTCCTCTATATTTGGCACACACAATCTATCCTGATAGTACAACACACCATCTATCAATCTAAAGTCTGGCCTGCTCTCAATCTGCTCAATCACCTTGACCAACTCTAGATCCTCTGATTGTGTGCTTTTGATTCTGCCCAAAATTTTTGGTTCCCAAACAAACATACTGGCAATCATCACCCTATCATTAACCAGCTGTAAATCAACCCCTAAGTCCAGAAATATCTCTGCCCACGACCATTCTGTCCGCAAACATGCATTCCTTGCTGTTTTTCTGCTTAGTGCATCAGCCACTACATTGGCTTTCCCTGGATGGTATTTGATCTGAAAATCAAAGTCCTTGATATATTCCATCTATCTGATCTGTCTCATGTTCAACGCTGGCTGAGTGAATAAATACTGAAGACTCCTGTGGTCCGAATGCACTTCAAATCTTACACCATACAAATAATGTCTCCACATTTTGAGCGCAAAAACTACTGCTGCGAGCTCAAGATCATGGGTAGCGTACTTTTTCTCATGTTCCTTAAGTTGTCTAGACCCATAGGCAACAACTTTTCCATCCTGCATGAGTACACATCCCAAACCAACACTTAAAGCATCAGTATAAATCACAAATTGACCATTCTCCGATGGTAGTGTAAGTACAGGAGCTGTAGTCAACCGGGTTTTCAGCTCTTGAAAATTAGCTTCACACGCATCAGACCACACAAAAGGCACATCTTTCCGCGTTAATTTAGTCAATGGCGCTGTAATTGACAAGAATCCTTGCACAAATCTCCTGTAATAACCGGCCAAACCAAGAAAACTGCATATCTCTGACACTGAAGTGGGTCTTTGCCAATTGACAATTGACTCAATTTTCGCTGGATCCACCGCTAGACCCTCTCTACTAATAATGTGACTGAGGAAAGACACCTGCTCCAACTAGAACTCACACTTTCTCAATTTCGCATAGAGCTGGTGATCCCTCAAAGTCTGCAATGCAGTTCTAAGATGGTTTTCATGTTCCTCACGAGATTTGGAGTATACTAACATATCATCGATGAAAACCACCGTAAATTGATTAAGAAACAGAGCGAAGATCTTATTCATCAAAGCCATGAAAACTCCTGGAGCATTTGTTAGCCTAAACGGCATCACTAAAAATTCATAATGGCCGTATCTAGTCCGGAATGTTGTCTTCTGCACATCCTGATCTCTAACTCTCAGCTGATGGTATCCTGACCTCAGGTCTATTTTCGAAAAGAATTCGGCTCCCTGTAACTGATCAAACAACTCATCGATCCTAGGTAATGGATATTTGTTTTTTATCGTGACCTGATTAAGTTGTCTGTAGTCGATGCACATCCTCATGGAACCGTCTTTCTTTTTAACAAAGAGAACAGGTGGTCCCATGGTGATACACTAGGCCTTATAAAACCTTTATCCAACAAGTCTTGCAGCTAAATTTTCAATTCTCTCAACTCAGCTGGTGCCATTCTGTAAGGAGCTTTTGAGATCGGTGCTGTCCCTAGAGCTAGCTCTATGGTGAAATCGATTTCTCGAATCGGCGGTAATCCCGGAATCTCCTTTGGAAAGACATCCGGAAACTCACAAACTACAGGTATCTTCGATACATCCCCCTCCGCCTTGAACTGTTTATCCTCCGTGATAAACGCTAAGTAACCTTCACAACCGCTCCTTAGCATACGATCTGCCATTAAGGCTGATATCCGGCCAGTGGGAATCCGTTTTGATTGTCCAATAAACTTAACAGTTTCTGATTTGACTTTAAGCTTGATAATCTTGTTAAAACAGTCCATATTTGCTCGATAAATCCTTAACCAATCCATGCCCAAAATGACATCAAAGTCATTCATCATCATAAGCACCAAGTTTGCTGGTAAAATCAACTTCTCTATTTGAACTCGGACACGAGGAAAGTACTGATGACATCTAACTCGCCCACCCATGGGAGTATTAACTAATAGAGGACAATCTAATCGCGCTACCTTCTCATACAAATGCTTAGCAAAAGTTTGAGAAACAAAAAAATGGGTGGCACCAGAATCAAATAGCACCTTAGCTTCAACATCTGAAATTAGAATAATACCTTCCACGCACTCTCCATAGGCATCTGCCTTCTCGTGAGTAATAGCATAAGCTCGTCCAACCTGCTGTGGCCTTTGCTGGTGTCCTTGCACTGGCCGCTGTGGCCTTTGCTGACCCCTCTGCTGTCCTTGGCCTTGTTGGCCTACTGTTCTCTGCTGCTGCTGCTGAGGGGCTGGTCCCCTAATCTGCTGATACTGGGGCACTGGGGCTCTAAACTGTTGTTGCTGCGGAGCCCGAGGTGGCTGCTGGTAAGGCTGGTGCGGCCTAAACTGGGGTGCTTGCCTCCCCGGCTGCTGCTGCGCATAACCACCCTGTGCTGCCTCCCGCGCCAATGTGCGCTTTCGACCTCTATTAGGACAATCATGAGTTTTACGCCCCGGCTGTCCACAATAAAAACAAAGCCCTGTACCCCACCGACACCTCTCTGTTGGGTGGTCATACCCGCACCGAACACACTGCAGCTTTCTCGTACCAGGATTAGAGTTCTGGAACTTCTGCTTTTTCTGCTGAGGTTGGCCTACAAACTGATTCTGCATTTGTCGCTACTTCAACCCTGATGAGGCTGCCTCCTCGTCTTTCCGCTTAACCATGCCCTCAGCCCAATTTGCACTCTTGACATAATCCTGAAATGTTGGCCGTTCCGTATCTTCTATTTTTGATGTGATACGAGCATTCATACCCTTGAGGAAACGGCGGACTTTTTCTTTCAAAAGATGGACAAGAGTAGGTGCAAACTTAGACAACCTTGTAAACTTGGTCTCATACTGCTGGATAGTCATATCACCCTGCTTTAATTTTTCAAATTCTTCCATCTTTTGATCTTGCATATACTGAGGCACAAATTTATCCGTGAACGCTGTCGTGAATGTTGTCCAAGCCTCGGCCTCCTGTACTGTGTCTGCTTGCACAGTTGCTTTAACAGAGTCCCACCATTGTTTAGCTGCTCCTTTTAACATATATGCAGCTAGCTGAACTTGTTGAATGCCGGTACATTTGAATGCTGCAAAAATCTGCTCCAGATGCTCTAAGAAATCATCAGCAGCCATAGGATCCTCAGTACCATGGAATTGTGGAGGGAACCTCTTCATGAATTTATCAAAAATGTCGTTGGGATCCGCTTCCTTTGGAGGTAAAGTAACCTGAACTGGCTGTCCTGCTCTATCTGCGGCAGCTAACAGCTGGGCCTGAAATACTGCCCTATCAGCATCTGCTTGGGCTTTCTCTGCGGTCCTTTCTGCGTCAACCCTTGCTCGTTCGGCAGCCCTCTCCTCACGATCTTGTTGCCTATCTGCAGCTCTTTGTCTCTCATGCTCTCTCTGCATAGTAATTTGATTGTTTTGAGCTTGCATAAAGGCCTGCAAAAGCTGGGAGAATCTGTCATCCTGGGATGGCGAATTGTCTCTGTTGGGTTGTGAACGAGTAACTCTTTGAGCCATGATCTGTAAAATAGTTCAAGATGGTGAATTTCTATTAAACAAATTCTAGCAAACAATTCTATAGACTTTACACAAAGTGGGTAAAATCTGTCTAACGAAATCGGAACCTCACACACGACCTATGTTTCTCTCCACTTTTAATTATCTAGAAACATGCTCGTTTTCTCTGATACCAACTGTCACGTCCCCAAAAAATGAAAATAGAGTTACGTGAAATTAGGAGTCAAATTTTTTTTTATATTTTTCTGTAAACAAAACTATTGACTCCTAATTATTTAGGATCTTAGGCAGTGGTGAGTTTAGGCCATTCACATTCATTCCCAACCTGCGGAAGTAATTTCAACCAATAGGTACCAAGAGAGGAAAACAAGTTTGCATATCACTAGATAACAATAATAATATTCCAAGTTGCAAAAGAAAAAAATAATAATTTATTCCAATGTCCCACTAAAGGATCAAGTTTCTAAAGAATGATTTATTTAAATTGATTGCAAATTTAACGAGTCATTCCTGTGCTTGGTTAGACGGCCTCGAAGCCATCGTTTGCACCCCACTCGGGAACATCAGTTGGCTCAAGCGTTTGAAACGCTTCAGCCTGCGCCTCCTCCTCGGCAAAGCTGGGCTCGGTACCTATGCATCAATTTTAGAAAACAAGGGTCAACCATAAATGGCAGCAAGTAAAATACACATAACTCAAAATGAAGTACACTATCAATGTGAGATTAAGACACAAAAATCATAAGAATATGTAAACAATATAAATAAAAGAATGCCATGCAACATAGAAGGAACGGATCCTAAATTCAACTCTACCTCAAATGAACAATATCACATTCGCCGAGCATCGCATTAGCTGATGCCCTTACGGAATTTATACCGTCTTCGGATGCCTCGCATCCTGTCCAGAAACGGTGGATCAAATCCGTCTTCGGTTGCCTAGCATCTTGTCCAAAATCATGGTGAAACCAACCGTGTACGAGTGATAAGCTCGTCTTCGGCCTTAAGTCCGGTAAAAATCATCACAGTGTACATCTGTGAACCGACTGCAGTCGTCTAATGACCAGATCCGCATAATAATCTCGCACAGCCCTGCCCCTTCCTGTGTTGAGACTCATAAACATGGCTCAGTGATTGTTCGACAGACACATCCTATGATAGTGTGAAGGGCTGGCCATAATAGGTATTCAAATACCATATAATAAAACATTATACCAACCAAATAGTTTTCAATATAACATAAATACCTCATAAATACACATTGTATGGTCCAAGCCACAACACGGTCAAAGTCATCATAAAATAACGGGTATAAATTCTAACATATATGCAACAAGGTAAAGAAATACATCATGATGATCAAGAAATAACTCTACAAATATTCCTAACACTGTGACCACAATTCACGCATGCGACAATTCCACCTGAACCAAAATGAAGTAAGGTTGGGAATTTTTGAAAACGGGGTGATGCATAGCCCAATTCTCACTTCATCTGAATGCGGGTGGTTTGTACCGTCATGTGCAAACCATAAAATCTGTAAGAGGAAATCTGCCCGCATAACCTCTTACTTTGATGATGTGATGGGTTTAATTTTATTAAATTAAACTCATTGGGTTCCAAGACCAGCACAAGGGTCTTCCGAGGTATGTAAACCATCCAAAGAAAGTCATAAATGAATGGTTAAATAACCATTTAAATAATTTATTGGCCCAACTTCTATCTTTTCTTTATATCTATATATATATTAATATATGTGAGTGATGTAATGTCTCTTAAAACCCAGGTGCACTTGTATTTGTATTTATACATATATACACACACAATGTCTCTTTACAACCTAGACGTCATAACATAGTGTGCACATGTTTAATAACAGTAATTGACCCGCCATCATACGGATGTCAAAGAGATCACCCACTAGTTGTTAGAATCTTAATGGCTTGGGGTCACCATCACCATCACCATCCAGATCTGGGAGTTTTAGTCCCAGATATCATTTATATATATATATATACATGTGCCACAAGAAAGGGGGGGGGGGGGGGGGGGGGGGGGGGGGGGGGGTTGGGGCCACCCGCCAGCACATGCAGGTGGGTGACCCACCTGTGCATTACTGCCAGGCGCATAGTGCGCCTGTGCAATAGTGCACAGGCGGTCATCCCGCCTTGCACGTTGCACTCAACGTCTAGGATTGATTCCCAGATGTTTTCATCTCTCTTTTTTTTTTGTTATATATATATGTATAAATATATATATGTATATGTATTCTTTGGGACCAGCCATCAATCACAGGTGGGGTTCACAATTTCATCACTGTCAATGCCCCATCATCAGGTAGTCTAGAAAATCCCATGCCACTGCTATGGGTCAAAGTATTGGATCAAAGGAAGCCCACCATCTGCTAGGGTCCCACCTGTCGAACCCCACCAATCAAGGTCCAAATTACAGTCATGGGGCCCACCTGTAGGTGGCGGACCCACATTAATTTTCAAGTGAAAACCTGCACATGCTGCTGCCAAACAGCAACATGTACAGGAAATTTCTGTCACTGGACTTGTCCCAGGCATGATGAAATCTCATTTTTTTTAAAAACAAGGACCCATTTATTTTTAAGTGGCCCAGCCCCTCTTTCATCAAATCCATCACCCACCCTCAACAAAATCTGTAGAATACATACCCATCTAACCTACCATCATCCTTTAGGGATTTAAATGGGCATTGACAATACATCTAAGATCATGAAATCAATGGAATTAGTGAAATCATTGGAGATATGTGCAAATCCACTTGCCTTTTGATGCAAAAGAAGATCTAGATCTCTCTCTCTCCCTCGATCACGCTGCCAACCCCAATTGAGAAGATGAAGAAGAAGGAGAAAAGGAAGAAGAGATGACGAAGAAGATGAAGATAACCAGCGGTGTATGGCTTGGATTTGGGCTTGCCCCTTGGCCGATCAAGAGGAGAAGGAGATGGAGGAGGAAAGCACTGTAGAGATGAGGAGAAGAGAGCACCCATCGATGATATAAATAGGCTTAGGGTTTGGGGAAAAGTTTTGGGTTTTTATAAAAAGAACCCTATTGTTTAGGCTAATTTATAAATATGGGCCTGGTTTGGTTTAATGGGCCCAAAATGGGTCCGAATTGGGCCGGGTCAAATGATGGATACTCATGTCCTAAAATTACTATCCGATTAACCCAAAACCCAAAAGAAAATTAAATATTTATAATAATCATAATTAACTAAAATACAAACAATTAAATAAAATTATATTTAAATTAATTAAAATAATAACTTGGGTTAGGAACGTTACATGGCTGGGTTGTGGTCGTTCGGTGATGGGGAAATGGAATGGGTTCAGATGCGATGGATGATGATGGGCAGTGACGATAATGGGTTGACAGGGAAATGGGATCACTTGATGAAGTTGGTCAATGATGGAGTGCCTATTATCGAACCAGATGGATAGATCTTTGGCTCTAATACTAACTGTGGAGTAGGCTACCCAGTGTGGGGCGGGCAAAGATGGAGAAACCAGAGATGGTGGTAGAAGGAATAGGTCAGGCTGCTGCCTAAAAAGCTGGCCTCACACCAAACTCCCCATCATGTGAAGAAGAAGAGGAATTAGGATACCAAAATTACTCAGGATGAAATTTCATTAATCAATAACTCGTGAATAAGCTAAAAACGCTTTATAATGTTTAAATAAATAGAGAAATGTCTAATCGTATGACTAATCTCAACCATCTGACTGCTTAATGGTTGAAATTTAAAACATCTCAACTTAGATGAATAAAAGATATTAAGCATTGAAATAATTCTAAACAGGATAAGGATAGGTGGGTTGGGCCCAAAAGCAGGTTCGGCTCATGAGGGACCACGAATTTATTCTGCATTAATTTTATTTTTTTATTTTTCTATGCGATGAGTAGGCATGTAAGACTCCTTTCCCTTCCATAAATGGAAATCTAAACAGCGTCAAATCCTTTCGCTTCACAACCACACCCCTAATTTTATATTGAGGAAAAATAAAACAGCAGCAAGGAGCCTTAAAAATTGTCGTGCCAACTCTTCCAGGTAAACCATAAAAACAAGACACTGCCAACCTGAGCATCATTAATAAGTAATAGAAAAACGCTACCTATGTGCACCATCTTTGAATGGGAGAGAAAAAACAATCAAAGCATTGAGAAATCACTCATTACACATTATTCCACAAGAATGCCAACCACTCCAGGCTACACCTAACATGGATGAACTCAAGCGGATAAGACGGCACAATGTCCCATATCAATTCCACCTTATCAGCTAATATCCAAGGGTGCACACAGTGATCCTTTGGCCTTGGCCCACCCAATGGCACATGATGAAATGCCCTTTAGTAGTTAAGGGGAACAACTTCTGCTTAAACTACTCATGGAAACTGATGGAGGTTAGATACATTTGGCCATCCCATTGGGCCCAGGCCCAGTGAAGAGTTCACAACTACAGGAATTTTAGAATTTTATGTTTTTTTGGATTTAAGATCTTTGGGATTTTCTTATGTCTAGAAGTTGTTTTTAGGATTAAATTAGAAGTCTTTTACTTTATGGGTTATTTCTTTAATTAGAGAGTTGGTTAATTATAAATAAAGATATAATTCCTTGTCGGGACACACTATATTGAGAATTTAATAATAATTTTAATTTTCTTCTCCAATGAAAATTGAGTATTTTGTTTTTGATGTGACATCTAGACATCCTATCTCTATCTTTTAAGCGTCTTTTTCTTTGCAAGAATTCCTGGATTGTTCAGAAATTCCGGAGCAATTCATAATTTCTTTATGAGTATTTTAGGCGTTTTAGGATTCTAGCATTTTCAAATGCTAAAGAAGTAGCATTTCCGGATGACAGCTGTCCCAAAAGGATTTTCGAATTCAGGAATTCTGGGGAACTCAACAGAAACTCAGGCTAATGAAAAATTACTGCTGATTGTGTTCTTCAGGCCAGCCAACTGGATATTTTTGCAGAGATCCCGATGCTCTGGTTTTCTTCTCTGGCGAAGTGCAAGCAGAACCTCCTTTCTGATTTCTCGAATTTGTGATTTCTCGAATTTGTGAACTGAGAAACCAAGACAAAAACACAAAGCAATCCTTTTGTTTTACTGTGGTGTTCTTCCCTTCCAGGCATGGCCAGCAAGCTATTCAGCTGGGCAATCATAGAGTGTAGAACTCCTTTCTCTGTTCACTGTTCTGTAGAAAATGAACCTAGAAAACAAAGAAAATCCAGGTAGGGTTTTTCTTTCTCCTTCCCTCTCCGTTTTCTTATCTTTGTTTTTCTCCTTTTCTTCTTGGCTCTCTCTCTCTCTCTCTCTCGGCTCAGATAGAATGAAAATAAGAAAATGAAGGAATTGCAGAGAGAGGACCTATCTCTATTTTGGCATTTCTCTTGGCGTATTTCTTTGCTAAATAGAAAGATGAAAGGTTAGGATTTCAATTTGTAAAAAAAAAAACCTATGGTTCGTGGAGCGAGATAATAGTCTGGATGGAAATACGTGTTGTTGGTTTTCTGGGGTGGGTAGTTTGTTCTAGCACATAGTTTGTTCTGAAACATGTGCTACTAAGAATGGGAGTGCCATGTGGTGAATGATAGGAATACGTGGCTTTCAATGGGAATTTTGAGTGTAGAAATATATGCCATTTGTAATTGCAGTCGTTGAATATATGGGTCCTACTCAGAACTTTGTTATTTTGGAACATTATCCTTTTGATTGAATAAAAAGGCCCACCAATGATTAATCCAGTCCCTTCACATATGATATTTTCCTTGAGCTGTTTGATATTAATTTAGTCGCCGTATATGAATTGTACAACAACTAATTGTATAAAAATAAAAATTCACATATGCTCTCATCTAACTTGTAATTCCAAAAGGTGGGGCCTAAGTTCTAGTTTTTGCATGGTTGTAATTTCTGTGTATTATGTTTTTTTCCTTTCTTTTAGAATTGTGAATGTGGGCCTCAAGTTGGGTCCTACATTTTGTCATTAAGTGGGACCCATAGTAAGTTGTATGCATACATTGGTGAGTGATTTAAACTTAAATTGGTATATAAGCAATGCATACATGAATATAATTCTATTAAAAAACCCTTGTAGTTATGAAACAGGGAATTTAGGAAATTTGGGAATTAAGAAATTCTCAGGTAAGAATTTAGATAGGAAAGAAACAGAGAATTCAAAATGAAAGAATTTAGTAACATTTCAAAATTCCAGCATTTGAAAATCCCAGATAGCTACCAGACATAAATTCTAGGAATTTTATTAAAAAAACCGGCCCTAAGCCTTTTGTCTTGGAGAATAGCTTCTTAGCTATTCTTCTTTTACATACTGCGTCAATTGATATTAGAGCCAGGTTCCATTCTCAGATCGTCGTTCTAATCACCGATACAAAGTAACCTGGGTATCCCTATTTCCTTATCTTTGTTTCATCTGTCCATCCATCATCATCACCATCACATTGTCATTATCATCGTCCTCATTATCCATCTGCATCATCACTGAACATCAATCCCTCACCACATGTATCTTTCCCATCATCTTCATTCATCCCCAAACTTATAGCCACCCCTTGCACAACCTCAAATCCCATCACAAAAACCCTAACCAAACACCCAAATCCTCCACAGATCCCTCAATCGCAACCCTAAACCCACTGATGAACCCTAGCACAACCCATCCTAGGACCTTGCCCATCCCCGCCACACAACCCACGCCATTATCTCCTCCCTACATCTGCCCACAAACCCTAATTTCTTTCATTACTGCAGACCCCCTTCCATCAGTCCACCACCACGACACCCTTCCACAACCTTTCGGAATCCATCTAGATCACCGGAACATCACTATCCATCATCCTTGCAAACCCACTTCATAAACAACCCCTTAACCCCAAATTCCATCACCATCGCCTTACACGGACCTAATCTCAAATCCATTCAATCCCCTACCCATTGCCCTCACAACAATTTTGAAACCCTAAACACCACCATAACCACCCAAACTCCCCTATCAAGCCAAATCCACCCTATCCATCCAATCCCACATCAAAACCTTCTTGTGCTCCATTGACATCCATCTTAGACCTCTGCTTCATCCCTATCCTCCATCCTCGAGCCAAATTGAGCCCATTCCCTTTTTGGACTTCCAATACCCATTCCCAGAAGAAAAACAAAAGGAAGAAGAAGAGACAAAATAGAGAAGAAGAGGAAGAGGGTTTAGAGTGTACCGTGTACCAACGAGCGCCTCCCTTCCACTCACCTTCTTCCCCTTCTTGTCGAAGCTTTGGAGATGTTGAAAAGGGTTCTGCAACTCCTTTTTTTTTTCATTTTTGGGATAGGCTTGAGCCCCCGGGCATGCTTCACGTTGTAGCAGTTTGGCCCAGTGGAATGAGCATACGTATGACAATTGGTACTTTGAGAATCAACTCTTATTCGAATAATTTCTCAAATTAAAACAAAATAACTTGATAGTCAATGCATATACCCATCAATTTCAAAAACTACAATATTCTCTTGCACTTGGTGATAATGAATTGCATGATTTAATTTGTTACATCAGAGGTTTGAAGTTGGGCATTTTAGAGAAGATGAATTATTATGATACCATTTACGAAGCATACAACGGAGTTATTTCTATTGAGTACATGCTTCGACCGTCCTGCATGTGACAAGTTTAGTTTTAGAAAGAAAATTCTCTACAACGAACAAGAGCTTATGTAGTGGAAACAAGAGAAGATAATTCCACACTTGTCATTCATAGAGTTCTCACCACCAATGAAAAGGATGAAGAAGAGTGGAAACAGACTGTAATTGTCAAGTCCTGAATTTTTATATTGGGCCACACCGTTTGTCGGGTTTGAGTTGGGTTAAGAGGGTCAGATAGATTGATTTAACACAAGTGGGGCCTGAGTTAATGGACCCTTTTTGGGCCAGAGGACTCTTTTTGAAATGTCTTAAAACTCACTAGAAAGCAGGAGGCCCTTCTTTGTAATTTAGAAAAACCCCCTCTTTTATATAAACTCTACTCTTAGAGTTTTTCCTCATTCTCCAACCCTCTTCTCTCCTTCTTCAATCAAAACCCTAGAGGCTCTCTAAGGGGGAAACCAAGGTGGGCTCTTCCAAGATTTGATCTTCAGATCTATTTTGGCCTCAAGATCCAAGCAAGTGGATAGCTAAAACAATGATTTTTGGTTCTTGCAATATGTTTTAGTTGCTTGTTGATTTACACACTTTGTGCATGATTTCTTGTTGGGTTAATGGCTTTTAGAGGGTAATAGTGTGATTTGATTTCTTCAAAACAATTATAAGAGTAATTTATGTTATGTTTTGTTAAAAAAAAAAAAATTGAGCCGCCGCCGCCTGGCAGCACCTGCTGCTGGGCAGCAGCTGCCGCCCAGGCAGCAGCGCTGCCCAGGGGGACTGGGCCGGCCTGGCTGGCTGGGCCCGGCCTGGCTGGCCTGGGCCCAGGTTCGGGTCTGGGCCCGTTAGCCCATTTACTTTTAAAATATATATATTATTATATATTCATACTCAATATTGCTTCTTATAAAGAATTAAAAGGTTATATTTTAATTAATGTTTTAGTAATTTTAATGGAGATTAGGTTTTATTAAATTAATTTTTAATTTGATGTTATTAGAAACGTATCTTGGATTATTTATAAACTTAATTGAGAATTATGAAATTTTGATTAGTGTTCACTTAGGTTGATTGAAATAAACTAAAAATGTATTTGGTAACGATTAAACCGTAAATAGAATGTATTTATAATTTTAAATTGGAATCTTAATTGAGTTAGATTTCAAATTGGGATCCGAAATTTGTACCTTCTGTTTTGCATAAAAATGATAATGTGTATTTGTACACAACAATGATATTAAAGAATTAATTATTTTCTTTCCCCTTTTGATCGTAACTTGATTTAACTTTGGATTCAGAAATTGAACATCTTTTACCTAATTAGTAAACATACTAATTATATATAATTGGATTAGATGAATTATGTCTTTTAGGAATGTTAGTTGAATGTTCACATGAGAATTAGACTAAATGCAGAATGGGAATGTGAGGTTCGGGATGCACCACATGATAGGCACCAAAAGTAGTATATCGGCATCGTGGACTCATATTTCCATTGTGACAGAGAGTTAGTTCTCATGTGCATATTTATCTAACTTGACCGTTGGTGGATTAGTGCTTACCCTCAATAATTTGAATAGACATACGTTCATAATACACTTTCAAATTTAAGTACTCAAAATACTCAAATGGTATTGGATTGAATGTTGGGATTGAGGGTTTCATATCATGGTTCATTCTGCATCGATATATGTATGTATTTGTAAATGAGTATATTTGTATATATATATCTGACCGACTGCAGTTCGGAGGTGGACGTACGCCATTGGGTCAGCGTATACTATGGATAATAGTATACAGCTGTGCTTTCTGTTATTATTTGCGGGATTACCCGTTTCTGTTATTATCTGCGGGATTACCCGTTTCTGTTATTATCTGTGGGATTACCCGTTTCTGTTATTATTTGCGGGATTACCCGTTTCTGTTATTATCTGCGGGAATACCCGTTTCTGTGCATTCATGCCATTGGGGTTTGCATCTGATTTATTTTGGTTCATAATGAATATATCATTTAATTCAGTTGATTAATCCATTGTTGCAGCTTACCCTCTTGCAGATAATAAATCAGATGATAAATCAGATGCAAACCCCAATGGCATGAATGCACAGAAACGGGTATTCCCGCAGATAATAACAGAAACGGGTAATCCCGCAAATAATAACAGAAACTGGTAATCCCGCAGATAATAACAGAAACGGGTAATCCCGCAAATAATAACAGAAAGCACAGCTGTATACTATTATCCATAGTATACGCTGACCCGATGGACTACGTCCACCTCCGAACTGCAGTCGGTCAGATATATATATACAAATATACTCATTTACAAATACATACGTATATCGATGCAGAATGAACCATGATATGAAACCCTCAATCCCAACATTCAATCCAATACCATTTGAGTATTTTGAGTACTTAAATTTGAAAGTGTATTATTAACGTGTGTCTATTCAAATTATTGAGGGTAAGCACTAATCCACCAACGGTCAAGTTAGATAAATATGCACATGAGAACTAACTCTCTGTCACAATGGAAATATAAGTCCACGATGCCGATATATTACTTTTGGTGCCTATCATGTGGTGCATCCCGAACCTCACATTCCCATTCTGCATTTAGTCTAATTCTCATGTGAACATTCAACTAACATTCCTAAAAGACATAATTCATCTAATCCAATTATATATAATTAGTATGTTTACTAATTAGGAAAAAAATGTTCAATTTCTGAATCCAAAGTTAAATCAAGTTACGATCAAAAGGGGAAAGAAAATAATTAATTCTTTAATATCATTGTTGTGTACAAATACACATTATCATTTTTATGCAAAACAGAAGGTACAAATTTCGGATCCCAATTTGAAATCTAACTCAATTAAGATTCCAATTTAAAATTATAAATACATTCTATTTACGGTTTAATCGTTACCAAATACATTTTTAGTTTATTTCAATCAACCTAAGTGAACACTAATCAAAATTTCATAATTCTCAATTAAGTTTATAAATAATCCAAGATACGTTTCTAATAACATCAAATTAAAAATTAATTTAATAAAACCCAATCTCCATTAAAATTACTAATGCATTAATTAAAATATAACCTTTTAATTCTTTATAAGAAGCAATATTGAGTATGAATATATATATTAATAATATATATATATTTTAAAAGTAAATGGGCTAATGGGCCCAGACCCGAACCTGGGCCCAGGCCAGCCAGGCCGGGCCTAGTTCGCCTGGGCAGCGCTGCTGCCTGGGCGGCAGCTGCTGCCCAGCAGCAGGTGCTGCCAGGCGGCAGCTGCCGCCTGGGCGGCGGCGGCTCAATTTTTTTTTTTTTTTTAACAAAACATAACATAAATTACTCTTATGATTGTTTTGAAGAAATCAAATCACACTATTACCCTCTAAAAGCTATTAACCCAACAAGAAGAAATCATGCACAAAGTGTGTAAATCAACAAGCAACTAAAACATATTGCAAGAACCAAAAATCATTGTTTTAGCTATCCACTTGCCTAGATCTTGAAGCCAAAATAGATCTGAAGATCAAAGCTTGGAAGAGCCCACCTTGGTTTCCCCCTTAGAGAGCCTCTAGGGTTTTGGTTGAAGAAGAAGAGAAGAGGGTTGGAGAATGAGGAAAAACCCTAAGAGTAGAGTTTATATAAAAGAGGGGGTTTTTCTAAATTACAAAGAAGGGCCTCCTGCTTTCTAGTGGGTTTTAAGAAATTTCAAAAAGAGTCCTCTGGCCCAAAAAGGGTCCATTAACTTAGGCCCCACTTGTGTTAAATCAATCTATCTGACCCTCTTAACCCAACTCAAACCCGACAAACGGTGTGGCCCAATATAAAAATTCAGGACTTGACAGTAATGTTTCGGATGCAATATTTCAGACACAAGTAAAGTGTGAAGATAAGTTGACAATCTGGTTATTGATCATGACAGTGCTATCAATTTTGTAGCACAAGAAGTTATTTATAAACTTAATTGGCCTATGGCAAAGCTCTTGAAGGCCTTACCAAGTTACATAGTCTAATGGTTTTATCATGCTTATGACTTAAAGATGTTTTGTATCTTTTAATATTCATGAATATAAAGATAAAATTTGATATGATTTAATCCCTATGAAAATAACTCATATTTTTTTGGGAAAACCATTGATTTTTTTATCGAAATGTTCACAATGACAATGAGAAGAACACATATGCCTTCAGGTGGAAAGGACGATGGGTCACGCTCCTTTCATTTTATCTATATCCTCCCCTTCAATTGAAGATCCAAAGGAAGAGCAAAATGAAGAAACAATTATCAAGGTTATGATTGCAAAGCAAGATCAAATAATGGAACTCCTAGAATAGATGATACTTTAGAAGAATTAAAAGACAAGGGGCCCACAATTCTTTTTGTGGCCAATGTTGATTATCCAATGGATATGATTGTATTAACAATTTTAAAAAAGCCAATTGAATCCTCGAAAGAAGCAATTTTCTAGTTGTTTCACAAGAAGATTTATCTATTGAAGTTCCTAACATGAATTTCATTTTCGAAGATCAACCATTACCAATAAAAGACTATGATTCATTGGTACAAAGCCTGCAATTGAAACATCTAATGGTCAAATCACAACTTCAAGATAAATGCATTTACTAGAAGATGTAATACCTCCACTATACTTTCGAGTGGAAAAAAATATCGAATCACATTTCCAAGCCATAACAAGAGCAAAAAGATCAAGATTATCGAAAAGTTGTACGCTTGGTTTTGGGAATTGATGCATGTTAGATTGGCCAACCCATTGGGCTTGGCCCAGTGAAGAGTTCACAACTGTAGGATCTTAGAATTTCATATTTTCTAAGATTTCAAGATTTTTAGGGTTTTCTTATGTCTAGAAGTTGTTATTAGGATTAAATTAGAAGTCCTTTACTTTATAGGTTGTTTCCTTAGTTAGAGATTTGATTAAGTATAAATAAAGATATCATGGGACAAGCTATATTGAGAATTGAATAATAATTTTGGCTTTCTTCTCTAACGAGAATTGAGTGTTTTTTCTTTGGTGTGAGACCTAAATATAGTATCTTTGAGTCTCTTGGCTTTAAAAGTAGCCCATTGGCTATTCTTCTTTTTCGTAGTGCATCAGAAATCCTTTTTAATCACCATTTGCATAGCTTTGTAACCTCCCTAATAGCATCTAAACCAGAGAAACTAAACACAATCAACCACATCTCATCTTGCAGCAAATATTAGCCAGATGAGGGTTACCAACATCCCCATCAAAATTAAGCTTCAAGAAGCACACCAACAAAAGTAGGCTTGAGAAAGCGAAAAATTAACTCCTCTTGTCATTCTTAACTGTTTCTCCAATACCAAGTGGAACAAGGGAATGAAACACTTTCCATAATTTTTGTGCTTTCTTAGGAGTAAAGATGAGTTCTACTACTTTACGAGGCCAAGGATGATCACAAAAAAGTTGATGCCCAAGACTTGGTATCAATCCAACTTTAGGCCAGAACTGCTAAAAGCTGGCTAATAGGAACGAATACAATTGCAAGAACCAAGCGGTATCACATATCAAAGATAAGAGGAGAATGTAACAGTGTCATTCGATGATGTTGAGTTTGCTGCCTACAGCATGAGAGCACTACCTAATTTGCCAGTACGTTGGAAGGAGGGAGGACCGCCCCTTCATCCAAGCTAATTGCACTTGGGTTGTGTGCAACCATTTAGAAGGGCAAGGACAAAAACCGGTGATTAAAATCCAACACTAATTATTTTTAAATGTCTTTTACATCACGATTGAGCCAGGTTAAACTGAGCGGCCAATACATGTTTGACCAAGTTGTCCACTACACTAGTTAGCCTACCAGACTAATTTCTAAAACATTGAACACCAACCCCCAAAAGGAGATTTTGACATTCCCCATGTAATCTTGGATTAGGCAACCAAATCCAGTTTGACCAGGATTACCCAATGCATTAGAATCGATGTTGCTGATTCCATCATCAGGATTTTAGGGGTGACCCACGAGTGGCCATCTTGTGCTAATGAAACCATATTCAATCACCTCAGTGCAACATCAAGTAATTGATTTGAGGCAAACACCTAAGAGATTACTATTCTTCGAAGTATGAATACAACGCTATGAATACAACGCTACTAATAGACATCTGCTTATTATCAATACATCTAGTATTCCTTTCTTCGAAAACAGATCAGATAATCACCACACACAATAGCCTCCACAGAAATTGGCCCACAGGAAAACAAAAGCCAACATCCGAAGTTTCAAAATGTACGTTGATATCACTCATCAGTGATGGATTCAGATGAGGAGACTCCGTTATTCGATCGGAGATCTATATATGCATTCTAGTGATGGGAAGTTCCAAGGATCTCTTCGCCTCTTATCTTTCCTATAGGAATGAAGAATATCACCAACTATAGGGCTCCTTTATCCTTATATAAACAAGTTTCAAAGAGTCACACCTACTAGAGAAATTTTTCACCAGAAGGCCACATTCACTGATCCTATTGAGAGTCTTATTGTGGGGCCCAGATCAAGTCTTATACTAAAGTGAGATTGCAATCTCTGTTGGCATCTCTTCTGCTTGATCTGACGTGGGCCCATGGCATGCGGGCCACAGTATTTCTTACAATTTCCCACTTGGCACGATTGCCGTATATATTAAACATTTCTTAGTTCAATGTGCATCACATGCCTTACAAAAACCTCTACTGGCAAAGCCTTGGTGAGAGCATTAGCCATCAATTCTTTTGAAGGCACATAGAAGATTTCTATATCATTCTTTTCAGCATTGTCTCTAATAAAATGATATTTTATTTCAACATGTTCTAATCGGTTGTTAATCTTTTGCTCATTCACTATAGAAATGGCCGACGTACTGACATGCTCGTTGGGACAGGCTCCTTTTCATTTATTACCTCCAAATCACACAAGAAGTATTATAACCAAAGAGCCTCCTGGACTACTGTATTGCAAACTATATACTCTGCTTTGGCTGTTGACATAGCTGTGGAGGTTTGTTTCTTACTACCCCAAGAAATTGCACATTTTTCAAGGGTAAACACTTAGCTGGTTGTTGACTTTTTCTAGTCTAAATCACCGCCCAATTTTCACTTGAGTAGCCGCACAGTTCTGGGACTTCACCTTGATAACATAGGCAAAGATTCACTGTTCCTTTGACGTGCTGCAAAATTCTTTTAACTGCATACCAATGCTGTAATTCTGGGTTATTTAGGAATCTGCTTATGAGACCTATAGCAAATGCAAGATCTGGTCTCATACATAGCATTATATACATGATGCTGCCAACAATTTGAGCATAAGGTTTTAATCTCATCATTTCTCTATCTTGCTCATTTGCGGATCTTTGATCGCTTGTTAGTTTTGTGTTCTTGCAAATGGGAGTATCAATTGGTTTACACTGTGCTATATCAAACTTTTTCAATATAGTTTCCAAATAGGATCTCTGTAATAAAGTCAATACCCTATTCGGATGATTACGGGTTATTTCAACGCCAAGGATATATTCTGCCTCACCCATGTCTTTCATCTCGAATCTTGACCTTAACCATTATTTACTTTCATCAATGGTTTTCAATTTATTATTAGTGATCAAAATGTCATCCACATATAATGACAAATATAAATAATAACTCCCACTGTATTTAATATAAAACATGTGTTTGCACTATTAGGGACAAATCTAATTTCACATATAGCTTGATGGAATTTTCTATACCATTGTTTTGACGCTTGTTTTAATCTATAAAATACCTTATTAAGTTTGTACACTTTGTTCTCATGACCTTGCACCATAAAATCTTTGGGTTGTTTCATATAAATTTTTTCTTTTAATTTGCCGTTCAAGAATGTTGTTTTCACTTCCATCTGATGCAATTCAAGGTCACGACATGCTACTAATGCTACTAAGATTCGTATGGATTGGAATTTTACGGCCGGAAAAAATGTCTCTTCGTAATTTATTCCTTCCACTTGTGTGAATTCCTTAGTTATTAATTGTTCTTTATCTATATCCAAGGATTCATCTTTCTTGAATTTCTTTTTAAGAGCCCATTTACATATAAGGGCTTTTCAAATTGTGTGAATCCCTTAGCTATTAATTGTGCTTTATATTTATCCAAAGATTCATCCTTCTTAAATTTCTTTTTAAGAATCCATTTAGATCTAAGGGCTTTTCAATATTTAGGTTGATCAACCAATTGCCATACTTGGTTCTTTTCAATTGATTTCATTTCCTTTCTCATAGCCTCTAGCCAACACTGTGCATCTTGCGCTTTGACCGCTTGAGAGTAGGAGGTTGTATCCAAATCTTGCACGGTTTCCAGTAAACTGCAATAATTATCTAGATATGCCAATTGTTTCCTCACTTGAATCGGCCTACCAACTAGCTCATTGGGTTGTTCAATCACCTCAAGTGGGCCCTGGCCAGAAATTCTATATCCAACACCCTTTTCGTCGGAACCCCCATTTGCTGGGACCCATAGCGATTTCATACAATTCCACACTCTGTGGTCTTACTCTGGGACTGGCCGGCAGATCCTCCAGGAAAAACACATCTCGGCATTTCATGATTATTCTATTATCATGATCATACACACAATATCCTTTAGAATGTGATAGGTAGCCAATGTAAGAACAATTTTTTTTTTGTTTATGCTTATAGTTTATGTCTTTCTTGTGGTGATAGCAGGATGGGTATAGGGCAGTCCCAAACTCTCACATGTTCTAATTTTGGTTTGGCATCAGTCCATAACTCATACGGGGTCTTGGGCACACTCTTGGAGGGTTCTCTGTTTAAAATATATTGTGTAGTGCTTAAATGCTTCTCCCCACAAATACAGCGAAAGACTCGCATGGTTGATCGTTGACCTTACCATATCCATTAAGGTCTTATTCTTCTTCTCAGCCATGCTATTTTGTTGTGGGGTATATGGAATTGAATATTCATGAATTATTCCCTCTAATGCACAATATTCTTTAAACAATTCTGAAGTGTATTCACCCGTTCTATTAGATTTAATCCTCTTTATTTTCTTGCACTTTTGATTTTGGACTTCAGTAGTATATGTTTGGAATATTTTTAAGGCTTCATGTTTATGTTTAATTAGGTACACATACTCATATCTGTTGTAATCATCAATGAATGTAATGAAATAGTCCTCTTCGATTCTATTGTGTACATTCAATGGTCCACATATATTTGAATGAAATATGGTCAATATTTCAGAATTTCTAGTTCATTTTGGAAATGGTTTTTTAATCGTCTTCTCACTTGTGCATGGTTCAAATATGGGGTACTCAATTTTACCAAGGTGGGGTAAAAGTCAATCCTTAACCTTTCTACTGATTCTATTTTTATTAATGTGGCCCAATCTCAAATGCCATAATATTGTCAAACCATTCATGCTTACAATAATACATAGAATAATTAAAAGCGGACTTTATTTCATTATTAATAATATCCAGTAAATACAATTTTTCAGAAAGAAAACCATGGATTAAAATTTGACTATGCACCAATAATAACCTCATTGTCTTTAAATTTAATTTTGAACCCATTCATTGCCAACTGGCTCACAGAGATGATGGTCCTCCTCATTGCGGGATTGCGGGAGCAAAGAAGACATCGGGGAGAAAGAGATTTTCTTGTTGGTGAGGGAATTTTGACTTTCTATATCCCTAACACATCACAAAATGTTTCATTCTCCTTGTATATACTTTGTTCTCCGAGTTTCATCTATTTGAATTCGATAAATTCAGCCTTGGTCCTTGATATGTGTCTAGTGGCTTCAGAATCAATCCACCAATTCTTGTCATTGGTGTCCACCATCATGGACTCAGTGACCATCTCAACAAAATCTTCGTGTTTTTTGGTCACTTTACCTTGCTGACTATTTTTGCTATTTTTACCCTTTTTCTTTTTACATTGAGAATTAAAGTGTCCAGGTTTCCCACGATTAAAGCAAACACTATTTTTAGGCCTTTTTTTGTTTTGGATTGCCTTTAAATTTCTTTTTATTTTTCACATTGGCGGTTAATGCACTGCTATAGCTCTTAGGTTTAGCAATTATAGTAGAATTTGTAGGTGTTATACTATGGGCACCCTGCCTTTATCCTTCAACAAGTAATTTAGCTTCAATCTCACTAAGGGTTATACCCTTTTGAAGGCTAAGGGTTTGAGATATATTCTCTTACGAAGGTGGAAGACTCGTCATCAAGTACAGGGTCTGAAAATCATCATCAATTTCTTTTCCCAAGGCTGTAAGATTTACTGTGTCGGACCGACATTTTGTCAATATAATCCCTTATAGATGACCTCTCTGGCATATTATAATTGACATATGCGCTAAAAGTCTCCATCAAATGAGATTTAGAGGTTTCATAGTATTTGTCCATAGCATAATCCCATATTTCTTTTGATGTGGTGAAGTGCTCAAACTGTTTCACCAACTCACTGGATTAGCATAATTCCATATTTCTTCTACTGTGGTAAAGTGCTCAAATTGTTTCACCAATTCACTGGATATGAATCCGATCAATAGATGCTTTGCTGATTTGTTATTAAAGGCCCATTGCTCATATAATTCATGGTCCTCCTTAGAGGCATTATCAGCGGGCTTAAGGATTGGATTAGATTCAATCCCATATGTCAATCCGTCAAAATGCAACAACGCGTCCATCCGACGCTTTTGCACGGCTAAGCTCTTCCTGTTAAAAATATCAGCCTTTGCAAGATCATGCAAGGCTAATTTGGAAGACATGATTTGTATTTTTAATTAAAAGATGGTTTAGATACCATTGACCGTATGAGGGGAAAATACTACCTTTTTGTTTGAACTATTAGATCGTCTTCCTTTTGCTGCCAATGCATAGATCTGCTTGCAAGGATTCCGTAGGCGCAAACGGATCGTCGATCTGACCCGGAAGGCCAAGATATCGTAGTTTGAAAATTTGACAGTGATTCGCACCTCTGCCTGCGTCAGTTGGATGATCTCTGCGTCAATGCTGACGTTGTCACATGTGTCTGCGTCAGCACTTAAGTCAGGTTGGATCAGATCTGGGTTGGGTTGGGTCCACCTAACGCAACTTGCAATGTCCAGAGGAGAGAGATAGACAAGAGGCGGATCAAATCTACGTCATCACACGTGTTACTTGGCACTAGAGTTTTTTTTTAATTGTTGGCTTATTAAGCCGATCCAACTACTACATTTTGATCTTCTTACGCCTCAAAGAGAAGACTTTCTTCTTCCTCCTCGCAGAGTGTTTGAAGAGAACGAAATTGAGTCTAGGGAATGAAAGGGGAACCCAGATCTACAATGATCCACATCCCTTCTCTAAAATATGAACCGATGGAATGCACCGTGCCGGGTTTTGATTCCAACTGATGGATCCGGATGAGGAGACTTCGTCACTCGCTTGGAGATCTATGTGTGGTCCGGTGACGAGAAGCTCCGTGAATCTCTTCACCTCTTTTCTTTCCTACGGTAATGAAGAATATCATCAACCCTAGGGCTTCCTTATTTTTATATAGATAAGTCTCAAAGAGTCACACTTACTAGATACATCTTCCACCAGAAGCCCACGCCTACTGATCTTATTGGGAGTCTTATTGTAAGGTGCAGATTAAGTCTTACACTAAAGTGGAATTGCAATATCTGTTGACATCTGCCCTGCTTGATCTGACATGGGACCCATGGCATGCGGGCCATATGATTTCTTACAGTCAGTACCAAGATCATAGTTGCCAATTTCATTTCAAATCCCATTTTTGTTCGACTCGAAGCTAAAACATTTCTGCTAGTTTGCCTTTCTAGTTTTCCCTTCAAGAGTTTTTGTTTGGTTAGAAAAATTAAAACTAAAAAAGATATCTAAATAGTTAAAAGTGAAATTATCACATATAATATAGATTTTAATTCAGTTTACTAAATCAACAATGCAATGGGCTATTTTTTTACGTGTCAAATAAATAATTTATATGCCTTACGCTTCTGTGACAATGTGACATGATAGCATTCATTGTAAGTTCTCATCTCTAATTATCATTGTTATAGCCTAAAATAACACAAAACAAACACGTTCACATAATGACTACGCAGTAGTAGGGCAAACTAGGACCTAAATCAATGTGAAGAGCCTTTTCCCCCTAAGAAACCGAAGGGGAAGCAAACGAGAGAAATAGAATTTCACTATTCCTGATTGGCTGAAATCTGTCCATTTTGGCTTGCTTAGCTGAACCATATGGATTGAAAGGGCAGAATAGGTCCAAATTAGGGACTGAAATTTTTCACAGGGCAGTTCAGATTGGTCACTTGGCGAGACAAACTGTTTTGGACTGTTTTGAACTGCACCTAAATTAACTAATATGTCCAAGATATCCCAAACCACGTGAGGACTGCATACCAAAACCAAACTCACTTCTATTTTTTAGGGAAAAACCCTAAAAATGTTCACTACACAATTAGATCTTAATTGATTATGTACACTAATAAGGTCCTTGGGAAGTGATTTTGTGAAGAAAAAAAAAATTATATGTTGTGTCCATGAATGAAAATTTTTATATCGGTCGGTCTCAAAAACCAATATGGTATCGATAGCGGTTCGCGGTCGTTGCAGTGTAAATTTTTTTTTAATCCAAAAGATATTGAAAAAATACCTAAAAATCCAAAATATTAGAAAAGGTTGTAAAACACTGTTTTTGTTTTTGTTTTTTTTTTTTTTCATTTGTAACAAGTATAAATCAAATTATCGGTCTCTCTAAGTTATGACATCCTGTATCGCTGCCTTGGTAGAAATTGTTTTTTTTTTTTTGTTTTTGAAAGAACCATAATTATGACTTATGAACTATCTATTAATGTGAAATTTTAGAAAATACAGCTTATTTGTAATTTATATATAGTGTTGGTATCTTGTATAGTATATAGTCATCATTTATCAATTATCTGTTCATCACTCAATTATCAATCAAGTTGTGAAATTCAAGAACATGAATATTAATATAGCATATGATATAATGATAGTAAAATAAATTATAAAGTGAAATAAATTATAAAGTAATTGGAGAGAATGAATGCACAACCTAATTACAATGCACAACCTAATTACAAGTAGAGTGTCACCAACGATCGAGATCATCGTTATCATCATTTCTACTATACTCTTACTCCTTTTTCAGGACCTTAATCAACTATGCATCCTGCGGCCTTGGTTTAAGCTTCCCAACCCAATCCTCCTTACCATCCACAGCTTCTTGGAATTTTACCAAGATCGGCTTTTCATTCCCGAACTGTTGGGATTGGATGATATTGAGACTTCTAAACCTGTCCTCTACTTTTGCCCCTGAACCAGATCTGGCCATGTTCACCTGAATCCGTTTTCCACCCCAAGATCTCCCAGCAGCAAGCTCTATGGCCTTTTCTGCTTCCCTAAGGGTAAAGAATCTAACAAAGCAAAACCCCTTTGCTTCCTACTGCCCTGCTCCCACTACAACAAAATGCATTATTGGCTACGGTTTTGCCTACGCAAGCCCATTTTGTGTGGCTAAAAGTTATCTTTTGCCTACGAAAATGAATCTACGTAGGTAAAAGCCACAATTATCTCCTATTTTTGGCGACGCAAGATATTTTCGTAGGCAAAAGTAGTCTGAATTCTCTCCAAACTAAGAGGCAAAGTTTTACCCACGAAGAAATATCATTTGGCGACGCGTCATTTTGTAGGCAAAGTGAAAAACATTTAGCCACGCATATATTTGCATAGGGAAAAACTAAGACTTTTGGCCATGCATAGTCTTTTGTAGGCAATATCCTTTGGCAACACAGTATTTTGTAGGCAACGTGAAAAACCTTTAGCCATACATATATTTGCATAGAGAAAGGTCAAGACTTTCGGCTACGCATGGTTTTTCGTGGATACTATCCTTTGGCGACGCATTATTTTGTAGGCAAAGTGAAAAACCTTTAGCCACGCATATATTTCCATAGGGAAAAGCTAAGATTTTTGGCTACGCATGGTGTTCCGTGGCTAATATCCTTTGGCGACACGGTATTTTGTAGGCAAAGTGAAAAACCTTTGGCTACGAATATATTTTCATTGGGAAAGGCCAAACTTTCGGCGACGCATGGTTTTCCATGGGCAATATCCTTTAGAAACGCTATAGTTTGTAGGCAAAGTAAAAAACCTTTCGCCACGATTATTTTTGCATAGGGAAAGGCCAAGACTTTTGACCACACCTTGTTTTCTATGGGCAAATCCAAATATTTTCATTTCCATTCTTTTATTTTTTTTTAATGAAACTATTCCCATGCCTTCCTCTTCTTTTTGTTTTTTTTTAAATACTATTGGGTTATGTAGATGTTTTTGCTAAAATCGTGCTTTTAAAATCAAAGCCGTTTTTTTTCTTTTTTTTTTGTGCTGTACTGTTTTATTTAAAAAGTCATTTATATGAGAGAAAGAACTTTGGTGTGAGGATATTTTGGGGCCATGTATTTGGATGGTGTAAACTTGATGGGCCCCTAAGTAAGCTGCATTATTTAAAAATGGAATTGATTATTATTGTAGATTTTTCATAAGTAAGCTACATTAGAGTTTAGCTTTCGTTGATGTAGATTTTTTAAGTGTAGTTTTTTTTAATAGTGGGTCTTTTTTAAGTGTAGTTTTTTTTTAATAATGGATCTATCACATGTTTTAGAAAACTATGTAGAATTTGATTAGTTTCATTATTAATGTATCAACTGGGTCCTTCTTTAAAAGTTAAATCTGGCCAATCTCATAAAACATAGTATATACCATCCATTCTAATTAAATTTGATTTAAAATAAATCGGACACATGGGCACCTAATGGACCCCACAATATGCACATGCTTGTGATCCTACGTGCATTAGGATTTAGGGTTTGATAATAGTTAACTTGCGCTACTTTATTTTCAACAAAGAGAAAAACGAGGGAAAGGGAAGAAAAACGAGGGAAAGGGAAGAAAAGAAGGGAAACTGAAAGGAGGGAGAGGAAAGAATAGGAAGGAAGAAGGAAGTGCAGCAGCGATTTAGGTTCTAAATCTTTCTTCATTAAAACATGCATCACAATGATTTTTTTCTTGTCCATGTGCTGTTCCATTAGTGTTCTGTGTTCATTAATCCATTTTATTTGATCTGTTTTGTGTTGTTTCGTTAAACTGTATATGGATCTGGCGTGTTTTGTGCACTGCAATGTTTTTGTAGCATTGTTGTTTCTGCGCTACCATGTTATGCATACAGATCCAGATCTACTGCACTGTAATCTATAATATTTCTGTAGAATCCATCGCTGTTGTCTGTAATGTTTCTTCCAGATCTAGATCTACTGCACTGCAATCTATAAGTCCATTGCTGTTGCAAAAGGATGCATTAGGCCCGCTGTTGTTTTTTCTGTAGAATCACTGAACTGTAATTCTGTAGAATCGCTGTTGTTGTTGTTTTTTGCAAAATCACTGAACTGTAATCGTTGCAAACCTGAAGTCCATCGCTGTTGTTGTTGGTTTTTGCAAAATCACTGAACTGTAATCGTTGCAAACCCGCTGCCCGCTGTTGATTTTTCTGTAGAACTGTAATCCTGAAGTCCATCGCTGTTGTTGTTGTTTTTTGCAAAAGGATGCAGTAGGTCCCCCCCCCCCCCCAACTGAAGAAGGCCAGGCCGGGATTTGCACCCCCCCTGCGCGGGCAATAATCACGCACGACGCGTCGCGCGGGCACGCACCCGGTTAAACGCTTTCCGGACCGAGAATCTCGGGCTAAGCCCGGCTCGTGTGCGCGTATAGGGCTCATAGCAAAAGAGTCTAAAAGAGCTTGAAGTATAAATGACAAGGATATACATATAAAGTGCTCAAAGAATTTATACTTTTCCAATGTGGGACTTTTGAAAAACCACAAAGCTCTTTGTGTAAAGCAAAACTATAAAACTCAATTTTGAAATTAACCCCTTAGAACCCAATCCCATCTATATATATTAACAAAGTTGAGTTCACCACAATAACTACCACAATCATGTGTTTATCCGGTCTTAACCTCAAATCAATTTTCTAACCATGCCTATACCATATACTAATTTAGACTAGTTATATTTAGAACCTATAACTAGTTAGTGATAGCATGAATTGAGCATGCACATGAACACTTGAAAATTCGAGGGTTGCTTCTATACGCATGAATTGTATTTTTGGAAGTAACTAAAATTAAAGAAATAAAAAGAAATATTCATAAGTGTCTAAGTAGGAAAAAAAAGAAATAGAAAAGAGTAAAAATCTATATTGCACCCATTTGTTTGCTTGGAATTGAATGACTTGAATTCCTTTGAAAACATGAAATATTTTTTTAAAAATGACTAAAATTGAAGAAATATGAGTAAAGACTAGCATAAAATATCGTGTTATGTATGGCTAGTGTCGCATATAGATTGAATAATAAATTAAAATTGAATGGTCAAAATCAAGTAGAAATTGCGATAGGCCCATACTAAGCTTGGTCCTAAAAATAAAAATATACTCAATTTGGGGACAGTTTTCAAGAGACTAATGATAAGAAATGAATAAATACTATATAACATAAGGCAAGGAATAACATTTACATTTTATTACATTAAAAAAAAGTAAGTTTGACATTTTTTAAAAATGGAAACTACAATTTATAGTCAAATAAAAACATTTTGAGAAAAAAAACTATGCAAAGACTATATGTTTGAATGGAATTGAATGACTTGAATTCCCTTGAATAATAATAATAATAAGGTCGATTTTATTTCTTTATGTTGGTTTGACAAAAAAAAAATCAAACAAATGTCACAACTGTTGTAGAACATTGAGTTAAATTCAGCATTTGGGCATCCAAATATGCTTTAATTCAGTCAAGCTATTCCATATATATGTAGACAACATGGGTCCAAGTTTCAAAACAGACAGACTTCATCTCAACCAAAATCAAGCTTAAATGACTCTTGTCAGTGTTCCTAGGTGGCAACCTAGGCTAGAGCAACTCATACATTCCGATGATAAAATTAGTTGAAACTCACAGGGAAGACTTAAAATATGCTCTAGGTCATTCCTTCAGAGTTTCGGATTTTTCAGACACCATTGGATGTAAGTTCAAATTTATGGAGCCCCATTCTAAAGTTTTAGGGACACTGTGTGAAACTTCACTTTCTAAAGACCAAATTGGCTAAAATTTCTATGGAAGGCCTCAATAATGCTCTAGAGTATTTCCACAAAATTTCGGGTCGGTTGGATGTTGTTGACCCAAAGTCAACATTCCCACTGGGCTATGGGGGCACTGAATACAAGCCTAACTTCCCAAAGGCCAAATCAATTGGAAATTGGATATAGACCTAAAAATAGGTTCCTCATTAAAATCTCAAAATTCCGTCGCTATATGAGATCTTTGGGCCCCAAACAATTGAAGCATGGGCCCACTTTGACCAAAAGTCAACAGATTGTGTGACCCACTTTTCGTTGTCAGAGCCTGATGAAAATTTTATGGCATTCCTAAAATGATGTCATAGTCCATCCATTTACATTTCATGAGGTTTGCATATCATTTGGGCCTAAAACCATATAGAGTAAAGAGATATAATTGCACCCATTTGTTTTCATGGAATTGAATGACTTGAATTCCCTTGAATACATGAAATGTATTTTTGGGAATGACTAAAATTAAAGAAATAAAAGTAATAATTCATAAGTTTCTAACTTAAAAAAAAGAAATAGAAAAGAGTAAAGATTTGTAAATGATAAAAAACTTAGAAAGGAGATGAAAAATATTTACCTAACTATCAGCTTAATCTGTACCATTCATGTCGAATCGGTAGAATTGTGACTGTAATAAAAAGTTGTAAAAATACTTAAAATTTAAATAAAGGTAAACAATGTAAAAAGATAAAACGCATGATTATGCTTTTGCACATTTTTTACAAACCTTTTAGAGTTCAAAATGATAGAACTCACTACTATGCATAACATTAATTTGTTGACTTAACCCTGAACCGCATGATTTCAGATATGGACAAAAGTTGGTTGTTGCTTCGTGACACATTCAGTGAGCAATATAAAGATGGCGTGAAGTCATTTATTGAGTTTGCAAAGGCACATTCAGGCGAGGTTACGGAGATTAAGTGCCCGTGTAGCCATTGTTGTAACTACTTTAAGCATAAGTATGATACTGTTTATATTCATCTGTTAAAAAGAGGGATGATGGCATCCTACACCACTTGGGACAGACACGGAGAACTTCCACAACGTGATGAGCCGGACAAGGAAGATGATGAATATGATGAGGATCATGATGAATATGATCAATTATTAGAGGACCATCACATGGGAACTTACATCGAGGGTGATACCCTTGAGATGGAGGATGTGCAAGACTTTGAGAAAATATTGGAGGCGTCCTAATGTGGTTTGTACCCTGGCTGCAAAGAGACAGATACTTTATTATCATTTGTCATCCAAATGTTATATGTGAAAGTAGAGAATGGGTGGAGCAATACATCTTTCAACAAAGTTTTAGAGATATTTAGGCAGTTCCTACCAAAGGGACACAAAGTTCCGGGGTCAATTTATGAGTCCAAAAAGTTACTACGAGACTTAGGATTGGGATATGAGCTCATTGATGCATGTAAAAATGATTGTGCACTATATTGGAAGGAGAATGCAGACTTGAAAAAATGTCCCACGTGTCAGAAATCCAAGTATAAGATCAACGATAGTAGGGGTAAGAAGATCCCTCACAAGATACTGCGTTACTTCCCATTGACACCAAGGTTGCGAAGATTGTACATGTCCCGGAAGACAGCCAAAGACATGAGATGGCACAGTGATAAGCGTCTGGATGACGGGGTAGGAAGGCATCCGGCAGACTTTGAAGAGTGGAAGCAATTTGATCGGAATTATCCAGAGTTTGCACAGGAGACCCGCAATGTCAGATTGGGCTTGGCCACTGATGGGTTCAACCCTTTCGGAAACTTGAGCTCTTCTTATAGTATGTGGCCTGTCATTATTATGCCCTACAACTTACCACCCTGGAAATGCATGAAGGACCCATTTTTCATGATGTCCTTACTTATTCCTGGACCGAGTCAACCAGGGACTAACATTGATGTCTACCTGAGACCCTTGATTGATGAGTTAAATGATCTATGGGAGATAGGTGTTCTGACTTATGATGCCTCCACTAAAGAGAACTTTCAGATGCGTGCAGCTTTAATGTGGACCATAAATGACTTCCCTGCATATGGTGACGTGTCTGGGTGGAGTACAAAAGGTTATTTGGCTTGTCCCACTTGCAATGATAATAATTTATCAGTAAGATTGACAGATAAGATCGGTTGGGTGGGACATCGATCTTACTTGCCTGAGAATCACAATTGGAGGAAGGACAATAAGTTTAATGGTTTTCCTGAGCTTGACAAAAGATCCTTGGACATACCAGCCGTGGATAAAGTTATGGCTCAATTGGATAAGTTACCAGAGACCAAGTTCGGAAAGGGTGATACTAAAAGGAAAAGGCCCCGTGACGACGAACAATTGAACTGGACAAAAAAGAGCATTTTATGGAAGCTTCCATACTGGAAGTCAAAGAAGCTCCGACATAATCTTGATGTCATGCACATAGAGAAGAATATAGGTGAAAGCTGCTGTGGAACGATGTTGGCCATAGAAGGCAAGAACAAAGACACTCCAAAAGCGCGTGCGGATTTGGAAAAAATGGGCATAAGACCAGAATTGCATCTACAGAAAAATGACAAAGGATCTGTATTGAAGCCTAGGGCAGTCTACACATTGAGCTCGAAACAGATAGATGATTTTTGTGAATTCTTGAAGTCCATCTGTTATCTAGATGGCTATGCAGCTAATATATCAAGGTCTGTGAACTCTAAAAATGGCAAGTTATCAGGCATGAAAAGCCATGACTATCATGTCCTCCTTCAACGTCTTCTTCCAATAGGCATGCGCGGTTTTGTGAATAAAGAGATATGTACCGCACTGCTTGAGTTGGGCAGTTTTTTTCAGGAACTTTGCTCGAAGTCATTAAGGCGTAGTGATTTGGAGAAATTGGAAGAACGAATAGTGCTTATACTCTGCAAGCTGGAGATGATCTTTCCTCCAGCTTTCTTCGATGTGATGGTCCATCTGGCTGTGCACTTGCCTCGTGAGGCCATGCTTGGTGGACCTGTGCAATATCGGTGGATGTACCCGATCGAAAGGTGAATGCTACAATCCTATGGTGAATTATTGATTTAGTAGTCCAATTATCTTGCATATGTAATCTTAATTGTGATTGTTGCTTATTTGAAGGTTTCTCAAGACTCTAAAAGGGTATGTCACCAACAAAGCACGTCCAGAAGGTTCAATTGCTGAGGCTTACATTTCCAAGGAGTGTCTCAATTTTTGCTCAATGTACCTAAAAGGGACTGATAAACCAGGACGGAATTGTGATGGTGGCGATCGTGGCCCTGGAATGGAGATCTTTACCCAAAATGTCAAACTCTTCTCACCGATCTTAAGGGCTCTTGATCCTTTCCAGAAAGAACGGGAAATGGCTCATTGGTTTGTGCTGTACAATACCGCCGAGGTGGAACCATATCTAGAGTATGTGGGTTAGTTAAATTACATATATAAACCTATTAATTATAACACTATTTTAAGATACTTATGTACACATTTCACTGAATAGGGAACACAAGAATATTATAGAGAATCAGAATCCTCAAGGACGTGATATAACTCAAATACAGCGAGCAGAATTTCCAAAATGGTTTGAAAAACATGTAAGATATATTTGAAAGAGCTTAGACATATTGGTAAACACTAACTAGCTTAAATTAATTTGAAATTAACTTTTTATGTTTGCAATATGTTTGTTCATGTAGATGAATGAGTTGCGAAATCAACGGTCACCAGAAGCAACCCAAGAACTGTGGTCATTAGCACAAGGTCCCGGTCCGATAATTGATCTTTATGCTGGTTGCATCTGCAATGGTGTTCGGTTCCATAGTAGAGACCATGAGAGCCGTCGGAGGTGCCAAAATAGTGGGTTGGTCGTACAAGGGGAGCATAAAGGGAAGCAAATTGACTTCTATGGTTATTTGTGCAAAATATTGGAATTGAGATACTTGCATGGAGGTAGAGTGGTTCTATTTCAATGTGAATGGTATGACATCGGTCACAAAAGTAGAATACATACCGATCAACATGTCAAAACCATTGATATTAGGAGGCTTTGGTATAAAGATGATCCATTTGTCCTTCCAAGTAATGTCAAACAAGTATTCTATGTCAATGACACCATCAAAGGTAAGAATTGGAGAGTGGTAGAACAGGTCAATCATCGAGGAGTATGGGATGTACCAGAGCGGGATGATGCGTCCAATGATGCATTTCAACAGGACGAATCAACCAATGGTGTCCCAATTCTTGAACAAGATACTGATATTCAATATTACAGCAGAGATGATATGGATCTCGATATTGTTCCCGTTAATGAATTAATGACTGAGCATTATTCCGATGATAATGACGAGGATGACACAATTTTGGAATATATAGATGACGAAGAAGATGAACAGCAAAGAGGACACATCCATGATGTCTATCATGATATAGAACCTGATATAGAATATGATATGTAGCTTTTGTTTTATACTTTAGTAGCTTTTGATTATATGGACAACTGTTATAAATTTATAAGATTTTTCATTTACATATCATGGCTTTGTTGTTTCACATGTCATTCCAGTTATTGGCATCATTTTATATTTTTTTTCATTTCATTGTTTGTCATATATAGTTGCCAAATATGCAAAAAGGTGGTAAATTATTTGTGAAGCCTGGGTTTTTGGCGACCCAAAGGAAGAAGTTACCTATCGAGGAGGAGAGAGATAAAAGGATTAAAGAGAATATTGCGAGAATGCATGCTCTAGGGGTTCCGGATAAGGCAAATTCGTTCTTTGGATTGGGTCAGACGGCCATGAAGAAAAAAACCATGGAGAGAAAGAGAAAGGAGGGTGGATGTGACGATGATGAGGCTTATCTTCCGCCTGAGGGTGAGGAGGGATTGAGTTCTTCCAATGAAAGTTCCTTTAATGATGAGGATGATGAATCTGAGCCCCAGTTGAATAAGGTAATAACCTTTATTTTTCTGCTCATGCTTAGATGCTATAAGGGTTAAAAACATTGACTACTAATAGTAACTTTGTTAACTTTTTCATTTTATACATATTACTATTATATGATGATTATGATGATTACACTATGTAGTATTACTTAATTTGATGTTTGATTGTTGATTACTTCAATTATTGATTACTAATAATTAAGTTTACTGTTATGTCAGGTCACAAATATGCCTCCGTGGCTTAGGAAAAGAGGTGGTGCTACTAGTCGTTCAGGAGCTACACAGACCCTCGAGCGAGTGATACCGATGCCATCTCCACAGCCTACCCATGATCCATTGCCACAGCATGATCCACAACCACATCCACAGCCACAGCCTACCCAAGCTCACTTCTCATCATTTACACGGCTTGACCAGCTTACTAGTCCACGTAGTGCTGCCAGTAGTGTGGGTAAGAAATGTACACCATTTACATATAAATAAAATTGGCTTTCCTTTAATGATTTATGTCTACTAACATAAATAAATTTGTGTTCTTAACAGCATCGGCTTCAGTCTCTAGCAAAACTGGTAAACGGGGCCCGACCAGGGGGAAGAACGTGGATAGGCTTAGGAAAGTGCTTGGTCATCCCATTCCTGTTGATATCAATCGTGAGGAAGGGGCAATAGAGGGAACGTGTGCCTCTTCTGTAGCATCTGCTCTTGGGGAACAGATTCGAGATCATGCACCAATCCGAGACATTCATTGGGTAGACATTGATTTTGAGATCAGGCTAGCCATTATTATGAGAGTTGGGGTAATATAAATTGATTTATAAAAGAAAAATTGTTTAACATGTTATTCAATTGATTTCTTAAACTGAGAGTTTAATTCATATTGCATTTTATTGTTACCAATTGCAGTTAACCTTTGACCTTGGCGGGGACTATGAAAGAGATTTGGTGCTCAAGTCTATCATTGACCATAAGTGCCAAGATTTATACAAAGACTGGAAAAGCACATTGCACAAGCACTATCTTGAGCTCAAAAAGGATGGAGTGTCAGACATCAAAAGCCATCCATTATATCCTTGTAAATTGGATGACTGGAAGTTTATGATCAAGCACGTGTGGGAGAGCGACAGTTTTAAGGTATTCCTTATTGGTGTTATATACATATATATGGTGTTTGGGCTTCTACTAGATTGAAATAAACCAACTGCATGTGAGATAATTAAGTTTATTTTGTTGTTTTCTTTTTTAATTTTGTCCTCATAGAAAAAGTCTGAAAGTGGAAAAAAGGCACGAGCCGCCCAAAAATACAATCATACGAGTGGCTCAAGATCGTATGCATCACGAGCATCTATCGATGTAAGTATATGATTGTAAATTTTTACTCTTAATAAAATTTCAATACTTAGTTAATCTGACCGAAATATCTAATAAATAATAGGCATCAAAGAATGGTGGTGTTCGACCATCTATCACGGATATTTTTGAGCAAACTCACAGACGTGGTCGGCATGGTGGGATGTGGATAAATGACCATGCTGAACAACATCATGTAAGTACTAGCTAATTCATTTATTTAAATCATCAAATGTACATTTTTTACATATGTTATGGGTTTACATAATGAAAAATGACAGGCTATGTTAAAAGAGAAGATTCTTGCACAGTCGCAGCCAGGTGTCAAGAATCCGCAAACCGAGGTACAAGTTTCCATCGATGTGCTTGGGAAAAGATCAGGTTTCTCAAGGGGATTTGGGATACGCAGCATCGCTTCATCTTCCACACAGTCTCAAGAACCTAATCCTGAGGTGATCGCTTTGCAGCAGAAGATAGCTGACCAAGATAAGACCTTGGCTGCATGGCGGGGCTTACTACAGGTGACGGCTACAAAAATTGGGATAGATCTTGTCAGTGTACCAGGGTTAGTGGATCTAACTAACGTTCCGAGGTTAGTTCTAGAGAATGGTGGTGAAGATGGCACATCGAGTGGAGGGCAGGATGCGGCTTCCCTTGGTTAGTAAATTAAAATTTTATTTTCAATTCTAAAGAGTGGTTTGAACTCAAATATTAAGTTTAAGGAGGTATCTAAAATTGAGTAAATAAATTATTTCATCTGTTTAAGCCAAATTTTGTTGTGGCTAACTTTGTGATAATTCATTTTGACAATATGGACACTGTGAGGCCCTTAGAATATTGTTGTGGCTTTGAAACACATTTTGGGTAATATTTTAGGGGGATATGCTGCTCCTTTATTTTCAAAGGGCATGGTTAGTGTAATTTGCTAACTTTTGAATTTCTGATCAACTTGAAGAGTGACGATAGCAAAAGCATATATTAGATTTGAAGTTAGTTTATTGATAAAATGTTAACAATTTTCTGTATTTTTTTTGTGCAGGTTGATGATGGAGGATGTCTTCAGCTTGACAACTAGATGGCCTTTTCTCTTATTTTCTCTTTTATCACAAGCATTTAGACTTGTTGAACATTATCTTCTTGTGTTTGGATATTTGAATATATTTGAGACTTATTTGGATGATATGTATTGGATATTTTGTAATTTTTTAATATTTTTTCATTGAGATTCATAATTGGTTGGATTTTAATCTATTTGGATGTTTATTGAATTAGTTTAGATGAGATTGGTATAAACTGGTTGCTGAAAAAAATTAAAAATAAATAATTTTTTTCATTATCTCTTTTGGCTATGCAATGTATGAAGGTAAAGAATAGATGGAGGTTTTGGCTACGTGTATTGAGTGGGCAAAAGTTATGTTTATAATAAAAAATAATATTTTTTACTTTTGCCTACGAACTTTTCATAGGCAAAAGTGCTAATTAAAATTAAAAAAAATTGTGTTTGACTTTTGGCTATGCAAACCTTCGTAGCTAAAGATTACAAACCTTTGTAGCCAAAGGTTGTACATTTGCCTACATAAAATATTCGTAGCCAAAGGCTGTACATTTGCCTACGTAAAAGCTTCATAGCCAAAGGCTATACATTTGCCTACGTAAAATCTTCGTAGCCAAAAGCTGTACATTTGCCTACGTAAAAGCTTCATAGCCAAAGGCTATACATTTGCCTACGTAAAATCTTCGTAGCCAAAAGCTGTACATTTGCCTACGCAAAATCTTCATAGCCAAAGGCTGTACATTTGCCTACGCAAAGCATCATAACCAAAAGTTGCACCTTTGCCAACTACAAATTGGTGTAGGCAAAAGTACAACATTTGGCTACGAAGATTTTGCGTAGCCAAAAGCAACACTCTTACCCTATCGGAAAGCGTAGCTAAAAACTCAGTTTTTGCCCACGCACTATTCTATGCGTGGGCAAAGACCTTTCCCCACAACCCTTTGGCTACGATTTGCCTACGCATGTCATTGCGTAGGCAAAGAGTTTTACCTACGCATTTAGTCCTTTACCTACAAATTTTCTGCATAGGCAAAGGTGCATTTTGTTGTGGGATGAAAACATCCAATATTCTGCCTGCTCTGTAGAATAAAGCTTCTAGCTTAGACCTAAAGATCTGAGATGGGAGATTGGAGACAAAAACAGAGACTGTCCCCTCTCTTATTCTATGAATCTGCAACGGGAGAGGGATTCCTTTCTCCTGAGCTCTTTGCATTTTTTCCCCTCCTGCAAGAGCACTCACAGCTGAAAGCAACGCCACCACAACACTCGCCTCTTTAACTCCTCAAAATGGCCCTTTATCTGGGGGTTTACTCCAAGATAAAGATGAAATAAAATATATAAATTGAATAATTTACCCGGGGGTTTACTCCCACATCTGACTGACCCCTTAGCTTGGTGCTTCTTGCTCCAACACAAATTAAATTAAATTAAATTAACTTAAATTAGAACTCATCAAATTTCAAAATAAAAAAAAGAATTTGAAAATGATTACATTCTCACCTCGTAACTCCTCAAAATCGCTCTTTATCTGGGGTTTTACTCCAAGATAAAGATGAAATAAAAGATATAAATTGAATAATTTACCTGGGGGTTTACTCCCGCAGTTGACTGACCCCTCAGCTTAGTGGCTTCCCGCTCCAACACCTCCTACCCAAATTAAATTAGAACTCATCAAATTACAAAATTAAAACAAAAAAAAATTGAAAATCTTTACATTCTCGCCCCTTAACTCGTCAATATAACTCTTTATCATATTGTCACGCCCCCAAAAGTGAGCCGGATCTAGGCGCAGTCTTAAGGGTATGAGAATTAGGGCCAATTTAAAATTTTCTCTTTTTGACACCCAAATCCATAGCTATGTACTCTCACTTTCACTGAGGAATTTCCAAATGATGCAAAAGACCTGGGGGTCTCCTATATTCTCTTTTAATCTGCTGGCAAATCAAACACTTTGTAACGAACTCTGAGATATCTTTTTTCATATTCTTCCACTGAGATATCTTTCTTCATATTCTTCCACCAATAATGATTCTTCAGGTCCTGATACATCTTAGTACCACTTGGATGAATAGAATATTGAGTGTGGTGTGCCTTTACCATGATTTCATCCTTCAAGTCTAGAAAATTTTGCACACAAATTCTACCTTTATAATACAAAATATCATCTTCCAGCTTAAAATTAGACCTCCCATCCATATGATCTTTGATTCTTCCTATCTCTGGGTCTAATAACTGGTGTTCTTTGATCCTTGGAAGTAACTCAGGTTTCCACGAGATTATACTTGCCAATACTGTCCGCTCATTGATATGTTAAAAATACACATCCATATTTTCCAAACACCGAACCCAAAAGTACTCTACAATCAATCCGTCAATAAACACTACTTTTCTACTTAATGCGTCTGCTACTATATTAGCCTTCCGTGAATGGTACTTTAATCCAAAGTCGTAATCTTTGATAGACTGCAACCATCTTCTTTGTCTCATGTTCAATTCACTCAGTGTAAAGAGATACTAAAGGCTCATATGATCTGAATGCACTTCAAAAGTAGCTCCATAAAGGTAGTGCCTCCACAGTTGCAAGGCGAAAACTACTGCTGCTAGCTCTAAATCATGGGTTGCATACTTCCGTTTGTGCTCTTTCAATTGTCTAGATCCATACATTACCACCTTTCCATCTTGCATGAGGACACAACCAAGTCTAACCCTAGATGTATTGGTGAAAATTACAAAACTATTACTACCTGCAGGTAAAGTCAATACAGGGGCTGTGGTCAATCTTCTTTTGAACTCCTGAAAACTCTGCTTAGTCTCATCATTCTGCACAAAAGGAACTTCCTTACGAGTCAATCTCGACAGTGTGGCTGCTATTGTAAAAAATCCTTCTATGAATTGGTGATAATAACCTACTAGGCCTAAGAAACTTCGGATCTCTGACACTGTTTTTGACCTTTCCCACTTTACCACTGCTTCAATCTTTCTTGGGTCCATTGCTAAACCTTCCTTGGAGATGATATGACCAAGGAATCCTGCCTGTTCCAGCCAAAATTTACACTTAATTGCCTTAACAAACAATTGGCACTACAATAATATGCACCTTTGCCTATGCAGAAAATTTATAGGTAAAGGACTAGATGTGCAGGTTAAACTCTTTGCCTACGCAATGACATGCGTAGGCAAATCGTAGCCAAAGGGTTGTGGGGAAAGGTCTTTGCCCACGCATAGAATAGTGCGTGGGCAAAAATTGAGTTTTTGGCTATGCTTTCTGGTAGGGTAAGTGTGTTGCTTTTCGCTATGCAAAATCTTCGTAGCCAAAGGTTGTACTTTTACCTACACCAACTTGTTGTCGGCAAAGGTGCAACTTTTGGTTATGATGCTTTGCGTAGGCAAATATACAGCCTTTGGCTATGAAGATTTTGCATAGGCAAATGTACAGCCTTTAGCTACGAAGATTTTACGTAGGCAAATGTACAGCCTTTGGCTACGAATATTTTACGTTGGCAAATGTACAACCTTTGGCTACAAAGGTTTGCAATCTTTAGCTACAAAGGTTTGCATAGCCAAAAGTCAAATATAATTTTTTCTAATCTTAATTAGCACTTTTACCTACGAAAAGTTCGTAGGCAAAAGTAAAAAATATTATTTTTTTATTATAAACATAATTTTTGCCGACGCAATACACATAGCCAAAACCTCCATCTATTCTTTACCTACATACACTGCAACACAACACCACAGCAACAGCAATAGCAACACAGCAACATAGCAACAGCAACACAACAACACAGCAAAAGCAGGCAGAACCAAGCCAATGCAAGCTAGCACGTACAGTAATAGCAACAGCAAAGGAACATTCTTCTTCTTCTTTTTCAGCAGGAGGATGCCTCTTCTTCTTCTTCTTCTTCTTCTTTCTTTTTTTTTTTTTTTTTTTCAAATGCAGGTTTTGGTATGCAGTTTCTGGTGGGGACGTCTGCAAGTGTAGTTTATACTTCTTCTTCTTCTTCTTCTTTTCTTTTTGTTTTTTTTTTCAGATGTAGATTGTGGCCGCAGCAGTGATGTTTTTGGCTACAGCAGTCCTCTTCTACTTCTGCTGCTTTTTCTTTCTTTCTTTCTTTCTTTTCATTTTTCTTTCTCAAAAACAGATCGTGGCGTGGCCGCAGCAGTGCAGTTTCCTGCAACAGTTTTCTTCTTATTCTTCCTTTCTTTTCGTTTTTCTTTTTCAAATGTAGATTGTGGCCGCAACAGTGATGTTTTTGGCTATAGCAATCTTCTTCTACTGCTGCTACTTCTTCTTCTTCTTCTTCTTCTTCTTCTTTCTTTATTTCTTTCTTTTTTTTCATTTTTCTTTCTCAAAAACAAGTCGTGGCGTGGCCGCAGCAGTGCAGTTTCCTGCAGTAGTCTTCTTCTTCTTCTATTTTCTCAGCAACAGCTCTTTCGTCAAGTTAATTAAGGGCGAATGAAACCAACTTAATTAGGGTTTTTATCTTAACCATACACATCTGAACCGTACACATGGAAGATGAAACGTATGATCGGCCAACGATAAGAATACCAACTTTTGCTAGTGGGCCACACACAAACTGTGGGCTGATGGGAGGTAGCTAAATGCCTTTCTAATTTCCTACAGCTTTCAGTTTGCTTTTCCAGACATTTCTTTTCACATCACGTGGCCCATTTGAATACTAGGCCCACCTTGTTACACCATGGCTCAACCTAATCACCATGATATTTAATACTGATGATGATGAAATGGTATTTTCTAGTAGTATATTGTGACATTCTTAACAAGTTGTATGACTTACCCAAATATGAATATAATTCGATCATGTATTTGAAATAAATTTTCCTACATATATGACGCAGCAACTTTTCATAAAAAAATAAAATAAAATAAAAATGAAAGACTAGGTCCCCAAAAGTTATGAATTAGTAATGATTCAATGCCAACTTTATTTAGTCCTATTATTAATATTATTTTCTTTGAAACTATAGCTAGTTTAAATGATCATAAAATAAACTACATATGTATATAGGAAAATGATATTTGAGCATGGCGCTTACCATATTATGGACCATAACACCAAGTGAGGCCAACTTTATGGCCCATCCAAGTGGAACATAAAATTAGAGACCCCTTAGTAGTTATCGATTTTTAAAACTTTGCAATCATACAAATGGATTGGACTATTAGATCAAGTGACAAAATTTATTACATATAAAATCATTAAACTTGTGGCCCACGGATCAAGGGATTAAAACATGGGTTTGGCTTCAAACTTCTATGCGGTCCCTTGATCTTTCTAATCTTTTTTTCCCATAACTTATAGCCAAGTGGACCCCATCCCTTTGACCTAGACAGCTGTCTCTTACAATACTATGATCATCATGCTCATGGAAATATGAGTTGACCTTGCTAAGACTATATAATATATACTAGCAACAAATGCCCATGCTTAACCTGCGCCAAAGCAAATATAAAATAAATTAATATAATAGTTAAAAATAAAGAAAAAATAACAACAATTACTTGTAAGAATTTTTAGAAGAAAACAAGATGAAACATAGTGGACTGGAGAATTCAATGATTTTACATAGACAATTACTGGATTTTGAGCCTACAATTTATGTGAAATACATTCGTCAAATGGTAATGTACATGGCTTCTTTAGTGAGGGTGGACAACTATCCATGACCTAGCCGTGATCTATTGTACATCTGCACCTTGTACATCGGCTTAATTTTGCTCAGTAAGGCTTTTGTATTTAAAGCGATGTGCAAGTGTCCAGTTTTCTCCAATAGTTTTCATTTAGGACTTAGGAGCCCATCAAGTTTACACCATCCAAATACAGGACACCAAAATATCCTCACAACCAAGTTCTTTCTCTTATATAAATGACTTTTAAATAAAATAGTACAGCACCAAAATAAAACAAGGCTTTGATTTTAAAAGCACGATTTTAGTAAAAACATCTACATAACCCAATAGTGTTAAAAAAAAAAACCAAAAAGAAGAGGAGGGCATGGGAATAGTTTCATTAAAAAAAAAAATAAAAGAATGGAAACGAAAATATTTGGATTCGCCCACAGAAAACAATGTGTGGTCAAAATTCTTGGCCTTTCCCTATCCAGAAATAATTGTGGCCAAAGGCTTTTCACTTTGCTTACAAAATACAGCGTCGCTAAAGGATATTGCCCACAGAAAACCATGCGTGGCCGAAAGTCTTGGCCTTTTCCTATGAAAATATATTTGTGGCCAAAGGTTTTTCACTTTGCCTATAAAATACCGTGTCGCCAATAAATATTGGCTACGGAAAACCATGCATAGCCGAAAATCTTGGCCTTTCCCTACGGAAATATATGCGTAACCAAAGGTTTTTCACTTTGCCCACAAAATATTGCGTCACCAAAGTATATTGTCCACGGAAAACCATGCGTAACCAAAAGTCTTGGCCTTTTCCTAGTAAATATATGCATGGCTAAAGGTTTTTTACTTTGCCTACAAAATACTGTGTTGCCAAAGAATATTGCCCACAGAAGACTATACGTGGCCGAAAGTCTTGGTTTTTCCCTATACAAATATATGCGTGGCCAAATGTTTTTCACTTTGCCTACAAAATGCCGCATTGCCAAATGATACTTCTTCGTGGGTAAAACTTTGCCTCTTAGTTTGGAGAGAATTTGGACTACTTTTGCCTACGAAAATATCTTGCATCGCCAAAAACAGGAGATAATTGTGGCTTTTGCCTGCGTAGATTCATTTTTGTAGGCAAAAGATAACTTTTAGCCATGCAAAATGAGCTTGTGTGGGCAAAGCCGTGGCCAACAATGCATTTTGTTGTAGTGTGGTGTTCCTTCAACAATTGCAATGAAGTACGAAGATGCTGAGCATGCTTTTCCTGACTCTTTGAATATATAAGTACATCGTCGATAAATACCACCACAGACTGGTCCAAGTGCTGTGCAAAAAACATATTCATCATAGCCATAAAAGCTGCCGGCGCATTCTTCAGTTCAAAAGATATCACTAGAAAGTCGTAGTGATCATATTTAGCTCTGAATGTAGTTTTTGGAATATCTTGATCTCGTACTCTCAACTAATGATATCCTAATCTTAGATCAATTTTAGAAAAATAGTGTGTATCCTGTAACTGATCAAACAATTTATCGATTTGGGGCAAAAGGTACTTATTCATGATGATAACTTGATTAAGTTATTTGTAATTAATAAACATTCTCATGGAACCATCTTTCTTTTTGATGAAAAACACTGGAGCCCCCAAAGAGACACACTCAGTCTAATGAAATTCTTGTCCAATAACTCCTGCAATTACTCTTTGAGTTCTCTCAACTCAGTTGGGGCTATCCTATAAGGGGCTTTCGATATTGGAGTTGTGCACGGCACAAGCTCAATTGTAAAATCAATCTCACGGATTAGTGGCAATCCGAAAATGTTATAAGGAAAGGAAAAATATCTCAAAACTCATACACCACAGGTGTCTCCTCCATCGCTTTAGTCTGTTTATCCTCCATGATAAATGCTATATATCCTTCAGAACTGATAAGTCCTTTAAAATGCATGCTTTCATAGATACTTTTGATCTTATTAATGACTTATTGGTTCAAAAGATCCTTATTTATATTGAAATCATGGTTTTATACATTTATACATTATTGTACTGCATTCATGTATAATTTGTTATCAAATAATCATTTTTGCTTACATTCATGAAACCTGTCATTTTACGAAATCTATTTTTGGGAAGTTTTGTGAAAGTTTATATTCTCATAAAATAAATTAAAATTTCATCATCATTAGTTCATGTAAATAAAATCATGAAAAATGGTGTGCATTTTCATCGTCATTTTATGAGAGATGGGCTCACAGTTATGCATTTGTAATCTTAGGGTTAAAATTGGCTTTTCACATGAACTCATTTTTTTTTTTACAGAAAATTGATGACATGAGTCCCGTTTCCAAGAATTGAAGTAAGATAATTATTTTCAAAAGAAAGGAGAGAGAATCAAAGAGAGGAAAGAAATTAGAAGAAAAAGGAAATGCAAAACTGGCTTTATGGTCCCATACACATTCACATGTGTGGGGACATACTTGTGGGACGTCCAAGATGGGGTCTATCTACTTGCTGTATATTTCAAGATATTTTCAAGAAAATCTAAAGAAAATCTCATTAAAGATGAAGAAGGAAAGCTATATATGAGAGTTCTTCTTTGAAAAAGGAGTAGAAATTGAAAAAAAAAAGAGAAAAAATTTTTTTTAGTCTTCTTAAGGTACTTAAGTATATGCTTTGCCGCAGTCTAATGTGCTCTCCTTAGGTTAGACTGGTATCTGCTAACCGTGCCAATGACAAAATAAATATCAGGTCTAGTATATAGCATTGTATACATGAGGCTTCCCACCATCGAAGCATAAGGTACTTCCTTCATTTTTTCTATCTCATCAGGTGTTTTAGGACATGATCTTTGGATGAAGTAATTCAATGCCTGAAAGGAAGAAATCCTTTCTAGGAACCTTGCATGCTAAAATGAACAAGAATTGCATCAATATAAATTGCTTGAGATAAGCCCAACATTCTTTGTTTTCGATCTCGCAAGAGCTTGATCTCTAGAATGTGACTAGCTTTTCCTAAGTCCTTCATATCAAACTGACTGTTCAACTATACTTTGACTAAAGACAACACCTCGACATCGTTTCCAATGAGTACGATGTTATCTACATACAGTATTAAGCAAAACCACCACACTGTCCTTACACCTCTTATACACACAAGATTCATTAGGGTTCTGCTCAAAACCATAAGATTTAATGGCTCGATGAAAATGAATGTTTCAAGCTCTAGACGCTTGCTTAAGTCCATAAATAGACCTCTGAAGCTTGCGCAACATGTGCTCATGGCCTTCAGCTAGAATCCATCTAGTTACACTATATAGATACACTCGTCAATATTTCCATTAAGAAAAGCTATCTTGACATCCATTTGCCAAATTTTATAATCAAAATGAGCCGTAATGGATAAAAGAATCCGAATGGATTTCAGCATGGCTATTGGCGAGAAAGTCTCCTCATAATTGATTCCTTCTTTCTGAGTAAACCCTTTCGCAACAAGCTTAGTTTTGAAGGTTTCAACTTTTCCATCCACCCCTCTTTTCTTCTTGTAGACCCACTTACAACTGATAGGTTTTATCTCCTCTAGTGGTTCTACAAGATCCCAGACTTGATTAGATTACATAGACTCCATGTTTGATTTATAGCTTTTTGCCATAGTTCTGCATCTTTGTCTTGGTGTGCTTCATTATAGTTACAGAATTCAGTATTTAGCTCATCAGGGACTCTATCAAATGACTCTCCTAAGAACATATACTGCTCAGGTTGACAAACAACCCTCCCACTACGACGAGGCACACCGTATGTTTGTGTATGAGTAGTGTCACGTTGTGCTAAAACTAATCCTGGTGTACCATCATCGACATCTTGATCCGGCTCGTCACCCAGTAGATTGGTGGTTTTACATGGAGTATCATTAGCTTGAGACTTGGTAATCCTTCCACTACAACGAGGTAATGGAAAGCCAAATTCTCCATCTTGTGGTGTCTTTTTTGTGCTGCTGGTAATGGAAAAGTTTGAGTAGGTCTCTCTCCTCTCAATTCCTCTAGAATAATTCTGCTTTTGGATTTGTGGTTCATTACATAGTCCTCTTCTAAGAATTGACCATTGGTGCTAACAATGACCTTTCGATCTTGAGGATTATGGAACAAATCACCTTTTGTTCCTTTGGTATATCCAATGAAAATACAAACTTTCGTTCTTGGTTCCAGCTTATCTGTGTTATCTTTCAGCACATGTGCTGGACTACCCCAAATTTGAACATGCTTTAAACTATGTTTGCACCCGGTCCATAGTTCTGTAGGTGTAGTGGGTACTGACTTAGATGGAGCTAAGTTTAGAATGTATGCAATCATTTCTAGAGCATGCCCCCAGAACGAATTAGGTAAATCTGAATAACTCATCATTGACTTCACCATATACTAAGAGTCCTATTCCTTCGTTCTGCTACACCATTTTGTTGAGGTGTACTTAGTGTAGACAACTGGGATGTAATCCCCTCTTGTGCTATGTAATCCCTAAATTCTCCAAAGAGGTACTTGCCACCATGATCAAATCGTAATGTCCTGATACTCTTACTTAGACACTTTTCTGTTTCCGCCCTATATTTCTTGAATTTCTCAAATCATTTGGACTTACGGCGCATTAAGTAAATGTACCCATATCTTGAGTAGTCATTAATAAAAGTAATGAAATACTCAAATCTACCTCTTGCTTGGACATTCAGGGGTCCTCACAAGTTAGAGTGAACCAATTCCAATGGTTCTTTGGCCCTATAGCCTTTTGCCTAGAAAGGGCGTTTGGTCATTTTTCCCTCTAAACAAGATTCGCAGATTGGAAGTGCCTCTATTTTCAATGAATCTAATGGTCCATTTGCAACCAGTCTTAAAATCCGGTTTAGATTATTATGACCCAAGCTAAATGCGAAAAATACGTTTGGTTCAATTATGAAGGTTCATTTCTCTTACATGGTAGGGTAATTATGGTATTCGATTCGGTTAGTTGCAGTTTAGGAGGGATAGGATCAACAATGTAAAGATCATCCACCAATGAACCAATACAGATAAAATGCTTATTGTACTTAATAGCTGCAAAATTTATTAAAATAATTGGAATATCCATCTTTAATCAACTTGGAAATAGAAATTAAATTCCTCCTAATGGAGGGAACATAAAGACAATCTTTTAAAGTCCTATCTCTGTTAAAACTTAATAAATATCTCCTACTGCAACTGCTGCCACTTTCGTAGCGTCACCCATAAGCAAATAAATCTCCCTATCACTTGGTTGCTTGGTTTCCTGGAACCTTTGCAAATAATTGCAAACATGATTAGTGGCTCCCGTGTCTACACACAATGTATCAGTAGATATAACCGCCAAACATGATTCAACAACTAGTAAATGAAATTTATCTTTGTTGTTTACTTTGTTGAAATAAGTTGGACATTGCCTTTTTTAGTGCCTTGCTTGCTTGCAATGAAAACACTTACCCTTGGGCCTTTTCACTCCTCCCTGAGGTCCATTGCCCCCTTGAGGAATTGCATTACGATTTTGACCATTTTTCTATTTCTTCTTGCCTTTCGGCTTAGAAACAGAATCCTTTTTAGCAATGTGAACACTAGCTAACTGTTTTGGAAGGCCTTTAGTAGTCTGAAGTGTTGGAAGTAGGTGGGTCTCGTGGATAGATTTTCAAAACTTTTGACCCACTTGACACAGGGATCAACTATCTGTAAGACCAAAAACCCAATCCAGGATGCATTACCCTCAATCTCGTGACCATGTACAGTAAATATTCTATCTAAAAGACAAAATCAAACAGCACTAAACATCCATAATAATCTACGACATGCAAGAAGTAGATCATACCTTTGGAGATCTGTAGTGCTCTAATGGAGAAGTTGCGACTCTGCTTGATGCTGAGAATCTTGAACACCTCTTAGCCTTCCACGCTATGACCCGAATTGGATTTCTTTTCTCAAGAAGATTGGTGGAATCTTCAAGAGAAATCCCAACTCGAAACTCCAAGGAATTAGAAGAGAGAAGGAGAGAGAAACTCATGCAACTCTTGCATGAACAGGGTTTTGGGCGTGAGAGAGATTCTTATTGGACGTCCAAGAGATTTTATATATTTTCAAATCTCTTCCCTGCTTGATTGAAATAGAAGTCTTACTTCCAAGGCAATTAGCAACTTTCTCTTTTCTAAAACCTTCTTTCTAGAGTTTAAGTCGGATTAGTATTTTCCAATAACTTGGGCTAGCGTGGGGACCACTAGGGATTCCTTAGAAAGCTGACTCCAACTGGAACACCGCGACCCCACATCTAATGTGCAATCCGGGTCCACAGTTAATTGTAAATAATACCACTATATAAATGCAATTGCACTCCAGTCTTAGAAATAAATTACAATGAAGACCCTAAACTCCCCAATTACCACAAATAGGCCCCTCTATCAATATCCATGGATCAATTGGAATAAATCTGTCACTTCTAATATAAGTTCCACATCTTATTATCCTTGAGCCCCAATTAATCACAGTAATCATCAGTACCATCCAATTAACTCTTAATTGAGATGGGTGTGCACTTACTAATGACAAATTCATTAATTGGCACAAGGGGATAATAGAGATAGATTCCATCTTGATCATTCAACGTTCCCACAGTTCTACTACCACATACCCAAGACACCGAGGTGTTAACCTATAGTCGGCCTCACTTATTGGTGACTCAAAGCAAATGAACAGATAGAAACTTGAGTTCATCAATATTTTAGGATTGAGAGCCTATTGCTAGGGAATTATGAGAGCATACTTTAGTATTGAGACAGAATTCCATAAGGTGCATCTCATGGTCCTTCAATACATCCAATGTACCAGTACCGTGATCCAGAATCTTACATTCTGATGATCGAGACAAATCACACAATCTCATAGTGATCAAAGTGCTACAACCTTATCAAATGAGATGCCCAGTCTCATTACTGGTTGTGAAGCTATTTAAGTATAAGATTTGTGACATATATCTCCCACGTGTGGATCTCATCCATGCACGTATATCACATCTAATATACTAATGGGACCCAGTTTAACTCATGAATCATTATGTCATATGTATTGGTCATGTGCATGAAGTAGTAATATAACATTCATCTCATGAAAGTAAAGCATGATATTCTTGATAAATAAAGAAATTAATCAATTTATTACATCAACTGATGGATTGATTCCACAAAATCTAACATGAAGTTCCTTGAGTAATTCCACCAGAGAAAAATTGAGATTTTTCATGCTGTAATTTAGGCGAAAATTCTCAAAGAAATTAGTTAGGGACTAGAGAATGATATCGACCTGGGTTTCCCCATCAATTTCACCTCCAAGGACCTTTAGTTCATTGAGGTGTCCATTACTATCAAAACATGGTCCTTTATAGAGGTACCTTCAGACATCTTAGCATTAAAACAGTTATTTCATGGCAACTTGCCTTACCGCCTGAACCTGATCACCAAACATCTCCTTGAGACTATACGTGATGTCATAGGCAGTAGGATAAGATTGATACTGATTTTGTAAAACCTTTAACATAGATGCCAACATGTAACAACGCGCCATTTCATTAGTCGTGATTCATTTTTTGTATGCTTGGACAACCACCTCATAAGTATAACCATCTGCAGGTTTCTCTAGGCACACCTCATTGAGCACATATTTGTATTCTTCAGTAGTTAGCACAATATCCAAGTTTCTTTTCCAGTCAACATAATTAGGTCCAGTGAGTTTGTATTCTTTGAGAATTGTAGCAAGTGAATTGAAAGTTCTCATCTTAAATCCTGAAAATTACATAATTAGCAAATTATGATGGGCAAGTAAACTTTGGATTCAAATAAAAGGAAAAAAGCTTCCTCTGCTAATTAATAAAAGAATCTGTAACACTTTGACCCAACTTAAGCTGGTTTAGTGACTAATTAATGGCGAATTAGTTGTTGTATGTATTATGACTTTGTTTTTGTTTCATTCCAAGTCATGGATAAGTAGTTGGGTTGGGTTTAACCTGGGTTAGGTAGACATGAGCCCTTTTTTATAATTTTTTATTTTGTGTGAATTCGTCATTCATGCATCATCTTTTCGTCATCACGTGTATCTTATCAAGCTCGTTGATTTCTGTAACTGACTCGCATGCAAATGACGTCGTTTGTTTCCGTTGAACGGTTAATTGACTCAAACTGTAATTATCATTAATCTGTGGACTTTTATATAATTTTCTTAATCCTTATCTTATAAAACCAACAGCCTACACCAACTTGCTCATTCTCCTCTTCCTTTTAGCGTCATTTCTTCTGCTTTTCTTCTTTTCCTTTTTCTTCCACAATCAAGCCAAGAAAGGGGAGAACCCTTTTGCACTCACGCTCTCGATCCATCTCTTGTGTACTCTAAGGTAAGTCTTGAGTTCTTGATAATCTCTACGAGGCTTGGATTTTTCTTTTACACTACATGCACTCAACGTCTCTCTCTCTTTCTCTCTCTTTTTGCATGCATGTTTGTTACAGTTGCATTTCGACGTTGAATTTGAGCCAAAGGATAACTATTTGTGTGACATAGCTCATTTGAGGTAAGTATAAGCATGATTTGGATGAACATATGTTGGTATACGATAATTGCTCATATTTTTCTTGATCTTGTATGTGTTGTGTTAATTACAACCCTTTCACGTACCATATTTACATTGGCTCGCTGTTTGTTATCCTAAATATTTCCTGTCAGTTCATTCTATAACAGGTTCAGAACATGTCTTTCTGAAGTTTATGGCTAAGTAGTAAGATGTTTAAGGGTCAGGTTTTAGAGAGATGCAAAACCCGATTTTACTTTATGGTTAGGCTACGGCTAAGCCATAGAATGCACTCAGCTAAGCCGTAGGCTAGTTGTGACCTAACCGTAGGTCGAATGCACTACAGCTAAGCTGTAGGCTAGCTGTGACCCAACATAGGTCAAGTTACAGCTTGACTTTCAGAGAGCAGAGAATGGAGAATACCTTCTATGGTCTAAGCACGGCTAAGCCATGCGGTGTGCTACAGCTAAGCCGTACCCAGCCGTGGTTGAGCCGTAGAACAACCACGGTGGTGCCGTAAGAGGGAGCACGGGTTAGCCCTGGCTCGCTGTAAATGTGGATGAACAGTTTAGGAAACCACGGTTAAGCCGTAGTACATAATACGACTAAACCGTAAGATGTCTACAGTTAAGCCGTAGGTCACCCACGGCTAAGTCGTAAGACCATTGAAAGTAAAAAAGGTAGGTATTAAAGAGACTTTGTAGGGCCTTTAAGCTAGAATGTAGGCGACTTTAACTTACCCAACGGAATATGAGAATCGCATAAATGGTCTTGAGGGCTGTGACCTATTCATGTATGTTGTCCAGTTGTTAAGCACCTCCCCATGGGTGTTGGTTTAAAGGACTTTGATACACTCTCCCAATACAATGCAACACGATAAGAAAGACAACTGTATATCGGATAACTTAAAACTGTATCATCATGCACGGTTAGAAACACTGGATAACTAGATTAGGGTTGGCCAGTAAAGTATCTTGATTCTAGCAAATTGATTTCATGGCATATTGAATAACGACGATTGTCCTCCACTCTTATGTATGGATTGAATAGCGTATACATTCGATTATTTGATATGTTTGATTATTGCTATTAACTTGAGTATTGTATGGGTTGAACATACTGTCGTATTTCCCTATATGATATGTATGTCTTACTCAAGTTCAAGTATGTGATTGATTCAATATGGTCAAGCACTACTCAGCCTCAGCCTTAGGATACCTAGAGTGGTTGACTTTGGCATAGTATGTGTGGTACCGCTGCATTGTGTTTATGTCTTGGGGCTTTCGGACCCCAGGAACCCGAGACCCATTCGTACCCTGGCCCAGTCGATGGTGTTCTCAGTATGTAAAGATCCGTAAAGGGAGGATATGGCAAATGTAGTAACTACATAGTAAAGTACATGACATGTTTACATTGATTCTTATAGCATGATTTATTTGACAACACAACTTGCCCAGTATACGAACTTGGAACTCTATGAATTATCAGTTGTTACTTATTCTGGCAGACACAATGCGTGTTAACTTATTGTTGCTTATACATTGCTGAATCGTTATATTCATGAGTTGTCCTTAGTGTTGCAGGCTCAGATCCCCCTACCGACCCCTCGTCGGTTAGCCAGACTCCAGAGGAGACCATAGACGCCCCTTCAGGGTTAGAGGAGTGGATGTGAGCACTCCGCCAGAGAGCGACATGTCATGCATATAGGTCTTCTTTGGTGTAGGATGTAATTGGTTTTGTTTTGTTAGTGGTATCTATATTTTGTATTTTGGCTCACTCTTGTACATCATATACTTCATGTAGTCTTTGATGGATATTCTTTTGGATATTAGTTCACTTTAGTGTCTCTCCTCTTGTTATGCAATGATACTTACAGCTTTCGCGTACATGTATTGGCACGTGTGAAATTTCCTTGTGCGTGTGCATTTAGACGGGGTCTAAGTGTGGGCACACGGGAGTATGTATGTCATTGATTAGGTTTAACCTTAATCCCCGATTTCCTGGGCTCGGGTTGTGACATATGTATTGTATGGTATAAGAGCATTGCATTGCATGTAGACATATAGGAATGTGGTGAGGATACAATGTCAAATATTTGACTTTAGCGTCTGATATTTGATTTGTTTTGGGACATGTAGTTGGCTACGTCTTGTGTTTGAGTATTGATCTTTCGCTTTTGCAAGATATGGCATCTGGTTTCGGCACCAATAACAATATGGGGATAATGAGAGTGGCTCAGTAGCTTCACAATAGCCTCCTAATTTGGACAATCGCTTCCTAGAGATGTTGCAAGCGGTCCATTCTCTGCAAGCACAGGTAGCCTCCATTATAGAACGGCAGAGTCAAGTATCCATTCCACCTCATGTAGAGCAACAAGTCGTTTTCCAACCAAAGGAGAATGATCTTAATGCTCTCTATAAGAAATTTCAGAAACAGGGAGCCACTGAATTCTATGGACATGAAGATGCATTGAAGGCAGATTAATGGCTAGAGCACATGGAGGATCTCTTTGACACGGTGGTGTGTACTAATAAACAGAAGATAATACTCACAACTTCAATGTTTCATGAAGTGGCGAAGACATGGTGGAAGAGTGTAAAAAATGCCTACAAAGATATGCCGAGTGCGACTGTCTGGGAAACATTCAAGAGATTGTTCCGGAGAAAGTTTATTCCAGCTCATGTACAAAGGGCCAAAGAAGTCGAATTCTTAGCCTTGCAACAGCAGCAGTTGACAGTGGCATAATATGTGCATAAATTCACACAGTTGTCACACTTTGCCAAGGACATAATTAATACAAAAGAAAAGAAAGTGAATCGATTCATCAATGGCTTGAACCCCAAGTATAAGAATCATGTGATAGCCTTCCAGAGACCAGCTACCTTTAATGATGCAGTGGATCTAGTTTATACTGCAGAACCTAATCTTCAAGAAGAACGAGCGGCTGATTCTAAGAGGCATGCGTTCTTTGGTGCAAGGGGACATAAAAAGTTGAAAGGCAAGCAAGGTGCTTCCAGTTCAGCTAGTAAATCATGTGAGCATTGCGGTAGAGCACATAAAATGGAAAAATGTTGGAGAAAGACAGGTGCCTGCTTGATTTGCGGCTCCATGGACCACCTGATGGCCAAATACTTGATGAACAAATCTTTCCAACCCTAACAATCCAGGCCAGCTGCTTCTACAGGTTAAGGCAGGCCACAGCAATCCCGTCAAGGCCAAAAGTCAAATCACTAGACTGCCCGTGCTTATGCAGTTACTCATGAGGGTGCGAAGAACGCGATTGTAGTAGAAGGTACTATTTTGATTGCGCAAGCTGAAGCTATAGCATTGTTTGATTCGGGGTCTACGCGTTCGTACGTAGCACCTCATTTTGCTGAGCAGTTACGGCAACCGCCTAAGCCACTACCATATGTGTTGGTGGTGTCCACTCCTGTTGGCAAGAGGGTGGAGTGTAGTATATGCTACCCCCAATGTGTGTACGGATCGAAGGGCGTCAACTTCCAGTTGACGTAATTTTACTGTCAATGTTGGACTTTGACGTGATCCTTGGAATGGATTGGCTCGCGAGGTATCGTGCCTGTGTGAATTGTTACAGCAGGATAATTTACTTCGATCTAGGGAATGGGTTCCGTTTCAAAGGCAGTCAGAAGAAATGCACGAGGCGTGTTATCTTCGCATGCAAGGCGGATCAACTGCTACGAAAAGGGTGTGAAGGCTTCATTGCCTTTATCTCGGAGGAGAAAGAACGGAAACAACTCGGAGAGATTTCGGTGGTACGTGACTTCCTGGATGTATTTCCTGACAAAGTTCCAGAGTTATCCCCTGTGTGAGAAGTGGAATTTGCTATTGATCTTGTCCTAGGCACAACACCGATCAGTAAAGCTCCCTATTGTATGGCCCCAGCAGAATTGTTGGAATTGAAGAAGCAATTGCAGGATCTCTTGGATAAGGGGTTTATACGCCCAAGTGCCTCACCCTAGGGAGCTCCGGTTTATTTGTGAAAAAGAAAGACGGCACCTTTCCGATGTGTATTGATTATCGGCAGTGAAATAAGGTGAAAATAAAGAATAAATATCTCCTGCCACATATTGATGAATTATTTGATCAACTTCAAGGTGCTGCATATTGTTCAAAAATTGATTTGAGGTCTGGGTATCACCAACTAAGGGTGAAGGAAGATGACATTCTTAAAACTGCCTTTAGAACGAGGTATGGTCATTCTGAATTCCTCGTGATGCCGTTTGGATTAACCAATGGACCTGCCACTTTTATGGCTCTGATGAATCGGATCTTCGCTCCTTTCTTAGAGTATTTTGTTGTGGTCTTTATTGATGATATCTTGGTCTACTCTAAGATCGCAAAGGAGCATACAAACCATTTGAGAAAAGCCTTGAAATTATTGAGAGAACATCGGCTATATGCCAAGTTGTCAAAATGTGATTTTTGGCTCGAGCAGGTAGCATTTCTTGGACATATCATTTCACAAGACGGATTGACAGTTGATCCAGCGAAAGTTGAAGTAGTTGTGAATTGGCCCATTCCAAAATCAGCGATAGAGATTAGGAGTTTTCTTAGACTTCCAGGATATTACCATCGATTTGTTCAAGACTTTGCTAAGATATCCGCTCCTTTGACCAAGTTAACCTAGAAGAATGTCCCTTTTAATTGAATTGATGAGTGTAAAGCTAGTTTCCATACTTTGAAAGAAAAGTTAACTATCGCTCCAGTATTGACTCTACCTGATGGAGGTGACGGATTTGTAATTTATTCTGATGCTTTCGAGTTGGTTTGGGCTGTGTATTTATGTAGCATGGTAAGGTGATTGCTTATGGATTGAGACAACTCTGAGAAGACAAGAAGAATTATGCCACACATGACTTGGAACTGGCAGCTATCGTGGTTGCTTTGAAGCTTTGGAAACATTATTTGTATGGTATGAAATTTGTGGTACACTCAGATCATCATAGTTTACAATATTAGTTCACGCAGCATGAGTTGAACATGAGGCAACGCAGATGGCTTGAATTCATTAAGGATTATGACTTTCCTATCAAGTATCATCCAGGGAAAGGAAATGTGGTGGCAGATGCACTTAGTAAGAAGTTAGAGACTTTAAATGTTTTAAATAATTTCCTTTTATTGATGCATGATAAACCCGTCGAAGTGAGATTGACAAACAACTATAATGATGCTGGCAAGTACTCTGGTCTTCCAACTTGAAGTGATTCAACAAATTAAGGACTGGTAATTTGAAGATTCGACGTTGAAGCGAATCAGAGACCATATTGGAGAGCGACCGGACTTTCAACTGGAGGATGGAGTATTGTATTTTCAAAACAAGATGTGTGTGTCAGCAATAGATGGCTTGAAGGAGAGCTTGATGACAGAGGCACGTTTTGGTCGTTATGCGATGCACCCAAGGAGTACCAAGATGTACCGAAACTTGACGGATTGGTTTTGGTAGAATAACATGAAAAGAGAAATCGCAGGGTTCATCGCTAAATGTCTAACATGTCAGAGAGTGAAAGCGGATCATCAAAAACCTCCAGGTTCTTTGCATCCATTACAGTTACCTCAGTGGAAGTGGGAACATATTACAATAGATTTATTCTCCGGCTTACCTCTGGTAAGTAAGAAGAATAATGCCATTTAGGTGATTGTGGATAGATTGACTAAGTCAGCCCATTTTCTTCCATTTAAGAAGGGCATGACATTTTCAGCGATGACGAAGAAGTTTGTGGATGAGGTTGTAAGACTTCATGGTACACCTTTGTCTATCGTATCCGATCGTGATAGCCGTTTTGTTTCATCATTTTGGAAAGCTTTCCAAGACGCCATGGGTACCAAGTTGAGTTTTAGTACGGCATATCACCCATAGACGGATGAGCAATCCGAACGGACGATTCAGACATTAGAAGATATGCTACGGGCAAATGTTTTGAGCTTTGACAAAGAATGGGATATACATCTCTCGTTGTGCGAATTCGCTTATAATAATAGCTTCCATGAGAGTATTAGCATGGCCCCATACGAAGCTTTGTATGGACGTAAGTGTCGGAGTCCTGTGTGCTAGGAAGAGGTTAGAACCTAAAGTTTTCACGAACCAATGATTATCGCCGAAAAGACTGAGAAGGTACCGAATGCAATTAAGAATTTGAAGGTTGTGTGGTCGAGACAAAAGAGTTATGCAGATACCCTAGAAGAGCTTTGGAGTTTCAAGTAGGGGATTGGGTTTTCCTAAAGGTCTTGCCGATGAAAGGGATAATACATTTCGGTCAGAAAGGCAAGTTAGTTGCGCGATACGTAGGCCCGTTTGAGATCAATAGTCGAATCGGGACTTAGCATACAGGTTGGCGCTTCCAGTTGAGTTCTCCGGAGTACATGATATATTTCATGTGTTGATGCTTCGTAAGTATGTCTGAAACCCTACCCACGTTATCCAATACGATGATGTACAAATCCAGCCAAATATGTCCTATGTGGAGCGACCACTTTGTATCATTGGAGCCACATAGCAGATCTTGCGAACTAGAACAATATGGTGGGTCAAGGTGCTGTGGGAACATCACGGTCTTGATGAAGCCACTTGGGAATTTGAAGAGCAGATGGCGTGGCAGTGTCCCCACCTCTTCACACAGGTATGTGTTCATTTCAAGGACGGAATGATGCTTAAATGGGGGAGGATGTAACACTCGGACCCAACTTAAGCTAGCTTAGTGACTAATTAATGGCGAATTAGCTGTTGTATGTGTTATGACTTTGCTTTTGTTTCGTTCTGGGTCGTGGATAGGTAGTTGGGTTGAGTTTAACCTGGGTTAGCTAGACATGAGCCCTTTTTTCGTAATTTTTGATTTTGTGTGAATTCGTCATTCATGCATCATCTTAGCGTCATCACATGCATCTTGTCAAGCTTGTTGATTTCCATAACTGACTCGCATGTGTTGACCCATAAAATTTTGCAAACAATGCAGCTAAGGCATTACAAGTTTTGGATTATAAATTTCCAAAACAGATGAAAATGGGCCACATACGCGAAAACCCAAAATCTGGCCTTGTCGTGACCCAGCCTGCGGTCACGGACTTTCAAAAGATGTTCCCACGATTTTGGGTGGTTTTCCTCCACTCCTCTTCGAAATCCAACTCCCCACAACTACTATTAACTCCCCAAAACTGCACAAAACTGATTGGGAGTCTATAAAAAGAGCAAATTTTGAAGGAACAAAGAGGGGAACACATACACAAAGAAGAAAAGAGAAGAAATCAAAGAAAGAAGCACTTAAAGCAACAAAGAAGCAAGCTCCAGCAGCACTTCCACGACCATTCCCACCTTTTTTTCTCAGTTTTGAAGGTGAGCAAGAAAATTTAGAAGGAGAGAAGGAAGTGGAATGGCCAAAGTCCATACTATGTTCGTACGACGCCAATTTCTGAGAGGATGACATTGTCACCTCTGTTTCTCTTATTCGTAGGGCTTCTTAGCCATTGCAAGAGTTGTGAAAGAACTCTCTCTAGGCCTCATTTTGTTCCTTGAAAATGATAGGTTCAAAATGACACAACTCCGGCTTCAAATTTGCCCATTTCGGACTTGAAATAAAAACACAGTCCGTAAGCACGAATGATGAGTTACAGCGGTTTCAATTGATTCTATGGTTAAATGTGATCTTCTTGATGGTTGTCCACCACTCCAAAGTCATGAAAATGGAGTTCCAACACTTGAAAGAAGTTCCAAGAAAGAACCAGCGCGAACAGCACAAAAAACGGAGGCAAACAGTGGCTTCACGGCCATTGTCTGTCAGTGACCGTGACCCACGGTCACTGGCAGGTTCCAGTGACCGTGGGTGAGTCACGGTCACTGAAAGGCCTCCGTGACCGTGAGTGAGTCATGGTCACTGGAAGGCCCCAGTGACCGTGGGTGAGTCACAGTCACTGGAATGGGGCAGTGACCGCGGGTCACGGTCACCCCCCATTTTTTCCTCTTTTTCACATTTTCTTCCACTTATGTATATTTTCTTGTATTTTCTAAATTGAGATCACATCTAAGACTTGAGGGAGGGGTTGTAAACTTTCAAAATGTATGTAAATAACCTGCATCCCTGCCGTCAGGGTACTTGAACCCATGTAAACAAAAGGAAAATTAATGATGAACTGTAATTAATTCCCATTCTTCTTAACGCTTGAAGTGCGTAAATGTCGGACCTTGATTCCGTAATTCATTTCCACGCCTACATTTTTTAAGCGTGATCAGAAGATTGGCACCGTTTGTGGGAAATTATATGCCCTAATTTGTGATCAAATTTGATGAAAAATGCATGAAAGCGCTGAAAATTGCTGAAAAGTGCTGCTGTTGCCCTGAAAACTGCCGCTGTTGCCCTGAAAACTGCCGCTGTTGCACTGTAATTGCTGCTGTTGCACCGAAAGTGCCGCTGTTGCACTGTGACTGCTGTTGTTGCACTGAAAGTGCTGCTGTTGCCCTGAAAACTGCCGTTGTTGCACTGTAACTGCCGCTATTGCACTCAAAGTGCCGCTGTTGCACTGTAACTGCTGCTATTGCACTGAAAGTGCTGCTGTTGTGTTGAAGAGTGCCGCTGTTGCACTGTAACTGCTGCTGTTGCACTGAAAGTGCTGCTGTTTCATTGAAAACTGCTACTAAAAGCCTGTGACCGGGGCACACGGTCACTTACCTATTTTTATGATGACAAAGGCTTATTTAACCTCCAATTACACCCATACAAGACCTTTTGATATCTACAATGGGTTTGAAAATATCATTAAATGACTTTTGCACCTTGAAGTGCATATTATTCATACAAATGAAGGCATTGGGCACCTTGATGTGCGTACATTTGCCATTAATTGGAAGAATTCACACCTTCATGTGTGTACATTTGCCATTTGATTGGAAGAATTTGCACCTTGATGTGCATGAACCAAATCATCACCCTTTTCACTTTAGAAGAGTGATGATTCAGTTCAAAGGGCTTCTGACCTATATAAAATGTTTATTAAATCAGTGATAAGACCAACGATATTGTAATTATGCATTGTCCGGCGTCAACCACTGATGGATCTTGTGTGGTCATTGTGATAGTGGTGCAGGCTTGATCCTGTGGGCCCTATCCCTTTGATTGATCCAACCCTCTCTTGCTTATAAGTTTGACACAGATAGTTCAGATATGCTGCTGAAATTTTGGTAGCCAGGACTAGTCAGCATAGCATGCTTTTAAGCATGACTCGATAAACTTGAAATGCTGCAGAAATTCTGACAGTAGGGATAGTCAGCATAGCATAATGAGATGGGATTTATGCCTATATCTAACCATTTCGGTTCAAAACCATGTTGGTCTAGATGACATCTATAAACCATTCCGGCTAGCCCAAGAGGCAGCCATGTTGGTTATACCACTAATATAGTCCTGTGGGCTTAATTTTTGCAGAGACATCATGGGTTCCCTGATCATCACTTTTGATGAGGCCAAGGAGAGGCTCTCTAAAATATCCATCACTCAAAACAAACCAACTGTAAGAGCATCAAAAAAGGCTCGAATGGACTTTACTGCCCCTATGTCAAGAGTCTCAGTATTTCAGAGATTCCCTATTCCAACAGGCTCTATAACTTCAGCTGATCCAAATGGGTCATCAGTGACCCTTAAATTCATCAAGAAGACTAAAACTTCCAAATCTTGGGTTTCCAAATACGCCCAGAATCCGTTTGGAGTTTTCAACAAGGTTCAGAAGGAACCAAATCACAAACTGAAGTCAGAAGGCAGTAATCTTCATATCACCAAGCCTCGTCTGGGGGCAAGGCAGGTCCGGTCCACGGATCATAAATCAATGGTACTTAACAAGTCACATTTAATGACTGCTCAATGCTTAAAGTCACCACTTACTAGGCCCAAACAGCGGGTCATTACCAAGCAAACACCAAAGGACTTCCGGCAATTCCTAACTCGTAAGAAGGTCCAGAAGGGTGCATCCATCCCTAGATACAGCACGTGGTCACCTCAACCACACACTCCAAAATCCATTATGGCTGAGAACAAACTCTTGGCCTCAGTTGAAGATAATATTTTCTATCCTCTAACTCAAAAAGAAAGATGGAGGTTTGGCAGGGGGCATCTACCTTCTATCATAGTGGCACCTTCTCCGCTATCTTCACCCCAAGGCTTATCATATGGCGCTGAAGGCAACAAACAAGCTGAGCAATTGGTCATCAATAATTCGACCGATCTTTTTCATTTCAAAGATTCGCTCCAACAGAAGAAAGTGCAAAAGAAAAAGAACAAGGGGGGTCCTATTGACATCCTTTCACTTCCCACTTCAGATTCCATGGATTGGGAACGAGTGACAAGCACTTCCAGGCCGTTGGTTGCCAAGTTTAAAGATCAAACCTCAGCAGCCAAGATGGCTAACCAACTCAAGAAGAAAGCTTTAGCCCATTACAAGGACCAAACTCAGAAGTTGTCACAGTGCAAGATCACTAAAAAATGGGTGGTTAAAGAAGATGATCCGGACTTGACCTCGTCTTGCATGGTCGGGCTAGGTTCAATTCGAAGAATTACTCGGAGTATGGCTCGGACTCAATTACAAGAGTCTGATTCAAACTCTCATTCAAGTAGCACTTCTGAAGGTCATGTCAAAACTGATTCTGACAATGATCCTATCATTATCTTGGATACAAAAGATAGTCAATCTACTCCTCAAGCATTAACATCATCCTATCCCCGTCAGTACACTATGTTTATGGCTGAAGGGAATGGAACTAGCAAGGATGGAAATGACGATGTTAGTGGAAGTAAAGATGCTCACGAAAAAGATGCTAGTGAAAATGACAATGTTAGTGATGTTGTCAAACAACAAGGAGCTATGATCGACCACTTAACTGCCCAAGTGAAAATCTTAACAGATAAGCTAGGTGGTCTGGATAAAGTTCAAATAAATCCTCCATTTGCCAATAGAAGAGAACAAGCAATGATCATGAAGAATGCCACTAAAATTGACTTTCTCACAGCTCAATTCAAGTCCCTAACAGACAAGGTGATAGCTGCAGGTTTTACTGGTGGTGATCATTCATCAATCCTTGGTCTTCATGCAAATCCTGAAAAACATGTGACCTTCAAATAAGTTGAAGAGATACTGACAAAATCAAAAGTGGAGACCAGAATGAAAAAGAAAGGTATTACACCCAAGTATCCCCCAGAATTTGATCTGGTTCCATTTCCACCAGATTATAAACTTCCGACTTTCCAACTATACCTTGGGAAAGGGTCGGCATATCAGCATATTGTGCATTTCAAATCACTCCTAGGAAGCCTGCCAGAGTTAGATGCACTAAAAATAAGACTATTCGTCGGCACATTGAAAGGAGTCGCCTTCGATTGGTACAAGCAGTTACCAGAACTCTCATTCATGACATGGCCGATCACAGAAGAGAAGTTCTTACTCGATTTTCAGGAGGAGGATCAAACAGTCACCTTTGCTATGCTCAGCAGCACAAGGCAGGGAGGCAACGAAACTGCACAGGTCTTTATAATAAATGGAGAGCATTATCCTATAAATGCTTGGAACAACCATCTCAAAGGGCAACGATCGAAATGTGCAAAACCAATTTGCTACCAGAAATCAAGGCTATCATACTTAGTCATAAAACTAAGTCTTTGGCTCGATTGGTTGAAGTTGCCACTGATGCAGAACTAACTCTCAAAGAGATCAGTCAAAGTCAAAGCTATATTGAAGATGCCTTCTCTGAGAACTCTTAAAGAACTCAAGGGATTGCAGGGCAAACTTGCCTACATTTGTGGCCTCAACTCCAGGCAAACCTCTCATCCTCTATATTCAAGCTCTTGATCACTCTCTGGGGGCATTGCCAGCTCAAAAGAAAAACAAGGAAATTACACCACTATATTATTTCCAATGAAATGTATTTGGTTTCCAACACCAATCCACTGAAGGTATTTGTGACAAAAGCTGGTGCACTAAGAGATCGTCTATCCAAATGATCTATTATTTTCTCTCAATATGAACTGCTGTAAAGAATCCAATGTTGTCCCTCCATGGCATAGAACACTGCAGCTAATGGACTTGTTGCAGCTTTCAACAAGACTATTTGCAAAATTTTGAAGAAAATGGTCTCTGCCAACAAAAGGTTGGAGTACCAAACTTCCAGAAGCATTGTGGGCATACAAAACTACTGTTCGTAGTCCGACCAAATAAACACCATATTCCTTGGTTTATCGTTGTCAAAATGTGATACCCTTATAAATTCAACTTCCTTCTCTTCGGGTAGCTATGATGAAAAAAATACACTAAAAAAAAAAAAAAGAATACCAAGCTCAGACTCCAAGAGCTAAAGAGCCTTGATGAGAAAAGGCTTGCTGCTTGACAAAGCATCAAACTCTATCACGCTCATATGACTGGATCTTTTGATAAGAAGGTAAAAAATACAAAGCTTACAAGAAAAGAGACTTAGTCCTTGCAGTCAAAAGGCAGATGTTCTCCACACACATGTCAAAAGGCAAATTTAAAGTCAAATGGGAAGGACCTTTTATTGTCAACAAGGTTTACACCAATGGTGCACGCGCACTCCTCAAACTTGAAGGAGATAGATGCATGATGTTTAACAATGGAAAACTTCTCAAGAAATATATACCTGAATTGGTACACCCAAACCATGTACAATGTACCCAAACCATGTACAGTGTACATTCTCACTCCTAACCAAAATCAAAATCCTCTGGTTTCGAGCCTTACAACCTATGACTTGTAACCAAAATCCCTTAGATTTGTATAAAATGACTGCGAGGATCAAGTCCTTCGACCCCTCTAGTCAAACCTTTGTTACTTGGATAATGTCCTTACAAGACCCCTTGTAACATCCAGCTATATAGATTAAGTCTTTTTGCATATCCTGTATAGCAAAACTTAGCTGTATGGAATAAGTCTTTTTTTAGACCCCATATAGCTAATCCTTAGTTTTATAGAATAAGTCTTTTGTAGACCCTATATGACTACCTTCGGTTATATAGAACAGGTCTTTTTGCAGACCCTGTATAACCAAAATCAAAACAAAAACCAAAACCAAATCTTTGTCCTAAGGAATAAGTCAAAGATCCCGGGAAAGCCTCACACATGGGTTCCGGATAACATCCACTTTGTTTGACCCCTTTCGACACCAAAAGGATCAAGTCATGGACCCTGGAGAAAGCCTCATACATGGGCACCGGATAACGTCCCCCTATATGACTCCCTCATTTTTGATTTGTGGATCCAACAGATCGCAAATCACACTTTATACAAGTCTAAGAAAACCAAACCAAACAAACCATCCACATAACCATATCAAACCTCCACAAAAAATCAACCCAAACACCTATACCAATGACAAAAATAGAAAGAAAAACATTTTCCATTGATATCCATTTTAAAGTTCGAATACAAGCAATGAAGTCAATGTACACATGGCCTCCAGGGCTAATCAAAAAAAGCAAAACCATCAAATGGAAGGTACAGCAGAGAATCTCGTCCAGCTTACACCAATACGAATACCAGTTTCTTGATGACAAAGCCTTAGCTCTCTGGAGCCACAAATTGACATCAGATGCTTCATTTGGGTCTTTCGGATCAGGCTTTCTTGTGGTCTTACCCTTGGCACGACTTTTAGGTGCCGCGGTAGTGGCAGTTACAGGTGCTTTACCCCTTCTATCTGCAAAACAAATCAAAAGAAAGGAAAGATGGGTATCAGTAACAATGATATGGAACTTCTCAAAAAAAAAAAAAAAATTTCGGCAGCATCTCCCCTTAGTATAAGGCCAAAAGGAGAAGGCAATACTCAGTTCTAAGACCAAGAATTGGCATCAAAGGCACACTTAAGTCTCAAAACCGAGGCTCTCGGTCCAAACAGATGTTCAAGCATCTTAAGACCTTTTCAGGGGGCAGCAGGTTCGTGTTAAGCACAAAAATGGCATTCTATAATTCCCATAGAGGCTATGGTGATTCGATTTATGCTTTCACTATGCTAAAAAAAAAAAAGAAGTCATAATAGTTTCCTAGAATCTGTGGCTAGCTTTACCACTATTTGGTCAGAAGCATTCTCGCTAATAACAAAGTCAATTCATATGAGTCACCATAGCAGGAGATAAAATCATTTGGATGGCCTGTGATTAAGAGCCGCTTTGCCATGGTTGTATTTGGATAATGCCTAGCCTGAACTTGAACACAAATATCAGAAAGAGAAAAAGAACTGCAGCCCATTCAATTCAGTCTACATGAGTACTCTGCGACCATGGAATTAACCAAGCCAAGACAGCAAAAGGTCAGAAGCAAATTCAGCAAAGTTTTTTCAGTCATGACTGTGAACACTTTACAAATTGTTTCAATCATGACCATGGATCACAACAGTTGTTTTGGCTTGCTCGATGTGGACTCTACCAGAGAATGAAATTCAGGGCTCCATCATGTGCCAAGAAAATCAGTTGAATCCAGCAAGACAGCAATGGCTGTGATTGAGAATGCATTTGGGCAATCCCAAATTTAATAAAACAGCACCACAGCAGAAGACAGGAAGTGAATTCAGTAAATTTTTCAATTGAGCATTCCATCAAATAGCTGGTGACCAGGAGCCCCTGCAGATAGTGCAGGTTGTAATCCGAATGGAAATATGGGTTTTGGTATAAGAAGACAAGAAAGAAGAAAGCAGAAGGGCGGAACAGAACCCAGACTCAATTCCATCTTGCCATTTGCTGTAACCGTGAGTGCGCTCACACAGTCAGTCACAAATCAGCCATGACCACAGTGTTTGCCCGGACTGTGCCACAATTTGAAAACATTCATCATGCAAAATCAGATCGTGTTATGCATCCAAAAGAAGAATGAAGAAATCCCAGGCAAAACTCAAGTTGTCTATTTGGCCATGACAGAGTTTGGAGAAGTTAAGATACAGAAACTTACCGACCATGGCAATAATCTTCAGTCAACAAATCCACAAGATGGAAGGTGGAAGAAGAAAACTGAGATGAAGCTTGAAGTCTCAGTCTATCTCTCTTAATCGGTTCAATTTGGGCTCTCGATTTCTCTCTCTCTCTGTCTTTCTCCCTCTTTTCTGATTTCTTTCTCTTTCAGTTTTCTCTCTCTCTCCCACTCTCTGTCTCACTCGGTCTCCTTTTCCCTCTTTTCTCTCTCTTTTTTTCTCTCTCTCCCGGTCTCTCTCTCTTTTCTCTCTCTCCCGGTCTCTCTCTCTTTTCTCTCTCTCTCGGTCTCTCTCTCTCCTGGTCTCTCTTTTCTCTCTCTTTTTTCTCTCTCCCTCCCGGTTTCTCTGTCTCTCCCGCCTCTATCTCTCTCGTTCTCTCTCTTTTCTCTCCCGTTCTCTCTCTTTTCTCTCTCTCTCCCGGTCTCTCTCTTTTTTTCTCTTTTCTCTCTCTCTCCCAGTCTTTCTCTCTTTTCTCTGTTTCTCCCGCTCTCTCTCTTTTTTCTCTTTTCTCTCTCTCTCCCGGTCTTTCTATTTTTTTCTCTTTTCTCTCTCTCTCCTGGTCTTTCTCTCTTTTCTCTCTCTCCCGGTCTCTCTCTTTTCTCTCTCCCTCCCGGTCTCTCTCTCTTTCTCGCTGTTTTTTTTCCCTCTTTCACCGCTCTCTCACTTTCTCTTTTCTCTCTCTCTCACGGTCTCTCTTTCACTTTTCTCTCTCTCTGTTTCTTTTTTTTCTTTCCTTTTCTCTCTCGGTCTCTCTCCCTCTTTCACGATCCTTCTCTCCCTTTCTCCCAATTTTTTTTCTTTCTCTCGGTCTCCTTTTTTTTTTAGTTAAAAAAACGCTCGGTCTCCCTTTCTCTTTGTTGGTTTGAGCAAAAAATAATAATAATAATAAATTTTTTCTGTTTGGCTTCCTTACCCACGGTCACTGCTATTCCTAAGTGGAGCCCGCTATTTGATGCCAGCACATAGAGCAGGGAGGTCCAAAATCACTTAATGGTCCAAAATTGGGAATTTCCCCTCAATTACTGTTGGTCATTCCGCCCACGATTACTGTTAATTGCTTTTCATTTCCCACGATCATTGCGAACTTGAATTAGGGGAGCCCACTACCTAATCCCTTCAAGATCAAGTCATTGACGTGTCACCCTTCTTCCCACAAATACAATTTGGTAAAAATCAGTGGAGTCTAAAACCTTGATCAAGTCTCAATGGATTCATCCTTCTTCATCTATGGTCCCTGTGATTTTTTAAGCAATGGAATCCATAACATGATGACCCATCCTTTCGTATTCAATTATTTGAAATTCCTATGATGGGTCTACTTGGGGTAATTTACAAAAGAAATAATCTTATTTTTAGGGTATTTTGAGGGAAATTATACAAAAAGAAAAGATGCGGAGTCTTTTTCCAAATCAACTTTGGGTCAAAACTTGATTTCAAACCAATGTCCCAAATTGTTTTTTTATCAAAACTCATAAAAGCCAATCTCTTTCAAAACTACATCTCATCATGTCAAGCCGAGTCAAAACCCAAACTTTGATTTTTGAAAATGAACCAAAAATCCATGAAGATCCAAATCCAAATCCATTTTTACTAAAACTTTTGATTTTCTTAAAACCTCAGGGATTCTTTTTGTGGGTATTCCCCACATCCCCACAGAGACGCCACTCTGGATATCTGTGAAAAATAGGTCAAAAGAAAATCAAATTCATTTCTAAAATCCAAACAAAATTCATAAACTTTTGAATTTTCTAAATACCTAAGGGATTCCTTTATGGGTGTTCCCCACAGTCCCCACGGAGATGCTACTTTTGATATCTGTGAAAATAGGGCAAAGAAATTCAGATTTCTTATGTCTTTTCAAAATTCCGTCGTCAAACCCTTCATGATTTTTATCAAAATTTTCAAATCCCTAGTTTAGGCCTACAACCTACCTTGACAAATTGTCTTTTCATCAAGCCATCCATCATTCCCACAGATCGGCTATTTCGAGGCACAATGGTTATTATTCTATAATCATTGCACCTCGAAGGGGCACTTGTTGACCCATAAAATTTTGCAAACAATGCAGCTAAGGCATTACAAGTTTTGGATTATAAATTTCCAAAATTGTCAAAGCACTTGAGTCTCATCTCAGCTCAAATCAGTTTCGGAGACTCTTTGTCGGCTCTTTGGGAACCACTGCGGGACTTGACACTTCCACATGTTGCAGCGAGCTCCTATTCAATGAAATGCTTTCAAGTATATCTAAAGACTATTTCTTAAAGATTTAGAGCATTTGGACGTTATTTGGATTCAAACTTGGTTCAGATGATGGTATACTATGCTCTGTGGATCCCTATGCAGAGTGATATCCCATGAAGATCAAGGTAGCTGGAACTCTCAGAGGAAGTTCAAATTTCTGGTTGAACAGACATCAGCAAACTCAAAAGCCACAAGCGTGTCAGCCTGAAGTCAGTTCCCCCCCAAGCCAGGGGGTCATTGACCAAAGTCCTGCTTCTCGATGTCCAAAATTGATGAAATTTGGGCGCGAAGCTTCAGTCATGCTCAGAAGATACTTTACAAATCTTCAAGACGAAAAGACTCTGTTTGGCCTAAATTTCATTACATGTCAGCTTAGAGGACAATAATCCCAAATTTGGGGGTCATTGGCTCAGATCTTACTTCCAGAAGGCCAAAGCAGATAAAATTTGGAACAAACGCTCAAAGAATGCCCCAAGTTATTCTCCCAAAGTTTCAAGTCAAGGGGAGGCTGTTCGGATAGAAAACAGGCTAACTATCTCAATGTGGAGTGAATAGTGACCTAACACATGCAATGAATAGGTTACTGTTTGAAATCCTATTTCCTCAAATCCAAACTGCATGAAATTTGGTTGAATACTCCAAGATGTTTTTGACGTCAGTCCCTCCAAGTTTCAAATCAAACTGAGGTCATTTGGGCTTCAAACAGCTGAAACAAGGACCCATTTTTATGAAAAGTGAACTGGAGAGTTGACCAGCTTCAGATGGTCAAACAGAGCTGAAACTTCTGTGAAACACTCAAAATAGTGTCAAGAAGCATTCCTCCAAGTTTTGTGGCGATTGGACACCGTTTGGACCCCAAACAGGCGGAAACAAGCCACATATGCAAAAATCTAAGAATGGGCCTTGGGAGTGACCGGGGCCCACAAACAAAAGGAGTTGACCAAGTTCAAGTGGTCAAACAGAGCTGAAACTTCTGTGACACACTCAAAATAGTGTCAAGAAGCGTTCCTCCAAGTTTCGTGGTGATTGGACGCCGTTTGGACCCTGAGCAGGAGGAAACAATCCACATATGCAAAAATCCAAGAATGGGTCTTAGGAGTGACTAGGGCCCTCAAACAAAAGGAGTTGACCATGTTCAGGTGGTCAAACAGAGCTGAAACTTTTGCAACACACTCAAAATAGTGTCAAAAAGCATTCTTCCAAGTTTCGTGGCGATTGGACACCGTTTGGACCCCGAACAAGCGGAAACAAGCCACATATGCAAAAATCCAAGAATGGGCCTTGGGAGTGACCGGGGCCCACAAACAAAAGGAGTTGACCAAGTTCAGGTAGTCAAACAGAGCTGAAACTTTTGTGACACACTCAAAATAGTGTCAAAAAGCATTCCTCCAAGTTTTGTGGCGATTGGACACCGTTTGGGCCCCGAACAGGCAGAAACAAGCCACATATGCAAAAATCCAAGAATGGGCCTTGGGAGTGACCGGGGCCCACAAACAAAAGGAGTTGACCATGTTCAGGTGGTCAAACAGAGCTGAAACTTCTATGAAACACTTAAAGTAGTGTCAAGCAGCATCTCTCCAAGTTTCGTGATGATTGGACATCATTCGGGCCTCAAACAGTTGAAAATAGATCGCATATGCAATGTTCCAAAAGTGCGCCTTGTCCATGACTGGGGCCCAATTAATGAAAAAGTTGACCAACTTTCCAAAGTCAAAACGGCCTGAAATTTTTATGACATGTAGAAAATAGTGTCAAGAAACATCCCTCCAAGTTTTGTGGCAATCGGACTTTGTTTGAGCCCAAAACAGATGAAAATGGGCCACATATGTGAAAACCCAAAATTGGGCCTCATCCATGACCCAGCCTGCGGTCACGGACTTTCAAAAGATGTTCCCACGATTTTGGGTGGTTTCCCTCCACTCCTCTTCGAAATCCAACTCCCCACAACTGCTATTAACTCCCCAAAACTGCACAAAACTGATTGGGAGTCTATAAAAAGAGCAAATTTTGAAGGAACAAAGCGGGGAACACATACACAAAGAAGAAAAGAGAAGAAATCAAAGAAAGAAGCACTTAAAGCAACAAAGAAGCAAGCTCCAGCAGCACTTCCACGACCATTCCCACCTTCTTTTCTTAGTTTTAAAGGTGAGCAAGAAAATTCAGAAGGAGAGAAGGAAGTGGAATGGCCAAAGTCCATACTATGTTCGTACGACGCCAATTTCTGAGAGGATGACATTGTCACCTCTGTTTCTCTTATTCGTAGGGCTTCTTAGCCATTGCAAGAGTTGTGAAAGAAGTCTCTCTAGGCCTCATTTTGTTCCTTGAAAATGATAGGTTCAAAATGACACAACTCCGTCTTCAAATTTGCCCATTTCGGACTTGAAACAAAAACGCAGTCCGTAAGAACGAATGATGAGTTACATCGGTTTCAATTGATTCTATGGTTAAATGTGATCTTCTTGATGGTTGTCCACTGCTCCAAAGTCATGAAAATGGAGTTCCAACACTTGAAAGAAGTTCCAAGAAAGAACCAGTGCGAACAGCACAAAAAACGAAGGCAAACAGTGGCTTCACGGCCATTGTCTGTCAGTGACCGTGACCCACGGTCACTGGAAGGCCCCAGTGACCGTGGGTGAGTCACGGTCACTGAAAGGCCCCAGTGACCGTGGGTGAGTTACGGTCACTGGAATGGGGCAGTGACCGCGGGTCACGGTCACTCCCCATTTTTTTCTCTTTTTCACACTTTCTTCCACCTTATGTATATTTTCTTGTATTTTCCAAATTGAAATCACATCTAAGACTTGAGGGAGGGGTTGTAAACTTTCAAAATGTATATAAACAACCTGCATCCCCGTGGTCAGGGCACTTGAACCCATGTAAACAAAAGGGAAATTAATGATGAACTGTAATTATTTCCCATTCTTCTTAACGCTTAAAGTGCGTGAATGTCGGACCTTAATTCCGTAATTCATTTCCACGCCTACATTTTTAAGCACGATCAGCATGCAAACAACGTCGTTTGTTTCCATTGGACGGTTAATTGACTCAACCTGTAATTATCATTAATCTGTGGACTTTTATATAATTTTCTCAATCCTTATCTTATTAAACCAACTGCTTGCACCGACTTACTCATTCTCCTCTTCCTCTTAGCGTCATTTCTTTTTCTTTCCTTTTTTTCCTTTCTTTTTCCATGATTAAGCCAAGAAAAGGGAGAACCCTTTTACACACACGCTCCTGATCCAGCTCTTGTGTACTCTAAGGTAAGTCTTGAGTTCTTAATAATCTCTACAAAGCTTGGATTCTTCTTTTACACTACATGCACTCAACGTCTCTCTCTCTCTCTTTCTTCTTGTATGCATATTTGTTAGAGTTGTGTTTTGACATCGAATTTGAGCCAATGGACAACTATTTGTATGACACAGCTCATTTGAGGCTAATATAAGCACGATTTGGATGAACAAAAATTGTATACGATGATTGCTTATATTCTTCTTGATCTTGTATGTGTTGTGTGAATTACAGCACTTCACGTATCATATTTACATTGGATCGTTGTCTGTTATCCCAAATATTTCCTTTCAGTTCGTTCTGTAATAGGTTCAAAACATGTCTCTCTCAAGCTTACGGCTAAGTCGTAAGATGTTTACGGCTCAAGTTCCAAAGAGCTACAAAACTCGATTTTACTCTACGGTCAGGCTACGGTTAAATCGTAGAATGCACTACGGCTAAGCCGTAGGCTAGCCGTGACATAATCGTAGGTCAAGTTACGGCTTGACTTCCAGAAAACAAAAAATGGAGAATACCTTCTACTGTCCAGCCACGGCTAAGCCATACCTAGCCGTGGTTGAGCCGTAGAACAACCATGGTGACGCCGTAAGAAGGAGCACGGGTTAGCCCTGGCTCGCTGTAAATGTGGATGAATAGTCTGGGGAACAACGGCTAAGCGTAGTACATAATACGGCTAAGCTGTAAGATGTCTATGGCTAAGCTGTAGGTCACCCATGGCTAAGCCGTAAGACCATTGAAAAGTAAGAAAGGCAGGTATTAAAGAGATCTTGTAGGGCCTTTGAGCTAGAATGTAAGCGACTTTAACTTGCCCAATGGAATATGAGAATCGCATGAATGGTCTTGAGGGCTGTGACCTATTCATCTATGTTGTCTAGTTGTTAAGCATCTCTCCATGGGTGTTGGTTTAAGGGACTTCATACACTCTCCCGATACAATGCAATACGATAAGAAAGACAACTGTGTATCAGATAACTTAAAACCGCATCATCATGCAGGTTAGAAACATTGGATAACTAGATTAGGGTTGGCCAGTAAAGTATCTTGATTTTAGCAAATTGATTGCATGGCATATTGAATAACGACGATTGTCCTCCACTCTTATGTATGGAATGAATAGCATATACATTTGATATTATTTGATATGTATGATTATTGCTATTAACTTGAGTACTGTATGGGTTGAATGTACTATCGTATTTCCTATATGATATGCATGTCTTACTCAAGTTCAAGTATGTGATTGATTCAATATGGTCAGGCACTACTCAGCCTCAACCTTAGGATACCTGGAGTGGTTGACTTTGGCATAGTATGTGTGGTACCGCTGCATTGTGTTTATTTCTTGGGGCTTTTGGACCCCAGGAACCCGAGACCCATTCGTACCCTAATCCAGTCGATGGTGTTCTCAGTATGTAAAGATCCGTAAAGGGAGGATATGGCAAATGTAGTAACCACATAGTAAAGTATATGACATGTTTACATTGATTCTTATAGCATGATTTATTTGACAGCACAACTTGCCTAGTGTACGAACTTGGAACTCTATGAATGATCAGTTGTTACTTATTCTGCTAGACACAATGCATGTTAACTTATTGTTGCTTATACCTTGCTGAATCATTATAATCATGAGTTGTCCTTAGTGTTGCAGGCTCAGATCCCCTACCGACCCCTTGTCGGTTAGCCAGACTCCAAAGGAGATCGTAGACGCCCCGTCAGGGTTAGAGGAGTGGATGTGAGCACTCCACTAGAGAGCGACATGTCATGCATATAGGTCTTCTTTGGTATAGGATGTAATTGGTTTTGTTTTGTTAGTGGTATCTATATTTTGTATATTGGCTCACTCTTGTACATCCTATACTTCATGTGGTTTTTGATGGATATTCTTTTGGATATTAGTTTGCTTTAGTGTCTCTCCTCTTGTTATGCAATAATACTTACAGCTTCCGCGTACATGTATTGGCACGTGTGAAATTTCCTTGTGCGGTGCATTTAGACGGGGTCTAAGTGTGGGCGCACGGGAGTACATGTGTCATTGATTAGGTTTAACCTTAATCCCCGATTTCCTGGGCTCGGGTTGTGACAGAATTCGACGGCAATCTAAAACATTATGCATACTGTGCCTTGCTGTGAAGAGTTATACCATACTTATTTTGTTTAGATAAGACATAACCTATTAGTTTTACTGTAAGGCAATAAACCATGCCAAGTAAAACCAAACAGTTGCCATTACTTTGGTCCTACAAATAATAGCAGTGACTCAGAAATGAAGAGCATATTGTTATTTATAGCTAAAAGTACACTATCATTTAATTCAAGGTCCATTATTCTGTATCGGTCCTGTCAGATGGAGAAGTGACCTATACTAATAATCACCCTAAATCATCCATATAAGAGTTTGTAGTGGAGATTTCATAATTAATTTATCCGATGAGGTGGAAGACTCCAAGGTCAACATATAAATCAATTACATTTCCTACAAAATAATGATGGAGATTGTGAGAACTAAGAAGTTCCTTCTCTTACTTAGTTATTTAATAATGAGGGTTCTTGTATAACAATTTAATAGGGCCAGTTTAGAATTTTGAAGTAATACGTTACCAAGATGTTTAGGTTACCCTATCTTTACGCATCATAACATTGGTATGATTAATAAAAGATAGAGTTCAATTTTATTTGCAAATCATATGAATGCTTCCTATTTCTCCATTCTAAATAGTATTAAACAGATCTAATATTATATAGAGCAGGTTATGATAATTATAGACATTCAAGCACAAAAAAGATATACAACCAACATAAGAGTCCTAGTTATCTTGGTCAAGTAGGATCCTTTGTCTTCTTGATTAACACTTCTTTAAAACATGCGCTCGTAGAGGGGGTGCATGGGTGTCCTAAGGTGGGGATCGAGCTGCCTAGTCAGGTCGTGGGGGCCTAGGGGGTAATGCCCTCGAACCGGATGTTTTTCATGAAGTTCTTCCTTCAAAATCAAATATCTGCCTTCAAAACCTATGTCCTTCTTTTAAAAAAAAATTACATTGAATCCTAGGCCTCTTAATGAACGGAGTTCATATGTTATATCAGTATAATTACATCACCATGAAAAATTACATTGAATCCTAAGCCTCCTAACGAACGGAGTTCACATGCTATATCAATATAATTACAATACCATGAAAACTTGAAAATATGTAAAACAGTAACCACGGATTTGATTCATGGGATCCATTCACATAACATTTACACATGGAGACCATGATAGCTTGATCAATCATTGCAAAACAAAGGTTAGATAGTTAGCTACAAAACAAGGGTTAGTTACAGCAAATGCAATCCACGTTTTTGTATAGGAACCTATAATCTTACTATGTTTTCTTCAATCCATGCGCAGTATCAAGATTGGCTTTGATACTACTGTTGGGAGGCAATGTCACGCCCCGATCCCAGGAATTTGGGGATTTGAGTGGGCCCTCAGGGCGTGGATACGTAATCCCATAGAAATCCGTGCCCTAAAGAATTATACACGAATTCCTACAAGGGAGATTCCACAGGAGCGTGTGAGGTATGCTGACACACGTACAAACATAATTTATCATAAACAAGATCCTGCGAAATACTCAATAATTATTAAGAGCACACGAATTCATAGTCTATTAACTTTCAAAGGTAAACATATATACATACATATAACAGTGTTGAAGTCTTTAATACATTCCAAAAAGACTACTTATGTGTTTGATACAAAAGGTCCCATGAATAGGCGCACTCCGTGGGATGGCTAGTAAAAGACGTCGCCATCTTTCCAGTCATCTACATCCCGAGGTACCATTGGGGTACCCTCCGGGTGCACGTCAGTGTCCGCGGTGGGACTGGAAGCTGAACTTGCAACACCCAGGGTAACACTGTTAAAACGACGGTTAAGCAAGTACTGAGGCATACGAAACAAGTATGACATAATATATCAATAAGAATAATCACTGAACATGATGCATAAGGGAGAAATTACAACTTAAATGTCATATATACTGATTGGCAACACGACGCTCTATTCTCCCAAAAGGGAGCATACACATATCGTATGGGTCGCTAGGGGATCAGGCTAGCTTCCCGAGGAGTGCCGACTACTCCTCCATAAACCTACTGCAGTGGTGACATACATAACGTATACCCAAAAGGGCGTAAGCTGAGTGGTGCCGACTCATATCCAATCGTATCAGTCATATCATACCGTTGGCTAACAAGCTCGTACTCATTAGAAGCTCTGGCTTGTCAGACACTCACTCAATAGAAGCTCAGGTCTGAATTTGCCTTAGGGTTTTACTAAAAGAAGTAATTCATGTTGAAGGTGGTATATCATAACAATATGGATGCACTCAGCTTAAGTGAGTCTAAGGAATTACTACCTTCACACCTATAGTCCCCAAGGGCATTCAATACGATGTACACATAAGACGTTCAGTGTCGTTGTGTTATCGTGTCTTGGTATTGCCTTATGCATACGGGACACCCTTCTTATACCAACATCCATGACTTGCCACTAAGAGACCCTCCGGGAATCATTCATTCTCCCCAACATGTACTTACCATTGGGCCTCTGTAGTGGTATAGAAGGTGCCAATACTAAGGTCCTACAAATCATTGAGAGTTTCTAACATCCTGTTTTACTGGGTTTTTACGGCTTAGCCGTATACAAGGCTACGGTTTAGCCGAGTGGGTTAGAATCCTTCCTAATTTTTCATGCGCAATTACGGCCCAACCGTATGTTGGCCTACGGCTTAGCCGTGCTAAGCCTACGGCTACGGTACGGGGAGGCTACGGCTTAGGCGTAGTGTATTCCACGGTGCAGCCATGTGCAAGCCGTAGAAGAAACTGGGTTCCATGAGCTCTCTGGAAAGCTCGCCGTAGGAAGACCTACGGCTTAGGTACGGGCTGGATACAACTTAGCCGTAGTGAAATCCACGGCTCAGCCATAGTTGAACCATAGTACAAAATCCCATTTTTTCTACTCTCTGGACTTTGAGCCGTAAATGCTCACGGCTTAGCCGTAGCTTCTCCGTAAGCTTCAGAAACGGAATACAGTTCTGTAGCTCAATTCCGATTTCAGTCAGTATAGAACCTATATTGGGAGGGGGTTTTATGGCTTACTAGTAGCCTCCAATTAAGGTATTCTGTACTCCCACCACCTCCATTCCCATCTTTGTCATTCTAACTCAATACACACTACATTCATATTAATTAAAACAATGAAAGGAAATGGATGAAATTGGGAAATACAAGTAAATATCCATACTTAATCATGCATGCAACACATATAACTCAATACTTGCCCTTTTCCAACAGTACTAAACCTCTCAAACTCCCTCTCGTGCTGTGTGGCTAAGGGAAAACCTACAAACAGAAGTGGGTTCTCTACAAGCAACATACAATTGATAAATGGAATCTAGAGTTGGATGCATGTCATGGATTGGAGTGTCCTTGACTCCCACAAACCTGAATACAAGGAAAGGAAGCAAAGCCCTCACCTTGGTGAGCTATAGCCTGAAGAGAATGTGCTTCCCAAGGAAGTAAATGCTCCTATGAGGAAGGGGAAGGTGGGTGAAACTATTCCTAACGCATGAAAGTCTCTAATCCCAATAGTTATTCGATTTGGAAGTGAAAAGGAAGAAATCCAGGAAGAAAGAGAGAGGCTTCAACAACAGAGAACGAAGAAGAAGAGAAGGGAACGTTGTATCCACCTTTTAAGTTAAATTTCCTGCAATTTAACATGCAAGTCCAGCCTTTTCATGAAATTTCAGTTTAGGCCACATGGGCCTCAATTGGCCCAGGATGAGTTCGGATCAACTCGGGCCCAACACGAAAGAGGATCTACGTGAAAGAGTACACGAAAAGAAATGGACGAGGTGTCCAAGAGGTACAAGGACAAATTACGAAAAGGCCCTTAACTACTAAGTGGGCCGAGCTCTGCCAAACTCCCTATCCAAGGCCCAAACCCAATAAATTTTTGGATTAAATTAGCCTTAATCGAGTTCAATTAATATAGAACGAGCTTAATTAATGTAAATGAAGATTAATGGGACTCGGGACTTTACAGGAAAGCGCCAAGATCCCTAGATATTGCGCACAAATCTCTGCAGAAATATTTTTAGACGATGATGATTCAGGACCCATACCTGCGAGATCTCTCTGATTTGATCTTAGTTTTATGGCAGCCTGAAATCTCAAGACTTTCTATTGTATTCCTCTATGCTCAAACTCACCGGGGTGTGGGCCTCTTCTGTGAATTCTCCTTGCTCTAAAAAATGAGATTTCTCTTGTATGTTTTTCCTAGAGAGCAATACCGCATATTTATAAGCGACAATAAGGACCTTAATAAGGATATGAGGGATAGGCTTCTTATGAAAATAGAAAAACCCTAATTCGACCCAAATTAAAATCCTAGATCCATAAATTACAATTCAGTCTACTCGAGAATTGTAATTGCACTCTTGTCCTTATTCTCAAAATAATATTTCGAGCTTTTGTTATTAAATGTTTATTAATCTCCCCACATTAAGATTTTAGATATCCATCGATTAAATAATTACTAACACCTATATTTAATCGATATCTTTATAATTCCTTGAGACCTTACACTTAACTTATTTGATATGTCGGACACAAAGTCCACCTGCAGGGTTTGACATAATTAAGACTTAGAAGCTTCACCAAGGGGATATCATCAAACCCTATTATGGAATGTAAATTCAGTCAATAAACTAATATGCACCATACACATAGTATAGTCATCTAATTTATTGAGATTATTGACCCAAAAAAGTCTTACTCATTGGTAAATCAAAATGCCAAAACTAAATGCTTGTGTCTATGATTTATATCAGGATTAAGAGTATAAGCACTCATAATAACCATTTCGATGTTAATTATCTTATATAGTTAGTATAAAGACAATAACCCAAAAGTGGTCCTGTTCAATATACACAAAGTGTACTAGCATAATGAGTCGAAGCTATACTGTTTCTCCCAGCCAAGACAAGCCTAATAAAACATCACGTTACAATCATTCCGATGGTGTAACTTACTCCATCTAGATTGTGAACAACAATAACTTATATTCTATAAGACTTGACAAATAGATCTTTCGTGCGTAAGCTAAAATCTATACACTAACTTATAAATATGCACTTATGCATAATAAATAATAATGCAATAATTTTTTTCTATACAAATTCTCATTAAGATGAAAAAGCAAATTTTACTAATAAGTAAATTAGTCAAAGACAAATATATAAAAGTATGCTTTTAGTAAATTTCCAACACTATTCTCCTATTGATTTTTATGTACTGGACACTCAACCAGTACATAATAACAATGCTCAGATTCCGTTAATTTTAGGAAGACCATTTTTAAAAACATCAAATGCGTTAATCAATTGCGGAAATGGAATGTTAAAACTTTCTTTTGGAAATATGACCATTGAACTGAACATATTTAGTCTATACAAACATCTCGAGGATATTGATGATGATCTCCTTGAAACGAGTTTTGTGAATACTGTGCTAGAGGATGATTTAGAGGAGTGTGTTAACTCTCACATTGCACTAATGTTTGAGGCCAAAGAGGACATGAACTTTCTTGAGGAATTGGATGATGACACTATGGAAGAAGCCAATGCAATATGGACACCCAAGTTTGAGGAGCTTGTACCAACTGGTGCACCACCTCTTTCATCTCAGGTTAAACCACCCAAACTTAAGTTGGAGCCCCTCCCTTCTACCCTCAGATATGCTTACCTTGGAGATGAGGAGACCTACCCAGTAGTCATTTCTTCGCTTCTTACAAGGACCAAGAAGCACAACTATTGAAAGTGCTCAAACAACACAAGAATGCAATTGCTTGGAATATGGCCGACATCAAAGGAATTGACCCTTTAGTGTGTACTAAAAATTATTGGGTGATTGTATTGCTTGGATGGAGGCACTAAAAAGCAAGAACCTTCAAAATCATAAATTTGGGATGGAGTGGGCCATGGCAAAAGCGGAGGATCTTAATCCGCTATAGAGTGCACAGAAGTGTCCATTTTTTTAGCATCCTCAGAATCTGGCCTGGAATCTGCATCTTAGATCATTGAGACAACATACACTAGGTGCATCCTTTTAGACTTCCTGTGTAGACGATAGAGTGCCACTTCGAGAGATGAAACAATTTGAGACATCTTATCAAAGGTTTGAAACTTCATTGCCATAGTCAAGTTGCGGAGAGCTGGCTAGAAACTTATCCTGCACAGATGAATCCATGTTGAGAAATGTGGGGGGTTCTCACATCTTTCAGCTAAGCGAAGGAATCTATCAATGTATTTGTAAGATAGTTCACCCCTTTGTTATGATATTAGCATGAACTAATTGAAAGTGATTGGAGGATCAGGCCTTATGGGGACATTCCCCTAGTAGGAGGAGGTACACCATTGCTTTTTTTATCAAAAATTGAATTACCGACCAAGGAAATCACATTTGTCGAATATGAGAGCTTTTGATGTTTTGAAACAGTTGATTTGCCATTCTAAACAGGTGTTGTATACAGAGCCAGGCTACATGTCTTGTTTGTGTGGATAACGATACTTGCTTGCTTTGTCCTTAATGGTTTCGTGGATATGACCAGAGGTTGATCTGATTGTTCGATTTCAGATTTAACCTTGGTCACCAATGGAGCTTCGGTATCCACAAACTTAACTGCGAACTTTTTTATGGACTGCAACTTTCTGACAGGATCTGATCTTTTGCCAAACCCCGGATATATTTTCCTTTCTGTTGAGATGGTGAAAGGTTCTGTGCGATTATATCCACTGAAGAGCTATTTGTATCTAGCTTAGACTTTATAGGTCTTTCCTGATACATGGCTACATTAATGAAGTAGACTTCCTTCCCTTAGAATGGTTTTTCATCTACAAAGACTCGATGTACCTTACCCTTGTCATCAATAAATTTGAGACATTGATGGAGAGTAGAAGGTACTATGGCATAATCATGGAGCCATCGCCTTCCCAAACGGATGTTGTAATAGGCATGAGTCTTAACCACATGAAAAGTGGCTTCTGAGGTTAAATCCCCCAATTGAAATTGAATTCCAATCTTGCCAATTAGATCCTGGACTTCCCCATTATAACCTTGAATCGAGGTCTTTATAGCAGATAACTTGCTCACTGGGATACCAAGTTTTTGAAGAGCTGTAACTATGATGAGGTTAGAGCTAATCCTGGATCAACCTAAACTCTTGGAATGGGTATGTCTTTGATGTAAGCCATGAAATAGAGTGGCCTTGTGTGCTTCATGTTGCCTAAGAGGAGATCATCTTTGGCGAAGGAAATAGTGGCTTTGGAAGCATTGTGAATAGAAAGACATTCCATACGCTGTTTTTGAGGCTTTTTGGAATTTGCTTTCAGATTGTTCTTCTCTATCTGATGAACTTGTGTTATATGAGTTTGATTGTTTGCATTCAAAGCCTGTAGAGCTCGTATGAAGTTGTTAAAAGTCTCCTTAGACATCTGCAAAAGATAAAAATGTGAATTTGTGCAGGTATGTGCTTGAGGTGTTCAACAACATCGTACATAAATGGCTTTGGTGGCCTTGCATTAGCATTTGCATCTGAAGATGTTACATTTACATTTGTGTTATTCCCTGAAGGGTTTACATAAGAGGAAAAAGAAGAGGTTCTATCTTAGTTGACTTTATAGTTATGATCGGAGCGAGTGCTGTCGTTGACTATGTTGTTTTGGTCAACTTCCAGATGAGTATCTCTTCGTATAGCATTTACTTCTTCAGGCTCAGCAAAAAGCTGACTAACTTCTTCCAAGCTTACTTCTTGACTTCCGTTGTTAAAATCAGCCTAAGATGTTTGGGGTTCATTAGTGGTAGTGTTCAGAATCATTAGAGTAGGAGCCAACGGTATTTCTTCTTCTGAATTAAAGAGGTCATCTTGAACTTGGAGGACTTCTTGAAGTGCAGTGGGACTGCCAGTAGTGAGGTCATTATGCTCATCTGGCAGTTCAAGCTCATTAGTTGGGTTAGGAACAATAAGTGGAGTGCTTAGTTTAGAATCTGCTTTTAAAGGGGTTGACTCAACAGTTGGTCTAGGAAGAACATCTGGCATAGAGATTACCGCATATAAACAAGAAGGCGATGCTTGTTGTTGTTACGCTTCATCAAATTCAACCAGTGGCAAGGGGTCCGGATGAATTTTTGGAGGTAGTGGGAAGGGAAGAGAATCATTCGACCAGCCACTTGTGCTCAGTCTGTGTATGTCATAAAGGACCACTGACAGTGTATTGATACCATGTTTGATATTGAGCGTACCCATTTTAAGATCAAAAGTTTGTTCAAAACTCTCATCCTTGTTAGAAGGGTATTCATCAGCAAAATAGTCATCAATCCATCGATCATCTTCGAAATCAAAATAGTCTGACCAGTCTTCCTCATCTTTGGAATTAGGACATGTGCCACCCCATGATATCCTATTATAACTGGATACTGGTGGCTCTTCCTCATCTTTTGGAATTGGAAGGATGAAGTGGGCCAAATTAAAGTGACCTCTGATCGATTTGGGAGGTTTTTCTGAAATTGAAGCTTCAACCACCTTTTCTTTCTCCTATTTAACTTGTTTTTCTTGTTTGGCCAAGTGATTCTGGGCAGCTTTCTGAAGGTTTTTAAGTTGCCTTTTAATCTTCCTTCTTTCTGCAAATGTTGGTTTGGTTTTAACCTTCTCCCAGCCTTCATCATTTACTAGGTCCGGGTGAACCCACATTTCCTCCCCTAAAGAGGATTTGATCAATATCAGTCTTTGTTCCTCATGTACCGCATTGACTACTCGGAATTCAACGGTTGGTGGTTTTGGTGGGGCAAACATTGCTACTAGTGCGAACTGTCCAAAAGAGATCATATTGATTGGAGTAGTATCATATTTCTGATTGAAAGTTATGACTGAAAGTGCAATAACTAGATCTCACCAAGTCCTAGAGGGGGGGTGAATAGGACTATTAAAAATTTCTTTTCAAGACTTAGATGTTATTAAAGAACAAACTGAAAGATTATTAAAATTGAGAGATATAATCAGAGTTGTGAGTGTCTAGAAATGTAACTAGAGCAATAGAGATGTAGCATATAAAAGATCATCAACTCAAGTGACATGAAAGCAAGGCAACATCCACACACAACACACAATCAACACAATGAATTTATAGTGGTTCGGTCCTAGACCTACATCCACTCTCAAGAGCAATCTCTCTTGGTTCCACTAAATAAGAGGTACTCACATAACATACACCTCTTGCAACAATTTTTGATGCGGTGGTTTGTCTTCCACCTATTAGAGTTTTTGATCAGGTGGTTGATCCTTGATCTAGTCCACCAATTACAACATTTTTTGATGCGGTGGTTTGTCTTCCACCAAATACAGCAATATGAATTGAAATGTTAAGAACACCTAAACAAGGAATTGAATACCTTGGTTTTGAGTGGTGCTCTTGAAGCTTGAAAACTACCTTCAAGCTTTGGCCTCTTGTTCTTGCTCCTTGGAGATGAAGATCTTCAGATGTGAGCTCAACCAAGGGAAGAGGTTCCAAGAGGGTTTGGAAGGCTAAGGTATTCTCTCAGATTTGAAGAAGCCTTTCCTAAGACACCAACTACTCTACTTGCAACAATAATGGCACTCTTTGATGTTGGAGAGTAGGTGGTTGTGGGAGCTTTGAAGATGGTTTTAATGGAGGTGCAAAGGCTCAGCAATACTAGTGTTTTTCTCAGCAATAAATTCAGTGGTTGGAGCAAGGGAGAGGTCCTCTTTAAATACAGATGAGCTCCAACGGATAGTTCTACGGCTTAGAACAGAATGGTCTACGGCTTAGCCGTAAGTTCTGACAACATCCAACGGCTAGTTTGACCAGATTCAGCACAAATTCCTTCTTACGGTTAGGCCTACGGCTTAGCCGTAAATCCTTCTACGGCTTAGCCGTGAGCACCTTTCGGCCTAGCCGTGAGTCAGCCGTAAGCTCAAATTTCCCAAAAACATCTCTCTGGAGAGTGGCCCGTAATCTTTACGGCTTAGCCGTGAATAACCTTACGGCTTAGCCGTGAAGGCCTGTCGGCTTGGCCGTAAGGTCAACCGTAAGCATAATTTGGCCAAGTACACTCTCTGGATTGTGGCCCGTAGATTTTACGGCTTAGCCGTGAAACACACTACGGCTTAGCCGTAACATTTTTCGGTGTAGCCGTAGGGTCAGCCGTAGAACAAAAAGGCTTCAAATACACTCTCTGGAAAGTGAGCCGTAGGGTTTACGGCTTAGCCGTGGCCCAAGCCGTAGAACAAAACAGGGTTTTTGAAAAACCTAATTTTCTAGTTTGCTTTCAAGGACACTTAGGGATCGCAGATACCTTATCCCTTGGCACTCACAGATGATATTCTTTGATGTTGAACTTCTTTGCTTAGTCTTCATTGATAGGTTTTCCTTGAATGGTCTTGAACTAGCTTGAACTTCTTTGAACTAGACTTGATCTTCAATGAACTTCCGAGGTGAACTACATCGTTCTTGAATCGAACTACACTTTGGTCACGTAATTGACAACACACACTTACAATCACACTAACAATCTCCCCCTTTGTCAATTTCGTGACAAAATTACATAATGTGAAGAAGATACAACAGTTAAACTCAGCAATTGAGACACACAAAGTCTTACATCAGTGAATACACCTTAAGCACCCACATCTACATGCACAACACTTTGAAACTCCCCCTTTGATGATGCTTAACCTGCAAACAAGGCTGCAAACACAATCTACTAGAAAGGTGGGAGTTTAGAAGGCTCCCCCTAAACACATGCATACAATTCTCCCCCTTTTTGACACAATATTGACAAAGATATAAAGCATAATGGAGAACAGAAATGCACACAAAGAGAAACAATGGCTATATTAGATGGAGAAATGAAGTACAACCAGAGCAAAACAGTACATCACCCATAAGCATACATGAGATAACAATTAAGAGCAACAGGTGAGGTACAACCATTTCGCAAAAAAAAAAAAAAAAAAAACAAACAAAACAACAAGAATAATCATCAATCCGAAGGAGGAGAAGGAGAAGGAATCGCCACATCGTCGCGCCGGCAGCTCTTGGAGATCTTAGATAAGTACTGAAAAGATTTCTTCAAGAGCTTCTCCATCTTAGTTTGCCTCTGTTCGAGGGCGGCCAAACGAGCTTCAAACGAAGACGAGGAAGAAGCCGGGGGAGGAACCGGAACCGGTGAAGTGGCAGAGGGTGCTGCAGAAGGAGACGCAACCGGTGAATCGTCTTCGTCGCCGGAGTCAGGAAGTTGGGGACCGGCTGCCTGCTGTTTGGAGAACCGCATGTTTTGGATGTTAACGGTCCCAAAGGTAGGGTGAGACTCAGGAGCCTCATCGGTAGGTAAAGTGACGCCACAATGGGAGGCGAGTCGAGTCATGAGATACCCAAATACACATGCATTGGTGCCCCGGCCTGGGCACTGCCAAAAACGAATAATGGTGGTACAGATGAGTGAGGGAAGGCACACCCGGATCCCCATGTGGACGTGGTAGAGGACATTCACCATGAATGGAGTGAGGTCGGAGAAATTCCCCCTCCGAGGATAAAGGTTATAGGTGAAGATTGCATGAAGGATCCGGTAGTGAGGGAGCAATGAGACGGCTGGAAGGAACCCCTTGGCCTTCCAGGGTAGGGAGGCGCCACATAGGGCGAAAGTGGCAGTGTGTCTCTCCTCTTCGGTGAGAGTATCCGAGATGACCGAGGGAGAATCAGAGAGAGGCACACATAACAGAGAGGAGATGATGGCAGGAGTAATGGTGTTCGTGCCATCACTGAACCCAATGTCAAATGACATGGTGTCTATCGAGGCATGGGAGATGGATGCATACATGGTACGCACAATGGAGGGGAAGCCAGGACCACCCCACTTCAGAATGTTTTCCCACCCAACATGAGTGAGAAGTGTGTGTACGCCGTAGGCCTCAACAGCTAGGATGTTAACATCCCGCTCTACAGTGATGGGCCTCGAGAAGAAAGACCGATCACCAGTGGGTTCCCGTGGAACCAAGACTCGGGGAGAGGGTGGAGAGGGCGGTCGAGCCCGGGAAGAGCTACCGGAGGCACGAGGCCTCTTACCGGGAGGGTAGGCATTCTTGGAGCGCGGAGGCATAGTGAGACACAGAGAGAAGGTCACACACCACAAACAGGGGGAAAAATGACACAGAGTACAGAAAATGAATGAAACAGTGAGGAAACAAACGAGAGAGAGAAAAGAGAACAATACCACACCAAAATAGAGGAGGACGCCGGAGAAGGATGACGGAGAAGGAGGGCGCCGGAGAAGGAGGCCGGAGAAGAGAGGGATGGTGCCGGAAGAAGAAGACAGAGAAAGGAAGAAATAGGAGGACACCGGAGGAGGGAGACCGGAGGGGAAAGACGCCGGAGAAAGGGAGGAGGAGGAAGTCCGGAGAAGGAAGCCACACGCCGGAGAGGGAAGAAGGAGGAAGGCCGGAGGAAGAGGGAAACCGAGAGAGGAAGTGAGGGAAGAAGAGAGACAGTCGGGCGAGCAGCGAAAAAGAAGAGGAACAGACGGATTAAAAAGATCTCGGCGCGCAAAACGAGGGTACGTACGGCTTAGCTGTAGAGTGTTTTACGGCTCAGCCGTAAACACTTACGGCTTAGCCGTAAAGTGGTGTACGGCTTAGCCGTAGACCCTGGGCAAACACAAGTTAACCCAAACAGCAAACACCAATAGATTTCCTTAAATTTTCAAATTTTAACACATCAAGAGGTTTAGTTAAGATGTCTGCAAGTTGTTTTTCAGTCTGAATATATTCGAGCTCAATTATTCCTTCTTCAACCAATTCTCTAATGAAATGATGGCGAATATCAATGTGTTTGGTGCGAGAGTGCTGAACCGGATTTTTAGAAATGTGTATGGCACTCGTGTTATCACAATACAAGCTCATTATTCCTTGTGTAATGCCATAGTCCATAAGCATCTGCTTCATCCACAAGAGTTGAGAACAGCAACTTCCGGCAGCTATGTATTCAGCCTCGGCAGTGGAGAGAGATATCGAATTTTGCTTTTTACTATGCCAAGCTACTAGACAATTTCCAACATAAAAACAGCCGCCACTTGTGGATTTTCTATCATCTAAGTTTCCTGCCCAATCAGCATCTGAGTATCCAGCAATGGAGGATAAGGAGTCATGAGGATACCACAGACCATATTCAGTTGTATCGGCAATGTATTTAATGATCCTTTTTACAGCAGTCAGATGAGATTCTTTGGGATCTGCTTGATATCGAGCACATGCTCCCACGCTAAATGCTATGTCTGGTCTACTTGCAGTAAGGTACAACAGGCTACCAATCATACTTCTATATAGGCTAGAGTCAACCCCTTTCCCATTTGCATCTTTAGTAAGTTTGATGGTTGTACTCATGGGGGTTTTGACATGTTTCCCAGTTATTAGACCGAATCGTTTCACCAGTTCTTTAGCATACTTGGACTGGGAAATGAAGATGCCATCACGTAATTGTTTGACTTGTAGGCCTAAGAAGAAATTTAATTCGCCAACCATACTCATTTCGAATTCAGATTGCATTAGATTAGCGAACTGAGTAGACAAGTCATTAGATGTGGAACCAAAAATGATATCATCTACATATATTTGCGCTATTAACACTGACTTTCTTGTCTTTTGAATAAAGAGGGTTTTATCAACACTACCTCTTTGAAAATCATTGTCTAACAAGAATTTTGTCAACCTTTCATACCACGCACGTGGTGCTTGCTTAAGACCATACAAAGCTTTCTTCAGTCTAAACACATGGTCAGGAAATTTTGAATCTATAAAACCTTTAGGTTGTTCAACATATACTTCCTCATTCAAAATTCCATTTAGAAAAGCACTCTTAACATCCATTTGAAACAATTTGAATTTTAGAAGACAGGCTATAGATAGCAAAATTCTAATTGATTCTAAACGAGCAACTGGAGCAAAGGTCTCGTCAAAGTCAATACCTTCAATTTGAGAATATCCCTGCGCTACCAACCTAGCTTTGTTCCTAACAATAACTCCATTTTCATCAAGTTTATTTTTGAAGATCCATTTAGTGCCTATCACATGTTTATCCTTTGGTCTTGGAACTAGGTACCAAACATCACTTCTTGTGAACTGATTCAATTCTTCTTGCATAGCTTTTATCCAATCATTGTCTGAAAAGGCTTCATCAACGCTGGTAGGTTCTAAAACAGAAGTAAAGCACAAGTGACTCATAATGTTCTCCAATTGTTTCCTAGTTTTTACACCTGTTAGGGGGTCACCAATAATCTGATCTATAGGATGGTCTTTAACATTCACCAAATTTTCAGTAGCGATAGGTGCCTCAGTTTTGATTGTGGATTGTGTGGGTTCAATCAGAGAGGGCACTTCCACTTCATCAACATTGTCAGACATTGTGGATTCATCATCTATAATGACATTTATTGATTCTTGAATGACTCCGGTTCTCATATTTAGAACACGATAGGCTCGACTCCGTGTTGAATAGCCTAAGAATATACCTTCATCACTTTTTGAGTCAAATTTACTCAGTTGCTCCCTATCCTTCAAGATGTAACATTTGCTTCCAAAGACCTTAAAATATTTTACATTTGGTTTCTTCCCATGCCACAATTCATAAGCTGTCTGATTTGTACCAGTCCTAAGATAGACTCGGTTGATGATGTAGCAACTAGTATTAACAGCTTCGGCCCACAAGTCTCTAGGAAGATTCTTACTATGAAGCATGACTGTGGCCATGTCTTGGAGAACTCTATTTTTCCTTTCAGCCACCCCATTTTGTTGTGGAGTTTTGGGTGCTGAGTATTCATGATGAATCCCATATTTCTCACAAAATTTGTCAAATTGATCATTCTCAAATTCTCCACCATGATCACTTCTGATTCGGGCTAGTGAAGTACCTTTTTCAGTCTGAATTTGTTTTGCAATCCTTTTGAATTCTCCAAAGGCTTCAGATTTTTCTCTTAAGAATGCCACCCAAGTGAATCTAGAGAAATCATCTACCATAACAAGAAAGTACCTTTTCTTACCTCGACTCTCCTTTTTAGTTGGTCCAACCAAGTCCATATGAATAAGTTCTAGAGGTCGAGTAGTTTTCATAGCATTCACCATTTTATGGGCACTTCTAATTTGTTTTCCTTGAAGGCACTCTCCACAGATCATCTTTTCTTGACTACTGATCTTGGGCAGTCCTTCAACATATTTGTTTAGATGGGATAAGTCTCTGTAGTTTACATGCCCAAGTCTTTGATGCCACAACTTGGCTTCATCAATACTAGTTAGTAGGCACGAAGCAGAGGATGAAGCATTTGTTTTTCCTACCACATAACAGTTATCAGTGGTTCTAAGACCTCTCAATATTATTTTTCCATTCCTTGAGATCTCACAACTATGACTACTAAAGTTTACGGCATAATCTTTATCACAGATTTGAGATATGCTAAGTAAATTATGTTTTAACCCATCAACGCACAAAACATTCTCAAAAGGTGGTAAGTTTGGAACACTTAGAGTTCCTTTCCCAATAATTTTCGCAGTACTGCCATCACCAAAAGTAACTGTGCCTCCATCGAATTCAATCATTTTAGATAAACAAGATTTATCACCAGTCATATGTTTTGAGCATCCACTATCCAGATACCATCTTGATTGTTCTGCAGCTTTAAAAGCTGTGTGAACCACTAGATTCTTGTTTTTGGGTATCCATTTAAGTGTACTAGTGGTAGGGGTCACAGTTGATTTTTGGTGTTTCACTTGAAGAGTTTTATGTTGGGGAATAGGAATGTTTGCTCCATTCTTTTTATATATTTCAAATTGTTTTCTTAACTTATGGACTTCTTTTAATAAATTATTCATCTTCTGGTTTAAGGGAAATGTATTTATCTGAGACTTTTGTTTTATGTTTTCAGGTTCCACTTTCTTCGTGGTATTTTTCTCAATTTCCTGACTGATGTTACAATGAATTTTTCTTAATTTGCACTCCATTTTGAAATGACCTCTTTTTCCACAATAATGACAGAGAACATTTGACGAAACTGTATGAGTACTAGTAGATGCCTTATCCACAATGTTTTGAGCACTGACATCTTCATCCTTTAAAGCACTTTTGACAAAAACAGTTCCGGAACTTGGAGGCTGATTAGCATTTTTGTCATATCCAAGACCAGTCATGTCTTTATAAGCTTTCCCAATTTTGAATAGTCTAATGTATTTCTCATCATTTTGAGTAAATCTGTACTCATACTTTTCTTTATACCGTTTCAGAATAGTCACTTCATTGTGGAGAGCAATATTTTCATCTTTTATTTTTAAAAGGGATTTTTCATTTTCTCTTAATTTGAGTACATTTTCTTTTTCTGTTGATAATTGGATTTTTACACTTTCGAGTTCTTTGATCAATTGTTCCTTTTCAGTACTAATACTATCAACCTTATCCTTTAAATTCTTAATCTTCTTTTGTTGATTGCTTACAGTTTCAACGAGCCTACAGGTTCCCTCATAGAGTAGTTCATAGGAATCCGTGGTGTTGTCATTATCCTCATCCTCTGAATTTTCATACTCACTCTCTGACTCACTGCCTGAGACTTCTTCATTCGATATTTTAATCATTTCCTCGGAAAGATTGAAGGTGGCAGTGGTAGCCATCAGAACTGTATATTTGTCTGATTCATTTTGATGAGATTCATCTGAGTCAGAATCTGATTCAGATGAATCGTCCCAAGTGGCTACAAGATTCTTCTTTTTGTATTTTCCTTTTTGAGGACAATCGGTGGATATGTGTCCAATTTTCTTGCATCTGTAACACATAGGTTCCTTATGTTTACTTCTAGAGAGGGAACTTGACCGACCTTTGTATTTATCATTTGTGATTTCATTTTTATACTCTTTCACCCTCTTTTTCTTAAATTGTTTCAGAAATTTTTTAGCCAAAAGGGCCACATTTTCATCCTCATCATTACTAGTTACTCCTAGGTCATCTTTAGAGGAAGATGTGTTATGAGAGGTGATAAGAGCGATTGATTTCTTTTTGTCATTATTGAATTTGAGTTCAAAGGTCTGGAGGGATCCCACTAAATCTTCAATTTTCATTTGTTCCGAATCCTTGTGTTCTTCTATAGAGGTTACCTTAGGATGGAATCTTTCCGGAAGTGATCTCAAGATTTTACTACAAATTTTACCTTCCGGAAGGGTTTCCCCAAGAGCCCACATTTCATTTACAATTTTCATGAGCTTAGTATGAAAGTCAGTGAACATTTCATTTTCTTCCATGCGAATGTTTTCGAACTGACTTGTGAGCATCTGGAGTTTAGATCTTTTGACAACTGAGGTACCCTCATAAGTTACTTCAAGGATTCTCCATGCCTGTTTTGCATTAGTGGTTGTCATGATCTTTTTAAACTCTTCTTGATTCATGGCACACACTATAGCATTGTACGCTCTAGCATTATTTTGTCTAAGATTTAGCTGAGCTTGAGACCATTTGGCTGGATCTAATGGTTTAGTGGTTGTGACACCATTTGTAGACACATCTTCAGTGGGTTCCGTCCAACCATTCTCTATAGCCTCCCAAACAGCCCAGTCCATGGATTTTAAGAATGCTGTCATCCGGGCTTTCCAAAAGGCATAATTTGTCCCATCGAAGAAAGGTGGACGGGTGATAGAACTTCCTTCAGGATTCATGGTGAATCTAGCAAACGATGGATCTACTTCAGGTTATTACACCTTTACGAAGTAACCTGTCTCTGATACCAATTGAAAGTGCAATAACTAGATCTCACCAAGTCCTAGAGGGGGGGTGAATAGGACTATTAAAAATTTCTTTTCAAGACTTAGATGTTATTAAAGAACAAACTGAAAGATTATTAAAATTGAGAGATATAATCAGAGTTGTGAGTGTCTAGAAATGTAACTAGAGCAATAGAGATGTAGCATATAAAAGATCATCAACTCAAGTGACATGAAAGCAAGGCAACATCCACACACAACACACAATCAACACAATGAATTTATAGTGGTTCGGTCCTAGACCTACATCCACTCTCAAGAGCAATCTCTCTTGGTTCCACTAAATAAGAGGTACTCACATAACATACACCTCTTGCAACAATTTTTGATGCGGTGGTTTGTCTTCCACCTATTAGAGTTTTTGATCAGGTGGTTGATCCTTGATCTAGTCCACCAATTACAACATTTTTTGATGCGGTGGTTTGTCTTCCACCAAATACAGCAATATGAATTGAAATGTTAAGAACACCTAAACAAGGAATTGAATACCTTGGTTTTGAGTGGTGCTCTTGAAGCTTGAAAACTACCTTCAAGCTTTGGCCTCTTGTTCTTGCTCCTTGGAGATGAAGATCTTCAGATGTGAGCTCAACCAAGGGAAGAGGTTCCAAGAGGGTTTGGAAGGCTAAGGTATTCTCTCAGATTTGAAGAAGCCTTTCCTAAGACACCAACTACTCTACTTGCAACAATAATGGCACTCTTTGATGTTGGAGAGTAGGTGGTTGTGGGAGCTTTGAAGATGGTTTTAATGGAGGTGCAAAGGCTCAGCAATACTAGTGTTTTTCTCAGCAATAAATTCAGTGGTTGGAGCAAGGGAGAGGTCCTCTTTAAATACAGATGAGCTCCAACGGATAGTTCTACGGCTTAGAACAGAATGGTCTACGGCTTAGCCGTAAGTTCTGACAACATCCAACGGCTAGTTTGACCAGATTCAGCACAAATTCCTTCTTACGGTTAGGCCTACGGCTTAGCCGTAAATCCTTCTACGGCTTAGCCGTGAGCACCTTTCGGCCTAGCCGTGAGTCAGCCGTAAGCTCAAATTTCCCAAAAACATCTCTCTGGAGAGTGGCCCGTAATCTTTACGGCTTAGCCGTGAATAACCTTACGGCTTAGCCGTGAAGGCCTGTCGGCTTGGCCGTAAGGTCAACCGTAAGCATAATTTGGCCAAGTACACTCTCTGGATTGTGGCCCGTAGATTTTACGGCTTAGCCGTGAAACACACTACGGCTTAGCCGTAACATTTTTCGGTGTAGCCGTAGGGTCAGCCGTAGAACAAAAAGGCTTCAAATACACTCTCTGGAAAGTGAGCCGTAGGGTTTACGGCTTAGCCGTGGCCCAAGCCGTAGAACAAAACAGGGTTTTTGAAAAACCTAATTTTCTAGTTTGCTTTCAAGGACACTTAGGGATCGCAGATACCTTATCCCTTGGCACTCACAGATGATATTCTTTGATGTTGAACTTCTTTGCTTAGTCTTCATTGATAGGTTTTCCTTGAATGGTCTTGAACTAGCTTGAACTTCTTTGAACTAGACTTGATCTTCAATGAACTTCCGAGGTGAACTACATCGTTCTTGAATCGAACTACACTTTGGTCACGTAATTGACAACACACACTTACAATCACACTAACAATGACTCCATTTTTCCACATCTCATTAACTTTTTCTTTCAAAATGAATTAGTCCTTGAGGGGATGAGACACCATCCAATGGTATGTACAGTAATTTGGGTCATTGGCACGACTTGCATCTTTAGGCTTTTTCATTGGTGGAAGCTAAATTTTATTATTTTCCATCAATGATCGAAAGATTATTTCAATATCCCCGTCAAAAGGATATTTAGTTTTCTTTCTCTTTTCATATTTCTCCTTCTTGGTTTGATCAATTTTGACGTTCTGAGGATTTTGAGGAGGTGGTTTGGAGGTTTGCATATTTAAGACCTCCTGTTTTTTTTCCAATTTTGGAGCAGAAGGCAAAGATGGTTCCACTTTTCAGGAACTTGCCTTCTTCTGACTAATCTCTTTAAGAGTCAGATTTGCATCAGTAGCTACTTCAACCAATCAAGTTAGAGATTTAGTTTTATGACTAAGTATGATAGTTTTGATCTCTGGTCGTAAATTGGTTTTTCACATTTCAATGGTTGCCCTTTGAGATAGTTGTTCTAAGTATCTGTAGGATAATGCTCTCCATCTATTGATAAAGGCCTATGTAGTCTCATTGTCTCCTTGCCTTGTACTGCTGAGCATGGTGAAGGTGACTGTGTGATCCTCTTCTTGGAAGTAAAGTAAAAACTTTTCTTTTGTGATAGGCCATGTCATGAACATAAGCTTTGGTAACTGCTTGTACCAATCAAAGGTAACTCTTTTCAATGTGCCAATGAGCAGCCTTATTTTTAGTGCGTCTAACTTTGGTAGGCTTCCAATAAGTGATTTGAAATGCATGATGTGTTGATAAGCTGACCTTTTTCTAAGGTAAGGCTGGAAAATTGAAAGTTTATAATCTAGTAGGAATGGAACCAGATCAAATACTGGAGGATACTTAGGTGTAATACCTCTTTTCTTCATCTTGGTCTCCACTTTTGATTTTGTCAGTATCTTTTTAACTTCTTTAAAGGTTACATATTTTTTAAGATCTGCATGAAAACTAAGGATTGATGAATGATAGCCACCAGTAGATCCTGTAGCTATCACCTTTGTCTGTCAAGGACTTAAGTCGAGCTGTGAGCAGGTCAATTTTAGTGGCATTTCTCCTGATCATTACCTATTCCCTCCTGTCAGTAAACATAGGATTGACTAGAGCTTCAGCTGGACCACCTAACTTATTTGTTAAGACTTTCAACTGGGCAGTCAAGTGATTAATTTTAGCTCCTTGTTGTTTGACAATGCCACTGACATTGTCTTCTTGATTTTCACCAGCATCTTCCTCGACAACGTCTTTACTCTCACTAGCATAATGATTTCCATCTTTGTTAGCCTCACTCCCTTCAGCCATGAACACAGTGTACTAACGAAGGTAGGAGGATGTTGATGTAGGAGGAGTGATTGACTATCTTCTGTATCTAAGATAGTAATAGGATCTTCATCACAGTCTGTTTTGACATGCCCTTCAAAAGTCCTGCTAGAATGGGAGTTGGAGTTGGACTCCTATTACTGAGTCCGAGCTATACTTAGGGTAACTGTCTGGGTTGAGCCTGGTCTAACCATGCGTGACGAGGTCAGGTCTGGATCATATTCTTTGATCACCCATTTTTGAGTGATTGTGCGCTGTTACAGGTTTTGGGTTTGATCCTTAAAGCGAGTCAAAGCTTTTTTCTTTATTCGATTAGCCACTCTGGCTTCCAAGGTTTGATCTTTGAACTTGGCAACCAGTGGCCTAAAGTATTGGCAACTTGTTCCCAATCCATGGAATTAGAGGTGGGAAGTGAAAGAATTTCAACAGCACCTCTCTTGTGTTTTTTTTTTTTTTTTTTTTGCCCCTTCTTCTGTTGGAGTGCATTTTTGAAACGAACGAGATCAAACGAATTATTGATGACCAATGCTCACTTTTCTTTTTGTCTCAGTGCCATGTGATAAACGCTGGGGTGAAGATGGCGGGTTTAGTGCTACAATGATAGAGGGTAGATGTCTCCTGCCAAACCTCCATCCCTATTTTTGAGTCAGAAGATGGAAGGTATTATTTTCAAGTGAGGCCAAGAGTTTGTTCTTAGCCTTGATGGATTTGGAAATGCGTGGTTGCGATGACCACGTGTTACATCCAGGAATAGATGCATGCTTCTGGGCCTTCTTGTGAGTTATAAGTCGCCAAAGGTCCTCTAGTGCTTGCTTGTTAATGGCCCATTGTTTGGGCTTGATAGATGATGATCTTGAACTATGAGCAACCGCTGGATGCAACTTGCCACATATAATTGAATTGTGATCCGTGAACCAGACCTGCCTTACCCCAAGTTGAGGTGTGATGATATGAAGGCTATTGCCTCTTGACTTTAGTTTATGTTTAGGTTCCTCCTGAACCTTGATGAAAACTCCGAACGGACTCTGGGCGTACTTGGAAACCCAGGGTTTGGGAGTCTCGGTCTTCTTGATGGATTTTAAGGTCACTGATGACCCATTCAGATTAGTTGAAGTCAAGGAACCCATGGGAATAGAAAGTCTTTGAAGACTGAGACTATTAATATAGGGGCAGTAGAGTCAACTCAAGCCCTCTTCGATGCTCTTGCAGATGGTTTGTTTTGGGTTATGGAGATTTTAAAGAGCCTCTCCTTGGTCTCGTTGAAAGTAATGATCAAAGAACCCATAACATCTTTGCAAAAAAGTAAGCCCAATTGATTACATTACTATTATAATCAACAGGCTGTCCCTTGGGCTAGCCGGAATGGTTTATGAGTGCCATCTGAACTAACATGGTTTTAAAACGGAATGGTCAGAAATAGGCATAAATCCCATCTCATTGTGCTATGTTGACTATCTTAACTATCAGAATTTCTATAGCATTTCAGGACTATATAGTTAGGCTTAAAAGCATGCTAAGCTGACTAGACTTGGCTACCAAAATTTTGGTAGCATTTTAGAGCTATCTGTGTCAGATTTACAAGCAAGAGAGGGTTGGATCTAATCAAAGAGATAGGGCCCACAGGATCGAGCCTGCACCACTACCACAATGATCATACAGGATCCATCAGTGTGTGACGCTGAACAGCAAATGACTGCAATGTCGTCGATTTTATCACTGATTTGAGACAACCATTTATTTGGATCGAACCTTTTTGAACTGAATCACCACTCTTCTATTGCATAAAAGGGCGTTGATTTGGTCTGTGCACATCGAGGTGCACGGGTCCTTCAACTAAATGACAAGTTATGCACTTCAAGGTGCTTAATGCCTTCATTTGAATGATAAAAAGATGCACTTTAAGGTGCAAAGTTCTTTCATTAATGCTCCCAAACATACAATAGACATCAAGGCCTTGCATGAGTGTTTTCAGAAGTTCAAACAAGTCAATTTAGAAGCAAATAGGTTAATGACCGTAGGCCTGCGATCACGGCCCATTTTCCACTGCTTCCTGTTGTCACATCACTTCTTGTATAGTTTCCTGCGGTCACAGGCTATTTTAACAGCATCCCGCAGTCACTGGCTAACAGCAGCACATTTCAGCACTTTTGTGCATTTTAACCAATTTTGATGTCTTTTGGCCAAATTTGATCACAAATTAGACTGAATTCTTCCCACAACGGCGCTAATCTTCTGATTGCGCTCGAAATGTGATGTGAAATGCAACAGATTCGAGTCCAACATTCACATACTTCAAGCGTTAAGAAGAATGGGAAATAACTAGAGTTCATTACTTTCTTTTTCATTTATATGGGTTCAAATGCTCTGACCGCGACGATGTAGGTTGTTTACAAGTTTTGAAACATTTACAACCCTTTCTTCTAGTCTCAAATGTGATCTAAACTTGAACTTTACAAGAAAATACATGAAAAATAGAAAAAAAATGCAAAAAAGAGAAGACAGTTAGGTGATGATCGTGGCCCACGGGCATTAACAGATAGTGGCCAAAATGGCCACTGATTATCTCCCTTTTCTTCTATTTCATTCTGTAATACTTTCAGGGTGCTGAAACTCATTCTTTTCGATCTTTGAAATGTTGAGTGACCATCAAGAGGGCTGAATTTGACCGTGGAATTGATCAAATCCTTAAGTAATCATCACTTTTGATTATGGGCTATTTTTATACAAATCCAAAAAGGGTGCTATGCGCAAGCAAATTGGAGCCAAAGTTGTGTCATTCTAAACATATGATTTTCAAGGGACATAATGAAGCCGAGAGAGGCCTTTTTATAACTTTTAGGATGATTCCAAAACCCTCCTAAGTGATAAAAATAGAGGAATTGATTTCATCCTATATATGCTTGATAGCACTTGAACATCATCTTCTACATGCTCCTCCTCCTTCTCTGAACCATTTTTCACCTTGAGAAAGTAAAGTAAGTGAGAAGGAGAAGAAGAAGTCTGCTTGGACTGCTTGGAGTGCCTTGTGAATTGCTTCGAACTCTGGAACTTTTCTCTTGAACTTAGACATTGTTGTTTTCCTTTTTCCCAAGTGTTAAACCTCCCTTTTTATAGACTTCAGTAGTAGTTATGGGAAGTTAAAGGGATTCATTGGAAGTTAAGGTTCAAAAAGAAGTGGAGGGAACCACTAACAACTACAGAAACTGCTCCACAGGTGTTAGTGACCGCAGCCATGGTCACTCCCAGGTCCCCTTTTTGCACTTTTTGCATATGTGACCCGTTTTCACTTGTTTAGGGCCCAAATGATGTACGATGTTCACAAAATTTGGAAGGATACTTGTTGACACTATTTTGAGTGTGCCATAGAAATTTCAGCTCATTTTGACCTTTTGAAGTTAGTTAACTCCCCCATTGACTTTTCATGAAAATGGGCTATTATTTTAGTTGTTTGAGGCCCAAATGACCTCGGTTTAGTTTGAAACTTGGAAGGATTGATATTAAGGGTATCTTGGACCTCGGTTTTATTTCATGTAGTTTGGATTTTTGGAAGCAGGATTTTGAACAGCGACCCATTTGTGGCATGTTTAAAGTCACTATTCACTTCACACTATAGGTAGTTAGCTTGTTTTCTACGCGAACAATGTTCAATTGACTTGAAACTTTGAAAATTTCATTTTGAACATATTTTCCATCTCTGTTCCAAATTTTACCAACTTTGACTCCTTGAAAGTAGGATTTTGGCTAATGACCTCCATGGCACGGGTGTCACTAACCTCTAAGCTGACATGCAGTGGAAGTAGAACCATATGAAGTCCTCTTGACTTCAAATTTTGTAGAATCACCCTTGAGTAGGGCTAAAGCTTTGAGCCCGAATTTTACCAATTTTGAATCTTGGGAAGCACGACTTTGGTCAGTGACCCCCATGACTTGAGGGTTACTAAACCAAAGTTGACATGTTTGTAGACTTTGTGTCAAATGATGTCTATTTGACTTGAAATTTTGCAAAGCCTCTCTTGACCATAATTTGAGTTTTCTACAGGAGTTTCAGCTGATTTGATCTTCATGAGGTGTCACTTTGCACAGTGACCTACAGAGCTTAGTAGATGCCCATTTGAGTTGAGTTTTGGTCCAAATGATGTCCAAATGCTCTGAAACTTTGAAGGATAGTCTTTTAATGTACTCGAATGCATTTTTCTAAGTTTGAGCTTACTTTGAAATGTAGAAGTGTCCATTTCCATAGTGACCCTCAAGGAGTTGGCAACACAATCACTAAAGCTTGGTTTAAACTGAGATGAAGTCTAAATGCTTTGAAACTTTGAAACATCATTCCCAAGCATGCTTTGGAGTTGCCATGACAGTTTCAACCACTTTGGTAACCTAGAATCTTGAGTGTGTTCAATGACCTCTAGACTTTAAGCCAATGAACCATTAGTTTAAGGTTTAGTGAAGCAAGAGACTAAATGAGGTTCACTAACTTTGAAATTAGGATTGCTGCACCTTGAGCTCATTTGAAGTCTTCTGAGTGGATTGCATCAGCTCCTAACATGTGGATGCACCACTTGACCTAGCACTCCACAACTCTAGGGTTTATGTGTTGGAAATTTATACTAAAATCATACTTTTATGTATTTGTCTTTGACTGATTTACTTGTTAGCAAAGTTTGCTTTTTCATCTTAATGAGAATTTGTATGGGCAAATAATTGCATTATTATTTATTATGCATAAGTGTGTCTTTATTCTATAAAGAAGATAAGTTGGTGTGTAGAGTTCAACTTATGCACGGAAGACTTATTTGTCGATTCTTATAGAATATAAGTTATTGTTGTTCATAATCTAGATGGAGCTAGACACGCTATCGGTATGATTGTAGCATGAAATTTTGGTAGGCTTGTCTTGGCTGCGGGAAACGGTATAGTTCCGACTCATTATGATGTACGCTTTGTGTGTATTGAACAGGACCCCTTTTGGGTTATTGTTTTTGTACTGGCTATATAATATGATTTACATCCAAATGGTTATTATGAGTGCTTGTACTCTTAATCCCAATATAAATAATAAACACATATATTTAGTGTTTGGCATTTTGATTTACAATGGAGTGAGACCTTTTATGGGTCAATAATCTCAGTAAATTAGATGACTACACTACATGTGTGGTGCATATTAGTTTATTTACAAAATCCATATCCTGTAATAGGGACTAATGATATCCCCTTGATGAAGCTTATAAGTTTTGATTATGTCAAACCCTACTTGTGGATTTTGTGTCGGACATATCAAATAAGTTAAAAATAAGGTTTCAAGGAATTATGAAGATATTGATTAAATATAAATGTCAGTAATTATTTAATCGATGGATATTTGAAATCTTAACATGGGAAGATTAATGAGCATTTAATAATAAGAAGCTTGAAGTATTATTTTGAGAATAAGGATCGGAGTGTAATTACAATTCTCTAGTGGACAGAATTGTAATTTATGGATTTAGGATTCTAATTTTGATCGACTTAGAGTTTCCTGTTTCCATAAGAAACCTATCCCTTATTTCCTTCTTAATTTCTCTATTATAGCATATAAATATATGCTATTGCTGTATAGGAAAAACACACAAGAGAAATCTCATTTTTAAGGGCAAAGAGAATTTGCAGAAGAGGCCCACACCCCAGTGCAAGTTCAAGCATAAAGGAATACAATAGAAGGTCTTCAGACTTTCGGGCTATTGTAAAACCGATATCAAGTCAAAGAGATCTCATAGGTATGGATCTTGAATCATCATCATCTAAAAAAAATTTCTGCAGAAATTATGCGAATATAGTAAGATTATAGGTTGTTCTAAAAAACATGGATTGTGTTTGCTATAACTAACCCTTGTTTTGCAGCAAACTATCTAACCTTTGTTTTGCAGCGATTGATATGGCTATCATGGTCACCATGTGTGAATGTTATGTGAATAAATACCCCTGCTAGGGGATACCCCCGGACCCCCTCTGCGAGGCACATGTTTTGAAGAAGTGGCAATCAAGAAGACAAAAGGATCCTACTTAACAATGATAGCTAGGACACTTATGTTGGTTCTATTTCTTTTTTGTGCTTGAGTGTCTATGATTATCATAACCTGCTTTATATGATATTAGATATGTTTAATACTGTTTAAAATGGAAAAATAAGAAGCATTCATGTGATTTGCAAATAAAGTTGAATTCTATCTTTTATTAATCACACCAATACTATGATGCGTAAAGATAGGGTAACCTAGACATCTTGGTAACGTATTATTTCAAAATTCTAAACTAGCCTTATTAAACTGTTATACAAGAACGCTCATTGTTAAATAACTAAGTGGGAGAGGAAAACCCTTAGTTCTCATGAACTCTATCATTGTTTTGTAAGAAATGTAATTAATTTATGTGTTGACCTTAGAGTCTTCCTCCTCATCAGATGAGTTAATTATGGAATCTCCAGTACAAACTCCTATATGGGTGATTTAGGGTGATTATTAATATAGGCCACTTCTCCATCTGATGGGACTGAATACAGAATAATGGACTTTGAATTAAATGATACTGTACACTTAGCTATAAATAACAATATGCTCTCTATTTGAATCACTACTATTATTTATAGGACCAAAGTAATGGCGGTTGTTTGGTTTTGCTTGGCACTATTTGTTGCCTTGATTGTATAACTAATAGGTTATGTCCTATCTAAACAATGTAAGTATGGTAGAAGTCCTCACATAGAGGCATACTATGCATAATGTTTTAGATTACTGTTAGATTCTTTTATTAATTAGCAGAGGGAGCTTTTTTCCTTTTATTTGAATCCAAAGTTTATTTGCAAATCATAATTTGTTGATTATGTAATTTTTAAGATTTAAGATGAGAACTTTCAATCTACTTGCTGTAATTCTCAAAGAACGCAAACTCACTGGACCTAATTATATTGACTGGAAAAGAAACTTGGATATTGTCCTAATTGTTAAAGAATACAAATATGTGCTCAATGAGGTGTGTCTAGAAAAACCTTTGGATGGTTGTACCGATGAGGTGGCGGTCCAAGCATAGAAAAAATGGATCAAGGCTGATAAGATGGCGCGGTGTTACATATTGGCATCGATGTCAAATATTTTGCAACATCAGCATCAGTCTTCTCCTACTGCCTATCACATCATATACAGTTTCAAGGAGATGTTTGGTGATCAAGATCGAGCGGCGAGGTAGGTTGCCATGAAAGAATTGTTTAACACTAAGATGGTTTAAGGTACCTCTGTAAAGGACCATGTTCTAAAAATGATGGGACACCTCAATGAACTAGAGGTCCTTAGAGCTGAAATTAATGGGGAAACCCAGGTTGATATTATTCTCCAGTCTTGACTAATTCCTTTAAAAATTGTTGTCTAAATTATAACATGAACAAGCGCAATTTTTCTCTAATGGAATTATTCAAGGAACTTTACGCTACTAAAAGCCTTCTGAAAAAGCTACCTAGTGTTTAAGTTGTCGATAAAGGTTTCGTTTCTAAGCCAAAAGGCAAGAAGAAATAGAAAAAGAGTCAGAATCGTAATGTAGTTCCTCAAGGGGACAACGGACCTCAGAAAGGAGTGAAAAGCCCAAGGGCAAGTGTTTTCATTGCAAGCAAGTAGGGCTATCTAACTTATCTCAACAAAGTGAACAATAAAGGTAAATTTTATTCACTAGTTATTGAATCATGTTTGGCGGTTATATCTACAGGTACCTAGTGTGTAGATACAGGAGCCACTAATCATGTTTTCAATTTTTTACAGAGGTCTTAGGAAACTATGCAGCTAAGTGATGAGGAGATTTATTTGCTATGGGTGTTGCTACAGAGTGGTAGCAATTGCAGTAAGAGATGTTTGTTTAAGTTTTAGTAGAGATAGGACTTTAATTTTAAAAGATTATCTTTATGTGCCCTCCTTTAGGAGGAATTTAATTTCAGTTTCCAAGTTGCTTAAAGACCAATGTTCCATTTATTTTAATAAATTTGTTATTATTAAGTACAATAAGCATTTTATCTATTCTAGTTCATTGGTGGATGATCTTTATATTGTTAATCCTATCTCTCCTAAACTGCAACTAACTAAACTGAATAACATAATTACCCTACCATATAAGAGAAAGAAACCTTCACAATTGAACTAAAAATTTCTTTGGCATTTACGCCTGGGTCATATTAATCTAAATCAGATTTTAAGACTAGTCGCAAATGGACCATTAGATTCATTGGAAATGGAGGCACTTTGATAAGTTTTTAAAAGTGAATATTTTTATATATTTTTTGAACCATTTTAAGGACTCATTGACTTGAAAGAGCATCATTTAGAGCGTTATTATGGTTTCCTGCATTTTACATCATTTAGTGCATTTCTGCAAAATTTGCTTAAAAATTATACTTTTTGAATAAATTCATGAAATCTGCCATTTTTTGGAAATTTAATTTTGAAAAATTTTGTAAAAATTACCTTTCTGATGAATTAAATTCAATTTTAATCATCATTAGTTCATTCACATAAAATCATTTAAAATGGTATGCATTTTCACTATCATTTCATGAGAGACGGGCTCGCATTCATGCATTTGTGATCTTAGGGTTAAAATTATCTTTTCACATAAAAGCATATTTGCTTTGTAGGAAATTGATGATATGGGTCCCATTGTGAAAGTATTGAGGCAAAGAAATTATTTTTAAAAAAAAGGGACAGAAGAATTGGAGAAAGGAAAGAAGATAGAAGAAAAAAATGTAAAATTTGGCTTCATGGTCTCACACACATGCACATGTGTGGGAATACACATGTGAGACATCCAAAGATGGGGTCCATTTGATTGTTGCACATTTTAAGATATTTTTAAGAAGATAAGAAGAAAATCTTATCAAAGATGGAGAAGGAAAGTCATATAGGAGTTCTTCTTGGAAAAGGAGAAAAATTGAAAAAAGAATTTAAAAAAATATATGCCAAGCAAACATGGACATCCAACACATATTTTGGTTTAGGTTTTTGTGTAAAAAAAAAAGAAAAAAAAACATGGAGAATTATCTTAAAGCTCTCTTTGAGTTTGAAGCCAAGAAGGAGAACTTTCCAAAGAAGGAAAGCTGACAAGGCAAAGGATAAAGGAGGAAGATTTTACACCTCATGTGGGCCAAGTTTGATTTCAAAAAAGATTCTTATCCCTACTTTATCTCTCAAAAGATCTCAATGCAAGGTGGTAAATACGTAGAAGGAAAGAAGAAGCAAAGAAGGACTTTCAAAGAAAAGAAAGAAAGTAAAAAAAAAATAGAAAAAAAAATCCAGTAAATAGGATTCATGCCCAAGCTTATCATGGAGCCCATTTTTTTTTCCAATTTTATCAAATCAAGTTTGAAAATGAGTAGGACTTGAAAAAGTATAAATAGAGTACCCTTCTAGCATACTCTCCATGGAAGAATTGCCCACCCCTCACCTTTAGATATTCTACATCCATCTCTCCATCTCTTGTTTCTACATCTTAAGTCATCAAGGAGGCTTAGCCCTAAAGCCACACCACCAACCTTGAAGTGTCAACTAGGAGGAGGAATTCTCATATATCCTGGTATGTAATTGTTTGCTTTTAATTTTCAATCTTTTGTAAAACAATTTCATGCTAGTAAGAAAGTTTGTTTCTTTTCAGTTTTTCTTGTCCTAATTTGTGGTGTTTTTAATATTAGTCTTATTTGTGATTGGGTTAATTTTCATTCTTGTCTCTTCGAATATATTATATGTTTGGAGGCAATGCAAAATCGAGTTTAAGAGATTTGAGTAAGAAAAGATTAGAGGCCAATTTTGAAATTTTTTTTTACATTGAATGGAGATTTGTTATTCTCACTTGGAATGATGATCTAAGATGAAGAATAAGCCTTGGGACGATACTTCTAATCTTTCAGAGCCCAATTTGGGATAAGAAATTGAAAAGAACAACATTACCGCCTACGTCGTTTGACTTCTGTTGTTTACCGCCTTTGACTTCCTGTACAACTACCTTTAAATTTCTGCACCTTTTATTTAAATTTCCTGCACTTTGCTTTATTTTTCTGCACTTTTATTTTATTTTCCTGCACACTTTATGTTCTTGCACAATTTTTTAGAATTGTTATACTGCTGTAGGTTGCATTAAATTCATTCATATTTTACTTTTTATTCATAATTTAAAGGTGTTAGTCATATAAGATTTAGAAATCAGATTTGAAGATTTTTATGATTGATCATTATTTTGTGCAAAAACAAGCCTATAGTTCAATGAAAAATCTAAATTTAATATAGACAAACTGAGCATCGAATGGTGGCAGGTTTGAATCAGCTGTAACAGTTGATTTCCTGCACCACAAGTTGGATAAATTTCAGCATTGAAACTAGTCCAGATTTGTGCAGAAATTAATCTTAACAAGGTTCATGTTGGATGACTTTTTGCAAACCTGATTTGTACATGTTTATAATAGCTAAATGATTGATGATTATAACTGTTATAAACCTGAATTCAGACCTGAAAAATCAATGAAAATAGTCCTAAATCAGTTTTGAAATAGTGGTGGAAGTTGGCCATTATTCAAGTAATTATTTGATGTGTTTGTGAAATATTAAAACCTGATTTTCTGCACCTAAAAGATTGAGGATTCAAATCTGAAACTGAATTAATTTAGCGGTAGAAATCTGATTTCTAAATGTTTATTGGCAGTACACATTATTCTCATGCATCATACCCTCACATGCCACATTCATTCATGCATTAAAACAGCCTATGCATTAGACTAGTTCACTTATCACATTCATCTTGTAGTTTTATTTTTTTAGAAGTTTACATTGTCATATATCATAAATTAGTTTAGGAAAGTCTAGTTTCATATTTTTGCTTTTAGTTTTAGAAAGATTCTCATGCATGATAGTTTAGGATAAATTCATTCTTAATTTAGAAAATTGTTTGGTTGTATTATAGTTGCTTTGTTTAGTTGTATTGTATTTTCTTGTATTAGAAATTGTTTAGCACTAAGAGATTACTAATTTGATTTTAGGTTGTCATTTAGATTTCTTTCTAAAATTAACCTCTTTCTAATTTGAATAGGATTTAGAAATCTTTTGTTGTAGAAAGTGTAGACTATTAACTTAATTTAACTTTTAATTTAGGAAAGGGTTTGTTTTCTTTCACTTTAGTTTTTAACATTGTTTAGTTTTTATTTTTAGTTGGTTTCTAATTTTAGTTTTTGTTTTATTGGAAGTTCTAATGTGTGTTTTGTTTTGCAAAAGTTTTTTTCATTTTTGTTTTTAGGAAGTTCTAGATTTAGGATTTCTAATTTAGGAAATATTGTTGTAATTGTTTAATTTTTAGGAATGAACGTATTTGTTAGATTTTAAATTATGATAGTTTTAGAGTTTTATTTAGGCAGGTGACAAGTTGGAAACATCTTAAAAACATTGCTCACTGAGGATTGACCTGGTCTTACTAAATTATTTCAACATCGTAGCTCTACACTTAGAGTTGACGAACAAGTTTTTGGCGCCATTGCCGGGCAGCGCCATTTAAAGTAACTTTTCAAACTTTCCTTTTTGATATCGCTTTGTGATTGTAATCTGATTTTGACATCTTTCTAGAAATAGGAGGACATACATGGAATGATGAGCCGCCCTAAATTAGAATAGGAAAGTGCATGGATTGTTAGAAAGTTCACATTACTCTTATTTTTAGAAGCTTTCTAACATTAAAAAAGGTTACTGTTTTCAACTTATCATTACTCCTATTGGAAGGAAGTAACCCAAAGTGCTCTAATTGCTGTCCTTAATCTTCTTAGTGTCAAAGAAAGCCTTTACCCTTACAGCGCACGACAGTTAGTCTATTTAGGAAATTGGTCTTTCAAACGGGTCCGTCTGTGACTCTACCACTTTCTGGTGGCTAACCCGGCCGAGTTGGTTTCATAAGACCAGATTGGAGAATTTGAGGAAACTTTTCGACCTTAGGTAGTTATTTAGATGTTGCTTGCATAATCTAGGTTTGTTTTCTCAATTTTTTTATTATTAATAAAGGAAATTAAAAAAATATCAAAATTCCAAAAAGAAAGGACAAGCCCTCTTACCCAATTTGGCAAAGAGGATCAGCACATATAGTAGAAAGGAAAGAACATCCTAGATCCTCAAGTCCTTCGAGATTGTCTCAAATGGCAAGTGGGTTTAGTAACAATGATACCCAACTCAGGAATGGTGTGTAGGTTAATTAGCGACCTTGGACTTTACGTGATTTTTTGAACTGCGCACAGCATTTCTAGCCATTGGATTAAGTAAGAAAAGATTTGTTCTTTTCTAAGGTTAAACATTTTTTTCTGGGATGATCCATACTTGTTCAAATATTGCTCAGATCAAATTATCAAAAGGTGTGCTAGATAATGAGACTCTTAGTTTTATTTCCTTTTGTCATTCACATACTTGTGGGGGCCATTTTTCTGCTAAAAGACATCTTGCAAAATTTTGCAACGTGGTTTTTATTGGCCCACACTTTTTAAGGATGTTCATGAATTTTATATGACCAGTGAGTACTACAAAAACTGAGCAATATTTCAAAAAGAAACATAATGCCCCTGAACCCAATTTTGGTAGTTGAACTTTTTGATATATGTGGTATAGATTTTATGGGACCCTTCCCTCCTAGTTTTGGTTTCATTTATATCTTGGTTGTTGTTAATTATGTTTCAAAATGGATAGAGGCTATTTCCTGCTAGAACAATGATACTAAAATGGTACAGCGATTTTTAAAGGGTGTGTTTTTACAATTTGGAACCCCTCGTGCCATCATAAGTGATGGGGGATCGCATTTTTGTAATAAAACTTTTGATGCTCTTACAAAGCAATATAGAATAACTCACAAAGTGACTACCTTTTATCACCGGCAAACCAGTGGGCAAGTAAAGGTGTCAAATTATGAAATCAAGCAAATTTTGGAGACTACCATAAACCCTAATCGAAAGGATTGGTCTACTCGATTAATCGATGCACTATGGGCTTATCAGACATCATTCAAAACTCCCATCGGAATATCTCCTTACCGGCTAATTTATGGGAAAGCTTGCCACTTGCCAATGGAGCGTGAGCATCAAGCTTATTGGGCAATCAAACAGTTCAACCTTGATATAAATAAGGCTGGATCTAACAAGAAATTGAAAATGAATGAATTGGAAGAATTGTGCGAGGAAGCCTATGTAAATTCTAAAATATACAAAGAAAGGACAAAGGTTTTTCATGATAATCAAATCCTCAGGAAAAATTTTCACCCTGAACTAAAAATCCTCCTTTACAATTCTAGGCTTTGCTTGTTTTCTGGAAAGCTTAACTCTCCATGGATTGGTCCTTACATTGTCAAAACAATGTTTCATATGGTGCTGTTGATATTTTTAATCCCAAGGATGGCCAAATGTTTAAAGTCAATAGCCAACAATTGAAGCCATTCTTGGAGATCACACCACCGAAGAGGAAGACATTCCTCTTGATAATCCTGTCTACAAGGATTAATCGGCCCTGGATCTGACAGAGGCCTCCTTCAGTGTATATTATGTATGTTTTACTTTTTCTTGTGTTTTTTCTAACCTTGGACAGGGAGAAGCACATACGTATTTTCAGGTGACTTTTTTTCTTTACCCTCATTTACATTTATGATTTCTCATGTTACATTTTTTGTTCTACATTTTATTCATATACATCGAGCACGATGCACATAATTGGTTGGGTGGTGAGAACAAGCACGCTTGTCCAATTTTAGGCATATCATAGGCACTTTAGGTAAAATTTTTTTATTTTTCTTATTTTTGTCATTTTTTGGAAAATTTTTGCATTTTTAGAATTTTATTTTGGTTTTAGGAATTTTTGCTAAAATTTATTTTACATTTACTTTTTATTTACTTTTACATTTATTTAGTTTTTATTTTGGAAAAGAAAGTTTTTAAAAGAATTGAAGCGATTTGAAGATATATAGAAATCTGGAATTTTCATACTTTTGAAAGGAAGTAAAAAATAAAGTTTGCATTTTCTAAAGGAGGAAATCTATCAGAAGATTACCAAAACTTGCTTTTTACATACACATATGTGTACATTTTTGGACATTTTAGATAGGAAGCTTTAATGTTGTTTTTGGAAGTTTTTAGAGAATACAATGTGAACTTGAGATTTGGTTTGTAGAATATTTTTGTTTCTTGGTCCATTTTGGTGAATTGTATATATACTAGAACCATGATAAATTAATTCGAGCAAAATGAGAAATGCCACCTAGTGTTTACTTTCGATTAAAAAAAAAAAGAGAGAGAAAAAAGAAAGAGAAGTGAGTTTGTGACTAGTTTGGATTTGTAGCCTTGTTAACTCAAGCTAGTAAGTCTGTAGAGGAGTTTTCATATTTAGTGCCCTAAAGCCATCTGGTTTGGGAGTTATTGGCCTAACACTCGCTACACGAATTAATTAGAAAGCTTATGGGACCTAAACATTGTATAGTCACAACAAAAATTGACTTGTTAAAAAAATATATATATTATGAATTACGGCCAAACGAGTGTCCATAGAAATTTTTAAGGGATATGTGCGGAAATGCATAAGGACTAAGTTTGCTCCTTAGATCCCAACTTTTGTTATATCACATGAACTTGGAAATTTCTATGTTGGAAAAAGTAAGTGAGTGAAGAGTGTCTGCAAAAGTTTGCAAGGGAGTTTGTGTGGAGAGGGATAAGGACCAGATTTGCTCTTTAGATTCTAACTTTTCTTATATCATACGAACTTGGGAATCCTTGTGTGGGAAAAAGATAGTGCGAGAAAAGAGACGTATCGAAGTAAATAGTAAAGTGGCAGCTATCTTAGTAGTTTTGAGGGGAAATTTATTTTGGCTAAATTTCTGGGGATCAAACTATTTGAAGGAAAAATTCTATTTTTGCAGTATTATCGTGAAATATTTGAAATAAGTTTTTGATGTATAAAATTTCTCACCGTGCACGCAAGATGGTTTGAATTTGAGAAATTTTTTGAGAATAGAACTGTGGACCAGACTTTGAAAAGTCTAAAAGTTTGACTTTTCTAGATTTAAAAAATATCCAATATGAGTGAAGTTTCTTTTGGGAAATTTCCTTTGTCCTTTATTTTTGTTATTTTTATTTCTTTTCTAAAAGAACAAAAAAGGAATTTTGTGGGTATATTCACTGCAAACCTCACGAGGCACAACTCATCCACTAGGGCAAACTTAGGGGTTTAAGGGCTTGCTACATATGCTAAATGTAATTGAGAGTGCCAGCAAAAGTAGTGTTGCATTCATGTTTACTTTTCTTGCATTACATTAGTTTTAGGTTAGATTAGGTCATAATGAATTCCTCATTTTTATTCGTATTTTTTGTTAGGGACTAGCAAAATGTTGGTTGGAGGGTGTGTTAAGTCTTTAGAAATGTATATGTTTATATAGATTTTGGATCATTTTAAAGACTTAATAACTTGAAAGAGCCTCATTTAAAGTATTAACATGGTTTCTTGCATTTATTCATCATTGTTGTGCATTTCTGCATAATTTTATTAAAAATCACATTTTTTGCCTAAATTCATGAAACCTGCCATTTTCTGGAAATCTATTTTTGAAAATTTTTGTGAAAATTATCTTTCGTATGAATTGAATTTAATTTTAATCATCATTAGTTCATTCGCATAAAATCATATAAAATAGTGTGCGTTTTCACTGTCATTTCATAAGAGATGGGCGCATTCATGCATTTGTGATCTTAGGGTTAAAATTATCTTTTTACGTAAAATCACATTTATTTTATAGAAAATTGATGATACGGGTCCCATTGTCAAAGAATTGAGGTAAAGAAATTATTTTCAAAAAGAAAGGAGAGAAGAATTGGAGAAAGGAAAGAAGATAGAAGAAAAAAATGCAAAATTTGGCTTCATAGTCCCACACACATGCATGTGTAGGGATACACATGTGGGACATCCAAAGATGGGTTCTATTTGATTGTTGCACATTTTAAGATATTTTTAAGAAGATAAGAAGAAAATCTTATCAAAGATGGAGAAGGAAAGTCACATAGGAGTTCGTTTTGGAAAAGGAGAAAAATTGAAATAAAGTAAAAAAAAATACATGCCAAGCAAGCATGGACATCCAACACATATTTTGGTTCAAATTTTTGTGTAAAAGAAAAGAAAAAGAAATCATGGAGAATTATCTCAAAGATCTCTTTGAGTTTGGAGCCAACAAGGAGAACTTTCCAAAAAAGCAAAGTTGACAAAGCAAAGGATAAAGGAGGAAGATTCTACACCTCCACTACAAGAAAATGAGCCTATAGCGGCAGAAGTATATTGCCGCTAAAAGTTCATAAACTGCTACGAAAAGGATACAGCAGCAGACAAACGCCTGCTACTATATTTGTCATTAATGCTTGCGTTGCCAAAGATAAATGACCAATAACGGCAGACAAATGTCTGTTGCTAAAAAATGTATAATAGCGGCAGAAATAAAAGTCTGCTGCTAAAAGAAAAAAGTTTGCTGCTAAAGGTTATAACAGAATAATGCCTTCTATCAGTTTCAGCGGTAGAAATTATAACATTAGTGACATTTTATATTTGTCGTTGTTAATTGTTTTAGCAGCGGTTTGTTCAATCTACCGCTAAGACAGTTTTTTTAGAAAAAAAATACACACGCAAATTCTGGTAGAAGCGGGTGCTATTAGAAAAATCTATATAGATCTATATATAGCTATTTAAGGTGTATTAATTGTGTATTGGTAGGGTTCAGGTTGTGTTTGAAAACCAACTCGAGTGAAATTTGCAGTGTTCTTAACCTGTGTCACCTCGTATGTCTCTAGTACTTTATATGTTACTAAATTATTATTCATGAAATTTATTTAATGTTAATGGTAGCAAGGAGTGACATTTTCGTAGACATCATGAATTCAAAACTAGTAGTTCTCAAAATAATAATAATTAAGTCAACCACTAATTAACTTGACCTGTGTTTGTCATGGGCAAGTTTGACATGAAAAGGCCTCAAGTAATTTTTGATGAGTGGCAATGCTAAAGCATCATTGGAAATGTCCTTGAATATTAGTTAAAGAGTATTGAGAAACTTGTGGTAATTTATGCTGCTAGATCGCATGATTTAGCAGATTTGATGACTAATAAAAACATTAATCAATCAAAATAATACATGAAATGCAATATATAAAGATAAAAATACCTGAAATCTTGTTGGTAAGGTAATGATACAGATATACAAGAATGATCTTGAAGTTGCTTCAAACTCTCCTCTTTTATGCTCCAATCTAGCAAGTGATTTTCATGTGATTTATTTTATAATTCTATATGCCACAAGTGAGAATTCTTTGCCCAGTAGAATCATATGAAAACCAATAGATTTGTTGATCGGCCTTCTCTCTTTGTATAAAAATTTACTTTTGAAAACTAAATTTTCTATATAAAGGAAGAAACATATAAATCAGCAGGATAAAATTTGCAACAGCAAGAAATGGGCATGCCTTAGCCAATATGACCGTATTTCACATACATCTTTATCTCCTATCTAGCTTCAATCTTCTTGGTATACAAAGATGCGACTTAATTTCACAAATTATGCTTCTTTTATGCTCTGGCAGCAAAGCAAAGACATCATTGTATAAATCCTCATATGAACTATTTAGTTTAAAAAACTTTCACATTGCAATATAACAAAATAACTTGTATAATAAGACCGAGCCGTAAGAATAAACTCTGTGACAAACTCTATTCACAAGTAGAAAATGTAATTGATACATTGGTATTAAGCATCGTCATTCTTGTCTTTCATACATGAAATTTCATGCTTCCAGTTGCACTGAATTTACACCCAATTTGTATGCCAACCCGAAACATAAAAGAGTAGGAACACTTAACACATAGAACAAGTACAGCTCCAAATCTATAATCAGAACAGTGAAAGAAAAAGAACTACTATTTTCTACATATCATAAGTAGCATTTTACTATCATTCAAAAAACTACCTGGTAAATCCGGCAAATCCACTGCTCTGTTCTGGTGTTGCAGTACTCACTTCATGGCCTTTTGGCTATCCATCCCTCAGGCAACAGGTATGTTCTGTAGCAACAGGAAAATAAAAACTGCATCCAATCGCACAAAAGAATAAAAAAGTCATCTACCCCAAAACAATTTACATCCCAATAAAATAAATGCAATGGTCTAAATTCTTTCTATATATACAAATAACACTAGACAAAAAAATGGGTCAAAATCAAAGGTGCCTTTTAAGGTGCTGCAATCATCAAGAACCAAATACTAAGCAAACTGTTTTTTATTAAGCAATCAATCTTACCCTTGCCACACATATTCATTAGAACAGGAGCCACAGTCCATACTTAATCCAGATTAAATATCTCTGCTACAATGGATTAACATCAACACATAAATTCTTATCCTATTTTATCAATCATGTACCTCTCTAAAACTTCCTTTTAGGGAAAAAGAAACAAAACAGTGTACCTCACCTGTATCTATAAAACCGATGATAACGTTATCCTGATTCTTGGTAGAGTATCCCGGAATTTCCATTGCTTCATCATCAATTAAACCCATGAAATCCCATGAATGAGTAGTATGCAGCATTCTTTTCAATTTTGGGAACACCAAAATCACACCCGGCAGCTCTGCGAATCAAATTCACAGAGCTTGTGAACAGAAAATCATCTAACCATCTTCTGAAATCAAAATTAAAAACCAGGAATCTCAAACAACAAATTGGCCATTGCCGCAACTTGCTCTTCTATCAATTTCAAAGAGAATCCTCTGAAACCATGTCTATAACTATAAATTGTAAAAATGGAATGCTTGTGCTTTCTCCGTACTATCAGAAACCAATGTTTGGGAGAGATAAATTGACTGAAAGAGCATAAAAAAAAACAACCCAATTCTCCAAAAACAGAGTAGAGAGTTCAAGTAGAGCCTTGACAGACCTTCCTTGATGGACAGCGCTAAGCAATTGGTGGTTTTGCATCAAAATCTCATCTAGGGTAGCATTAGTTTTGCTCCCCATGTAAACAACATACACCTACAATGACCAGAAGCAGTGGAAAACACTAAAATTGATTGAACTAAGAGATTACGGAACGTACATGCCTTGAAAAACCCATTGAAATTGCAATTCTCACCTGAGAAGCAAAGCTGGACTTCACTGCTGAACAAGAACATAAAGGAATAGATGTAGAATGCTGTTTAGCCTCAAAGGAGCCATCTGTCAACAGAAAGAGAGAGAGAGAGAGAGAGAGAGAGAGAGATTTAAATGAGAATACGAGTTTCATTGCTTGTGTGGTGTGCATATAAGAGCCTGAGAGCATGTAGAGTAGACGCTAGTGTAAGATGCATTGGATGTCCACCATAAAGTGGATACATATCTCTTCTATAGACGGGGCTATCTGGCCCAACAATGATGATCCATCTATCATTATGAAATCCTCTTGCTCATCACTCGCAAAGGAATGGCCGACATGCAAGGCAACCCACAAATCCCATATCAAAAATAGCTAAGTCCTACGCATGTGCTCGGAGGAGCAATGAAATGGGCTGCATTTGTAGAAGAGAGAAATCTCAAGCTGAAAAATTGTTCTGATTTTTCAAATAGTTTATTTCTTAATTTCTTGGGAAAAAATGTACTGGTATTTTTCAATAGAGGAGATTTTTTTTTCTTTTTTCAATGAAGGAAAACACGCTGGAACCAACCAAACTCTTATTACAACTTAGCCAAGGGGGTCAATTGGTTCAAGTCATTGTATGGGGCTGGTGGACCACTGTGAGATCTTTCCCACTCTCCTACACAGTGATTGTCATAATCCATATGGGTCCCACATGGGCCTTGATGTTGTGGGAAAAATGTGTCTGTAATATTGTTGTAGCTCCAAAGAATATAACCCACAAATTTTATGTTAGCAGGTGAATTGGAAGATGGTCACACACTCACACGTTTATGCACCACCAAGCCTCTTCTCACAGTCAATGAAGAGTATCATGGGCCCACCATCATGGTTCAAGAGGGCAATGAGGTTGAGATCATCGTCACTAACACAGTCACCAAGAACACTATCTTTGTCTAACTTGAAATAAGGTAGGGTAAGACAAAAGGATATATGGTCATTTGTTAACCCCTTTGGATTTGAAGTAAGCATCAACTATACAATTCCAAGACAAAAGGATATATGCATCAAGCTATCTCTGCAACAAATCCACTACAACAAATCCCATTCCATTCCAATAAATCCATTCCATTGCCAATCAGTTTGGTTTGTCAACTTGTTTGATAGTTCAAACCCACCAATTGATCTACACTAGTAGATCTTGCTAACAAAAAAAAAAAAAAAACCACCACTAAAACCTTTCAAAAAACAATACACTCCATTAGCACCACCATCACAGCATGCACAACCCTTACAAAATGAAAGTTTCTATCCATACAAACACGTTTGAAACCTACATTTACATAAATTAAAAAAAAATCATACCTGAGATATTGCAAAAACTGTGAGCAAAGATAGGGATGCAGAGACTGATCATATAGAGCATTGCAAACCTGAGAAAGAAGAAAAGAATAACGATGAGAAGGAAACAAAGAAAAGAGATTGGGAATCAGTGTCATTCTAATAGATTTGGTTTCTCATCTCTTTTTGCTACTTTGCATTGTCAATCCCCTGTAAACAGATGCCTAAAGAAAAGTGTTAGGAGAATACTATGGGAAAATAATGTTAAGGTTAAGACCCTTGAGGCCAAGGAGATATGGAGCCAGTTATAAAACCTATAGAAGTAGGTATTCTTAAAAAGGCAAAAAGGGGTTCAGTATGCAACAAGAACACTGTTCTCTTTTTTTTTTTTTTTTTTGGTAAGTTGGAGACAGTGATTGCTCATGAAGACTATAGATTTTTATAAGCATTGTTGCCAAATTTGATTTCCTTCAAAGCTAAATATCCACTAAAAATCTTCAAAGCTTCATGATAGCTAACTCCATCTTAATTAAATTCCCATTTATTTCTATCAACAGACAATTACTAGATTTGCTCTCTAAATAAACATTACTAGATCTAATACAGCTAAATGAGACAACCACACTTTCCGTAAATAAGCCCATACAACAAATCTAACAATAAAACAAATGAGATCTAATACTGCTTAAAAAAACCAGAAAAAAAAAGCTTCAGTCAAGAGAGCACACAACAAATGTTTGATCTAATGCTAAAAGAATTGAGTTTTATAGAAAATTGTGACATAAATGTTATGAATGTTAGATTCTCTAATACACTTTCAAATTGATAGTTTTTCTTCTTTTTTTTCTTTTTGATTTTTCTCAGGGTCCATTTTTTAACATACTGAAAAAAAAATGCTGGTGAGTTTGTCACAGAAGTTGTCAAGCCTTGCATTGCTCGAATGAGATACCATGTCACCAGACTGCCGCAGTATCTAATGCTTCACATGCGTAGGTTTACAAAGCAAGCATCTTAAAGTTTCAACTACCAAGCATTCAAATCATCAAACATGTAGCATGCATGAAACAGGAGAACAGAACAAAACAAAACAAAAAAAGAAAGAAAGAAAGAAAGAGAGAACTCACTAGAAGAGGGTATGTGAAGAGGATCTTGTTCTTCTCCTTGGTGTAGGTGATTAAATGCAACAGTCCATTGAAAAAGATATACTTTCAAGGGAGTCAAAGATACCAAAATCAAAAAACCCCCAAAAGAAGAAGAAGAAGAAGAAGAAGAAGAAGAAGAAAAGAGAAGAGAAAATTAGGATTTAGAAAGGAAGGATATAATAGAATGCATCCGATGAGGAAATCCTTGTTGTGAGGGAATTTCTTAGGGTAGAATTGAGAGACAAGAGCGATGGCGATGATTACTATCCCTAATAGCAATCTGATGTTGCTCAGCCTCACGTCTTCCTTGTATCCACGACTCGTCATGATCTGCAAAAACAACACAAGAAGAAAAAGAAGAAGAAGAAGAAGAAGAAGAAGAGAATCAAAACCCTAGAAATCTAAGGCAAGAGAGATTTGGGAATTGTGATAAATCTAGAGAGAGAAAGAAAGCGAGAGAGTAGTACATCAGATATGGATTCGTCAAGGATGTGTTTAATGGAATGCGGATCCACAAGATTGGTCTCCTTTGGGTTATTGGCTTTCGTCGTGCTCGAGCTCTCGCTGCTGTTCGCCATTTCTTCCTTCTTCCTCTTCTCTCGCTTGATTGATTGATTAATTTCCTCTTTTCTTTCTTTCTGCTGCTACTTCAGTTGATGCTGTAGTTGCCAACTATTTCCAAATGAAGCCGAGGTCATCCAAACGAGTCCGGATTGCTTGTGACCTAGTCGCGAGGCTCCATCGTGGGACCCACATAAAAATAATTTGGACCACTGATATCAAATGTCACAAATCCCATAACCAGTGTGGATATATTTTCAGGTTTCAACTAAAAATAAATGGATCCTACTATGTGATTTGAGCATAGCATCTGGGCTGCTATAGTACTATTCATGTTTTCATTATGGTGGTTAATCGTCCAATGGGTCCACTCCTTTTGAGTAGAAAATTTAAAATGTATGATTCATATGGCCAAAATTATCTTTATGTGCACTCCACTGGTGAGCCTAGGCCTGTCCTTGCCTAGCCTGCTTTGGTCATTTGTGGTTTGGCATTTTTTTTAACTTATTAGCGGCAGACATGTAAATTTGCTGCTGATAATAAGATTTAGCGGTGAACTAGAAAACTGCCACTATAAAAGTGTCGCTAATGGTCACTTTTCTAGTAGTGCTCATGTGGGCCAAGTTTAATTTCAAGAAAAGATTCTTATCCCTACTTCATCTCTCAAAAGATCTCAATACAAGGTGGCAAATACATAGAAGAAAAGAAGAAGCAAAGAAGGACTTCCAAAAAAAAGAAAGAAAGTAAAAAAAAAATCCAGCAAATAGGATTCACGCCCAAGCTTATCATGGAGCCCTTTTTTTTTTCCGATTTTATCAAATCAAGTTTGAAAATGAGTAGAACTTGAAAAAGTATAAATAGGGTACCCCTCTAGCATACCCTCCATGGAAGAATTGCCCACCTCCCACTTTTAGATATTCTACATCCATCTCTCCATCCCTTGTCTCTACATCTTAAGTCATCAAGTAGGCTTAGCTCTAAAGCCACACCACTAACCATGAAGTGTCAACTAGGAGGAGAAATTCTCATCCAGCATAGTATGTAATTGTTTGCTTGTAATTTTCAATCTTTTGTAAAACAATTTTATGCTAGTAATTGCTAGTAATAAATTTCATTTCTTTTCAATTTTTCTTGTCTTGATTTTGTGGTGTTCTTAATATTAGTATTATTTGTGATTGGGTTAATTTTCATTCTTGTTTAAATATTGGGATAGAGTTGGAATCACAACTATTAACTTATCTTAGTATCCTTCTTAACATACTTTGTCTCTTTGGATACATTGTATGTTTGGAAGAAGTGCAGGATCGAGTTAAAGAGATTTGAGTAAGAAAAGATTAGAGGCTAATTTTGAAATTTATTTCTACATTGAATGAAGATTTGTTATTCTCATTTGAATTGACAACCTAAGATGAAGAATAAAGCCTTTGGACAACACTTCTAATCTTTTCGAGCCCAAGTTGAGATAAGAAATTGAAAAGAATAACATTACCACCTTTGACTTCCTGTTTTACCGCCTTTGACTTCCATTGTTTACTGCCTTTCACTGTCTACACAACCACCTTTAAATTTGTGCACCTTTTATTTAAATTTTTTGTACTTTGGTTTATTTTTCTGCAGTTTTATTTTATTTTCCTGAACACTTTATATTCTTGCACAGTTTTTTTTAGAATTGTTTCACTGCTGTCAGTTGCACTAAATTCATGCATATTTTACTTTCATTCATAATTTAAGGGTGTTAGTCAAATAAGATTTAGAAATCAGATTTGAAGATTTTTATGATTGATCATTATTTTGTGCAAAAACAAGCTTATAGTTCAATGAAAAATCTGAATTTAACATTGACAAACTGAGCATGGAATGGTGGCATGTTTGAATTAGCTGTAACAGTTGATTTCCTGCACCACAAGTTGGATAAATTTCAGCATTGAAACTAGTCCAGGTTTGTGCAGAAATTAATCTTAACAAGGTTCATGTTGGATGACTTTTTGCAAACTTGATTTGTGCATGTTTATAACAGCTGAATGATTGATGATTACAACTGTTTTAAACCTGAATTCAGACCTGAAAAATCAATGAAAACAGTCCTAAATCAGTTTTGAAACAGTGGTGGAAGTTGGCCATTTTTCAAGTAATTGTTTGATGTGTTTGTGAACTATTAAAAACTGATTTTCTACACCTGAAAGATTGAGGATTCAAATCTGAAACTAAATTGATTTAGCAACAGAAATCTGATTTCTCAATGTTTATTTGCAGCACACATTATTCTCATGCATCATACCCTCACATGCCACATTCATTCATGCATTAAAACAGCCTTTGCATTAGACTAGTTCACTTATCTCTTTCATCATATAGTTTTATTTTTTTAGAAGTTTTCATTGTCATATATCATAAATTAGTTTAGGAAAGTCTAGTTTCAGATTTTTGTTTTTATTTTTAGAAAGATTCTCTTGCATAATAGTTTAGGATAAATTCATTCTTAATTTAGAAAGTTGTTTTGTTGTATTGTAGTTGCTTTGTTTAGTTGTATTGTATGTTCTTGTTTTAGAAATTTTTTAGTACTAGGAGATTACTAATTTGATTTTAGGCTGTCATTTAGTTTTCTTTCTACCTCTTTCTAATTTGAATAGGATTTAAAAATCTTTTGTTGTAGAAAGTGTAGACTATTAACTTAATTTAACTTTTAATTTAAGAAAGTACTATTTATTTTCTTTCACTTTAGTTTCTAACTTTGTTTAGTTTTTATTTTAAGTTAGTTTCTAATTTTAGTTTTTGTTTTATTAGAAGTTCTAATGTGTGTTTTGTTTTGCAAAATTTTTTTTCATTTTTGTTTTTGGGAAGTTTTAGATTTAGAATTTCTAATTTAGGAAATGTTGTTGTAATTGTTTAATTTTTAGAAATGAATGTATTTGTTAGATTTTAATTATAATAGTTTTAGAGTTTTATTTAGGTAGGTGACAAGTTAGAAACATCTTAAAAACATTGCTCCCTGCGAGCGACCTGGTTTTACTAGATTATTACTACATCACAGCTCTGCACTTAGAGTTGACAAACACACTTCTAGTCTACGAATCTTGTTTAAAAGGGAAAATGACCAAGCACCCTTTTCTCGGCAAGAGGCTATACGGCTGAAGAACCATTGGAATTGGTTCACTTTGACTTGTGTGGACCCATGAATATCCAGGTAAGAGGTGGCTTAATGTATTTCATCACTTTTATTGATGACTGCTCAAGGTATGGGTACATTTAATTAATGTGCAATAAGTCCAAATGCTTTGAAAATTTCAAGGAGTATAGAGCGAAAATGGAGAAACGTCTATGTAAGAATATCAAGACACTACGATCTGATCGTGGTGGTGAGTATTTCTTTGGAGAGTTTAGGGATTACTTAGTATAAGAGGGGATTACATCCTAGTTGTTTGCACTAGGTACACCATAACAAAATGGTGTAGTAGAAAGAAGGAATAGGACTCTTATGTATATGGTGAGGTCAATGATGAGTTATTCAGATTTGCCTAATTCATTCTGGGGGCATGCTCTAGAAATGGCAGCATATATTCTAAACTTAGTTTTATCTCAGTAACTACTTACTACACTAACAGAACTATGGACTGGGTGTAAGCCTAGTTTAAAGCATGTTCAAATTTGGGTAAGTCCAGCACACATGCTGAAAGGGAACATAGATAAGTTGGAACCAAGAACGAAAGTGTGTATTTTTATTGGATATCCCAAAGGAACAAAAGGTGGTTTGTTTAATAATCCTAAAGATCGAAAGGTTATTATTAGCACCAATGCCCGATTCTTATAAGAGGGCTATGTAATAAACCACAAACCCAAAGGTAGAACTGTTCTAGAGAAATTAAGATGAGATAGACCTACCAAGCTTTTCCATTACCAGTAGCAGAGGAAGAGAAACTACAAGATGGAGAATTTGGCATTCCACTACCTCGTCGCAGTGGGAGGATTGTCGAGTCTCAAGCTGATGATACTTCAGGTGATTCCACAACATGCTGGGCGATGAGCCGGATTAGCATGTCGATGATGGTACACCAGGATTAGTTTAACACAGCGTGACACTACTCATACATAGACACAGGATGAGCCTCATTATAGTGGGAGGGTTCATCAACCTGAGTGGTATATGTTCTGGGGAGAGTCATTCGGTAGAGTCCTTGATGATCTAGATACCAAACCCTACAACTATAAATGCAGCACTCCAAGACAAAGATACAGAACTATGGTAAAAAGCTATGCAATCAAAAATGGAGTTTATACTCTAATCAAGTCTGAGATCTTGTAGAACCACTAGAGGGATAAAACCTATTGGTTGTAAGCGGGTCTACAAGAAGAAAAGAGGAGTCGATGGAAAGGTTGAAACCTTCAAAGCTAGGCTTGTTGTGAATGATTTTCTCATAAAGAAGGGATCGATTATGAGGAGACCTTCTCGCCAGTAGCCATTTTGAAATCCATTTGGAGTTTTTTATTTATTGCAACTTATTTCTATTAAAAAATTTGGCAAACAGATGTTTCTTTAATGGAAATCTTGATGAGTGTATCTATATGGTGCAACCAGATGGATTCATAGTTGAACGCCGTAAACATATGTTGTGAAAGTTTAAGAGGTCCATTTATGAACTTAAGCAGGCGTCTAGATCTTGAAACATTCATTTTGATCAAGCCATTAAATCTTATGGTTTCGAGCAAAAACCTGATGAATCTTATGTGTATAAGAGGTGCAACAGCAGTGTGGTGGTTTTCTTAATACTTTATATAAATGATATCTTACTCATTAAAAACAATGTCGAGGTGTTGTCTTCAATTAAAGTATGGTTGAGCAGTCAGACTGATATGAAGGACTTAAGAGAAGCCAGTCACATTCTAGGGATCAAGCTCTTGCGGGATCAGAAACAAAGAATGTTGGGCTTATCTTAAGTGGTTTATATTGATGCGATTCTTGCCCGTTTTAGCATGCAAGATTCTAATAAAGGATTTCTTCTTTTCAGGCATGGAATTACTTTATCCAAAGATTAGTGTCCTAAGATACATGATGAGATAGAAAAGATGAAGGAAGTACCTTATGCTTCGGTAGTGGGAGGCCTCATGTATGCAATGCTATACACTAGACTCAATATTTGTTTTGTTGTTGGCATTGTTAGCAAATATCAATCTAATCCAGGGAGGAAACATTAGACTACCGTAAATCATATACTTAAGTACCTTAAGAGGACTAGAAATTATATGTTGATTCACCAGGCCAAAAGTTTGATACCCATTAGGTACACAGACTCAAACTTCCAGTAAGATAATGATGTTAAAAAGTCAACCTCAGAATTTGTATTTACCTTGGAAGGTGGAGCAATAAGTTGGAGGAGTGTCAAGCAATCATGTACTACTGACTCTACCATGGAAGTCGAATATGTGGTAGCTTCTAAAGCAGCCAAGGTAGCAGTTTGGTTCAGAAACTTTTTGAAGGATATAGAAGTGGTACCTTTGGTAAAATCACCTATAATCCTTATTGTGATAATATCGATGTTGTTGCTAATGCAAAGGAACCCAAGATGCATAAGAAAGGTAAGCACATTCAGCATAAGGACCATCTCATATGAGAAATTGTATAGAGGGGTGATATAATTGTGACCAAAATTGCATTGGCTGACAACCTGGCAGATCCTTTTTACAAAGAGTTTACCAACAAAGAGCTTTGATGGTCATGTGGAGGAAATGGGGTTAAAATGCATAGTAGCATGGTTTTAAGTCTAAGTGGGAGATTGATGAAAATTTATACTAAAAGCATACTTTTATGTATTTGTCTTTGATCGACTTATTTATTAGTAAAGTTTGTTTTTTCATCTTAATGAATTTGTATGGGCAAATGGTTACATTGGCATTTATTATGCATGTGTGCGTCTTTTATTCTATAAAGTAGATAAGTTGGTGTGTAAGTTTAGCTTACATATGGAAGACTTATTTGTCAATTCTTATAGAATATAAGCTGTTATTATTTACAATGTAGATGGAATTGGACACACCATCGGTACGATTGTAACATGATGTTTTAGCAGGCCTGTTTTGGTTGTGGGAAACGGCTTAATTTCAACTTGTTATGTTAGTACGCTTTGTATGTATTGAGCAAGCCCGCTTTTAGGTTTATTGTCTTTATACTTACTATATAAGATGATTAACATACAAATATTTATTATGAGTGCTTGTACTCTCAATCTCAATATAAATATAGACACATATATTTAATATTCGTCATTTTTATTTGCAAAGGAGTGCGACCTTTTATGGATCAATAATCTCAGTAAATTGGATGACTACATTACGTGTATGTTGGATATTAATTTATTGATGGAATTCACGTCTTGAAATAGGGATTGATGATATCCCCTTAATGAAACTTATAAGTTTTGATTATGTCAAACCTTGTAGGTGGACTTTGTGTCCGACATATCAAATAAGTTGAGTGTAAGGTCTCAAGGAATTACAAAAATATCGATTAAATATAAATGTCAGTAATTATTTAATTGATAGATAATTGAAATCTTAACGTATGGAGATTAATAAACATTTAATAACAAGAAGCTCGAAATATTATTTTAAGAATAAGGATAGGAGTGGAATTATAATTCTCTAGTGGACTGAATTGTAATTTATGGAACTAGGATTCTAATTTTAGTCGAATTAGGGTTTCTTGGTTCTAATTTTGGTCGAATTAGGGTTTTCTATTTCTATTAGACGCTTATTCCTTATTTCTTTCTTAAGGTCTTTATTGTAGCCCATAAATATGCGATATTGCCCTCTAGGAAACATAACAAAAGAAATCTCATTTTTTAGAACAAAAAGAATTCATAGAAGAGGCCAATACCTAGGTGCGAGTTCGAGTATAGAGGAATACAGTAGAAGGTTTTAAGATTTTCGGGTTGCTGTAGGACCAATATCAAATCAGATAGATTTTGCAGATATGGTTTTTGATTCATCATCATCTAAAGTTATTTTCATAGTAATCTGTATGCATTATCAAGGTCCTGGCGGTTGTTTCTTAACACTTGCATCACCACCTGCCACCACTCTAGCTGCTACAATTGAAGCCACACTCTGTGCCACCAATCACTGACCTAAAATTCATAAAAACAATATTTATTAAAGAAATAAATATTATAAAAATAAAAAATAGATAAATGAAAATTACTTGAAACTCACGAGATAACTCTGGCCTTGATTGGGCAATAGATGCAATATAGCCATGACAAGGGTATCATTGCACCCTTAGCATCAGGGCAAAAGTCAAAAAACTGAATGAACAAAGCGCGATTCTTCTCAGGGCCAGGATATTCTTTCTCTGAGAACATTGGCTTCCCCACCACTCTTAACCCCCATCATTGGACCATATCCTCAAGTCATATAGTGAACTCTTCAGTGGGGAAATGAAACGAATGGGTCTCATCCCCCCATCTTTCGCTAAGAGCTGTAATTAAGGATTGATCAACTCTGAATGGCTCAATGGAAAAGAAATCCCTGAACCACGTATCAACTTTGGCCTTGAGGGGAGGAGACAATTGCTCGTACGAACTATGTGACATAATCCAGCATAGTTGCGTCTTGACTCTAGGAACTGTCTGTATTAATAAGTTTTTTAGAAAAAAAAACCGAAATGAGGGAATGTTTGGATACGATAGAAAGCTTGAGAAAACACTATATTAGAGAAAATTATCTATTATTTTCTTCACATGCATATTTAACTTGTTTGGTAACACTAGAAAATATATTATAGTATTTAGATTTCTTCAAAAAAGTAGAAGATTTCCTACATCAAGGGTATCCTGTATATTTTCTTTCATATATTCTAATCTTGGGAAGTGTAGGACTCCTTAAATTACTTTGCCTTATTTCTCATCCTCATCAAAGCAAAATATATACCAGTTCCTTTCAACCAGTGAAGATCAACTAGATAGGTGTATGAGAAAAGCTCTTAGAAGATCATGGAGAAGGTCAAATATGTGACAAGATCCATGACAAGGTCATTGTGATCATTGATGCTAGCTAACGTCGCCACCAAATAGCTAGACGGTGAGCTTTGTTGGATGTTGAGTGCATCTCCGATATGCTTTTGTAGTAGCATTTTTACAAGGGACTGATTTGTTCTTTTCGCCATTTGGGTTTTCTTCTTATCCTTCTCCATGAATGAGGCGAGATTTTTTTTTTCATTTTTCATGGACAACAGGAGATTTATGTAGAAAACTTTATTAGAAAAATTTTTTTTGAATATGTTAATGGGCTACTGTCAGAATGACACTCATCACTTCATCCTATCTCTCTATATTTCTTTTCTTTTTCTTTTTCTTTTTTTTATAACCATGGATGGATGTCTTACCAATGTCTAGTTTAATGATGATGAAGAAAAACTATTGCAAACTTTATCTTAAACAGAAAACAAAAAGAAAAAACAATAAAAGTTTTGTTCTAAGACTCAAATCTACTGGAGTTCATGCAAATTGAGTCGGAGGATGACCACTATTGCAGATGGGCAATATGATGACTCCATGTATAACTCATTTCTTAGAAGGCTCGAATCCAAATTGACCCACATTGACCCATATATGTTGTGGGTTGGGTTTGTGTGTTATGTCAACTCTTAAATCAAACTATATTTAAAGGATAGCAATAAAAAGTGCAAACAGCAGGTATAAAAACAAACTCAAAATGCAATTATTTCTACATGCTTCCAAACAGCTAAAAGCACCTAGCAGTGTAGGTGTTTGTTACATTTTATCCATAAAGATAATCTAACCTTTTGGAGTACCTACCCCAAATATTAGGCCAGTATCCGCCTTGCACTATCCTCATTGTATTTAGATTCACAAAAAATCATTAGTTCAAATTAAGTATTGTTTCGTAAATATAAAATAAGTGCTTAGCTTGGGTGTATTTTGCTAGTACAATATTATAATATAATAACATTTTGATCTACTATATTGAAATTAAGATAACATTTTGTATGTATCCAAACACCCACCAAAACAACAAAAGGAAATCAAAATTAATAATAACAACACACCTCATCCTCTCGAATACTATCAGCAAGGTGCTTCACCAATAAGAAATTAGGTACCAACCCAAAAGCTTAAGCTGATGGGTGGAAAGCCCAAACTGGTATATGAAGCCATGTCAAACCTAGTACTTCGGCAATGTAGGATGTGGGTCTTTTTTCCCAATACTCCCCTTCACGTGGAGGCCCAATAGATTTCATGGATGGGCTTGTCACGTGGGTTACACAAGGACAATACCCTCTCTGATACTATGTAAGAAATCATGTATCAACTCAAAAACTTAAGCTGATAGGTGGAAGGCCCAAATTGGTATATGAAACCATGCCAAACCTAGTACTTAGACAATGTGGGATGTGGGTATTTTTTCCCAAAACCGTCATCCTCTTCCGGGATGCCATCCATTCATTTCTCTTAAGAATGGCATCCGAATCTTCAACAATGGAGGAAGAGGCCCCCTCACTTGGCCTACTAGGGTTTTTCTTACCTATGACTAGCAAAGGAAACAAAAGGGGGATGGAGTTAGAGAAGAAGAAACAAAGAGAGAGGCCGCTGCCGGAGTGGGAAAAGAATAAACAAAGGGGAGGGACTACTGCTGGAGTCGAAGGGGAGCGGGACTGCTACCAGAGTTGAAGGGGAGTGGGATTGCTACCACCGAAGTCGGAGGCACGGTACCGTTGTCTCAAAGGTCGGAGAAGAAAAATCTGCGAAGAGGTGCCACGTCCCGAAACCAAGGCCCTCGGAATTCGGATTTGACATTGATGTATCTGGTAAATCACATGTTTCTCCAAACGTATGAGACAATTTAAAATTTTATAATGATAATAGGGAGAAGCATGATTTCATTATAAATACAAGAATTTCACTTACATGTTTTAAGTGTTAACAAATGCAACTGAGCCACAGGAATTGATCTCCAAATTACAATAAGGGAAACTAAACTACTTGTGTATCTCCTTTTATTGCACCATGCTACAATCAATAGTACAAACCTAAGCGCACTGCTCAGCTATCCCGCAGTTTCCAAGACAACTACTCCATATACATCCAAACAAAAATGGTATTTGGTACCAATAAGCACCAAAGTTGGGTCAAACATGAGTCGGGTAAGCGACAAATGCAAATGACATGACATGCAATACATGTTAGTATACAAAAAAACATAATACAAAAAAAAAAAAAAAATGAGCGCAATAACAAACTTAACATATATAATCAAACCTATGAGCCCCTAGATGGGCTAGAACCTCCACGTTGAAGAAAACAAGGAGAACCAAAGTAAGAGAAAATCTTGTCCAATACGAGTGAATAATCATGTCATTCTTTCATACCAAGAATCTTGTTAAGTCTTTGTGGACTCAATCCATCACTTGATGTAATAAATTGATTAATTTCTTTATTTATCAATAAAATCATGCTTTACTTTCATGAGATGAATGTTATTTTACTACTTCATGCACATGACCAATACGTATGACATAATGGTTCATGAGTTGAACCGGATCCCATTAGTATATTAGATGTGATATATGTGCATGGATGAGATCCACACGCGGGAGATATATGTCACAAATCTTATACTTAAAATAGCTTCACAACCAGTAATGAGATTGGGCATCTCATTTGATAAGGATGCAGCACTTTGATCACTATGAGATAGTGTGATTTGTCTCGATCATCAGAATGTAAGATTCTGGATCACGGTGCTGGTACATTGGATGTATTGAAGGACCATGAAATGCACCTTATGGAATTCCGTCTCAATAATAAGGTATGCTCTCATAATTCCCTAGCAATAGGCTCTCAATCCTGAGACATTGATGAACTCAAGTTTCTATCTATTCATTTGCTTTGAGTCACCAATGAGTGAGGCTGACTATAGGTTAACACCTCGGTGTCTTGGGTATGTGGTAGTAGAACTGTGGGAACGTTGAATGATCAAGATGGAATCTATCTCTATTATCCCCTTGTGCCAATTAATGGATTTGTCATTAGTAAGTGCTCACCCATCTCAATTAAGAGTTAATTGGATGGTACTGATGATTACTGTGATTAATTGGGGCTCAAGGATAATAAGATGTGGAACTTAGATTGGAAGAGATGGATTTATTCCAATTGATCCACGGATATTGATAGAGGGGCCTACTTGTGGTAATTGGGAAGTTTAGGGTCTTCATTGTAATTTATTCCTAAGACTGGAGTGCAATTGCATTTATATAGTGGTGTTATTTGCAATTAACTGTGGGCCCGGATTGCACATGAGATGTGGGGTCTCAGTGTTCCAGTTGGAGCCAGCTTTCTAAGGAATCCCTAGTGGTCCCCACGCTAGCCCAAGATATTGGAAAACACTAAACCGACTTGAACTCTAGAAATAAGAGTTTGGAAATGAGAAAGGTGCTAATTGCTTTGGAAGTAAGACTTCTATTTCAATTAGACAAGGGAGAGATTTGAAAGTCTATAAAATCTCTTGGACGTCCAATAAGACTCTATCACGCCCAAAACCCTTTCGTGCAAGAGTTGCACGAGTTTCTCTCTCCTTCTCTATTCTAGTTCCTTGGAGTTTCGAGTTGGGATTTCTCCTGAAGATTCCACCACTCTTCTTGAGAAAAGAAATCCAATTCGGGTCATAGCGTGGAAGGCTAAGAGGTGTTGAAGAAATCCATTAGAGCACTGCGGATCTCCAAAGGTATGATCTACTTCTTGCATGTTGTAGATTATTATGGATGTTTAGTGTTGGTAGAATATTTACTGTACATGGTCATGAGATTGAGGGTAATGCATTCTGGATTGGGTTTTGGTCTTATGGATAGTTGATCCCTGTGTCAAGTGGGTCAAAAGTTTTTTTTAAAATCTATCCACGAGACCCACCTACTTCCTACAATGTACATACTAGGTGGCTACTAAATATGCCATATGCTCCCAAAAGAGGGATCTTATATCTGTGCTGAGAACACCATGGGCCAGATGGTTCTCGGTTTCCTCGGGTCCGGAATCCCCAAGACATATCTTCACTGCAGCAAGGCCATATAAACTGCACCAAATTTACCCCGTCAGGATCCTAAGGCTAAGGCTTAGTAGTGCCGGACTATATGGGGTCAAACAAACATAAGAACATGTATATTTAATCATAACGTGCATATCATAACGTGTGCATAGCATAACATGTATATCTTATCAGAACGTGACGTGTATGTCTTGTTAGGTGTATATCAGACAGATCAAGAGGTCATACGAGTTAAACTAATCATACATATCAAATAGAACAACCAAATCAAACTTATCAAATCCAACGATATAATGGATGCCAATAGAGTATAAAGAAATAAGATACCAAAAGGTGAAGGCATCTTAACTCATATGCATCAGACGATAGTATCAAACATGCAAGATCGCTATTCCACATGGGATTAACCATGGACAGAGCCAGGACATATCCAATCGTTGCCCTAACGCAAAACACGTAGAAGAGGGCAAAGACAGAATCCAAGATGCAATGCAAGTCAGATTATCTTATGGGAATCACGATCTTTTACTAGTCAATCCTATTCTAGTTTCTAGTGTTTCTAACCATGCATTATGATGTAGTTTTAAGTTGTCTGTTGCACTATTGTCTAATGTTGCAGTGTATCTAAAATGTGCACCGAAGTCCCTTAAACCAACACCCATGGGAAGGTGCTAAACAACCGGATAACGTACATGAATGACTCGCAACCCTCGAGATCATTCATGTCATTCGTACATTCCATTGGGCAAGTTCGGGTTACCTACATTCTAGCATGAGGGCCATATCAGGTCTCTTCCTTAATCCTATCATTTTATTCCTTTTCTCAGGGGTGGTACGGCTTGGCTGTAGGTGAACATATCGCTTAGCCGTAGGCATCTTACGGCTTAGCCATAATATGTACTGCGGCTCAGTCGCGGTTCCCTTTACTATTCATCCACATTTACGGTTCAACCATATTCCGTTCTACGACTCAGCCGTATTCTGTTCTACTGCTTAGTCCTAGCATATTTGACGACTTAGACATGGCTTGACCGTAGAAGGTCTGTCAAATGCTTACTCCCAATTGATCCAGAAAAGACACCCTGTACTGATCTACGGCTGGCTCAGCCGTAGTCCATTACACGGCTTAGCCGTGTAATGGCCGTAGAAGAAATCTGGATTTTTAACTCTTGGGATTATGAGCCGTAGGCAGTTTACGGTTTAGCCGTAGACTGCTTGGGGTTATATTATGAACCTGTTACAAAAACAACTGCATGTGCACCAAAATGGCAAAATCACGTGAAATAGATGGAAACTCATACAAGATGGGCTGTAACTATACTTCACATGCAAGATTACGCGAATCAATCACAGTCGAACATCTACCTACATGGTTCATGAAAATTATGTTTATACTTGCCTCAATTGAGTTCTAACATGCTCTTTGTTGTCCTTGGGCTCATTCACAATTCTTGGCAATGATCTAACACCCATGCATGTAAAAGAAGAAAGAACGAGAAGCGTAAGTACATGTAACAATAGGCATCATGAAGAAAAGAAGAAAAGCAAAACCTACGGCTCACCTTCAACCACACACGAGTGAAGAAGCAGGGGTAGACACACACAAATGCTCCCTCTCTAGCTTGATCGACAAGAAAACTTGAGAAACAAGAAAAGAAGAAGCAAGAGAGAAACCCACGTGAGGAACTGATGAGGGAGAGAGTCAGTGCTTGATTTATAAGATAAGGATTAAGACAAATTGTAGGAAAGTCCAGGCATTAAGACAAGTTACAGTTCAAGTCATTTACGGGTCTAACGGAAACAAACGACATATTGAACAAGCGACGTAGTTACGAGAATCAACGAGCATAACAAAAGACACGCGTTAATGTCAAGATGATGCATGAGTGATGACATTTAACAAAATCTAAAATTACGAAAAAGGGCTTATGCCTACCTAAACCAGGTCAAACTTAACCCAACGACCTATCCATAACCCAAAACAAAGCAAAAACAAAGACAAAACACAACTAGCAACCAACTCATCAATAATTAGCCGCTAAACCAGATTAAGTTGGGTCGGAGTGTTACATCCTCCCCCACTTAGGCCTCATTCCGTCCTTGGAATGAACACTCAGTTGCGTGAATCAAATTGCAGGAAAGTCCAGGCATTAAGACAATTATAGTTCAAGTCATTTACGGGTCCAACGGAAACAAACGACATATTGAACAAGCGACGTAGTTAGAGAATCAACGAGCATAACAAAAGACACGCGTTAATGTCAAGATGATGCATGAGTGACAACATTTCAAAAAATCTAAAATTATGAAAAAGGGCTTATGCCTACCTATACCAGGTTAAACTCAACCCAACGACCTACCCATAACCTGGAACAAAGCAAAACAAAGAAAAAACACAACTAACAACCAACTCATCAATAATTAGTCGCTAAAGCAGATTAAGTTGGGTTAGAGTGTTACAAGAGGCTTGTTCATAAGTTCTAGGATGGCTCAAAAGCCTTCCCAAGTGAGAAAATCAAAGGAAGAAGTCTTCATCCTTGTAGCCCCTGCATTCGTCTTCTCTAAATGAGATGCATGCTTCTTCTCCTTTTCTGAACTATTTGTCACCTTAAGTTAGTGAGAAGGAGAAGAAGAAGTAAGCTTGAAGTGCCTGAAGTACCTTGGGAGCCTTGTGAACACTTAGAACTAGGATTGTGACTTGTTGAACTAGTGTGTAATTGAATGGAACTTGCTTTGGTGGCTTGGAACTTGATTCAAACCCACTTCAAAGCCCAAGTGTGCCTTTTATAGACTTCAGAGGAAGTTGGGATAGTTCTCAATAATTATAAGGGAGTTAAACTTTGAAATAAAGTGAAATAAGTCCTAGAAATTATCAGGGACCAAGTCATAGGTGTCAGTGACAAGCGGACAAGGCCCAATTTTGGGTTTTGCATATATGACCCATTTTTATCAATTTAGGGTCTTACTGATGTCTAATCTCCATGAAACTTGGAGGAATGATTTTTAATACTATTTTGAGTGTGTTATAGAAATTTCATCCCGTTTGACCTTTTAAAGTTGGTTAACCCCCTATTGACTTTTCATGAAAATGGGCTCTTATTTCTGCTGTTTGATGCCCAAATGACCTCGTTTTGAATTAAAACCTAGAGGGACTGAAGTCAAGGGCATCTTGAAGTGTCCATCCAAATTTCATATAGTTTGGATTTGTGGAAGCAGGATTTCGAACAGCAACCCCCTTGTTGCACGTTCTAAGTCACAATTTACCTTACACTGTAGGCAATTAGAATGTTTTCTACCCAAATGACATTTAAGTGACTTAAAAATTTGGGGAATTGACTTTAAACACATTTTGAGTCTCTGATCCAAATTTCATCAACTTTGGCTTCTTAGAAGTAAGACTTTGCTCAATGACCCCATGACTTGGAAGTCATAAACTCCTAGCCGATATATCATTGAAGTGGGCTAAAATGAAGTCCTTTTGACTTGAAAATTTGTAGAACATCTTTTGAACATGACTGAAGTTTTGTGTCCAAATTTCATAAATTTTGGTCATCTGGAAATAGGACTTTGGTTAATGACTACATGCCTTAAAGGTCACTAGCCAAAAGTTGACATGTTGTTTACTTTGGGTCAAATGATGTTCGTTTGACCTAATTTTTGGCAAAACCTCCTTTGAGCATAATTTGAGCTTCCTCAAGGAGTTTCAGCTGATTTGATCTTCATGAGGTGTCACTTTGCACAGTGACCCAACAAAGCTTAGTAGACAACTATCTGAACCGAGTTTGGGTCCAAATGATGTCTAAATGCTCTGAAATTTTGAAGGATAGTCTTTGAATGGAAGCCATTCCACTGAGTTTCAACTTATTTTGACTTATAGAAGTATCAATTTCTACAGTGACCGCCAAGGATCTGCGAGATAGTCACTGAAGTTTAATTTAAGTGAGTTGAAGTCTAAATGCTTTGAAGCTTTTGGAGTATCATTCCCAAGCATATGTTTGGAGTTGCCATGAAATTTTCAGCGACTGTGGTAACCCCAAAGCTTGAGTGTGTTCAATGACCCCTAGACTTTAAGCCAATAAACCTTGAATTTGAAGTTCAGTGAGTTGAATAATCAAATGAAGTTCTCTAACTTTGAAATTTGAACTGCTACACTTTGAGCTCATCTGAAGTCTTTTGAGTGGATTGCATCATAACTGAACATCTGGATGCAGTACTTGGCTTGTTATTCCACAATCCTAGGGTTCATGTATTCTTGGTTTGAAATTTGCTTATGATGTCTTCACCACAACATTTTGAGGTGCAATGATTGCAGTATGATAATCATTGTGCCTTAAAATTGTCAATCTGTAGGAATGATGAGTGGCTTGAGGAAAATGTAGTTTTTTCAGGTAGGTTGTAAGCCTAAACTTGGAATTTTAAAAATCTTGATAAAACACATGAAGGGTTTGATGATGGAATTTGGTAAAAATATAAGAAATTTGAATTTCTTTACCCTAATTTCACAGATATCAAAAGTAGTATCTCTATGGAGATTGTAGGGAACACTCACAAAAAGAAGTCCTTGAGGTTTTGGAAAATTCAAAAATTTATGAATTTGGTTTCGGGTTTTAGATTTTGGAGATGGATTTGATTTTCTCTTGACCTATTTGTCATAGATATCCACAGGGGCATCTCTGTGGGGACTGTGGGGAACACTCACAAAAGAATCTCTAAGGTTTTAAGAAAATCAAAGGTTTGGATTTAAAATGGATTTGGGTTTGGATTTTCATAGACTTTTTTTTTGGCTCATTCTCAAAAAATCAAAGTTGAGGTTTTGACTTGACTTGACATGAATTAATCATGAGATGAAATTTTGAAAAAAATTAGCTTTTGCGGGTTTTGATTTAAAATAATTTGAAATGATGGCTCAAAATTTGGTTTGACTCAAGATAAATTTGAAATTTGTGTTGGTTTTTGAAAGAAACACCCCCCCCCCCCCCCCCCCCATTTTGAATAATTTTCCCAAAATAGGTTCACTTTGTTATAGGAAATTTTTTTTTTTGTTTTGGTCAAGATACCCAAAGTGGGTTCATCATGTTGTGGGAAATTCATTTCTTTTTTAAAATACCTAAAGTGGGCCCGCCATGTGTTGTGGGAATTTTGAACAATCACATTTAGGAAGTGGACCACTAATAGTGAGTCCCACCTTTCAAAATCATAGTGACCCTGGGAAAGGAAGGCTGAACCCATCTGAACTTGGTCAAAGCTTGGACCCCACTGCTAAACAACTTGTGTTTGTGGAAAAGAGAGTGAAGCATCGTGGCCTTAAGCTTAAGTGCAACACTCCGTATCTAATTAATATGTTTAGTAACTAATTGATTAAGTTATTAGCAAATTGCCATAGAATTAGCCTAGTTAATAATGTTTTGCTGTAATGAGTCGCGTTTAGGGTCATGGATAAGTAGTTGGGTTGAGTTTAACCTAGATTAGGTAGATACGAGCCCTTTTTTGTAATTTTAGACATATAACTTTACATGATTCATGCATCATATTAGCGTCACCACATGTGTCTCGTCAAGCTCGTTAACTTCCGTAATTGACTCGAACGCAAATGAAGTCGTTTGAATTAGTTGGTCACTCACTTGACTTAAATTGATATTATTCCAAAAAATATGGACTTCCTTATAAACTTTAAAAAAATATATGTCATATAAAAGGGCTCAACTACCTATTTGACTTCTCTTCCTGTATGCACTCCTCTCCAACGCCTTCTTCTTCTTTTGCTTTCTCTTCACCACCTTTTCTCTTAAATCAAGGGGGGTAATTGCATGTTGGATTTAAGGCATTTACTCTCAATTCCATCATTCTTAAGCTCTCCTCTTGTCTTTGAAGTGGAAAACTTAAGTACCTTCTTCTTCTCATCCATTTTCAAGGTAAGAGCTTCTCTCATTCCACCTTTCATGAGTTTAGAGGACTCTCATTTTACAACATGTACTCATCTCTTTCTTAATTCTTGCATGTATGGCATTTAGGTCCAAGAATGCCCAAATTAAGCCAAAAAAAGGATTAATAGATTGAAAAGCTTAATCTAAGGCAAGTATAAGAAAATTTTGGTTGAATGTATGTTGGTATGTCATGATTCTGATGATTTTTACAAATCTTTCAATTTTAATGTGTTTTACAGGCCTTCATTTGTACTGCTATTTTCATTGTTTGAATCTGCATGTAAGTTACCAGGTTTTGAAATGCAATCAAACTGCTCCAGAAAATCTGAAGCTTATGGCTAAGCCGTAAGTCTTCCACAGCTCAAATTCCAGAGAGCAATAAATTTGAAAATTATATAACGGCCAAGCTATGGTTAAGCCATATGATGTACTACGGCTAAGCCATGACATAGCCATGGTCTAACCGTAAGCAATTTTCCAATTTGAAAACCTGAGAGCATGAAAAATCAAAAACCTCTTGTGGCTAAGCCACGGCCAAGCCATATGATGTGCTACAACTAAGCTGTAGCCAAACCGTGGCTTAACCATAGAACAAATATGGCTAAACCGTAAGACAAACTACGGTTCAACCATGAATGCGGGAGAATCGGGGTAACTGCGGATAAGTTGCAGTGCATATTACAGCTAAGCTGTAAGATGCCTACGGTTAAGCCGTAAGTCACCCACGGCTTAGCCCTAAGGCCACTAAAAAACTAGGGTTAATTTAGGCACTCTTAGGAGACCTTATAGGGCCTTTAGCTTTTAGATCCCTTTACCCCATTAACTGGTCCAATGGAATGATTGAACATCATGAAGGGTCTTGAGGGATGAGACTTATTTATGTGTGTTGTCTATTTGTTAAGCACCTCCCCATGGGTGTTGGTTTAAGGGATTTTGATACACATTCCTGATACATTGTAATACCAAAAGAAAGACAATTGTATATTGGATAACTTAAAACTAAATTAGCATGCACGGTTAGAAACAATGGATTACTAAATTAGGGTTAGCTAGTAAACCACCTTGATCCCATGAAATTGAATTGAATTGCCAAGAATATTGAATTTCGATTATTACCTTCTATTCTTCCAATAATGATTTGAATTGAATTATCATTTTTCAATTGATGCTATTTGTAATGTACGTTTTCTATTGACCTTGACATTGATTTGAATACAAAAGACTTGAGTATGAACATATTGCACATATGACTTGAATGTCTACTGTATGCTATTGTCCTTCCTCAATGAATGACTTGTACGATTTACTCTATTTCACGTATCTGAATGAATCGAATATTCTGGCTCTACTCAGACTTAGCCTTATGATACTTGGTGGGGTTGACTTTGGTGTAGCATAAACGTCGTCGTTGCAATGTGCTTTTCTTTGGAGCTTCTGGACTCCATGTACGAGAGACCCATTTGTACCTTGGCCGAGTCGATGGTGTTCTCAACGCATAGATCCCTGAAGGGTGGATATAGCAAATGTAGTAATCACATAGTAAAGTGTTTCTATTAATTGAATCATATAACATACTTTATTCAAATGCACAACATACCTAGTATACTAAATTAACAATCTGTTTATGATCACCAGTTAGTGATTCTTATAGATACAACTTTTGTTACCTTAATTTTGCTTATGCTTTGCTGGATAGTCTTATTCACTCATTGTCCATTGGAGTTACAGGCTCAGGTCCCTTTTCCAGTCCCTCGAAGGTCGATGAGACTTCGGAGGAGATTTTCGAGGTCCCATCGGGATTAGATGAGTGGACAGCAATTCATTTCTGAACAATCCACCCCGGAGTGTGCCTTGGACTAGTATAGGTCTTAGTTTTTAGTTGTATTTGCATTAAGTTTCATTTTGTTATGTATGGGCCATGACTTGATGTATTCTGTGTACTGTATAAATGTTCCATCTTTTTAGAAACTTTCTTCCCTTTTTGTAAAGACACGTTTCCTTTTTACTCTATTAGATATAGATGTGTTTCTAGTTGTGTATGTCCTCTTGTTTCTATGAATGATATTGACAGCTTCTGCGTGTGAATGCTTGGACAAGAGTCCACAATAGCGATTACATGTGTGACTTTCCCTTGTGTGTTTGCACTTAGACTTGGGTCTAGGTGTGTATACACGGGAGTATGTGTCTCACTATTTTAGGTTTAATCGTAATACCTGAATTCTTGGGTTCGAATGTGACATACTTATTATATGGTATCAGAGCAAAAAAACAGTCATTTTAAATATTTTAGGCATGTTGAAACGTGGTGAGGATACATTAGAATTAAGCAAATATCAAATATGTGACTCTATAGTCTAATATTTTGATTTGTTATGGGGGAAGGAAGTTGGGTACGTCTAAAGTAAGAACATTAATTTCTTGTTTTTCAGGCCATGGCATTAGGATAAGGTACAAAAAACAATAATGAAGTTAATATGAATCCGCTGATAGAAATGAGTGGATCTTCTCCCTAACAACCACCTTTAAATACCGAAGACCAATTGATAATGGTGATGCAAGCAATTCAAGCATAGTCCTAAGCAATGCAAGCACAAATGCAAGCAATGCAGTCCTTGCATGTACAAATGGCTTCTATAGCAGAACACTAGAGTCAAGCATCAGTCCAACTGCATGCAGAGCAACAAGTGGTTTTTTAACCAAAAGAGAGTGACCCCAACGCCTTGTATGAAAATTTAGGAAAAGAAGGGCTACAAAATTTCATGGAAAAGAAGATGTGCTACAAGCAGATGAATGGTTGGAGCGTAATGATGATATGTTTGACACAATTGTTTTCACCAATAGGTAAAAAGTCCTTCTCACCACTTCTATGTTTCGCAGTGTGGCAAAAACATGGTTGAAAAGTGTGAGAGATTCATATAAGGACATGCCTAGTGCTATAATGTGGGAGAATTTTAAGAAGTAGTTTAAAAGGAAGTTTATACTAGCTCATGTTCAAAGGGAAAAAGAGGTGGAGTTTTTGGCATTATAGCAACAACAGATGTCGGTGGTAGACTATGTACATACTTTTACTCAATTGTCACAATATGCAGAACATCTGATCAACACAGAAGCGAAAAAAGTTAATAGGTTTATTAATGGCCTGAATCCTATGTACAAGGATTATGTTCCAGCTTTCCAAAGGCCCACTATATTTGATGATGTGGTAGATAGGGCCTATTATGTAAAGGCAAATGCATGAGAGAAGAGAGCTGTGGACCCCAAAAGAAACATCCTTTGGTGCTAAGGGACAAGTACAAAAAAAAAATGACAGTGGACAGGGTACTCTAAGTAAAGCAGGTATAAAATGTGGTCATTATGGAAAGCCTCAGAAGACGGAGTTATGTAGGAGGAATACAGGAGCCTATTTAATTTGTGGGTCCATGGAGCACAGATGGCTCAATGTCCAAGGTACAAGGCCACCCAATAGACAAGGCCTATTGCTCCCAGTTCTCAAAGCAAACCACAGCAATCACATCAAGGCCAGAAGCAGAATCGTAGAATGCTAGTGCTTACGCCGCCACTCATGAGAGCGTGAAGGATGCTGATATGGTTGAAGGCATTGTTTCTATTGATAATGAAGAAGCACTAGCATTGTTTAATTCGCAACGCGTTCCTACGTAGCACCCCATTTTGTGGTGAAGCTGTGGAAGCTGCCTAAGCCACTACCATATGTATTGGTGGTGTCTACTCCTGTTGGCCAGAGAGTGGAATGTGGTCTATACTATCCCCAATGCGATGCACAGATAGAAGGTTGTCAACTCCTCGTTGACTTAATTTTGCTGTCGATGCTAGATTTTGATGTCATTCTTGGAATTGATTAGTTAGTAAGGTATCATGCATGTGCGAATTGTTATAACATGACGATTCACTTTGATTTAGGAAATGGGTTCCATTTTGAGGGAAGTAAGAAGAAATTCCCTAAACGCATTATCTCTGCATTTAAAGCGGATAGGATGATATGGAAAAGGTGTGAAGGCTTTATTGCCTTTATGTCTGAGAAGAAGTAACTCAAAAAGCTTGGAGAGATTCCGGGTGTATGCGACTTTCTAGACATATTCGCCGAAGAAGTCCTAGAGTTACCTCCTGTTAGAAAAGTTGAATTTTCTATTGAATTCGTGCTAGGTACAGTATTTGATTAGTAAAGCTCCATATTGAATGGCTCCTGCAAAATTACTGGAGTTAAAAAAGTAATTACAAGATTTACTTAATAAGGGTTTCATACACCCTAGTGTGTCACCGTGGGGAGCCCCGGTGTTGTTTGTAAAGAAAAAGGACGGCGCACTTCGAATGTGTATTGACTACCTGCAGTTGAATAAGGTAACGAAAAGAATAAATATTCCCTACCACACATTGATGAATTGTTTGACCAACTCCAAGGTAGTTCAAAAATTGATTTAAGATCTGGTTATCACCAATTAAGAGTTAAGGAAGATGACATTTTGAAAACTGCCTTTAGAATAAGGTATGGTCGTTATGAATTCCTTGTGATGCTTTTTGGATTGACCAATGCACCTGTTGTATTTATGGCTTTGTTGACTAAGGTCTTCGCTCCCTTCTTGGATCGTTTTGTTGTGGTTTTCGTTGATGATATTTTGGTGTATTCAAAGACAACAGAGGAGCATGTAGACCATTTGAGAAGAGCCTTGCAATTATTGAGAGAACATCGATTATATGCAAAGTTAAAGAAGTGTGAATTCTTGCTTGAGCAGGTAGCTTTTCTTGGTCATATCATTTCATGAGATGGTTTGGTAGTTGATCCAGCAAAAATTGAAGTAGTCACAAATTGGCCAAGTCCAAAATCAATGACAGAGATCAGAAGTTCTCTTGGACTTGCAGGGTATTATAGAAGATTTGTTCAAGACTTCTTAAAGATATTGGCTCCTTTGATGAAGTTAATTCGAAAGAATGTACCCATTAATTGGACTGAAGACTATGAGTCAAGTTTTAGAACTTCGAAAGAAAAATTAACCACTGCTCTTGTATTAACTTTACTGGATGGAAGTGAAGGATTTGTGATATATTCAGATTCGTCTAGAGTTGGATTAGGGTGTGTCTTGATGCAACATGGCAAGGTGATTGCATACGGTTCTAGATAGTTAAAGGAGCATGAAAGGAACTATGCCACACATGATCTGGAACTGGCAGCTATTGTGTTTGCTTTGAAACTTTGGCGACATTACTTGTATGGTATAAAGTTGAGGTACATTTAGATCACCACAGCTTGCAATACTTATTTAAGCAGCATGATTTAAATATGAGGCAGCGTAGACGGCTTGAGTTCGTCAAAGATTATGATTTCCCTATCAAGTATCACCCAGGAAAAGGGAATGTTCTAGTAGATGCTCTTAGTAGAAAGACAGAGAGTCTCAGTGCCTTATTGAGTTCAAATTTGTTCATACAAAATGAATTCAAAGACATGCCTATGGAAGTAAAATTGGTGGATGATTTGGTGATGTTTGCAAGTGCTGCTGCTTTCCAGCCTGATATAATTCAAGCAATTAAGGATGGATAGTTTGAAGATCCGAATCTAGTGCGAATTAAAGACAATATAGGAGATAGACCAAATTTCTCCCTGGAGGATGGTGTCCTAGATTTCAAGAATAGATTGTGTGTACCTGCTCTTGATGGCCTAAAAAAAAAGCCTAATGACAGATGCACATTATGTTAGGTATGTGATGCACCCAGGTAGTACGAAGATGTACCAAAACCTAAAGGATTGGTTTTAGTAGAAAAATATTAAAAGAGAAATTATAGGATTCGGAGCTAGGTGCCTTACATGTCAGAAGGTGAAATCTGATCATTGAGGCCTCTTGGTTCCTTACACCCATTGCATATTCCTCAGTGAAAATGGAAACACATCACAATGGATTTTCTTTTAGGATTACCACCAACGAGTAAAAAGAATAATATAATTTGGGTGATTGTGGATAAGCTAACGAAGTCAACCCACTTTATTCCTTTAAAAAAGGGTATGACATTTTTTAAGATAGCCAAGAAGTTTGTAGATAAGATTGTAAGGCTACATAGTACGCCAGTGTCCATAGCTTCCGATTGTGATAGTAGATTTGTTTGGAAGGCTTTTCAAGAAGCTATGGGTACCAAACTGAGTTTTAGTACCGCATACCATCTGTAGACGGATGGATAATTTGAATGCACTATTCAAACTTTAGAAGACATGTTGTGGGCAAGTGTCCTAAGCTTTGACAAAGAATGGGATAAGTATCTATCATTGTGTGAATTTGCATATAATAACAGCTTCCATGAAAGCATTAGTATGGCATCGTATGAAGCATTGTATGGACGTAAATGTCAGATTCCAGTTTATTGGGAAAAAGCCAGAATTAGAAGTTTCCATGGACCGATAATCATTGCTAAAACTACCGAAAAGGTACAGAAAGCAACTGAGAATTTGAAAGTTGCTCGTTCAAGATAGAAGAGTTATGCTAATACTTGTAGAAGAGACTTGGAGTTTCAGTTTGGTGATTGGGTCTTTCTAAAAGTCTCTCCTATGAAGGGCACAATAGTTTTGCCTAGAAAGGCAAATTGGCTCTGAGGTACGTAGGCCCGTTCGAAATTAAGAGTAGGGTTGGTGATTTAGCCTATAAATTAGCACTTCCTATTGAGTTCTCCGGAGTACATGATGTGTCTCATGTATTGATGCTCCGCAAATATGTTAGAAATCCTACCCAAGTAGGATTTCTTTCGAGCCTTAAATTCTACCTGAGAAAAGCCCAGCTCTCCTAAAACCCAATAAAAACCTCTTTCCTTGGGTGAGCACTCATTTGAAGATCTTCATCACTAAAGAGCAAGCTCAAAAGGTCAAAGATTGGAGGTTTTCTTTCGAGCTTCAAGAACACCATTCAAAGCTAAGGTATCTAGTTATTTGTCTAGGTGTTCTTCCTGATTTCATTTCTCTACTGTATATGGTGGAAGACAAACCACCGCATCAAAAAATGTTGTAGTTGGTGGAATAGATTTAGGATCAACCACCTAATAAAAAAATCCTATTGGTGGAAGACAAACCACCGGATCAAAAATTGTTGTAGGAGGTATTCTTGTGTAATTACCTCATATTCAGTAAAACCAAGAGAGATTGCTCTTCAGAGTGGTTGTAGGTCTAGGACCGAACCACTATAAATTTCTGTATTTGCACTTAATGTTTGTGATGGATGCTTTATAGTCTTATTCCCTTGTGTTGATTATCTTCTTCACTCTATATCATCCTTGTTCTAGTAGTATTTCTACACACTGCAAGCACGCACAACTCTGGGCATCTTTCTTGATCATATTTATGGATCCATAATATTGATTGAGTTTTTAAATCGCACTCTATAGTAGCCCAACATCTGAAAAGAATCTTAAATAGTCTTATTCACCACCCCTCTACGACTTGTTGAGATCTAGTTGTTGCACTTTCAATTGGTATCATAGCCAAGTTTCTTCTTAAGGGTGTAATAGCCTGAAGTAGATCATTCAGCTAGATTCACCATGAATCTTGACGAATGCTCAGTTACCCGGCCCTTTCTTTTTTATGGAACAAATTATGCCTTCTGGAAAGCCCGTATGATAGCTTTTTTGAAATCTATGGACTGGGCTATTTGAGAAGCTGTAAAAAATGGTTAGACAGAACCCACTAAAGAAGTGTCTTCAGATGGTGTCAAAGCCACTAGACCATTGGATCCAGCAAAATGGTCTGTTGACTAGAAAACCCTTTGACAAAAAATGCTAGAGCTTACAATGCTATAATGTGTGCCATGAATCAAGAAGAGTTCAAAAAGATCATGACAATCACTAATGCAAAACAGGCCTGGAGAATTCTTGAAGTTACTTATGAGGGTGCTTTTGTATTCAAAAGATCTAAACTTCAGATGCTCACAAGTTAGTTGGAGAACATTCATATGGAAGAAAATGAGATGTCTATAGACTTTCATATGAAGCTTATGAAGATTGTGAATGAAATGTGGACTCTGGGTGAAACTCTTCCGGAAAGTAAAATTTGTAGTAAAATCTTGAGATCACTTCCGGAAAGATTCCATCCCAAGGTAACCTATATAGAAGAACACAAGGATTCAAAACAAATGAAAATTAAAGATTTAGTGGGATCTCTTTAGACCTTTGAACTAAAATTCAACAATGACAAAAAGAAATCAATTGCTCTAATCACTTCTCACATCACCTCTTCTTCTAAAGAAGACATAGGAATAACTAGTGATGATGAGAATGAAGATTTGGCCCTTTTAACTAAAAGATTTTTGAAACAATTTAAGAAGAAGAGAGTCAAAGATTATAAAAATGAGGTCAATAATTATAAACACAAATGTCATTCAAGTTCGTTCCCTAGAAGCAAGTCTAAGGAGCCCATGTGTTACAGATGTTAGAAATATGAATACATATCCACTGATTGTCCACAAAAAGGAAACTACAAAAAGAAGAATCTTGTAGTCACTTTGGATGATTCATCTAAATCAGGTTCTGACTTAAATGAATCACATCAAAATGAACCAGATAAATATACAGTTCTGATGGCTACTACTACAACATTCAACTTCTCTAAGGAAATGATAAAATTTGAAATATCACATGAAAAAACCTCAGGAAGTGAGTCAGAAAATGAATGTGAAATTTCAAATGATGAGGATAATGACAACACAATGGATTCCTATGAACTACTTCATGAGGGAACTTGCAAGCTAGTTGAAACTGTAAGTAAGCAACAAAACAAAATTAAAATTTTAAAAGAAAAGGTTGATAGTATTAATGATGAAAAGGAGAAATTAGTCAAAGAACTTGAAAGAGTAAAAGCCCAGTTAACAACAAAAATAGAAAATGTAACCAACTTAAGAAAAAATGAAAAAACATTTTGGAGGATAAAAGATGAAAATAATGTTCTCCAAAATGAAATAGCTGATCTGATGATACAAAAAAAAGTATGAGTGCAGGTTTACCCAAAATGATGAGAAGTACATAAGATTATTCAAACTTGGAAAATCTTATAAGGACATGACCGGCATTGGATATGACAAAAATGTTAATTAGTCTCTAAGTTCCAGAACTATTTTCGTCAAAAGTGTACTGGAGAAGGAAGATACCAGTGCTAAAAACATTTTGGATAGAGCTTCTACTAGTACTCATACTGTTTCATCAAATGTCATTTGTCACTATTATGGAGGAAAAGATCATTTCAAAGTAGAGTGAAAAGTTGAGAAAGATTTTTCATAACATAATTCCAAAGAGTGAGATAAACACTTCAAAGAAAGTTGAACCTGAAAACAGAATGTTAAAGTCTCAAATAAAAATTAAAGCAAATTACTATAACAACCCTTTTAATCAAAAGATGAATAATCTGCTAAAAGATGTTTAGAAGTTAATAAAACAATTTGAAATATACAAAAAAGACAAAGAAAGAATTGAATCTAACACTTTTTTTCCTCAACATAAAACATATCAAGTAAAACATCATAAGCCTATTGGGATCCCCACTACTAGAGCATCTAGGTGGATACCTAAGAACAAGAATCTACTGGTCCACACAGCTTTTAAAGCTGCAGATTGATCAAGATGGTATCTGGATAGTGGATGCTCAAGACATATGACTGGTGATAAATCATATTTTTCTAAGATGATTGATTTTGATGGAGGCACTATTACTTTTGGAGATGGCATTACTACCAAAACTATTGGTAAGGGAACTTTAAATTTTCCAACCCTACCAGCTTTTAAGAATGTATTGTGTGTTAATGGTTTGAAACATAATTTATTTAGCATATCTCAAATTTGTGATAAAGACTTTACTGTCCATTTCAATAGTCAAGGTTCTGAGATCTCAAAGAATGGTAACCTAATCTTGAGAGGTCTTAGAACTACCAAAAACTGCTATGTGGTAGGAAAATCAAATTCTTTATCTTCCACTTCTTGCTTACTGACCAATACTGATGAAGCTAAGCTGTGGCATCGAAGACTTAGACATGTAAACTATAGGGACTTATTCCAGCTAAACAAATATATTAAAGGACTACCCAAGATCAGTAGACTAGAAAAGATAATTTATGGAGAATGACAACAAGGAAAACAAATTAGAAGTGCCCATAAAAATGTGAATGCTATGAAAACTTCCCGACCTCTAGAACTTATTCATATGGACCTGGTTGGACCAACAAAAAGTGAGAGTCGAGGTAAGAAAAGGTACTTTCTTGTTATGGTAGATGACTACACCATATTCACTTGTGTTGCATTCTTAAGAGAAAAATCTGAAGCCTTTGGAGAATTTAAAAGAATAGTGAAACAAATTCAAATTGAAAAGCCACTTCAGTAGCCCGAATTCGAAGTGATCATGGTGGAGAATTTAAAAATGATCAGTTTGAAAAATTCTATGAAAAATATGGCATTCACCACGAATATTTAGCACCTAAAAACTCCACAATAAAATGGAGTAGCTGAAAGGAAGAATCAACCCTTCAAGACATGACCACAATCATGCTCCATAGTAAAAATCTTCATAGAGACTTGTGGGTCGAAGCAATCAATACCAGCTACTATATCATTAACCGAGTCAATCTTAGGACTGGTAAAACTCAGATAGCATATGAACTATGGTATGGAAAGAAACCAAATGTCAAATATTTTAAGGTCTTTGGAAGCAAATGTTATATTCTAAAAGATAGAAAGCAGCAGAATAAATTTGACTCTAAAAGCGATGAAGGAATATTCTTAGGCTATTCGACAAGGAGTCGGCCTATCGAGTTCTAAATCTGAGAACTGGAGTCATCAAGAGTCAATAAATGTTATTATAGATGATGAATCCACAGTATCTAATGATGTTGATGAAATGGAAGCTCCTTTGGTGACTAAACTCATACAATCCATGGTAAAAACTAATACTCCTACTTCCACTGAAAATTTGGTTAATATAAAGGACCATCCTATAAACTAGATTATTGGTGATCCTTTATTGGGTGTAAAGACTTAGAAACAATTGGAGAATATTATGAGTCATCTGTGCTTTACCTCTGTATTAGAATCTACTTGTGTTGATGAAGCTTTTTTTGACAATGATTGGATAAATGCAATGCAAGAAGAATTGAACCAATTTACAAGAAGTGACGTTTGGTACCTAGTTCTAAGACCAGAGGATAAAAATGTGATAGGTACTAAATGGTTCTTTAAATGTAAACTTGATGAAAATTGTGTCATTGTTAGAAACAAAGTAAGATTGGTAGCACAAGGATACTTTCAAACTAAACGTATTGACTTTGATGAAACCTCTGCTCCAGTTGCTCGTCTAGAATCTATTAGGATTTTGTTATCTATAGCTTGCTTCTTAAAGTCCAAATTGTATCAAATGAATGTCAAAAGTGCCTTCCTGAATGGAATTTTGAGTGAAGTAGTGTAAGTTGAACAACCTCAAGATTTTGTGAACTCAAAATTCCCTCATCATGTGTTTAGATTAAAAAAAGCTCTCTATAGTCTTAAGCCAGCACCATGTGCTTGGTCTGAAAGATTGACAAAGTTCCTGTTAGAGAATGATTTTCAAAGAGGTAGTGTTGATAAAACACTATTCATCCAAAAGACAAGGGATTCTGTTTTAACAGTTCAAATATATGTAGATGATAACATTTTTGGTTTTATTTGTGATGAATTGGCTACTCAGTTCATAAATCTAATGCAATCTAAATTTCAAATGAGTATGGTTGGGGAATTGAACTTTTTCTTTGGTCTTCAAGTCAAACAATTACATGATGGTATCTTCACTTCCCAGTCTAAGTATGCAAAGGAACTGGTAAAAAGATTTGGTCTAATTACTGGGAAACATGTCAATACCCCCATGAGTACAACAACTAAACTTACTAAGGATGCTAATGGTAAAGGGTTTGACTCAAGTCTATATAGAAGTATGATTGGTAGCTTGTTATACCTGACTACAAGTAAGCCAAACATAGCCTTTAGTGTGGGAGCTTGTGTACGATATCAATTTGATACAAAAAAATCCCATCTGACTGCTATAAAAAGAATCATCAAGTTTATTATAGATACAACTGAATACGGTCTATGGTATCCTCATGACTCATCATCTTCCATTACTGGATACTCAGATGCAGATTGGGTAGGAAACTTAGATGATAGAAAATCCACATGTGGTGGTTGTTTTTATGTTGGAAATTGTCTAGTAACTTGGCACAATAAAAAGCAGAATCCCATATCTCTTTCCAATGCAGAGCTGAATACATTGCCCCTGGAAGTTGCTGCTCTCAACTTCTGTGGATGGAACAGATGCTTATGGACTATGGCATTGAGCAAGGAACAATGAGCTTGTATTGTGATAACACTAGTGCCATACATATTTCTAAAAATCCGGTCCAGCACTCTCGCACAAAACATATTGATAGTCGACATCATTTCATTAGGGAATTAGTTGAAGTAGAAACCATTGTGCTTGAATATATTCAGATTGAACATCAACTTACATACATCTTGACCAAACCCTTAGATGCCTTAAAATTTGAAATTTTGAGAAAATCTATTGGTGTTTGCTATTTGGAATAATTTGTTTTTTGTAATTAAAGTTTTGTGCACTGAAAGGAGCTACAACTAAGCCGTAGTTCATTTTACTGCAAAGCCATAACATCTCTTACGGTTAACCCATATCTGTGCATGATTTTAACCTATGGCTCAACTGTAAGGGTTTATGGCTAAGCCGTAAAATACTCTATGGCTATGTGGTACAGTCAAATGCCTTCGCTCGTTTTGTGCTCCGAATTCATATTTAAGCCTACCCACTTCTTTTTATTTCTCATTCTGTGCCTGAACCGTCTGCATCTGCCCTAGTTTTTCTTTCTTTTTTTCCTCTTCCTTCCTTCCTCTGGCTCTCTGCATCAAGGGATTCCTCTTTTTTCTCCCCTCTAATGTGTCGATCTCTCCTTGCTCTTTGTTCTTCCTTGTTTTAGTTTAGTTACTTGTTATCTTCTCTTCTGTGCACGTTTTTTTTTTTTTTTTTTGCTAATAATTGTACAGGTAGTGTGCTTATTTCTCTTGGCTTTTTGGATTACCTTTTGGGTGTGGTTGTGTTTCCCATACTTGTAAATTAATTCTATCATTATGCCTTCTAGAACAAAAAATGCTTATCCCTCTGGTAAGAGGCCTATATCTTCTGGTAGTTCATCTAGACCTAGACAGGACTCTCCACCCTTGCCTAGAGTTCTGGTTCCAAGGGAACCTACTCCAGATATGTCATTCTCTATTGGTCCCATTACTATTGAGCATAATGTCAATCTTCTTGTTGTTTAAAAGTATGAGGTTCATTCCCTTATTTCCACAGTTGGGTGGGAAAACATTCTCAGATGGGGTGGTCTTGCTTTCCCATCCATTGTCCAGACCATGTATGCCTCTATTAGGGAAGCATCTCTGGACTCTTTATTTTTTGAGGTTGAATTCATTAATGGCACTAATGTCATCACTCCTGCCATCCTTTCTGCCCTTTTATGTGTTCCTCTATCTGATGTGCCTCATTCAGTCGTCAAGGATTCTTTTTCAGAGGATAAGAAACGCACTGTTACTATAGCCTTATGCAGGCATGCCACTCCTTGGAAAGAAAAAGGTTTTCTCCCGCAGCATCATTGCTTCCCCAATACCAGATTTTACATGCGATCTTCACATGTAATATCTATCGCCGTAAGGGAAATTTCTTAGACTTGACCCCATTCATGACTAATGTACTCTATTGTATCCATATGGGTGTCCGTGTTGGAGGTAGGTGGCTCTCGTGGATAGATTTTCTAAACTTTTGACCTACTTAACACAGGGATCAATTATCCATAAGACCAAAACCCAATCCAGGATACATTACCCTCAATCTCGTGACCATGTACAGTAAATATTCTACCAGCACTAAACATCCATAATAATCTACGACATGCAAGAAGTAGATCATACCTCTGGAGATCCGCAGTGCTCTAATGGATTTCTTCAACACCTCTTAGCCTTCCATGCTATGACCCGAATTGGACTTCTTTTCTCAAGAAGAGTGGTGGAATCTTCAGGAGAAATCCCAACTCGAAACTCCAAGGAACAAGAAGAGAGAAGGAGAGAGAAACATGTGCAACTCTTGCACGAACAGGGTTTTGGGCGTGAGAGACTCTTCTGGACGTCCAAGAGATTTTATAAACTTACAAATCTCTTCCTTGCCTAATTGAAATAGAAGTCTTACTTCCAAAGCAACTTTCTCCTTTCTAATCCCTTCTTTCTTGAGTTCGAGTCGGATTAGTATTTTTCAATAACTTGGGCTAGCGTGGGGACCACTAGGGATTCCTTAGAAAGCTGGCTCCAACTGGAACACCGCAACCCCACATCTCATGTGCAATCCGGGCCCACAGTTAATTGCAAATAACACCACTATATAAATGCAATTGCACTCCAGTCTTAGGAATAAATTACAATGAAGATCCTAAACTTCTCAATTACCACAAGTAGGCCCCTCTATCAATATCCGTGGATCAAGTGGAATAAATCTGTCTCTTCCAATTTAAGTTCCACATCTTATTATCCTTTAGCCCCAATTAATCACAGTAATCATCAGTACCATCCAATTAACTTTTAATTGAGATGGGTGCGCACTTACTAATGACAAATCTATTAATTGGCACAAGGGGATCATAGAGATAGATTCCATCTTGATCATTCAACGTTCACACAGTTCTACTACCACATACCCAAGACACCGAGGTGTTAACCTACAGTCAGCCTCACTCATTGGTGACTCAAAGCAAATGAATAGATAGAAACTTGAGTTCATCAATGTCTCAGGATTGAGAGCCTATTGCTAGGGAATTATGAGAGCATACCTTATTATTGAGACGGAATTCCATAAGGTGCATCTCATGGTCCTTCAATACATCCAATGTACCAGCACCGTGATCCAGAATCTTACATTCTGATGATCGAGACAAATCACACTATCTCATTGTGATCAAAGTGCTGCAACCTTATCAAATAAGATGCCCAGTCTCATTATTGGTTGTGAAGCTATTTAAGTATAAGATTTGTGACATATATCTCCTGGGTGTGGATCTCATTCATGCACATATATCACATCTAATATACTAATGGGACCCGGTTCAACTCATGAACCATTATGTAATATGTATTGGTCATGTGCATGAAGTAGTCAAATAACATTCATCTCATGAAAGTAAAGCATGATTTTATTAATAAATAAAGAAATTAATCAATTTATTACATCAACTGATGGATTGAGTCCACAAAATCTAATAATCTCCCACTTGGGCTCAATGCCAGTCAGGGTTGCATCTCATGCCCATCCCTTCTACATGCTGCTCAAAGACTTTGATAGTCAAAGGCTTAGTAAAGGGATCTGGCAAATTATCCGCAGAGGCTATCTTGGTAATAGCAATATCACCTCTCTGCACAATCTCTCTGACTAAATGATACTTCCTCTATACATGCTTTTGGCTTTTATGGCTTCTGGGTTCCTTTGACTGAGCGACTGCCCCGCTGCTGTCATAGTAAACTGTGAGTAGCTGTCATGCCAAAGGTACCACCTCAAGTTCCAAAAGGAATCTTTTAAGCCATACTGCTTCCTTAGCTGCTTCACAAGCTGCTACATATTCAGCCTCCGAGGTTGAATCAGCGGTACATTCTTGTTTTATACTCCTCCAGCTGATAGCTCCGCCTCCAAGCATAAATACATAACTAGAGGTGGATTTCCTAGAATCCTTATCTGACATAAAGTCAGAATCTGTGTATCCGACTGAAATCAACTCATCACTGCTATAAATCAACATGTAATCTCTAGTCCTTCTCAAGTATTTGAGAATACATTTTACAGCAGTCCAATGTTCAGGTCTTGGATTAGATTGATATCTGCTAACTAGGCCCACTACATAACAAATATCTAGTCTAGTACATAACATAGCATACATGAGGCTATCAACAACTGAAGCATATGGTATCGACCTCATCTGCTTCTTTTCTCGGGTGTCTTAGGACACTGATCCTTGGAAAGGTGCACTCCATGCCTGAAAGGTGTGATACCCTTCTTAGAGTCTTGCATTGCAAACCGTACTAGCACCTTATCTATGTATGCAGCTTAGGATAAGCCAATCATCCTATTTTTCCGATCTCGATAGAGTTTGATCCCTAGGATGTAGCTAGCTTCTCCCAAATCCTTCATATCAAAAGTCTTAGCTAACCAAACTTTTACCGTTGACAACATTCCTATGTTTTTCCTGAGGAGAAGGATGCCATCGACATATAAAACCAGAAAAACTACCCTGTCACCTTCACTTTTCATGTACACACATGACTCATCCGGATTTTGACAAAAACCAAATGACTTGATTGCCTGGTCAAAATGGATATTCCAGCTTCGGGATGCCTGCTTCAGTCCATAAATAGACTTCTGCAGCTTGCAAACTTTTTGCTCCTGGTTTTTAGCTACAAAACCGTCTAGCTGCACCATATAGATGTCTTCCTCAAGATGGCCATTGAGAAACGTCGTCTTGACATTCATTTACCAAATCTCGTAATCGAGATGAGCTGCAATGGATAAGAGTATCCGGATGGATTTGAGCATGGCTACTGGCGAGAAGGTTTCCTCATAATCAATCCCCTCTTTCTGAGTATATCCTTTCACAACAAGCCTAGCCTTATAGGTCTCCACTCTTCCATCTGGTCCTTTTTTTCTCTTGTAGACCCACTTGCACCCAATAGGTTTAATATTGTCAGGCAAGTCCACAAGTGTCCAGACCTGATTTGAGTACATAGACTCCATCTCAGCTTTTATAACATCTTGCCAGCGTCCCGAGTCTAAGTCATTGATTGCTTCATCATAGTTAGAGGGATCTTGTTCCGGCTCTTTTGGGATTGCTTCATAAGACTCTCCCAAGAATGAGAACCTGTCAGGGGGTCTGACAATCCTCCCACAACGATGAGGTACTGGTGTAACTACTGGGTCTGGTAAGGTCGGTTCTTCCTCAAGTCCGGTCATACTTTGATTTGGAATTGATTGCTCCTGAATCTCTTCCAAGATCACCTTTTCTAAAAATTTCGGGTCCATCATATAATCTTCCTCCAGAAAAACCGCATTGGTGCTTACCAGCACTTTCTGCTCTCTGGGATTATAGAATAACCAACCTTTAGTTCCTTTAGGATATCCTACAAATGTGCATACTTCCGACTTCGTTTTCAACTTATCCGTTTTAACCTTGAGCACGTGTGCTGGACAACCCCAAATGTGTAAATGTTGTAGACTAGGCTTTCGCCCAGACCACAATTCCCGGGGAGTCTTAGGTATAGACTTAGATGGTATGAGGTTTAGTATGTACATTGCAGTATCCAAAGTGTATCCCCAAAAGGATATAGGTAATCTTGAGAAACTCAGCATAGACCTAATCATATCTAAAAGAGTCCGGTTCCTTCTTTCTGCTACTCCATTCTGTTAAGGCATACCAGGAGCAGACAACTGGGATAGAATCCCATTTTCTGATAAATAACCCATAAAATCAGCAGACAGATATTCCCCTCCTCGATCTGATCGAAGAGTCTTGATACTTTTACCTAATTGCTTTTCCGCTTCCGCTCGAAACTCCTTGAACTTTTCAAAAGCTTCGGACTTGCGGTGCATAAGGTATATGTAACCATATCTTGAGTAATCATCTGTAAAAGTGATGAAGTACTCATATCCTCCTCTGGCCCTGACATTAATGGGTCTACAGACATCAGTATGCACTAATTCCAATAAATCTTTGGCCCTATTACCCTTAGCTGAAAGGGTCTTTTGGTCATTTTACCTTCCAAACAGGACTCACAGATAGGCATTGGTTCTACCACCAATGAAGGTAAGATACCATCTTTCACTAGCCTCTCAATCCTGTTAAGGTTTATATGACCTAGCCTCAGGTGCCAAAGTTTTGTTGAATTAGATGAAGGTGACTTTCTCTTTAATGATGATCTATTAATTGTTTCAGTATCATGTATCTCATACATCGTGGGAGTTAACAAATAAAGTCCATTGGTTACCTTGCCAGAACATATGAAAGTACCATTCCTCTTTATGACAACTTCAGTACCAAAAGTAATAGAATAACCTTTATTTACCAAACTAGAAACTGAAATTAAATTCCGCCTTAAAGACGGTACTTATAATGTTTCTGACAAAACCAATTTATTATTTGAAAAACATAAAGTAATGACTCCCACTGAAACAGCCTCCGCCTTAGCGTCAGATCCTAGGTTGACAATGATTTCTCCATCACTTACCCTCCTGGTTTCCCTGAACCCCTGCAACGTATTACATATGTGATTAGTTACCCCGGAATCCACACACCAGGATTCTGAAGTACCAGTTGCAAAACTAACTTCAGATATAAGTGACTCAATCATACCTGGGGTCTTTTTCTTAGACAGATATTCTGGACAATACCTCTTCCAATGTCCTGTCTTACCACAATGGAAACACTTTCCTTTTGTCCCTGAACCCTTAGCTTTAGCCACGCCACCAGTTGGACCATTCTCCACCTTAGGACCTTTTGGAACTGATTTCTTTTTGCCTTTCCGCCCTTTGCTTTTCGGCTTGGACTTGGCATCTGACTTTTCTGTCATTAAGGCAGTTGGTTTTTTCTTCATAATCCCTTCAGTTGCTACCAGCTCACTAGATAGCTCAGCCAGAGTCAGATTCATTTTATTCATATTATAATTGACCTTGAAATTGTCGAATGACTCTGGTAGTGACTCAAGGATTATGGCAATCTGTGATTCTGCATCAATCGCAGCTCCCAGTACATCTAACTCATTTAATGAGTCCATCATCTTCAGCATGTGTTCCTGTACTGATGTACCTTCAGCCATCTTGGTGCTAATGAGCACCCTCATGGCTGCCTGCTTATCAGGTCTGCCTTGTTCTGCAAACATCTCTTTTAAGTTCGATATCATATCAAATGCAGTCTTATAAGATTGATGTTGGTGTTGCAGCACATTAGACATGGATGCCAGAATATAACATCGGGCCATCTCATCGTCTTTGGCCCATTTGGTGTAAAGGTCCTTTTCTGCTTCTGATGCATCTGGGCTAGGCTCTTCAAGGGGGTTTTTGGTAAGGACATATTTATATCCTGAAGCTGTCAGGACAATTTCCAGATTCTGTTTCCAGTCTACATAGTTGGATCCCACCAACTTATTCTGGTTGAGGATGGTCGCAAGTGGATTGAAAGTATTCGAATTCATGCTTGTAATACTGTAGCACATAACCATACATTCAATTAATGAATTTAAATGACATTAGGGTTTAGTATTCTACCAAATTTATGTGGGAATCCTCATAACCACAAAATTCAGAATACATCGGAATCCCAATCCTACGGGGTATGCCTCCTTGTGGAGTGCAAATACCTCCTAGACTGGTGCGGATCAAAGTTGGTCAAAATTGGGATTAAGACTAACTATCCATGATCCCCTTCATTCATTACAATCTAGGTATCTCATACCAAATAATGTATGACTCCCGATTAGCTTCGGTTTCTAAAATACATGAGGCAAATCCTTGGGGATACTACATCATTATTTTAGTTAAGTGTGACCCACCAACTAGCATTGTATGACAACCGTTGTGGGCAGCTCCTCCTTGGGGAGTGGGCTCCCACCCCGTCTCATCAACACTATCCATAGGAGATCCATATCCAGTATCCAGATAAATACAAGCCCTCCGTGGGGAATGGCCATTCTCAAAATGGCGCGAGGCTAATACTTTCCTTACAATGGACCTATAGTGGAAAACCATGGGGATTTTTATATATATAGAAATGCCCCGCTCCCACTTAATATTTTAGAGTTGAGGATTTCCTTATAGGTGTATGGGTCTATCAAATATATGTATATATTCATCTCATGATAAGACCAATGATTGGTTTCAAGTCAAGTTATTTTAAGGAAAGTCCAGTTTCTAAAATTAGTGTTACCAATAGATCCATCTCATGGGCCCACCAACTCTAATTAGAACTCTTTCCAAAAATTAATTTGATTTGACCAATTTTGGAATTTGTTATGTTTGCTTCAGATATGGAAATACTCTAAAATAAGCATTCATCCATAAATAGAAAGTGCTATAACAAAAGACTAGTCCTCTCCTCCACATGACCCAGGCGGAAAAGACTTCTTGGACTTTTTAGACTTTCCAAAACTTTGGGATTCCTCAAACTCTTTGGGCATCTCCAAAACACCTTTTGATAATCTTCAAACTCTTTGATTAGGAGTCCAGCTTCTCTTTCCTTCTTTGTTTCGGACATCTCCAGAATTTACAAAGTTTTTTTAAAAATATATATATATAAATTCCAATGTCTCTATAATGAGACTTACATGGTAATCTAAACATGGAAATAAAAGGGCTATAGGGAAATTCACCATGCCTTGCCCTTTCATGGGAAACCAAGGAAACCATGATGCCCTTTACACTTAGCCATAAATAAACCAATAATTAAAAGGAAAGAAAAACATGTGGGCCATATGGAGAGGAGATTATCACCTACAAGTTAGTATCTCATACAACAAAGCATCTCACAAAACCAGGTTGCCAAACCATAATTGAAAAACAAGATGCCAAATTTTTGCCACCACAATACAAGATCCCCTACGCAGCGGGGGTCCGGGGGCAGCGCCCCCAAAAAAAAAAAAAAACAACAACTCAGACTAAGAACAAGATGATTCTGCCTGGGTTCGCCAAGCCGATCTGGTCCCTACGGTTAGCCAACAGACCTCTACAGCCATAGTGGTCCGTTTGACTAACCGACCTGACGAACCCAGAAATTTGGGTTCCTTTTCAGATTCGGCTCCTGCTGTCCCCAGTCACCTCTAATGATCTCAGTATGCTTCTAATGGCATCTTATTATCCTCCTATCATGATTAAAACCTTTTGTGACTTTCCAAACATGTATTTACCACAAAAGCAAGCAAACCCAATAAACACTGATCCTACCATAGCCCTTGCTCTATCCTCTTCACATCTCATGCAAAGATTCGAACAAGATTATTGATCTAACATGATTAGAGATGAGGTATGTTTCTGATACCAATTGTTGGAGGTAGGTGGGTCTCGTGGATAGATTTTCTAAACTTTTGACCCACTTGACACAGGGATCAATTATCCATAAGACCAAAACCCAATCCAAGATGTATTACCCTTAATCTCGTGACCATGTACAGTAAATATTCTACCAGCACTAAACATCCATAATAATTTACGACATGCAAGAAGTAGATCATACCTTTGGAGATCCGCAGTGCTCTAATGGATTTCTTCAACACCTCTTAGCCTTCCACGCTATGACCCGAATTGGACTTCTTTTCTCAAGAAGAGTTGTGGAATCTTCAGGAGAAATCCTAACTCGAAACTCCAAGGAACTAGAAGAGAGAAGGAGAGAGAAACTCGTGCAACTCTTGCACGAACAGGGTTTTGGGCGTGAGAGACTCTTCTGGACGTCTAAGAGATTTTATAAACTTACAAATCTCTTCCTTGCCTAATTGAAATAGAAGTCTTACTTCCAAAGCAACTTTCTCCTTTCTAATCCCTTCTTTCTTGAGTTCGAGTCGGATTAGTATTTTCCAATAACTTGGGCTAGCATGGGGACCACTAGGGATTCTTTAGAAAGCTGGCTCCAACTGGAACACCGCGACCCCACATCTCATGTGCAATCCGGGCCCACAGTTAATTGCAAATAACACCACTATATAAATGCAATTGCACTCCAGTCTTAGGATTAAATTACAATGAAGACCCTAAACTTCTCAATTACCACAAGTAGGCCCCTCTATCAATATCCGTGGATCAATTGGAATAAATCTGTCTCTTCCAATCTAAGTTCCACATCTTATTATCCTTGAGCCCCAATTAATCACAGTAATCATCAGTACCATCCAATTAACTCTTAATTGAGATGGGTGCGCACTGACTAATGTCAATTCTATTAATTGGCACAAGGGGATCATAGAGAAAGATTCCATCTTGATCATTCAACGTTCCCACAGTTCTACTACCACATACCCAAGACACCGAGGTGTTAACATACAATCGGCCTCACTCATTGGTGACTCAAAGCAAATGAATAGATAGAAACTTGAGTTCATCAATGTCTTAGGATTGAGAGCCTATTGCTAGGGAATTATGAGAGCATACCTTATTATTGAGACGGAATTCCATAAGGTGCATCTCATGGTCCTTCAATACATCCAATGTACCAGCACCGTGATCCAGAATCTTACATTCTGATGATCGAGACAAATCACACTATCTCATTGTGATCAAAGTGCTGCAACCTTATCAAATAAGATGCCCAGTCTCATTATTGGTTGTGAAGCTATTTAAGTATAAGATTTGTGACATATATCTCCCGGGTGTGGATCTCATCCATGCACATATATCACATCTAATATACTAATGGGACCCGGTTCAACTCATGAACCATTATGTAATATGTATTGGTCATGTGCATGAAGTAGTCAAATAACATTCATCTCATGAAAGTAAAGCATGATTTTATTAATAAATAAAGAAATTAATCAATTTATTACATCAACTGATGGATTGAGTCCACAAAATCTAACAGTCCGAGTGTGCTTTCCATCCCTCATTTGTGCCTCCATCATTCACTTTTGTCAATTTCCAGGCAGGAGCACTAATACTTGCTTGTTTGGGTATCTCATGACTCACCTTGCATCTCAATGTGGGGTCACTTTGCCCACTGATGAAGCTCCTAAGTCTCACCCCGTCTTTAGGACCATTAACATTCAAAATATGCGTTTCTCCAAGTAGTAGGCAACTGGTCCCCGCTATCCTGATTCTGGGGATGAAGACGACTCTCCTGAAACACACCCTCGCCTAGCTCACTCTCTTGGCTCACATGACCAGCCTCCTCCTCCAGCTTCCTCCTCCGTCTTAATTGAAGCTCGGCTGGCTGCTATTGAACGGTGGAAAACAAAGCTCAAGAAACTCTTGAAGAAGTCCTTTAAGTACCTCTATAAGGTCTCAAAAAACTGCTGGAGAGATGATGTCGAGATCCCTTCCCCCTCTCCTCCTTTAGACTGATGTTCTATTAACTATTTGTGTTTAGTTATATCTTTTGTCTCTGTAGGAGCTGCACTATTTATGTGTTTTGGCCGTGTTGTTGACTGTGTTTCTCACGTTACATTTTTTCTTTACTAAATAGTTGCCTCCATATGTGTGCTTTTTTCTTCCTTCATTTTTTTATGTGTTATGGCTGTGGTGTTTCTTGTTTTACTATTTCTTTGTCAATTTTGTGCCAAAAAGGGGGAGACTACTAACTTTAGGGGGAGCTCTCTATTCCCACCTTTATAGTGCATTGTGCTCAAACTCTTCTACAGGCAACTTATTTTACAGGATCGAGCAAAATCTCAGGGGGAGTTTCAGACTTATTGAATTTTTAGAAACTTGTAGTTCTTGGTTGTATAGGGAGTGGTCAATCTTGTAATAGGGAAACTATGCATAGTGTATTGTTTTAAAATGTTGTATTCTCTTCATTGTATGTAATTTTGTCACGAAATTGACAAAGGGGGAGATTGTTACTGTCATAGTAAGAGTGGTGGCAATTCCATGACCCGAGTCAAGTCTACTTCAAGGAAGATCAATTTACATCAATGAAGATCAAGCGAGATCAAGGAAGATCAAGATCCATCAAGTCCATCATTTAGAAGATCTTCATTGAGTGCTATGGGATAAGGTAACATTGACCCTTAATGTCCTTAGAAATAGAATGGAAAAAGGTGTTTCAAAATATCCCTATTTTCAACTACAGCTTGGACCACGTCTAAGCCGACAAATTTATGGCTCACTCTTCAGAAAACAATATTTGAGATTTTAATCGACGGCTGGCCTTACAGCTACATTGTAAAACGCTTACGACTAACCCGTAGCATGATTTATGGCCATACCATAGAGTTTACGGGCCATCTTCCAAAGAGAAAGATTTTGGCCATAATGCCTATGGTTGATCTTATGGCCTAGCCATAAGACCCTCATGGCTAAGCCATAGAATGTTTTAAAGCTAAGATGTAAAGTTTACGGGCCATTTTCCAGAGAGCATTATTGACAAATTGTAGCTTACGGCTGACCTATAGCTAAACCGTAAGGTCCTCATGGCTACGCCGTAGAAGGATTTATAGCTAAGCCGTATGTTTAATCATAGGAAGGAAAAACATTGAATTTGGGTCAAACTAGCCTTTGGATTTTGTCAGAGCATATAGCTAAGCCGTAGACTAACTTTTTTTTAGCCGTAGATCTGACCGTTGGAATTTCTCTCTACTTAGGAGAAACAATCGTTTCTTCCAAACATATAGAACAAATTGAGAAAAATACAAACAACATATGAGCTCTTGTCCAGTAGTAAAATCTGTACTAAAGCTCTAACTGCCATCTTCTCTTTGAAATTTAAAATGATATTACTGTCCTGAGAAGAGTAGGTGTGCAACTAGGAAAGGCTTAAATTCTACCTGTGAAAAGCTCAGCTCTCCTAAAATCCAATAAAAACCTCTTCCCTTAGGTGAGCACTCATTTGAAGATCTACAACACCAAGAAGCAAGCTCAAGAGGTCAAAGCTTGGAGGTTTTCTTTCGAGCTTCAAGAATACCATTCAAAGCTAAGGTATTTAGTTATTTGTCTAGGTGTTCTTCCTGATTTAATTTATTTGCTGTATATGGTGGAAGACAAGCTACCGCATAAAAAATGTTGTAGTTGGTGGAATAGATTTAACATCAACCACCTGATCAAAAAATTTTGCTACTGGAATACAAACCATCGGATCAAAAATTATTGCAGGAGGTATTCTTGTGTAATTACCTCATATTCAGTAAAACCAAGAGATATTGCTCCTGAGACTGGCTGTAGGTCTGGGACCGAACCCCTATAAATTTATGTGTTTTCATCTAATGTTTGTGATGGATGCTTTATAGTCTTATTCCCTTATGTTGATTATCTTCTTTACGCTATATCATCCTTGTTCGAGTAGTATTTCTACACACTGCTTTGAGCATCTTTCTTGATCATACTTGTGGATCTGTAATATTGATCGAGTCTTTAAATTGCACTTTATAGTAGCCCAATATTTGGAAAGAATCTTAAATAGTCTTATTCACCTCCCCTCTTGGACTTGGTGAGACTTAGTTGTTGCAGTTTTAGGCTCAACTGCACATTTGACCTTCTCTTCTTGTATGCACTCCTCTCCAATGTCCTCTTCTTCTTCTGCTATCTCTTCACCACCTTTCTTTTAAATCAAAGGGGTAGAAGATTTGCATGTGTGATCTAAGGCATTTACTCTCCATTCCATCATTCTTAAGCTCTCATCTCGTCTTTGAAGTGGAAGACTTAAGTACCTTTTTCTTCTCATCCATCTTCAAGGCAAGAGCTTTTCCCATTCTACCTCTCTTGAGTTTAGAGAACTCTCATTTCATTACATGTACTCATCTCCTTCTTAATTCTTTCATACATGGTGGCATTTAGCCAAGAATACCAAAATTGAGCCAAAAGAAGGATTAATAACTTGCAAAGCTCAATCTAAGGCAAGTATAAGCAAATTTTAGTTGAATACATGTTGATATGTCATGATTCTGATAATTGTTACAAATCTTTCAATTTTAATGTGTTTTATAGCCCTTCATTTGTACTTCAATATTCACTGTTTGAATATTCACGTAACTTACCAAGTTCTAAAACGCAATCAAATTGCTTTAGAAAATCTAGCCGTAAGCCTTCCACGGCTCAAATTCCAAAGAGCAATAAATTTGAAAATTATACTACGGGCAAGCTACGGTTAAGCCATAGGATGTACTATGGTTAAGCCTTAACCTAGCTGTGGTTTAGCTGTAAGCAATTTTACGGTTTGGAAACCTAGGAGTATGAAAAATCAAAAACCTCCTATAGCTAAGCCATGGCCAAGCCATATAATATGCTATGGCTAAGCCGTAACTAAACTGTAGCTTAACCGTAGAACAAATACAGCTAAGCCGTAAGACAAACCACGGTTCAACCATGAATGCAGGAGAATCTGGGTAACTACAGCTAAGCCGTAGTGCATATTACAGTTAAGCCGTAAGATGCTTACGGCTAAGCCGTAAGTCACCCATGGCTAAGCCATTCGGCCATTGAAAAACTATGGTTAATTTAGGCACTCTTAGGAGACCTTGTGGGGCCTTAGCTTTTAAATCCCTTTACCCTATTAACTGGTCTAATGGAATGATTGAACATCATGAAGGGTCTTGAGGGCTGAGACTCATTCATGAGTATTGTCCATTTGTTAAGCACCTCTCCATGGGTATTAGTTTAAGGGACTTCAATACACATTCCCAATACAATGTAACACTAGAAGAAAGATAATTGTATATCGAATAACTTAAAACTACATCAGCATGCATGGTTAAAAATAATGGATGACTAGATTTGGTTGGCTAGTAAACCACCTTGATCCTATGAAATTGAATTGAATTGCATAGCATATTGAATTTTGGTTATTGCCTTCTATTCTTCCAATGATGATTTGACTTAAATGATCATTTTTCAATTGATGCTATTTGTGATGAACGTTTTCTATTGACCTTGCATTGAATTGAATACAAAAGACTTGAGTATGAATGTATTGCTCACATGACTTGAATGTATATTATATGCTATTGTCCTTTTTCAATGAAGAAATTATATGATTTACTCAATTTCACGTACACGAATAGATCAAAATGTTCTAGCTCTACTCAGCCTCAGCCTTATGGCACCCAGCGGGGTTGACTTTGGTGTAGCATGAACGTTGCCACTGCAGTGTGCTTTTCTTGGAGCTTCTGGACTCCATGTACGAGCGACCAGATCGTACCTTGGTTGGGTCGATGGTATTCTCAATGCATAGATCCCTAAAGGAAGGATATGACAAATGTAATAACCACATAGTAAAGTAATTCTATTGATTGAATCTTATAATATGCTTTATTCAAATGCACAACATGCGTAGTATACTAAATTGACAATCTATCTATGATCGCATGTTAGTGATTCTTGTAGATACAACGTGTTACCTTAATTTTACTTATGTTTTGCTGAATAATCTTGTTCACTCGTTGTCCATTGGTGTTGCAGGCTCAGGTCCCTCTTCTAATACCTTGAAGGTCAATGAGACTTTGGAGGAGATTTTTGAGGTCCCATCGGGATTAGACGAGTGGAAAACAGTTCATCTCTGATCAATCCACCCCGGAGTGTAGCTTGGACTAGTATAGGCGGTATTTTTGAGTTATATTTGCATTAAGTTTCATTTTGTTATGTATGGGCCATGACTTGATGTATTCTATGTACTGTATAAATGTTCCATCTTTTTAGAAACTTTCTTCCCTTTTTATAAAGACACGTTTCCTTTTTACTCTATTAGATATAGATTTGTTTCTAGTTGTGTGTGTCCTCTTGTTTCTATGAATGATATTGACAGCTTCCGTGTATGAATGCTTGGACAAGTGTCTACTAATAGCGATTACACGTTTGACTTTCCCTTGTATGTTTGCACTTAGACTTGGGTCTAGGTGTGTATACACGGGAGTATGTGTGTCACTATTTTAGGTTTAATCCTAATACCCAAATTCTTGGGCTCAGGACATGACATTAAGAAAGGCCAAGTAATGGGCTCCTTTGTTCTACTCAAGGGTCTCCTTGACCAAAGGGAAAACTAGTGATGACCGTGGACCAAGGAGTGGAGTTGTGGACCCCACTGCCTCATACAGTAGTTTGTGGGAAATGGAGAAAGTAGTGACCATGGGAGAAGGTCCCACTGCTTGATCACACTGTGGCTGCGAGGTATGCTAGTGAGAGGAGAGGTCCACTCCAAACAATGGGCTTTATTGCTTAAAACATCAATCAGCGAAGGGAAAGAGGGAAAATGGTGACGTGGGTTTAAGGAAGCATTATGCACAGTTTATATAAAGCATTTGGGCCTTGTTTCCTTCCTTCACTTTGCCATTTTGAATTATCTAAGAGAAACAGAAAATAGTAGAGCTTAAAGCACTTCCCCATCTCGATTTTCTCTTATTAGCTAGCAATCTTTTCATCCCCAGATGACTACAACGGCTGGCAAGTTCTTCCACTTTAGGTTCATTGAACCTTGTCATAGCTAAATGTGGATTTCTTCCTTTCTTTCTTCTTCTTTTTTTGTTTTCTGGTGATGCACGACACTGTCTACATGCTGTTTTTCATCTTCTCCATTGATTGTGCTGAGAATCAAACATAGATCCCGAGAGCTAGCCAACTATTTCTTGTAGTTCTTTAGATGATGATGATTCAAGAATCATACATGTAAGATCTCTCTGATTTGATCTCAATCTTACGATAGCCCAAAAATTTCAAGACCTTCTACTGTATTCCTCTATACTCGAACTAGCACCGGGGTGTGGGCCTTTTCTGCGAATTCTCTTTGCTCAAAAAAATGAGAATTCTCTTGTGTGGTTTTCCTATAGAGTAATAGCGCATATTTATAGGCTACATGTCAGGCCCCAAATTTTAATTTTGGGTCAAATGGGTTTGTCGGATTTTAGTCTGGTTGAGAGGGGTTAGATGGGTAATTAATAGGCCAATTTAGAGATTTGGATCCTTGCATGCATAGTAGTTTTATGTAGGCCATTGGAGATGGGCTGATTAAACACTCTAGGGCCTGATTATGTACCTGAGTATGTTTGCATTTAGAAACGAATAGAGTTTGACATATTTACGCAAGGTACCTTGTCCATCAGGGAATATAAATTGCAGTTTACTCATCTCTCTCGTTTCGCACTAACTCTCATCACTCCAAAAAACGAGAGGATTCGACGGTTCTTTGATGGCCTTTGACCGGATATATTATTACATGCCAAGTCACAAGTTTTGAATACCTACCAAGAATATTTGGATAAGGCATATTAGGCTGAGGAGATGATTGGGCTCATGGCCTTTCCGAGCCAACCCAAGCAGAAAGTTGCTCTGTCTTAGGCCCCATAGCACAAATTCAAGAAGCAAAAAAACATTTGACCAGAACAAACCCTTATGGCATGACCTAGCTAACTTGAAGCAAAAGAATAATGAAGAATACGAGGATTTTGTGGCAAGATGGCTGAGTCAATTTACAAGATCTGAATGTAACATGAAGGAGGAGGAACAGGTGAGGATGGTCATTTTAAACATGAAAGAACCGATGAGGATGTTGATGATGATCGGGGATGTCATGAGTTGGAGCGGATTGCACCATAAGTTATTAAGAATGAAACAACATCTAGACAATGGTACATTGAGCTCCTTTGCCCTTCCTAATCATAAAGAAAACAATCGCCGTGTGAATTCAACCAATTAAATGAGATATGGTGCGGCCCCGAGGGTAAATTCAACACAAGAGATGGTCTATCGCCCATATAACAATGACCGCAATACAAGTTTCAATGAATACCAAAATTAAGCACCAAACCAAAGCTTAAATTTTCAGAGGATTAATCTGGACTACAGAAGCAATCAAAGCTATCAAAATCCTCCTCGGAATGACCAAGTTTATAACCAACAACTTTTAGATCAAGAAACCCCAGGAAATCAATATCAAAATCTAAATCTTGTCTGATCGTTCGTGAGCAACTACCAAAATCCACCTTAAAACCAAGGTCCGCCCATTAATCAAGAGCAAGCAATTCACAATATGCAAATTTATAGGAACCTATTGCCCTAGCATGCAATATCAACATCACCACTGTCTCACATCAATTTGCAGATCCTTTGGCTCAACCCGCTGTCAGTCAGAACCAACCTTGTTATGATGACTACTTCGAGGAGGATTATCGAAAGTACATCAAGCCATGGGACGGGAAGACTAAGTTCAAGGTCCGAAACTCTAGAATGGGCAAGATAGTTGATTCCCCCGACTTGTTCAAAGTGTACTTTGATAATGACATAGCAAATCGGGGATCCCCGACTATAATTTATCACTAAAAAATTCCTCCGCCAGATATAGGGACCTCATAAGCATATCTCCAATTAGAGAAGACTAACTCAGCTAGACTACCGCAAACATCAGAATATGAACTAAGGAATCTAAAGCCTATGTCACCGTTTGAAGCCCAAACCATGATTTGAGTATCTCCCATGAACATCCAATTGAACGACATGCAAAACTATCCTAAGTCTGAAGTAGTGTACCTTAAGCCCACTTCAAAACTAAGGAATCTGAAGCCCATGTCATCATTTGAAGCCCAAACCATGATTTGAGTATCTCCCATGAACATCCAATCGAACAACATGCAAAACTATCATAATTTTGAAGCAGTGCACCTTAAGCCCATTTGAAAGTCACCTGAAGCTGCTAAAGAGTTAAAAGCATCACTTGAAGATCAACACAAGAAATTATTAGGCCTACCATTGAAATCCAACAAGAAAGCTTTCACATGGGTCCTAACCACTCACCAAAAAAGACCATAAAAAAGACACCAATGTCACATAAGATCTTGCCTTGTGAGCCTTATAAGACAAACCCTCCAAAGGACAATGATGTAATTGAACCAACCTTAGGGGTCATGTGTGACTTCTACAACGAGGTAGAGCCTAATCCTGCATTGACCCTTATCAAGGCCCATCAAGACACGAGGCTAGAACTTCAAAATATTCAAAAAGGTTTTTCATGCCCGCCCTCCATGAACCCGATTATTAATAGAGAAGATCACATAAAACACTCTGAAAAGAGACAAGTACCAAGAGTTGAATCTACAAGTCAAACATTGTGAGTCCAAGTTCCTAGTCCAATCCTTCTCCTAGAATGGTATCCCCATGACAAGAACAAAGAAATGAAATAAACGATAGACATCATTATGGAAATGGAAACAAAATTAGATTTCATGAAATCAGGTGTTACAAGAATTCCCCTTTTCCCAATATTAGAATTTCCAATAATGGCGAATTGGGACTTTGTAGAAATTTTACAAGGAGAACATGGGTTGGGAGAGAAAATATTAACACCAACTTCGAAAGTCCAAACATCAAGATCAAACTTATTCCTAGAATGGTACCCTACTAACAAAGATGAAAATCTAGGTGAAACAGTAGGGCCCATTCCCAAACTAGAAAGGTACATAGAATTTGATCTTGATAGTTTTCATGAAACAACCAGGGACTTGACTATAGAAGAACTTTCAAATGCTTGTCCTAATGTGTCACCCAAGTTCCCGACAATCTCAACGGCTAACATAAAAAACCCCTTGATGGAAGGAGGTTTGATCCATTGTAGCATTCCAATAGTAGCAAAACCGAGATATCAAGACTTCACTCAAAGACTCTCGCAATGTAGATCCACTAGGCTACAAAGAAAATTTAGGCCAAGGCTAGTAAAACATGGGCGAACTATGGAAGATAGACATATAACAATAAGACTTAGGGCCCAAAGAAAGGAAGAATCTCACACAATCTACATAGAGGATGAGCATCAAACAATTGGCAAAACAAAGGACGGAAGACCATTGATGAAAAATGAGAAATCACTTTTGAAAGGTCATAAATCCCCTGATTGTTTAAACTCTATAAGACCAAAGCCTAAATGGTGAAGGTCTAAAGCGTTTCGATGCTCTTGCTTTCGATGAGAGCAAACTAAAGGCCTCCCATAAAAAAGCCCTATCTTAACACATCAACGAGAGAAACCACATCGGTGTCATCAAAGAAAGAGGCTGAGCAAGACATATACAAAACCTATTGATACAAGACCAAGGCCCAAATGGAGGAGGTAAAAAATATTTCGGTGCTCTCATTTTCGAAGGGAGCGAAATTATAAGACCTAGGGCATATGACCAATGATAAAAGCACGTAGGTCAAAAGGTCCTAAATGTGCACATTTCCGAATAGTCAAAATATTTGGAGAGCATACTCGAGAAATCTCTTTTTTCATACCAATGAAGGGCTGCAAGTTCAAGCAAGCCTGAATAAAGTAGTTAATACCTAGGATTGTGCCAAAAAAAATCGTAAAATCCAAAACAAACCAAAAAAATCATAAAACCCAAAAAAGCCAATATAAATAACATAACATGATAAAAATGCAATTGCCTAATCATCATAAAGACATGGGCTAGTTGAGACGATGGAAAATCCCTCCATGAAAGCAACCATAAGTATAAGAGATTGTGTGTCAATTTAATGAGTTAGGTGTGAACCTTTGTCCATTGCTTTAGAACCAAGACTGCCCTGGGAACCACTGGTGTTAAAGATAGATAGATGTTTATTAATTAGTGGTTACCACAGAATGTGATTCAACTGACTACACTTTGAAGTTTAAGAAGTGCCTAAGGCATTCATATTAATTGCAATAGATTGCTACTCATGGTGGACAAAAGCTGAGGCATGTGACAATATCAAAGCGACTATAGAAGACAAGTTTATTAAGAAAGAGACCATAGCTAGATCTGGCATACCTAAGATATTCATAATCGACAATGGTCCATGATTCATATGTCAACAAATTGGGGATTTATGCACAAAATATGGTATAGAGTTGCGTTGTTCTATGGCACAGTTGGGAAAGCCCCTATGTAATCAAGGAAGTATATTCTCATAAAGTGTATAGACTAGTAAATGTTGAAGGGGAAGAGCTCCCCGATCCATGGAATGCCATGTACTTGAAAAAGTATGTGGCATAGTCCTTTCGTACTTCCTTTAGAGTGAGAGCTGCAACTTTTTTGACACGACTGCTGCAATCCTCTGAGGAAGGCGACGGAGTACACCTAGTGGAATTTGAGTTCAAACACATACTTACACTACATCACTTGCAAGAACCAGTTTGCTAATGCATACATCCATAGATTGCCACTCCCATTAGCCCAAAACCTCATGAGGAGTCATGAGTAATGTGTCTACTTGTCTTTGGAGCACAACTCTAGACGTGCTGTTCTCCAAAAAGGAGCATACTGTGGACATCTCATTTGGCATCCTATGTAGACCTAAAACACTTATTATGTATAATGATGCCTTGATTTTACCCCAAATTAAGTGTTTTTAGCATGATTCAAATCAATTTAAAAGACATTAATTATTGAAAATTTAAAGAGAGTTTTAGAAGCCATGCATCGCATGTCATCATTTAGATTTGCCTTCATTCCGCACTAAAAAAAATGCATTCTATTAAGGTAAAAATAATAATAATAATAAAAGAAAATCTTAAGAAAACTTAGAAAATATGAAAATAAATGAATATTATTGTCAAAATAAATGTTCAATGTGCATGAGAATGGTTCAAGTCCATTGCTCATGGCTGTAGTGTCCAAATCATTGATAAAAAAAATAATAAATTAATAGGGATAAAAGAGAGTTTAAGTTCATAAATGCTCACCCAAAATTTCATCATCCCTTTCCATTCTCAAGACCACACAGATATGTAAATCTACTCATAGGGAGCTTTCCAACGATATATAATAGTCTGAAATCTGACGAACAGGTCAAAAGTTATGAGGCCTAGGGCTCATTACACTTGGCTCGGGCTCCATGTGGCCCACTCATGAAAAATGATTTTTCTTGTCTAGTTTTCTTCCCAAATGCCAAAACTAAGCTTTCTAATCCTAAATTGGGCATGAAGGACCCTCCCATCTCCTGTTGCACATCACACATTTCATGATTTTCTCGCCTGAGGGTAACTTACCATATTAACCCAGGGTCCAGCCCAGGCCATGCAATGGGCCCCACTCTGTTGATCAACACTTAGGATCCATTCATCATCAACACTATGACCATCCATTTAAGTTAATTCTACTGCATGTGGCCTCCATTGTTCATCAATGGAATTGAGTAAATGGCTGGCCCACTTTGATTCAGTCTCCAATCTTTGACCCATAAACCCAAATCCGACCCATCTGGCTGATTGGCCCATCAACCCATCCCATCATTCAAATTTTTAAATCACAGTTTTTTTTCCCCGTCATTCTATCCCTATCATCTCACAGCTATCACCATGCACCCTTTCCTTATCCTTCCTCCTCATCATCTAATACCCACCAAACTCAAGCCACAGGAGCTTTTTAAAAAATTTCAAAACCCTCTCCATCCAGGATCACATATTGATCCTAAGAAAGAGAAACGAAAGCAAAAAGAACGTAAAAGGCGGGGAGCTATGAGAAGAAAAGAAGGGAAGAAACGTAAGGGTGGTGCACCTGGGCTAAGAGAGAAACAAAAGGATAAAGGGGAAAGAGAGAACGTAAGGAGGGAGCAAGAGAGGAATAGAAAATGAAGAGCAGAGAGGAGTGAAGCAAACGACCAAGAAGGAAAAAAAAGAAAAACAGAGGAAGAACGTGGGCGTGAAAGAAGAAAGAAAAGAAAAAAGAAACAGAGAAAGAGGGAAGGAAGAAGAAGAACAGGAAGAGGAAAGGAGGAGGACGATCCCCACTAGGGGTCATTTCCCTCCTCTCTAGTCTCTAGGAAATAACACACCAAGTTACTCTTCCCCATTACCCCTTCATTATCATTATTATTATTATTATTATTTTTCTATACTCATTTTTGTAACATTCCTAACCCAAATGTTTAATTTACTTAATTTAGATATAATTTTATTTAATTATTTGTATTTTAGTTAATTAAGGTTATTATAATTATTTAAATTTCTTTTGGGTTTTGGGCTAATCGGATAGTAGTTTTAGGACCACAAATATCCATCATTTGACCCGACCTAATTCGGACCCATTTTGGACCTAATAACCCAAATCAGGCCCTTACCTATAAATTAATTTCAACAATAGGGTTTTTTTTATAAAAACCAAAATTTTCCCAAAACCCTAATCCCTATTTATATAAGACGTTGAGCAGTCCTTGTTCCCCCATCTCTACAGTGCATCTTCCTCTCCTTCTGTTCCATCTATTGATCGGCCAAAGCTAAGCCCAAGCCAAGCCAAGGTCTTCCCAATCGCTGGGTTGCCTCTTCATCATCTCCATCATCTCTTCTTCCTCTTCTTTTTCTTCTTCTTCGTTGGGATTTGGTGGGCATACACAAGGGAGAACTAGGATCATATTTCTTTCATCAATCCTCTTCCAAGGCAAGTGAAATAATCATTATTTTTAATGATCTACATAGTTTTCTTTGAATCCATGATATTAAAAGTATTTTGTGAAATGCCCATTTAAATCGGTGAAAGATGATGATAGATAGAAATAGAAGTAGATGGATTGCATAGATCGGATTGATGATGTGATGGAGAGACCCACTTTGATGTGTTTTTTTTTAAAAGGGGGATGATCGTGTCTGGGAATGAACCCTAGACACTATGCAGGTAGAAAACCGCTTGTGCAGTGAATAAGTGTGTCTGGCAGTGATCACAGTTGGGTTTCCCACCTGTACATGCAGGCGGATGGGCCCGGTCATTGCTCCCAAGTGGGGCATCGGCATATATGTTCAAAAAAAAAAAGAGATGGGATTTGGGAGTAAAACTCCCAGATCTGGGCTGGTATGCAGTCTACGGTCCCTGCTGTGCACAATAGGGGCTGCAGTCCTTATGTGCACAACAGGGTACTATTGGGCTTTGTGTGGCTGGTACAATCCTGATGGGTGAGGCCCTGACCCGGCTACTAAGTGGGGCCATCAACTGGTGGGATCCCGGGCAACAGGTGCAAGTGGGTTCATCACCTTGTGGGGTCCATGGTAGTAAATATATCTGGGTTAATGATTATTGGGATTGCTAGTGTAGTGTACCGGTGGGCCACCCCTTGTGTGAGATCATGAGAATGATAGACTTGGGCCCCATAATTTATTTAAATGTTTATTTAACCATCTATTTATGATTTTCTTTGGATGGTTTACATACCCCGGAAGACTTTTGTGTTGGTCTTGGAACCCAATGAATTTGATTTAATAAAATTAATTCCATCACATCATCAAAGTAAGCAGTTATGCGGGCAGGTTTCCCCTTACAGAATTCATGGTTTGCACATGATGGTACAAACCACCTGCACTCAGATGAAGTGAGAATTGGGCTATGCATCACCCCGATTTTTAAAAAATTCTCAACCTTACTTCATCTTGGTTCGTGTGGAATTGTCGCATGTGTGAATTGTGGTCATAATGTTAGGAATGTTTGTGGAGATATTCCTTGATCATTAAGCTTCTGTTCCTTTACCTTGTTGCATGCATATTAGAGTTTATACCCATTATTTTGTGATGATTTGGACCGTGTTGTGGCTTGGACCATGCAGCATTTAATTGGGAGCTATTCATGTTATGTTGAAAATTATTTGATTGGTATAATGTTTTATTAGATGGTGTTTGGATATCTATTCTGGCCAGCCCTTCACACTACCGTAGGATGTGTCTGTTGAACAATCATTAAGCCATATTTATAAGTCTCGATACAGGAAGGGGCAGGGCTGTGTGACATTATTATGTGGATCTGGTCATTGGACGATTGCAGTCGGTACACAGATATACACTGTGATGATTTTACTGGACTTAAGACCGAAGACAAGCTTACCACTTGTACACGGTTGGTTTCACAGTGATTTTTGGACAGGATGCTAGGCATCCGAAGACGGATTTGATCCAACGTTTTTGGACAGGATGCGAGGCATCCGAAGATGGTATAAATCCTGTAAGGGCATCGGCAGATGTGATACTCGGCGAATGTGAAATTATTCATTTGATGAAGAGTTAGATTTAGGATCCATTCCTTTTTTTATGCATGGCATTCTTTATTCTACATTGTTCATATATTCTTATGATTTTTCTTGTCTTATTCTCACATTGATAGTATATTTCATTATGAGTTATGTATATTTTTCTTGCTGCCACTTTTGTGGTTGACCCTTGTTTTCTAAAATTGATGCATAGGTACCTAGCCCGGCTATGCCGAGGAGGAGGTGGAGGTTGAAGCGTTTCAAATGCTTGAGCCAACTGATGTTCCCTAGTGGGGTGCAAATGATGGCTCTGTGGCCATCTAACCAAGCATAAGAGTGACTCATTTAGTTGCAGTTAATTTAAATAAATCATTCTTTAGAAACTTGATTCTTTAGAGAACATTGTAATAAATTATTATTCATTTTATTTGCAACTTGGAATATTATTATTATTGTTATCTGGAGATATGCAAATTTGATTTTCTCTTGATATCTATTGATTGAAAATACTTCCGCAAGTTTGGAATGAATTTCAATGGCCTAAACTCATCATGGCCTAAGATCCTGTGGGAAAAATAATTAGGAGTCAAGGGTTTTATTTACAGAAAAACATAATAAAATAAAAAAAATTTATTGGCTCCTAATTTTACGTAACCTTAGTTTCATTTTTGGGGACGTGACAATTTTCCTCTGTAATTATCTTTCTTCTCCTTTCTCTTTTCCTCTCCCTCCCACTACTAGCCACTATCCATGCGTAGCCTCAACCCCACACTCACTGGACCAACCAAAACTAACTCCTCAAGCATCCCTTCACCACTCTCATCACCTATCCACCTCCACACCATTCACTACACCCACCTCTATCATCAACGCCCCTCATTGTCACCACACTCTACCTGCACCCCATCCACTCATCAACACCCATCGTCATTATATCTAGCCAAATACAAGCCATCCCACCAACAACCCCAGCCACACCATTTTCATGTACATCACTTTCACACCTATACCACAAGCTCCACTCTCTTCTCACCGTCTATTCTAGCACACCACATAACCACCTTAACACCTCTACTCCCTAGTCTCCACCCATCACCACACCCTAACATCCGTCTCCATTGCCTGCACCAATACCAGCCCACTTATCCATCTCCAACACCATCACCCTCCATCACTGCCTTCTTGCTAACAGCACCTTGACGAGCCCACTTTTACCAAGGCCACCTTCATCTTCCTCACCAAAAACCACTGCACTACATCAGCCACTTCACCTTCTCCTCTCCATTGCACCACACTCTACCTACCTACCCTTCACAGCCCATCTCCCCTCATTACCCTTTCACTCCACTCTATCATCTCTGCGACCACTGCCTATACAAGGGGCTAAACTAAAAAAAAAAAATAGAAAGAGAGAGTAGGGAAGTAGTCGACTGGGAGAAGGAAAAAAAGAGGAAGAAAAAAAAGGAGAAAAGAAGTGAAGTAGTTGGCTAGGAGAAAGAAAGACAGAAGAAAAGAAAAAGGAGAAGATAAGAGCAGAAGAAGACGGTCGACAGGGAAGGAAAAGAGAAGCAGAAGAAAGAAAGGAAGAGGAGGGAAAGAAATAGAAAGAAAAGAAAAGGGGAGAAGAGACAAGAGGAAACGACTAACAAGGAAGGAAAGGAGAAGTAGAAGAAAAAAAAAGTAGAAGAAGAGAAGAATACAGTCAGTCGACAGGAAAAAGAAAAGGGAGAAAGAAAGAAAGAAGAGGAAAAGAAAGAGAAAGTGAAACAAACGAATAACAAAAAAAAAAAAAAGAAAAAAGTTGAATCAGCCCATAATTGGACCCATTCCACTGGTCCATTTATCCTGAGTCAAGGCTGACTTGCACCTGAAACCATTCTTAACTGAGACTCAGTGCACTCATTCAGCACATCCATAGAATCCAATTCCATAAAGAACGCCCTTGCAAACCTTCATGCATGATAATAATAATAATAATAATAATAATAATAATAAAGAAAAGTAGATGCTCCCCTTCCTGTCTTGATCTCTCTGTTTATTTTATTTTATTTTATTTCAAGAATTCAACTTAGCATGTGTGGATGCTTATATGTCTCGTTGCATGGTTAAGTTTACCGCCCTACATGTCCATGCATTTTTCCTATTTTGTTTCTTTGGTACGTTAATCTCATGCACTATGTCATTGATTTTCTACTTGCATCTACTGTTTTCATATATCGCCCTAGTCTATAAAAATTAAGATCGCATAAAAAAATTAGAAAAATATAAAAGACCAAAAACAAAGTAAAAGATATTAAAAAATCTTTAAAAAAGAATAAAAATTGGAAAACCTGGATTAATTAGATCAAACTATTAAGTGAAACTCAAATGCAAAATCAATTAAAAAAATCATAAATCTAGTTAATCTAAGTAGATCCTGAATTTAGAATAGTAGGTTAGGCCTCATCACCTCTCCTTTTCTCTATTGGGGGACTGGGAGAGTGGATGTGGGCGGTTTAGGACCTTAGGATAGGGTAGGAATCCAATGATCGATAAAGCATGATTTAACTGGATCAAATTCAAGTAGAAATCCCCTAGTTAGGCCCTTCTAGCCCCAATTATCAAAAATCCAAAAAAACTATAAAACAAAAAAAAATCACCCCAAAAATATTTTTTTCTCTTTCCTTCCACCTCCTGTGCTAAATATTCTAATGTGCTAAAATGATAAAAAGGAAATGAAGGTTGATTCAAAAATTAATTTAATGATAACAATAAGACTAATGTGTGATCTCAATCCCCCTTTTCAATTAATCAAACAATTGACCCGAGTGCGGTTGCCCCTCAATTGACCCGAATGTGGTCACTTTCAATCCAATTGGCCCATTGGCCACAATTTCCTTCTTTTCCTTTTTTAAAATTGAAATCACAAATGAAACCTTGTTTGCATCATTACTTTTATTTTAAAATTGCCCTTTAAACCTTTTTTGCCAAGGGATTTTAAGGGGGTACCCAGGAATGGGACCAATCCTTTTCTAAAATATTTGGCACCTCCCCCTTTTTTACTTTATTTTTATTTTTACTTAACTCTACTTGAATTTGATTTTAATTACTCATATATTTTAAATCTGGATTATTTTCTTATATGGACCCATAATATGACCCATATCGTGGCCCACACTTTGACAAGACCCAAATTAAGTGAAAGGACAACCATCATGTATTGTCGGTAGTATCTTAGACAAGAAGGAACCCACTTTATTTTCTCCCATTTTTTCTTTGACATTAGTCGAAGAATGGAGTCATGGTCGTTACCATGACTGGCGATTGTGATCCATTGATTTTGAGGGTAGTTGGAATCCTCAATTTCGATATACAAATATTAAAATCATATATAGATGAACGGCGATCTCCCTTCCCAGGGGGGATCAAAATTCACGTTCGACACTAACGTAAGTTTCAGCAACAAACAATTCTAGCAAAGATTGTGAACTTAAAGTGTACAAGAAATTAAAAGAAAAGTGCATAAAATAGAATAAAAGTGCAAGAAAAATAAATGTGTTGTGCTGAAATTGAAAGATGGTGAATTTGAAATCAAAGTTGGTAGAAACTGTAATCAAAGGTAGTAAAACAAAAGTCAAAGTTGGTATAAACTAAAATTAAAAGTGGTATGCATATCCCCTCAACTTCTCCCTCAATCTAGGCCTAAAAATTACTTTTAATATGCTCTCTTAAATTTGGGTCGTCAATCCAATCATAAAACATAAATCAAGCAATAGGAACAACCAAAAGAATAAGAAGAATAACAAGATGAATTTCATTAAACTAGCGTGGTAGTTCTTAAGATGAATATCATTAAACTAGTGTGGTAGTTCTTTACACAAGATAAAATGAAAATTTAAACAAAAAGAATACATATACTAGGATGGAAAAGAATTCCTCCTTCTAGTTGAATCCTCAAGGTTGGTGGTGTAGCTTTAGAGCTAAGCCTTCTTGATGACTTGAGATGTAAAGACAAGAGAGAGAGAGATGGATGTAAGAAATCTAGAGGTGGGAGGTTGGTAATTCTTCCATGCCTTGAACCATCACAAAGGTGCCGTATTTATAGTTTTCCAACTCCCAAAATTTCCTTTCTCTTTTGATATGAAAAAATCTTTAAAATAATTTAAATTGGGAAAAATTGGATGCAAGACATGGCTTTGGCCGTGAATTCCACTTGCTTTTCTTTGCTTTTTTTTCCTTTTCTTTCTTACTTTGAAAATCCTTCTTTGATGCTTCTTTGTCATTGCCACTTTGCATTGAGATTCTTTTGAGAGATAATTTAGAGAAAAACCCTCACTTGAAATCAAACATAGCCCACATGAGGTATAGAACTTCCTTCTTTGTCTTTTGTGTTGTCAACTTTCCCTTCATGGAAGATTCTCCTTGTTGGCTCCAAGATCAAAGAGATATTCTAAGATAATTCTTCTTGATTTTTTTCTTTTTTTATTTTTATTCAATTTCTACTCCTTTTCAAAGAAAGACTCTCATATGTGGCTTTCCTTCATCAATTTTAAAGGGATTTTCTTCAGATTTTCTTGAAAATATCTTGAAATGTGCAACAAATAGATGGACTCCATCTTGGATATCCCACAAGCGTATCCCCACACATGTGAATGTGTGTGGGACCATGAAGCTAATTTTTGCATTTTTTCTTCTAATTTCTTTCCTCTCTTCAATTTTTCTCCCCTTTCTTTTGAAAATAATTTTCTTCTTTCAATTCTTGAAAATAGGACCCATGTCATCAATTTTCTACAAGAACAAATGTGAATTCATGTGAAAAGATAATTTTAAGCCTAAGATCACAAATGCATAAATGTGGGCGCATCTCTCATGAAATGACAATCTGCGCACTATTTTTCATGATTTTATGTGAATGAACTAATGATGATGAAAAGTTAATTTATTTCATGAGCAAAATAATTTTTACAAAACTTTCCAAAAATAAAATTCTAAAAGTGGACAGTTTCATGAATGTAAGAAAAAAGTGTGATTTTTAAGCAAATTATGAAAAAAAAACACTAAAATGAATTTAGAATGCATGAAACCATTATATCACACTAAATAAAGCTCTTTCAGGTCAATAAGTCCTTAAAATGGTCGAAAATATATATGAAAATATGCATTCTTAAGGACTTATCAAGGCTGCCACCCAACAATGGTATCAGAGATAATTTTGATAGTGCGTATGGATTGAATAAAACATAGTAAGATTATAGGATGCTGTAGAAAACATGGAGATTGCGTTTGCTGTAACTAACCCTTGTTTTGCAGCGAACTATCTAACCTTTGTTTTGCAGCAATTAATCTAGCTATCATGGTCACCATGTGTGTATGTTATGTGAGTACATCCAACGAATCAAATTCGTGGTTACTGTTGTACTTATTTTTCAATGTTTCATGGTGATGGAATTATGTTGACATAGCATATGAACTCTATTCATCAGGAGGCGTAGGATTCATTGTAAATTTTTATGGTAATGTAATTATATTGAGATAGCATATGAAGCACCATATAGATATACTGGTCAAGATTTCCATTAAGGAAAGCTATCTTGACATCCATTTGCAAAATTTCATAATCAAAATGAGAAGAAATGGATAAAAGAATGCAAATAGATTTCAGCATAGCTACTGGCGAGAGAGTTTCCTCATAATCAATTCCTTCATTCTGAGTAAACCCTATCGCAATAAGCGTAGCTTTGAAGGTTTCAACCTTTCCATTGAACCCTCTTTTCTTCCTATTGACCCACTTACAACCGATAGGTTTCATCCCCTTTAGTGGTTCTATAAGATCCGAGACTTGATTATAGTACATAGACTCCATTTCTAATTTAATAACTTTTTGCCACATTTTTGCATCTTTGTCTTAGGGTGCTTCATTATAGTTACAAGGTTCGGTATCTAACTCATCAGGGACTTTGTCGAATGACTCTCCCAAGAGTATATACTGCTCGGGTTGATGAACAACTCTCCCACTACAACGAGGCACATTCATGTCTGTGTAAAAGTAGTGTCACACTGTGCTACAACTAATCCTGGTGTACCATCATCTATATACTGATCCGGCTTATTACCCAACAGGTTGGTGGGATCACCTAGAGTATTATTAGTTTGAGATTTGGCAATCCTCCCACTATGATGGGGTAATAGAATGCCTAATTCTCCATCTTGTGGTGTCTCTTCCCGTGCTATTGGTAATGGAAAAGTTTAGGTAGGTCTCTCGCCTTTCAATTCCTTTAGAAGAATTCTGATTTTGGCTTGTGGTTTATTACATAGTCTTTTTCTAAGAATCGAGCATTGGTGCTAACAATGACCCTTCGATCTTTAGGATTATAGAACAAATCACTTTTTGCTCCTCCGGGATATCCAACGAAAATGCAAAGTTCCTTTCTTGGTTCCAACTTATCTGTGTTCCCTTCAACACATGTGCTAGACTACCCCAAATTTGAACATGCTTAAAATTGGGTTTGCGCCTAGTCCGTAGTTCTGTGGGTGTAGTAGGTACTAACTTAAATAGAACTAAGTTTAGAATGTATGCTGCCGTTTTTAGAGCATGCCCCCAAAATAAATTAGGTAAATCCAAATAACTCATCATTGACCTCATCATATCCATTAGAGTCTTATTCCTTCTATTTGTTATACATTTTTTTAGGGTACACTTGGTGCAGACAAGTAGGATGTAATCCAATCTTGTGTTAATTAATCCCTAAATTCTCCAAAACGGAACTCGCCACTACAACCAGAACTCAGTGTCCTAATATTCTTACTTAGACGCTTCTCTATTTCTGCCTTATACTCCTTGAATTTTTCAAAGCATTTGGACTTACGGCACACTAATTAAATGTACCCATACCTTGAGTAGTCATCAATAAAAGTAATGAAAAACTCAAAGCCACCTCTTGCCTGGACATTTATGGGTACACACAGGTTAGAGTAAACCAATTCTTACGGTTCTTTAGCCCTATTGCCTTTTGTTAAAAAAGGACGCTTGGTCATTTTCCCCTCTAAATAAGATTCGCAGACTAGAAGTGCTGTAAGGTCCAAACCCTAGATAATTATGATTTATAGTAATTAAGTTGGTTCTAGTTTAATTAATATGTTATTAGGCTAATTGAGCCCAAATCCCAAGAGGTTTGGGTCATGGATAGGTAGTCCAAGGACCTTTTGTATTTTAGCCTTTTCATGGATTTATATCATTAATGCATCACATTAATTGCATTGAGTGCATTTCATCTTGTGGGACATCTTTTATGTTTGGCCCAATTCCATTTGGACTCATTCCAGCCCATTTAAGCCCAACTGATTCAAATTGGATATATATATATATAGAAACCAGGAGGGCTTATCTGCAATTTCCAAAACTATACCCATTTAAACCCATAACCCATCGACCCTCTCTCTTATTTCTCTCCTTGTAATCGGCTGTAGCAGGAGACCTCTTTCTCTCATCCCTTCTTTCATCATCTTCTTCCACATCTAGCCTCCATTCTTGGTGATTGAACTTGCATGCAACAAGCTTAAGATTCTTTTTCTTCCTCTTCATTCTTCTTGCTCTCCTTCTTGGAATCAAGGCATCATCTTCTTCCTTTTTCTTGTAAAAGGCTTGAGGTAAGGAAACCCCCTCTCCATTTGAGTCCTTGAGTTCAATGAGGGTCAAGAGACACAAACTATTAGCATGCATGCATCACATTCTTATTCTTCTCCATGCATGTGTTAGATTCGCCATTAGTGAAGCTGACTCCATGCATCTAATCAAGGGACAAATCGATTTGAGTGAAGTACCAAGCTTAAGGCAAGTATAAGGATACATTATCTTTACATGCATTGGATAATTTCTTGATTCTTGATCTGTTCTTGTGAATCACCCCTTTTTACAGCTCAATGGATAATGCATGGAATTGATTTGTGTTTTGTGACGATTTTTGATGACTAAAATGATAATGGTCCTTTAGGGAACCCAAGAGTGTGGAATGGGAGTTTTTATGTGGGTTTGATTACAAGGGGAATAGTGAAATGGGAGAGAAAATTGGTTGGAAACTGATCACTCTCGTAATAGAGTGCTTCAGGGCCGACCGGTCAGTCCTGAAGCCTGATCGGTAGAATTGCCTCCCTGGGTAGCCTGACCGGTCAGCCAATATGCCTCCGGAAGCTCGATCGGTCGAATTGCCTCTTTAGGTAGTCTGACCGGTTGTTCACCCTACCCGACCGGTCGAATTTCCATTCTGGATGCAATCGATCGGTCGGACCAACCCCCAATCAGTCGAGTAAGCCTGACCTATAACTTATAGAAATGTGTTCTAAAAATGAATTTCATGCTCGACTACGAACTTTCTATAGTCTATGGGATAGCCTAATGATGGGTTACTCCCTTAAACCTTAAAAGGAGACTAAGGTATCCACCCACCCTTACCATAGGTCATAGGTTTATCCAAGACCATTTATGTCCATAGAAGTGGATCCTTTGTTACACCAAGCCAGCCCAATGGTAACTAAGTGTGCAGAGGGAAGAGTGTTGAGCTGTCACTCCTTCCCTCTTGATTCTCTGGTTAGTTTTCAATGTCACATCATGGGTGTTGGCATAAGATGAAGTGTCCTTCATATACATGAGGTAACACCGAGATGGTAATACAATGACGCCAAATGTCTTATGAATATACCGTATTGAATAACCTTGGAAACCCGGATTATCTAGTATAGGGTTGGCTAGTAACTTTCTTTGATAACCTTACAATATAACTACATTCATATTGATCGTAGCCTTGGCCTCAATATGAGAGTTCACATCAGTATACATCAATAATGTTCAGTATTCTACTTAATAGTGATTCTATGATTGATAGCTCCAACAAGATTGAGTACCTTTCTATATGAGTATAAACAGATCAATATACGATGAGTATGGATATTAGATTAAATCGGACATGCTTAGAGTCGGTGCCACTTAGCTTATACCCCATAGGAGGTTCAACGGGACTCAATGGGAGTATGTTATCAGTTATCTACTGCTGTAGTTATCAGAAAAGTAAGTCGACGCTCTTAGGGTAGCTAGTCGGTCCTGGCCCGATCGCTAGTGATTTCCCACGGATCAGTTTACTCTTTTATTAGAGAGGAGATAGCAATGTGGTTACCATTTGGTATGATGTAATCTTTGTTCATGATTCCCTATTCATGCTAACTCATATGCATAAGTGCCTAGATTTCGATATTGATCTCTTTTAATTATTGCGTCATTTAATTCAATTGTTATATCATGTTAAGCTTATGTATCTTTATCTTTGTTTAACCGTCGTGCTAACAAGTTACCATGGTGTTATAGGTATGGAACCCGTTGCCAGTCCGGCATTCAGTGCGCTCCCGGAGGGAACCCCAGCGTTACCTCAGGATGTGAACGAGTGGAACGAGGAAGATATCTTTTCTTAATCCTCCTCAACAGCGCGAAACAGGGTTATTTTGGGTGACTTAGCTTAGCCATGGAATGGCTTAGGGTTTATCTCGACATTTTGTACTATTCATGGAATTTCATACTTTATGCTTGTAGTTGGGATAATTAACAAACTTTGTTTATTTAATGAACTGAAGTTGATGTTTTACTGATGCTTATGATATGTATAGGTGAATTCTCCAGGTTTTCGCTTAATTAATCATATTTGTTAATATGTGTTTACGAAACTTCCTCACACGTACCTATGGGATCACCCTTGTGACAGTTTGTGTGTATATTGTTATGGCACAAATTGTCATGGGTACATGTGTTACACCTCGGAATCCACAATTAATCCCCAATCCTTGGGTTTGGGGCGTGACAAGTGCCTCCACTTCCAATGAATCTAATGGTCCATTTGCAAACAGTCTTGAAATCTAGTTTATATTAATATAACCCAACTGTAAATGCCAATGATACATTTGGTTCAATTGTGAAGGTTCCTTTCTCTTAAATGGTTGGGTAATTGTGTTATTCTATTCATTTAGTTGCAATTTAGGAGAGATAGGATCAATAATATAAAGATTATCCACCAATGAATCAAAACAAATAAAACACTAGTTGTACTTAATAACCACAAATTTATTAAAATAAATGAAATATCCGTCTTTAACCAACTTGCAAGCAGAAATTAAATTCCTCCTAATGAGTGAACATAAAGACAATCTTTTAAAATTAAAGTCCTATCTCTACTAAAAGTTAGACAAACATCTCTTACTGTAACTGCTGCCACTCTCATAGCATCACTCATAAGCAAATAAATCTCCCCATCACTTAGCTGCCCAGTTTCTTAGAACCTCTACAAAGAATTGCAAAAATGATTAGCAGCTCCCATATCTACACACCGCGTACCAATAGATATAATCGCCAAACATGATTCAACAACATGTGAACGAAATTTACATTTATTGTTCAGTTTGTTGGGATACAGTGCCCTGCTTGCTTGTAAAGAAAACACTTGCCCTTGGGCCTTTCACTCCTCCCTGATGTCCATTGTCCCCTTGAGGAACTACATTATGATTTTGACCTTTTTGTTTGTTTTTTCTTACTTTTCGGCTTAGGAACAAAACCTTTTTCAACAACTTAAACACTTGATGGCTTTTTTAGAAGGTCCTCAGAGGCCTGAAGTTCCAAGAGTAATTTTAACAAAGAAAAATTGAGCCTGTTCATGTTGTAATTTAGGCTAAAATTCTCAAAGGAATTAGTCAAGGACTGGAAAGTGATATTGATCTGGGTTTTCCCATCAATTTTAACTCCAAGGACCTCTAGTACATTGAGGTGTCCCATCATTTTTAGAACGTGACCCTCACAAAGGAACCTTCAGCTATCTTAGTGTTAAATAGTTCTTTCATAGCAACCTGCCTAGCCACCAAATCCTAATCACCAAACATCTCCTTCAGACTGTACATGATGTTAAAGGCAATAGGAGAACACTAATGCTAATGTTGCAAAACATTTGACATAGATGCCAACATGTAACATCAGGCCATCTCATCAGCCTTGATCATTTTTTATATGCCTAGACAACCACCTCATCGGTACAACCGTCCGTAGGTTTCTCTAGGCACACCTCAGAGAGCACATATTTGTACTCTTCAGCAGTTAGCACAGTATCCAAGTTTCTTTTCCAATCAATATAATTAGGTCCAGTGAATTTGTGTTCTTTGAGAATAACAGCAAGTGGATTGAAAGCACCCATAATAAATCCTGAGAATTATATAATCAATAAATTATGATGGGCAAATAAACATTGAAATAAAATAAAAGGAAACAAGCTCCTTCTACTAATTAATAAAAGAATCCGATAGTAGTCTTGGACATTATGCATAATATGCCTTGATGTGAGGACTTCTACCATACTTATTTTGTTTAGATAGGATATAACCTACTAGTTTTACTGTCAAGGCAACAAACAGTGCCAAGTAAAGCCAAACAGCTGCCATGACTTTGGTCCTATAAATAATAGCAGTGACTTAGATGGAGAGCATACTGTTATTTATAGCTAAGTATACACCATCTTTTAATTCAAGGTTCATTATTCAGCATTCGGTCCCGTTAGATAGAGAAGTGACCTATACTAATAATTACCCAAAATTATTCATATGAGAGTTTGTACTAGAGATTCCATAATTAACCCATCTAATGAGGAGGAAGACTCCAAGGTCAACACAGAAATCAATTATATCTTCGACAAAACAATGATGGAGACCGTGGGTACTAAAAGGTTCCCTCTCCCACTTAGTTATTTAACAATGAGGGTTCTTGTAGAACAGTTTGATTAAGACCAATTTAGAATCTTGAGGTAATATGTTACCAAGATGTCTAGGTTACTCCACCTTTACACATCATAGCATTGGTGTGATTAATAAAAAATAGTTCAAATTTATTTGCAAATCACATGAATGTGACTTACTTCACCATTCCAAATAGTATTAAATAGATCTAATATCATATTTTGGCGGGTTATGATAATAATAGACATCCAAGTATAAAAGAAAGGAAAGACAACCAGCAAAAGAATCTTAGCAATCATGGTCAATTAGCATCCTTTGTCCTTTTAATTGCCACTTCTTCAAAACATGCGCTTCGCAAAGGGGGTCGGGAGGTGTCCCCCAGTGGGCTTCGAGCTAGGATCCATTCACATTAAAATATAATTATAGTTTGGAGGCAGTTGCCAGGATCCCTAGATATTGCTTATAGATCACTACAGAAATAACTTTAGACATGATAATTCAAGAATCACACCTGCGAGATCTCTCTGATTTATCTTGGTCTTATAGCAACCCAAAAATCTTAAGAACTTCTACTGTATTCCTCTATGCTCGAACTCCGCTAGGGTGTAGGCCTCTTCTGCGAATTCTCTTTGCTCTAAAAAATGAGATTTCTCGTGTGCTTTTCCTAGAGTGCAATAGAGCATATTTATAAGCTACAATAGGGACCTTAAGAAAGAAATAAAGAATAGGCTTCTTATTGAAACAGAAAGCCCTAATTCGACCGAAATTAGGATCTTAATTCCATAAATTATAATTTAGTCTACTAGAGAATTATAATTGCACTCCTATCCTTATTCTCAAAATAATATTTCAAGCTTTTTATTATTAAATGCTTATTAATCTGCAAACATTAAGATTTTAGTTGCCCATCGATTAAATAATTATTGATACCTATAATTAATCGATATTTTTATAAGTCCTCGAGACCTTATGTAAGGTCCCGACCCGACTTAATTATAATTTATACTAAGTAAGCTTGATTTTCCTATGAATATGTATGATTTTCCTATGAATATGTATAATTAGTAAGCTTGATTTTCCTATGAATATGTATAATTAGTCTTAATTCACCTTACTTTTAATTATTAGTGGGTTTCAGTTGGATAGGTAGTTGGGTTCGAACTTTACTTAGGTAGTCAAGGACCTTTTTGTAATTAATCTTGCACCATATGGACATCTCATCAGTTGCATTATATGCGTTTCATCTCGTGGGTCAACTTTCATGTTGGGCTCAACTTGATTCGGATCCATTTTGGCCTAGTTGAGGTCCATATGACCTAAATTGTAAATTTCTAAAAACTATGGGCTTGCATGTAAAAGCTGTAGAAAATTTGGTATAAGAGCACCCAACGTCTCTTCCTCCCTCTGTTTTCTCCTGTACTTATCGAAGCCACTTTGATATTCACTTGTCTTTATCTCCACTTCATGTTAGAGCTAGAAACAAGGAGTTGGAGCTTGCATGCAATGGCAATAACATCCATCTAACCTCTTCTTCTCCCTTTGGACAACTCTTTCTTAGAATTACAACCCAATCTCATTTTGGAGGTTTTCTGTAGCTACCCAATAAGAAAGAGTTAGAGAAAGCTAACACTATTAAGAGGCAAATATTTGAGTATGTATGGTACTGTATGTATGTTTAATTTGATTGATTCTTGGATTGATCATTCAATGTTTAACTTACAGCTCATTTCCCCTTAAATAAGCACACATAGATGTTGAATTAGGTGATAATGAGTATAATTAGGCAATATTGATGATATGGAAAATGTAAGACCTGTTATGGAGTTTAGAAGTATAAGAACCCTCATTGGAACCCAAATGATAAAGTTCTGCACGTGAACCCGAGCTGCAGAATCAGTTTCAGAAATTCGGAAGCTTACTGCGAAACCCACTGCTAAGCCGTAAGTCTCTACGGTCCAAAATCCAGAGACCCAAATTACACTATAGCTGACGCTCGGCTAAGCCGTGTAATGAACTACGGCTACCGTGACCAAGCCGTACGCTATTCTACGGTGAACCTTCCAGAAAGCCCTAAACTCAGAACTTATCTACGGCTCACACATGCTACGCCGTGAACTCTGCTACGGCCATGCCGTACCTAAGCCGTAACCCTAGCTGTAGGCTTAGCATGGCTAAGCCATAGGCCAATATATGGCCAAGCCGTAAATGCATATTGAATTAAGAGGGAAACCTGAACCACTCGGCTAAGCCGTAGCCTTGTTTACGGCTAAGCTGTAAGAACCCAGTGAATGTAGGATATGAGGAACCTTCAATGAACATGTAGGGCTCTAGATATGGCACCTACTTCCTAACCAAATTAGCCCAATGGTGATCAAATGAAAGGTGGACAAGTGTAGAGTTGTCACTCATCCCCTTTGATTTTCCAGAGGAATTCCCGATGTCACATCATGGGTGTTGGCATAAGAAGAGGTGTCCTTTGTATATACAATGTAACTCCAAGATTAGTAACATAATGACACCGGACGTTTTATGAATACATCATATTGAATGCCCTCGGGATCACGGATTATCTAGCATAGGGTTAGCTAGTAATTATCTTTGATGCCTACACAATCTAAATGCATCCATATTGTTAAGAAACCATGCCCTCAACATATGTAACTCAATTAAGTATTCATCAATTGATTATCAGATATGGATGAATGAATGAATGTAATCTTAAGACCAAACTCCTAGTATGTATGTTATGACATGTATAACCAAGATGCATAAAAGATATGAATTGAGTTGGACTTGGTACGTTAAGTCGGCACCACTTAACTACGCCCTTATTAGGTTCGATGGGACCAGTTTGGGTATGATACGATATGTCGCTGCTGCAGTAGTCCTTAGAGGAGTTGTCGGCGCTTCTCAATAAGCTAGGCTGGTCCCCTTGAATACGCACGCTCCCTCTAGATGATTTGCTCTCTCTTGGGAGAATACGATCACGTGGTTGCGAATAAGTTTGTATGATAATCTGTTTATGATTCGTTACTCATGTTTACTCATGCACGACATGCCTAGTTTACGATTTTTGCCTTCTTTAATTAATATATATATTCTTACTTCATTTGATACGGCATGATAGTCTTATGTATCTCTATATACTTGCTTAACCGCCGTATTAACAGTGCTACCCTTGGTGTTACAGGTACTAAACCTCGGGGACTAGATGAGTGTAATGAAGATGACGTCGTCGTACGAAGAGCGACAACGAGACACTTGCTGAGTGTTTAAGTTTGGATAGGCCTATTTACACTTTACGTTTTGTTCATGCTTAATTAATCATGATCATGAAAAATGAGAAATGGTTAATACAAACTTATTTATGAATGTTATGATAATTCCGTTGTTATTGCTTATGATTATTACAGCTGTATTACATAGGTTTCCGTTCATTGTTGAATGTAATTTACGTATTGGAGGAACTTCTCTGCACGTTCCTGTGCAATCTCCCTTGTATTCTTTTGTGTGTGTATGTTTGCATACACAAATTACTACGGGAGTACGTATGCACACCCCATGGGGCCATCCTAACCCCAATTCCCGGGATCGGGGCATAACACCTTACGCTTAACTTATTTGATATGTTAGACACAAAGTCCACCTGCAGGGTTGACATAATTAAAACTTTTAAGCTTCATCAAGGGGATATCATTAATCCCTATTACAAGACGTGAATTTCATCAATAAACTAATATGCACTATACATGTAGCATAATCATCTAATTTATTGAGATTATTGACCCATAAAAGGTCTCACTCCTTTGTAAAAGAAAATGCCAAACACGAAATGTATGTGTCTGTAATGTATATCGGGATTAAGAGTAAAAGCACTCATAATAACCGTTTGGATGTTAATCATCTTATATAGTCAGTATAATGACAACAAACCCAAATGTGGTCCTGTTCAATACACACAAAACGTACTAGCATAACAAATCGAAACTATACCGTTTCTTATAGCCAATACAAGCCTACTAAAACATCATGTTACAAACATACCGATGGTGTGTCCAACTTCATCTAGATTGTGAATAACAATAACTTATATTCTATAAGAACGAACAAATAAGTCTTCTGTGTGTAAGCTAAACTCTATACATCAACTTGTCTACTTATAGAATAAATGATATACATATGCATAATACATAATAATGCAATCATTTGTGCATACAAATTCTCATTAAGATGAAAAGACAAACTTTACTATTAAATAAATCAGTCAAAGACAAATACATAAAAGTATGCTTTTAGTGTAAATTTTCAACAATTACATCACCATGAAAAGTCACATAGAATCTTAAGCCTCCTGATGAACGGATTTCACATGCTATGTCAATATAATTACATCACCATGAAACATTGAAAAATATGTAAAACAGTAATTTAATTCATGGGATCCATTCTTAGAACTTACACACTTGGTGACTACGATGGCCAAATCAATTGTTGCAAAACAAAGGTTAGATAGTTCACTGAAAAACAATTACAACAAACACAATCGGCATGTTTTATAATAGCAACCAATAATTTTACTATATTATGTTCAATCCAAAATACAGTATTAAGATTGGCTCCGATACCATTGTTGGGAGGCAGCAACCAAGATCCCTAAATATTGCACATAGATTACTGCGGAAATAACTTTAGATGATGATGATTTAAGACCCATACCTACGAGGTCTCACTAATTTGATCTCGATCTTATAATGACACGAAAATCTCAAAACCTTCTACTATATTCCTTTATGCTCAAACTCATACTGGATTATCGGCCTCTTCTACAAATTCTCTTTGCTTTCAAAAATGATATTTCTCTTTTGTGTTTTTCCTAGAGAGCAATAGTGAATATTTATAGGCTACAAAAGAGACCTTAAGAAAGAAATAAAAAATATACTTCTTATGAAAATAGTAAACCCTAATTCGACCCAATTTAGAATCCTAGTTTCAAAAATTATAATTCAATCCACTAGAAAATTATAATTGTACTCTTGTCCTTATTCTCAAAATTATATTTCGATCTCCTTGTTATTAAATGCTTACTAATCTCTCCATGTTAATATTTCAGATATCCGTCGATTAAATAATTACTGACATCTATGTTTAATTAATTTCTTTATATTTCCTTGAGACTTTACACTTAACTTATTCGATATGTCGAACACAACGTCTACCTTTAAGGTTTGACATAATCAAAACATCTAAGCTTCATTAAGGGGGTATCATCAATCCCTATTACAGGACGTGGATTTCGTCAATAAACCAATATCCACCATACACATAGTGTAGTCATCCAATTTAATAAGATTATTGATCCTGAAAAGGTTTCACTCCTTTGTAAATCAAAATGCCAAACACTAAATGTTGTCTATTATTTATATTGGGATTAAGAATATAAGTACTCATAATAACCATTTGGATGTTAATTGTCTTATATATTCAGTATAAAAAGAATAAACCTAAAAGCGGTCCTATTCAATACACACAAAGAGTACTAGCATAACGAGTCGAAACTATTCAATTTCTTGCAGCCAAGACAAGCCTACTAAAATATCATGCTATAATCGTACTGATAGTGTGTCCAACTCTATCTAGATTGTGAACAACAATAACTTATATTCTATAAGAGTCGTCAAGCAAAATTTCCATGTGTAAGCTGAACTCTGCACAGCAACTTGTCTACTTTATAGAATATGTAACACTCCGATCCCCTTTGAGCCGGATTAGTGGCTCATTAGTGTGTGTGTTTTGTTTTGTTTATTTCTTTTGGACTTGTTTTGGGCCTTGGATAGGTAGTTGAGTGACCTTTGACCTGAGATAGTTAGTTCTAAGCCCTTTTTCGTAATTTTGCTTTTGTTTTGCTCATATCATCTTTGCATCATCTTAGTGTCAGCACGCGTATTTCGTTGAGCTCGACAATTTCCGTAACTGTGTCAGATTCGTTTGGAGTCAATTGGGGAAGATGGACCTTCGTGTGACTTGAACTGTAAATAGTACAAACTCGTTGGACTTTGACCTAAACTACAAAACCTATATAAGTGAGTCATCTTACAGATGTCTCTCCCTTGCTCATTTCCTTCTTCAACGTTGCATGCAAGGAGAATTTCAGGAGAGCCACGTTCTCTCTCCCTCTTCACTTCGGTTTCTTCTCTCTCTCTCTCTCTTCCTTGCTTCTCTTGATCGATTGATGATGGATTCTCATTTTTGATTTGGGTTTCTTCATTCTCTCTTCTCTCTGTCCTTGCTTTGAGGTAAGTGGGTTCTTTGTGTTTCTTCTCCCAATTGCTCCTCCCATTCTATGATTGCTATGTCTTCATCTCATGCATGTGTGATTGTTTTGATTTGTTTTGGTTTTAGTTGCTTTGGAGCTTGTTTCAGAGGATTTGTCAGATTTGAGGCAAGTATAAGTACAGGCTTGTTTAACACATATGGGTGCTCTGTTTGAATGCTTTGATTTCCATCTTCTTTAGTGTATCTGATGTTTACAGCCAATGCTTGTGAATTTGGAACCTCTGCAGTTTGTTTGGAGATGTTTCTGTGTCACATTTCAGTTTCTGTACTCAGCCCGAATTCGTCTCTGTATTGTACGGCTAAGCCGTGAACTTCTACGGCTTGATTTCCAGAGACTCGAAATTTGAGTTTTGTTCTACGGCTAGGCTACGGCTAAGCCGTAATTTGTCCTACGGCTGAGCCGTAAGCTAGCCGTGACCCAAACCGTAACTCAGCCGTGAATTAAATCTCTGATCAGTCGAAACTTTTCCAACACAGAACTCCTACGGTGTGGCTACGGCTAAGCCGTGGAATGCTACGGCTAAGCCGTGGATTGGTCTACGGCTGAGCCGTATACTGACTGTAGCTCAGCCGAAGAAGCTATCAGATCAGAGGTGGAAGAAGACCAGTTTAGCTGTGTTCTTAATGGAACCAAGGTGAAGCCGTAGTGCATATTACGACGAGCGCGTAAGATGTCTTCGGCTTAACCATAGGTCCCTCATAGCTAAACCGTTAGGCATGGCAATTCTGAAACATAACTTAGGATAATGGTGAGACTTGTAGGGCTCAAACACGGGTTGACCACTCATGTATACCGGCCCAATGGATTCTTGGAACGCATGAATAGTCTGTTAGGCTGTGACTTATTCATGTGAGTGTTGTTTTACTGTTAAGCACCTCCCCATGGGTGTTGGTTTAAGGGACGTCGGTGCACGCAAAGATTACGCAACACTTTGATGGCAACGGTGCATTGACTAACTTAAAACTACATCAACATGCACGGTTAGTGACAGTGAACAACTAGCTTAGGACTGGCTTGTAATGAACCTTGACTCCGTATGAATCTGAGATGCATTGCATATTGTTTATGGTTTTGCCCTCTGTTCTGTTAATCTATGTTTATGCATTCCGCAGTCATTTTTGCTTTCGTCCTGTATGTCTGTTTATTCTTCGATCTACACTATGCTCTGATCTATGCTATGCTTTGACTTAATCTATGCTCTGTCTTTGGCTTTGTATCTCTCTGATTTTTGGGTATTCCCTGGTGGCTCTGCCCAGAGGTTAATACGTGAGGATAAGATCCGGTCTTTGTCATCGGTGAGTCCAAAGCGGATAATCTCCCTTTCTATGGATTTGATTTGATTGGTATTGGTCTGGCTCTACTCAGCCTCAGCCCTAGGATGCCCGACGGGGTTACCTCCGGCTTAGATCTCTGTATCTCTGTATAACTGCAGTGTTGCTTTGTCTTGGGACCCCGGAACCCAGGAAACCGAGACCCGCTTGTACCTTTGGCCTGGACAGCGGTGTTCTCCTCTGCTCTGCTCTGCTCTCTATTGGAGAGAACATGGTTAACGTAGTAGCCAACTAGTTCAGTATTCTATGTTTTGATTCACATATCATGTTTTACTTCTATGCACGATTTGCTTAGTTTCCTAATATGGAACTCTGTATTTAATCTTTCGTCATTATTGTATTCACTTTGATACTATGCGTGTTTCCCCCTGTTACTTATATTCGCTGGATCGTTGTATTCATTTTGTTGTCTGTGGTGTTGCAGGCTCAGATACCTTGCCCAGCTCCCCGGCGGTCGAGGAGGCTGCAGGGGCAAGTGTAGAGGCACCCTCAGGTTTGGCAGAGTGGGCCTGATCATCTCTGCCGAGCGCGTTCATGCATACTTCCAGTGGCTTTTGTTTTGGGATTTTGAGTTTTGGTTTCAGGGGATGTGTATTCAGACTTTGGACTTTGGACTTGTATTCTGTGTATTTTGTGTATATTGTTTTGGTGTGTTTTCGGTTTTATATCAGTGTAATTGTCTTTGTCTTTTCCGTTCCGCATTTGTTTTAGCTTCCGCTATTTATTTTCTTTGTTGCTTGCTATGATATGTACAGCTTCCGCGTACGCTTAGTTCGCACGTGTTAGATCCCTTGTGTGCGTGCATCTGGACTGGGTTTGGGTGCACGTGCACGGGAGTACGTGTGTCACAGGTTTAGCTTTTCGCTAACCCCCGAATTCTGGGCTCGGGTCGTGACATACGTATTGTATGGTATCAGAGCGTGCTAGTTATAAGCATGTAGGCATCTAAGATCGTGGTGAGATAACGCTATCAACTATTTGACTCGAAGTCTCATAGGTTGATTTGGGATTTGACTAACTCAGGGCATTTTATATTTGTGTGTTGTGTTTCTTTTCCTCTTTGCAGGATGGCATCAGGATCAGGATCTCGGGATGAAAATCAACAGGGCCATAACGGTGATAGTGGATCGGTACCTCCACATATCAGTAGTGAGGAGCGCATGATGATGATGATGCAGTCTATGCAGTCATTACAGGCACAGATGGCATCCATGGTAGATAGGCAGAGTCAGGCTGCCGCAGTAGCATCACCCCGTATAGATCAGCAGGTGATTTTCCAGCCTAGGGAATCAGATCCAAATGCTCTTTTCGACAAGTTCCGTAAGCGAAGGGCGACTGAGTTCCATGGGACAGAGGATGCATTACAGGCTGAGCAATGGTTGGAGCAGACTGAAGAGTTATTTGATACGATCGTGTGCAGTAACAAGCAGAAAGTGGTTCTCACAGCCTCTATGCTTCGGAGTGTAGCCAAGACATGGTGGAGGAGTGTCAAGACTTCATTTCAGACTATGCCCAGTGCCACAGTTTGGGAGACCTTCAAGCAGCAATTCCGTCGGAAGTTCATGCCTCTCCACATTCAGCGAGCCAAGGAAGTGGAATTCTTCAACCTTCAGCAGAGACAGATGTCAGTTGCAGATTATGTACACAGGTTTACAGAGCTGTCTCATTTTGCAGAGGACATGGTGAACACTGAGCATAAGAAGGTGACTCGTTTCGTCAACGGTCTGAATCCGAGGCACAAACGCCACGTGGTTGCTTGTATGTGGCCGGCTACACTGGACGACGCTATTGACAGAGCTTATGATGCAGAGGCCATCTTTGAGGAGGAGCGAACTGAGGCTAAGAGGGCGGCAGGTTCCAGTGGCAGAAGCCAGTTTCAGAAACGGTTCAAGGGTAAGCAAGGCGGTTCGAGCAGTACTCCGTTGGTATGTGGTCACTGTGGGAAGGATCACCCCACCGACCGATGTTGGAGGAAGAGTGGGGCTTGTTTCGGGTGTGGCTCTACGGATCACAGACGGGCCCAATGCCCGAAGTTTCAGTCCTCTCCACAGACGAGACCGGCAGGATCTACAGCGCAGGGCAGATCCCAGCCAGCTCGCCCAGCCAGAAGCAGAACCGCCAGACAGCCCGAGCCTATGCTGCTACGCATGAGGGCGCGGAGGAGGCCACGGTAGTGGAAGGTAAAATTTTAATTTCTGATGCTGAAGCTTTAGCCTTATTTGACTCAGGGTCTACGCGTTCGTACGTAGCACCCCATTTTGCTGTGCAGCTTCGACAGCGACCTACACCACTTCCCTACTTGTTGTTAGTATCCACTCCGGTTGGTAAACGGGTGGAGTGCAGTGTTTTCTACCCTCAGTGTGATGTGCGGATAGCTGGTCATCAGCTCCCAGTAGACCTCGTGTTGCTCACGACACTGGATTTTGATGTGATCCTTGGTATGGACTGGCTTGCGAGATATCATGCGTGTATCAATTGCTACAGCAAGGCTATTTATTTTGATTTGGGCAGCGGATTCCGATTTGAGGGCAGCCAGACGAAGTGCCCCAGGCGTGTGATATCTGCTTGTAAAGCAGACAGGATGCTTCGTAGGGGATGTGAGGGATTTCTTGCATTCATTTCAGAGAAGAAAGATCAACGACAGCTCAGTGAGATCCCAGTAGTCAGCGAGTTTCCGGATGTCTTTCCGGAGGATGTGCCAGAGTTGCCACCAGTTCGGGAGGTAGAATTTGCTATTGATTTGATGCCAGGTACAGCACCCATCAGTAGAGCTCCATATCGTATGGCACCTGCAGAGTTGTTGGAATTGAAGAAACAGTTGCAGGATCTGTTGGATAAAGGGTTCATACGCCCAAGTGTTTCACCTTGGGGAGCTCCTGTATTATTTGTCAAGAAGAAGGATGGCAGTTTCCGGATGTGCATTGACTACAGGCAGTTGAACAAAGTGACCATCAAGAACAAATATCCATTGCCTAGGATTGATGAGTTGTTCGATCAGCTTCAGGGTGCAGCTTACTTTTCTAAGATTGACTTGAGGTCAGGATATCACCAGCTCAGGGTGAAGGATGAGGATGTTCCTAAGACAGCTTTCAGGACTCGGTATGGACACTACGAGTTCCTTGTCATGCCATTTGGTTTGACGAACGCACCCGCAGCTTTTATGGCGTTGATGAACAGGGTGTTTACTTCATTCTTGGACCAGTTTGTTGTGGTTTTCATAGATGACATATTGGTCTATTCGAAGACTGCGGAGGAACATACAGACCATTTGAGGAAAGCATTGCAGCTGCTTAGAGATCACAAGTTGTATGCAAAGTTGGCTAAGTGTGATTTCTGGTTAGAGCAAGTTACATTTCTGGGTCATAAGATTTCTAGAGATGGATTGATGGTGGATCCGGCTAAGATTGAGGCAGTAGTCCATTGGCCCCGTCCTAGATCAGTGACAGAGATTCGAAGTTTTCTGGGATTGGCGGGATATTACCGCAGGTTTGTGCAGGACTTCTCGAAGATTTCAGCCCCGCTGACTCAGTTGACTCGGAAGAAGGTCCCGTATGAGTGGACAGAGAAGTGTGAGCGCAGTTTCCAGATGTTGAAAGAAAAGCTCACTACGGCGCCAGTGTTGACTCTCCCGGATGGTAGTGAGGGATTCGTGATTTATTCCGATGCTTCGCGAGTTGGACTAGGTTGTGTGCTGATGCAGAATCAGAAGGTGATTGCATATGGATCCAGACAGCTGAAAGAGCATGAGAAGAACTATGCCACACATGACTTGGAGCTAGCAGCCATTGTATTTGCATTGAAGTTGTGGCGACATTACTTGTACGGTGTAAAGTTCGAGGTCCATTCCGATCATCACAGTCTCCAGTATTTGTTCGATCAGCATGACTTGAATATGAGGCAGCGAAGATGGTTGGAGTTTATCAAAGACTACGACTTTCCGATCAAGTACCACCCAGGCAAGGGCAATGTAGTTGCAGATGCACTCAGCAGGAGGGCAGACAGTCTTCAGGTGTTAGCAGGATTCTATATGCTTGTGCATGATCAGCCTGTAGGGGTTCAGATGGTAGGAGACTCGGTGACATTAGCTACTACTGTCGTGTTTCAGCCTGAGGTGATTCAACAGATCAAGGATCGCCAGTTTGAGGACCCCCTCCTGGTAAAGTTCAGAGATCGGATTGCAGATCGACCGGATTTTAGCCTGGTAGATGGAGTTTTGTACTTCAGGAATAGATTGTGTGTTCCCGCTGTGGACGAGCTGAAAGATAAGTTGATGACAGATGCGCACGATGCCCGATATGCGATGCACCCCGGTAGTACGAAGATGTACCGAAACTTGAAGGACAGATTTTGGTGGAACAATATGAAGCGGGAGATCGCAGGGTTCGTAGCTCGCTGTTTGACCTGTCAGAGGGTAAAAGCTGACCATCAGCGACCTCCAGGATCATTGCATCCATTGCACACTCCGCAGTGGAAGTGGGAGCACATTACTATGGATTTCGTCTCCGGTTTTCCGCCGACCAGTAGAAAGAATAATGCGATCTGGGTCATAGTGGATAGATTGACCAAGTCAGCGCATTTCCTTCCGTTCAAGAAAGGGATGACATTTACAGAGATGGCTAGGAAGTTTGTTGACGAGATAGTCAGATTGCATGGCACCCCAGTATCCATTGTGTCTGATCGCGACAGTCGTTTTGTGTCTTCATTCTGGGTTTGACCTGTCAGAGGGTAAAAGCTGACCATCAGCGACCTCCAGGATCATTGCATCCATTGCACACTCCGCAGTGGAAGTGGGAGCACATTACTATGGATTTCGTCTCCGGTTTTCCGCCGACCAGTAGAAAGAATAATGCGATCTGGGTCATAGTGGATAGATTGACCAAGTCAGCGCATTTCCTTCCGTTCAAGAAAGGGATGACATTCACAGAGATGGCTAGGAAGTTTGTTGACGAGATAGTCAGATTGCATGGCACCCCAGTATCCATTGTGTCTGATCGCGACAGTCGTTTTGTGTCTTCATTCTGGAGAGCATTTCAGGAAGCTATGGGCACGAAGCTGAGTTTTAGCACGGCATACCACCCCCAGACCGATGGACAGTCGGAGCGTACCATTCAGACGTTGGAGGATATGCTCAGAGCTAGTGTGCTGAACTTTGAGAAGGAATGGGATACGCATCTAGCATTGTGTGAGTTTGCCTACAACAACAGCTTCCATGAGAGTATTGGTATGGCACCATATGAGGCACTATACGGACGCAAGTGCAGGACCCCAGTGTGCTGGGAAGAAGTTGGAACTAGAAGTTTCCATGGTCCGACAATCATTGCTGAGACGACAGAGAAGGTGCAGAAAGTGATAGAGAATCTGAAGATTGCTCGGTCCAGGCAGAAGAGCTATGCTGATACTCGGAGGAGACCTTTGGCATTCCAAGTCGGAGATTGGGTGTTCCTTAAAGTTTCTCCGATGAAGGGCACAGTTCGATTTGGTCAGAAGGGCAAGTTAGCCCCGAGATATGTAGGACCGTTTGAAGTCAAGAGCCGAGTTGGAGATCTAGCTTATCGGTTGACGCTTCCAGTTGAGTTCTCCGGTGTGCACGATGTATTCCATGTGTCGATGCTCCGTAAGTATGTGCCAGATCCAAGCCATGTGATTCGCTACGATGACATTCAGATTCAGCCTAATGCGACTTACGTTGAGCGTCCGCTTCGCATCGTTGGGACACGAGAGCAGATTCTTCGTACCAGGGCTATCAGATGGGTGAAGGTGTTGTGGGAACATCATGGTCCAGATGAGGCTACATGGGAGCTAGAGGAGCAGCTAGCGCGCCAATACCCACATCTCTTTGCGCAGGTAGGTAGTCATTCCGAGGACGGAATGATTCCTAGTGGGGGAGGATGTAACACTCCGATCCCCTTTGAGCCGGATTAGTGGCTCATTAGTGTGTGTGTTTTGTTTTGTTTATTTCTTTTGGACTTGTTTTGGGCCTTGGATAGGTAGTTGAGTGACCTTTGACCTGAGATAGTTAGTTCTAAGCCCTTTTTCGTAATTTTGCTTTTGTTTTGCTCATATCATCTTTGCATCATCTTAGTGTCAGCACGCGTATTTCGTTGAGCTCGACAATTTCCGTAACTGTGTCAGATTCGTTTGGAGTCAATTGGGGAAGATGGACCTTCGTGTGACTTGAACTGTAAATAGTACAAACTCGTTGGACTTTGACCTAAACTACAAAACCTATATAAGTGAGTCATCTTACAGATGTCTCTCCCTTGCTCATTTCCTTCTTCAACGTTGCATGCAAGGAGAATTTCAGGAGAGCCACGTTCTCTCTCCCTCTTCACTTCGGTTTCTTCTCTCTCTCTCTCTCTTCCTTGCTTCTCTTGATCGATTGATGATGGATTCTCATTTTTGATTTGGGTTTCTTCATTCTCTCTTCTCTCTGTCCTTGCTTTGAGGTAAGTGGGTTCTTTGTGTTTCTTCTCCCAATTGCTCCTCCCATTCTATGATTGCTATGTCTTCATCTCATGCATGTGTGATTGTTTTGATTTGTTTTGGTTTTAGTTGCTTTGGAGCTTGTTTCAGAGGATTTGTCAGATTTGAGGCAAGTATAAGTACAGGCTTGTTTAACACATATGGGTGCTCTGTTTGAATGCTTTGATTTCCATCTTCTTTAGTGTATCTGATGTTTACAGCCAATGCTTGTGAATTTGGAACCTCTGCAGTTTGTTTGGAGATGTTTCTGTGTCACATTTCAGTTTCTGTACTCAGCCCGAATTCGTCTCTGTATTGTACGGCTAAGCCGTGAACTTCTACGGCTTGATTTCCAGAGACTCGAAATTTGAGTTTTGTTCTACGGCTAGGCTACGGCTAAGCCGTAATTTGTCCTACGGCTGAGCCGTAAGCTAGCCGTGACCCAAACCGTAACTCAGCCGTGAATTAAATCTCTGATCAGTCGAAACTTTTCCAACACAGAACTCCTACGGTGTGGCTACGGCTAAGCCGTGGAATGCTACGGCTAAGCCGTGGATTGGTCTACGGCTGAGCCGTATACTGACTGTAGCTCAGCCGAAGAAGCTATCAGATCAGAGGTGGAAGAAGACCAGTTTAGCTGTGTTCTTAATGGAACCAAGGTGAAGCCGTAGTGCATATTACGACGAGCGCGTAAGATGTCTTCGGCTTAACCATAGGTCCCTCATAGCTAAACCGTTAGGCATGGCAATTCTGAAACATAACTTAGGATAATGGTGAGACTTGTAGGGCTCAAACACGGGTTGACCACTCATGTATACCGGCCCAATGGATTCTTGGAACGCATGAATAGTCTGTTAGGCTGTGACTTATTCATGTGAGTGTTGTTTTACTGTTAAGCACCTCCCCATGGGTGTTGGTTTAAGGGACGTCGGTGCACGCAAAGATTACGCAACACTTTGATGGCAACGGTGCATTGACTAACTTAAAACTACATCAACATGCACGGTTAGTGACAGTGAACAACTAGCTTAGGACTGGCTTGTAATGAACCTTGACTCCGTATGAATCTGAGATGCATTGCATATTGTTTATGGTTTTGCCCTCTGTTCTGTTAATCTATGTTTATGCATTCCGCAGTCATTTTTGCTTTCGTCCTGTATGTCTGTTTATTCTTCGATCTACACTATGCTCTGATCTATGCTATGCTTTGACTTAATCTATGCTCTGTCTTTGGCTTTGTATCTCTCTGATTTTTGGGTATTCCCTGGTGGCTCTGCCCAGAGGTTAATACGTGAGGATAAGATCCGGTCTTTGTCATCGGTGAGTCCAAAGCGGATAATCTCCCTTTCTATGGATTTGATTTGATTGGTATTGGTCTGGCTCTACTCAGCCTCAGCCCTAGGATGCCCGACGGGGTTACCTCCGGCTTAGATCTCTGTATCTCTGTATAACTGCAGTGTTGCTTTGTCTTGGGACCCCGGAACCCAGGAAACCGAGACCCGCTTGTACCTTTGGCCTGGACAGCGGTGTTCTCCTCTGCTCTGCTCTGCTCTCTATTGGAGAGAACATGGTTAACGTAGTAGCCAACTAGTTCAGTATTCTATGTTTTGATTCACATATCATGTTTTACTTCTATGCACGATTTGCTTAGTTTCCTAATATGGAACTCTGTATTTAATCTTCCGTCATTATTGTATTCACTTTGATACTATGCGTGTTTCCCCCTGTTACTTATATTCGCTGGATCGTTGTATTCATTTTGTTGTCTGTGGTGTTGCAGGCTCAGATACCTTGCCCAGCTCCCCGGCGGTCGAGGAGGCTGCAGGGGCAAGTGTAGAGGCACCCTCAGGTTTGGCAGAGTGGGCCTGATCATCTCTGCCGAGCGCGTTCATGCATACTTCCAGTGGCTTTTGTTTTGGGATTTTGAGTTTTGGTTTCAGGGGATGTGTATTCAGACTTTGGACTTTGGACTTGTATTCTGTGTATTTTGTGTATATTGTTTTGGTGTGTTTTCGGTTTTATATCAGTGTAATTGTCTTTGTCTTTTCCGTTCCGCATTTGTTTTAGCTTCCGCTATTTATTTTCTTTGTTGCTTGCTATGATATGTACAGCTTCCGCGTACGCTTAGTTCGCACGTGTTAGATCCCTTGTGTGCGTGCATCTGGACTGGGTTTGGGTGCACGTGCACGGGAGTACGTGTGTCACAGGTTTAGCTTTTCGCTAACCCCCGAATTCTGGGCTCGGGTCATGACATACGTATTGTATGGTATCAGAGCGTGCTAGTTATAAGCATGTAGGCATCTAAGATCGTGGTGAGATAACGCTATCAACTATTTGACTCGAAGTCTCATAGGTTGATTTGGGATTTGACTAACTCAGGGCATTTTATATTTGTGTGTTGTGTTTCTTTTCCTCTTTGCAGGATGGCATCAGGATCAGGATCTCGGGATGAAAATCAACAGGGCCATAACGGTGATAGTGGATCGGTACCTCCACATATCAGTAGTGAGGAGCGCATGATGATGATGATGCAGTCTATGCAGTCATTACAGGCACAGATGGCATCCATGGTAGATAGGCAGAGTCAGGCTGCCGCAGTAGCATCACCCCGTATAGATCAGCAGGTGATTTTCCAGCCTAGGGAATCAGATCCAAATGCTCTTTTCGACAAGTTCCGTAAGCGAGGGGCGACTGAGTTCCATGGGACAGAGGATGCATTACAGGCTGAGCAATGGTTGGAGCAGACTGAAGAGTTATTTGATACGATCGTGTGCAGTAACAAGCAGAAAGTGGTTCTCACAGCCTCTATGCTTCGGAGTGTAGCCAAGACATGGTGGAGGAGTGTCAAGACTTCATTTCAGACTATGCCCAGTGCCACAGTTTGGGAGACCTTCAAGCAGCAATTCCGTCGGAAGTTCATGCCTCTCCACATTCAGCGAGCCAAGGAAGTGGAATTCTTCAACCTTCAGCAGAGACAGATGTCAGTTGCAGATTATGTACACAGGTTTACAGAGCTGTCTCATTTTGCAGAGGACATGGTGAACACTGAGCATAAGAAGGTGACTCGTTTCGTCAACGGTCTGAATCCGAGGCACAAACGCCACGTGGTTGCTTGTATGTGGCCGGCTACACTGGACGACGCTATTGACAGAGCTTATGATGCAGAGGCCATCTTTGAGGAGGAGCGAACTGAGGCTAAGAGGGCGGCAGGTTCCAGTGGCAGAAGCCAGTTTCAGAAACGGTTCAAGGGTAAGCAAGGCGGTTCGAGCAGTACTCCGTTGGTATGTGGTCACTGTGGGAAGGATCACCCCACCGACCGATGTTGGAGGAAGAGTGGGGCTTGTTTCGGGTGTGGCTCTACGGATCACAGACGGGCCCAATGCCCGAAGTTTCAGTCCTCTCCACAGACGAGACCGGCAGGATCTACAGCGCAGGGCAGATCCCAGCCAGCTCGCCCAGGCCAGAAGCAGAACCGCTAGACAGCCCGAGCCTATGCTGCTACGCATGAGGGCGCGGAGGAGGCCACGGTAGTGGAAGGTAAAATTTTAATTTCTGATGCTAAAGCTTTAGCCTTATTTGACTCAGGGTCTACGCGTTCGTACGTAGCACCCCATTTTGCTGTGCAGCTTCGACAGCGACCTACACCACTTCCCTACTTGTTGTTAGTATCCACTCCGGTTGGTAAACGGGTGGAGTGCAGTGTTTTCTACCCTCAGTGTGATGTGCGGATAGCTGGTCATCAGCTCCCAGTAGACCTCGTGTTGCTCACGACACTGGATTTTGATGTGATCCTTGGTATGGACTGGCTTGCGAGATATCATGCGTGTATCAATTGCTACAGCAAGGCTATTTATTTTGATTTGGGCAGCGGATTCCGATTTGAGGGCAGCCAGACGAAGTGCCCCAGGCGTGTGATATCTGCTTGTAAAGCAGACAGGATGCTTCGTAGGGGATGTGAGGGATTTCTTGCATTCATTTCAGAGAAGAAAGATCAACGACAGCTCAGTGAGATCCCAGTAGTCAGCGAGTTTCCGGATGTCTTTCCGGAGGATGTGCCAGAGTTGCCACCAGTTCGGGAGGTAGAATTTGCTATTGATTTGATGCCAGGTACAGCACCCATCAGTAGAGCTCCATATCGTATGGCACCTGCAGAGTTGTTGGAATTGAAGAAACAGTTGCAGGATCTGTTGGATAAAGGGTTCATACGCCCAAGTGTTTCACCTTGGGGAGCTCCTGTATTATTTGTCAAGAAGAAGGATGGCAGTTTCCGGATGTGCATTGACTACAGGCAGTTGAACAAAGTGACCATCAAGAACAAATATCCATTGCCTAGGATTGATGAGTTGTTCGATCAGCTTCAGGGTGCAGCTTACTTTTCTAAGATTGACTTGAGGTCAGGATATCACCAGCTCAGGGTGAAGGATGAGGATGTTCCTAAGACAGCTTTCAGGACTCGGTATGGACACTACGAGTTCCTTGTCATGCCATTTGGTTTGACGAACGCACCCGCAGCTTTTATGGCGTTGATGAACAGGGTGTTTACTTCATTCTTGGACCAGTTTGTTGTGGTTTTCATAGATGACATATTGGTCTATTCGAAGACTGCGGAGGAACATACAGACCATTTGAGGAAAGCATTGCAGCTGCTTAGAGATCACAAGTTGTATGCAAAGTTGGCTAAGTGTGATTTCTGGTTAGAGCAAGTTACATTTCTGGGTCATAAGATTTCTAGAGATGGATTGATGGTGGATCCGGCTAAGATTGAGGCAGTAGTCCATTGGCCCCGTCCTAGATCAGTGACAGAGATTCGAAGTTTTCTGGGATTGGCGGGATATTACCGCAGGTTTGTGCAGGACTTCTCGAAGATTTCAGCCCCGCTGACTCAGTTGACTCGGAAGAAGGTCCCGTATGAGTGGACAGAGAAGTGTGAGCGCAGTTTCCAGATGTTGAAAGAAAAGCTCACTACGGCGCCAGTGTTGACTCTCCCGGATGGTAGTGAGGGATTCGTGATTTATTCCGATGCTTCGCGAGTTGGACTAGGTTGTGTGCTGATGCAGAATCAGAAGGTGATTGCATATGGATCCAGACAGCTGAAAGAGCATGAGAAGAACTATGCCACACATGACTTGGAGCTAGCAGCCATTGTATTTGCATTGAAGTTGTGGCGACATTACTTGTACGGTGTAAAGTTCGAGGTCCATTCCGATCATCACAGTCTCCAGTATTTGTTCGATCAGCATGACTTGAATATGAGGCAGCGAAGATGGTTGGAGTTTATCAAAGACTACGACTTTCCGATCAAGTACCACCCAGGCAAGGGCAATGTAGTTGCAGATGCACTCAGCAGGAGGGCAGACAGTCTTCAGGTGTTAGCAGGATTCTATATGCTTGTGCATGATCAGCCTGTAGGGGTTCAGATGGTAGGAGACTCGGTGACATTAGCTACTACTGTCGTGTTTCAGCCTGAGGTGATTCAACAGATCAAGGATCGCCAGTTTGAGGACCCCCTCCTGGTAAAGTTCAGAGATCGGATTGCAGATCGACCGGATTTTAGCCTGGTAGATGGAGTTTTGTACTTCAGGAATAGATTGTGTGTTCCCGCTGTGGACGAGCTGAAAGATAAGTTGATGACAGATGCGCACGATGCCCGATATGCGATGCACCCCGGTAGTACGAAGATGTACCGAAACTTGAAGGACAGATTTTGGTGGAACAATATGAAGCGGGAGATCGCAGGGTTCGTAGCTCGCTGTTTGACCTGTCAGAGGGTAAAAGCTGACCATCAGCGACCTCCAGGATCATTGCATCCATTGCACACTCCGCAGTGGAAGTGGGAGCACATTACTATGGATTTCGTCTCCGGTTTTCCGCCGACCAGTAGAAAGAATAATGCGATCTGGGTCATAGTGGATAGATTGACCAAGTCAGCGCATTTCCTTCCGTTCAAGAAAGGGATGACATTCACAGAGATGGCTAGGAAGTTTGTTGACGAGATAGTCAGATTGCATGGCACCCCAGTATCCATTGTGTCTGATCGCGACAGTCGTTTTGTGTCTTCATTCTGGGTTTGACCTGTCAGAGGGTAAAAGCTGACCATCAGCGACCTCCAGGATCATTGCATCCATTGCACACTCCGCAGTGGAAGTGGGAGCACATTACTATGGATTTCGTCTCCGGTTTTCCGCCGACCAGTAGAAAGAATAATGCGATCTGGGTCATAGTGGATAGATTGACCAAGTCAGCGCATTTCCTTCCGTTCAAGAAAGGGATGACATTCACAGAGATGGCTAGGAAGTTTGTTGACGAGATAGTCAGATTGCATGGCACCCCAGTATCCATTGTGTCTGATCGCGACAGTCGTTTTGTGTCTTCATTCTGGAGAGCATTTCAGGAAGCTATGGGCACGAAGCTGAGTTTTAGCACGGCATACCACCCCCAGACCGATGGACAGTCGGAGCGTACCATTCAGACGTTGGAGGATATGCTCAGAGCTAGTGTGCTGAACTTTGAGAAGGAATGGGATACGCATCTAGCATTGTGTGAGTTTGCCTACAACAACAGCTTCCATGAGAGTATTGGTATGGCACCATATGAGGCACTATACGGACGCAAGTGCAGGACCCCAGTGTGCTGGGAAGAAGTTGGAACTAGAAGTTTCCATGGTCCGACAATCATTGCTGAGACGACAGAGAAGGTGCAGAAAGTGATAGAGAATCTGAAGATTGCTCGGTCTAGGCAGAAGAGCTATGCTGATACTCGGAGGAGACCTTTGGCATTCCAAGTCGGAGATTGGGTGTTCCTTAAAGTTTCTCCGATGAAGGGCACAGTTCGATTTGGTCAGAAGGGCAAGTTAGCCCCGAGATATGTAGGACCGTTTGAAGTCAAGAGCCGAGTTGGAGATCTAGCTTATCGGTTGACGCTTCCAGTTGAGTTCTCCGGTGTGCACGATGTATTCCATGTGTCGATGCTCCGTAAGTAGTGCCAGATCCAAGCCATGTGATTCGCTACGATGACATTCAGATTCAGCCTAATGCGACTTACGTTGAGCGTCCGCTTCGCATCGTTGGGACACGAGAGCAGATTCTTCGTACCAGGGCTATCAGATGGGTGAAGGTGTTGTGGGAACATCATGGTCCAGATGAGGCTACATGGGAGCTAGAGGAGCAGCTAGCGCGCCAATACCCACATCTCTTTGCGCAGGTAGGTAGTCATTCCGAGGACGGAATGATTCCTAGTGGGGGAGGATGTAACACTCCGATCCCAGAGAATGCTAAAGAGAGAACTAGTATTCAAAGACAACCTCTAAAATTTCACTTCAATTTGCCTTCAAAGACTCTATATCGCAAATCATATAATGGAGTTCTTCTCCGTTGCTTGTCACCAAAAAAAGCTGATCAAGTACTTAAAGAATATCATTCTGGTCTATGTGGTGCTCACTAAGCTTGACCAAGCTTCACAATCAGATTCAAAGGTTAGCCTACTATTGGCCTACCATGGTGCCTGATGGTATCAATTTTGCAAAAAGATATAATGAATGCCTAATCCATGGTGATTACATTCATCAACTTCCTGAATATCTAGATCCTGCATTCACCTTCTGGTTTTAAGTCTTGGGGAATGGATATAGTTGAAAAAATCAATCCACCATCAGAACGCGGTCATCAATTCATTTTGGCTGCAATGGATTACTTCTCCAAATGGGGAGAAGCATTGCCCCTTGTAGAAGTCAAAACAGATATGGTCCTTAGTTTCATGAAGACTCATATCATTTGTCATTTTGGGGTACCTAAACGCCTACATCATAACAATGGTCCTCAGTTCAATAATGACAAATTCTACAGATTCTGTGACAAATATGGAATCCATTGTTATCGCTCCATGGCATATAACCCAGCAGCTAATGGACTTGCTAAAGCTTTCAACAAGGCTATTTGAAAATTTCTGAAGAAAATGGTTTTTGACAACAAAAAGAGTGTAGTAACAAACTTCCTAAAGCATTGTCGGCCTACAAAACTATAGTTCCTGGTCCAACAAAATCAACACCATATTCTTTAGTTTATAGTTGTGAAGCTATGATAGCCTTGGAAATTCAACTCCTTTATATTTGTGTAGTTGTGATTAACAAATACACTAAAAAAAAGAATGCCAAGCTTAGACTTCAAGAGTTTGAAAGCCTTGATGAAAAGAGGCTTACTACTCAGCAAAGCATCGAGTTATATCAAGCTCGTATGGCCAGGTATTTCAAGAAAAAGGTCAAATACAAAACTTATAAGAAATGAGACTTAGTCCTTGCAGTCAAGAGGCCCATGTTCTCCACACACTTGTCAAAAGGCAAATTTGAATCCAGATAGGAAGGAACCTTCATCGTTGACAAGGTCTACTCTAACAGTACCTATGCACTCCACACACTTAAGGACACAGATACATGATGGCTATCAATGGAAAACTTCTAACGAAATACTATGCTTGAATGTCATTGGCATACCTAAACCACGTATAGTGTACATTCTCACCCCTAAAATCTTCAGTTTCAAGCCACGCAACCTATGACTCTTAAGCAAAATCCCTCAGCCTTGTACAAGATGTCTATGATGACAAGTTCTGTTGGCCTCTCTAGTAAACCTTTGTTATTTGGATAATGTCCTTATAGGACCCCTTATAACATCTTGCTGTATAGACCAAGTCCTTTTGTAGACCCTGTATAGCTAAATTCAGCTATATAGACCAAGTCTTTTTGCAGACACTATATAGTTACCCTCCGTTATATGGAATAAGTCTTGTTGTAGACCAGATATAACCAAAATCCAAACAATACTAAACCAAATTTCTATCCAAAAGGATAAATACATAGACCTAAGAGAAAGCCTCATACATGGGCACTGCATAATGTCCATCTATATGACTTTTTTTTTTGTTGATTTATAGGTCCAAAAGATTGTAAGTCACACCCCATACAAGTCTGAGGAAACAAGCCAAAACATGCATCCAAACAATCCATACAATCCATACAAACATCCATACAAAATTAAACCAAACATTCTATGCCAATGACAAAGTGGAGCAAAATAAAAAAGAAAATTTGCATTGATAATTCATTTTAAGTTCAATACAAAAAAAAATGATGTTAGTTTACATGGCCATCCCACCTAATCAAAATGAAAAGAAGAAGACAAGAGAGTGAAAAAAAGCCGCAACATGGAGAATTAGTCCAAGAATTTCTCCAGTTGCCTTCTCGCATTACGAACACCTTCCATCAAGACGCACCTTCATAGCTGGCATTAGTGGGTATGGTAGTATTGATGTTAATCTTATCTAGTTTGATGTTTATTTCACTCTCCAGAGACTGAACAAAACCATCAAAAGCTGTTTGCTTTGCCTCTATACATGCAAGTAGATCATCTTTGCACTGATTTCCCTTTGAGACGGATTTCTTCAAGTGATCAATGTTATCATCCAAAGATGAGAGTTTTTGTTGCAATATTGTAATCTGTTGTTGCATATGGTCACGCTCAGTCATATGCACAGCTATCTCCTGTGTTTTCTTGGCCTGTACTACATTTGCTAGCCGTACCTCTTTTTCGGTGCTCTCAATCTTTGCAGCCAGCTGGATTATATGCCTTAGCACTTCATCTTAAAAAGCTTGGGTATTATTAACACTTCTATCCCAGATGTCTTTTTCTTCAAGCTTGCTGAAGAAGATGACAAAAGCATTATAAATACGACTCAATTCGGTTCCAGCACCAGAAGATATCAACAAATCAGCTAATTCTTTGGTTCCTTGGATCTTGTCAGAGGTCATATTTCCTTGGAAGAGTGTGGTCAAGATGCTATTAATTGCTAATTTCATGGCAAAGTTTATGGCAGATTAGGGCTTTGGAGCATTGCCAAACAAACTAGGCTTCTTAGGGATGGAAAGATTTGACTCTCATTCTTGCGAATTTGACTGAGTCTGAGAGCCTGAACGGTCCTCTCTTTCTTTCTCTACATTTGCACCATCACCCCCATGGGCAGCCAATGCTTCTTTGCGGACAGAGGGTGAGTCATGCAACCCTTGCGAGGACAAAGTGGCAGAAGGATCCCTATTTGTGTGCGATGTTACTGTAACATTTAACAATGTTTTCCGAGATCCTCCACCATCAGTAGTAAAAGCTTCATCTGATATCTTTTGCACTGCTGGATCTTTGATTACCTTCATAGTTGAAGATTGATTAGCCTTGAAATGAACTCTTGAAGATGTCATAGCCTTAGGTGGTGTGAAGCTACCAGTAACTGAAGGCAGGTCACTAGCAATTGGCATTACAGGAGTATCATCTTCCATAGCTTCTATAGCTTCATCTTCAAGAGTCAACTTCCTCTAAGAAAGAGGGCCAATCTTTGTTATGATCAGCTCTATCATGATAACCTCCTCAACTAGGACCATCTCAATATCAGCTTCGTTTTCTACTTCGCTAATGGGTTCAACAGTTGGTTCTATCTGAACATCCAAAGCTTCATCGGCCCTTGGTACTTGGCATATTAGCAGCTATAGAAGGTTCACTCTCATGAGAACTTGAGTTTGAATCCAAACTCACCAGGGAAATCACACTTGGTATGAATGTAGGCATAATGCTGATGGGCGATATAATGAGTGCCGATGATAACTCTGAGTCATTTTTGACACTTTTGGTTGGCGAGTCCTAGGAGAAGTCTTCAATGAATCTTCATAAGTCACTTTTCAAAGTGCTGGTCATAGATGCCTTGAGAAATCCACTATGGATAGAAATGTTATCCAAATCAATTGGCGACTAGAAAGGTGACTAGAAAGGTTTTCTCACTAAAGTGGGAGGCACAACAAGAGCACTCTCATCCACTCGAGTACCTAAGAAGGAATGAATCAGAACAAATTACAATATTGCAACAAAATTTTCAATTTCCAAATATTCAAAAGTTACCGTTAGGAGTTGGATCTATCATAATTCCTTTGGCAGTACTAAGGATTTCTCCCTCTTCCATCAAGACTTCGGCAATTTGCTCCTTAGAAATTTTAGGAGGAATCTCTTGTTGTTCAAGCTGAGCAATAGCACCTCTTTCCGAAGTAACATCAGTATCTATCTGAACACCGCCGTTACTCATCTGCTCCAAAACTAGCTCCATGGGTACATTGCTGCTGGCTGTTTTGTCAATAGTAGTAGCAATACCCACATCACTGCCATATCTCTCCACAGCAATGAACTCTACCAGCATATCCGCTGTAGTTCTTCTCCCAGACTCAGGCATCATTGCCTAGTCAAACATGCCTTTTTCAAAATCCAAATCGATTTAATATCCAATCTATTCGTTCTTCAGTAGTGGGAGTATCAAAGCCGCTATCTGTCTCATCGCCTTCATCAGAGGCATAGTCTTCAACAATCTTAGCCACCTTTACGCGACTCTTCCCACAGTCGAAGTATCAGTTGATAAGGTTACAAGACAAATTGTAGACATCAAAACAAGAGCGAAGGAAAATTAAATGATAGTGTCATACAAAGAAAAAAAGAAGTGTTACCAGCTTTTAGCCTTTGGGAATGTAGAGTTCCAGGGTTTTTAGCTTTTTTCTCCTTTGAAGAAGCTCCTTTGCTGTTAGGGGATCTGGGTACATGTTTTGAGCGTATTGGTAGAAGCTTCTTATGAAGAACTTGATCCACTAGAGGTTTTGTTGATACTGTAACTGGTGGCCTTAATCTAGCAGTTGCTTCTTTTAACTGAGCTACATTTGCTAGATTTGGAACTGTATGTGCCTCTGGAGGTAACAAATTTCGGCGAGCAAAGTCTGCCTTGATGGCCGTGAGCATAATGGCCTACTTTTTTTCAAATTTCCTTATCTGCTTGCCAACCAAAACTTTGGTTCTAGCAGAGTGAGAAGCAGATCCAAATTCTAGCATAACTCTACCAGCTTGCCCAGCTTCAGTGAGACTCCCCCTCTCCTTTAAGTTCTCATTCACAGCCCACTGCATCCTTGTTGTACTCACATTGGGAGGAGGTAAGTATTCCTTGTCTTCTTCACCTCTTAAGGAGTGGTGAGCTTTACAAACATTAGACTCGGCCACTAAGCCAAGTCACTATTTATTTCCATCAAGTAACTAATTTTCAAAGTTGGCCAGGATGAAATGCTCTTTTCCACCTTCTTTCCCTTTTTGGAAGTAGTTGAGATACGCTATTTAACCTGAGGATTGCTTGTATATGTCTCTACATTGGTAGTGGTACTTTTGGCATACAATTGTGTGAAACCACTCGTGTATCTAGGATTTGAAAGATGAGGATAGCCAAAACAAGCCCTAGTGCCAAGTGCTTGATAAAATTCCCTAACATTTCGAATATCTTGCAAAGAACCAAGGGTACCTCAAATTCAACCAAGTGCTCTCACAACGGACTATTGGAAATCAAATTGCTTGCGAAATCTGGTAGGTATGTAAGGTTGAAGGTTAATATATGAATTCCTTCTATATACCAAGTCCATGGGTCTCAAGGTAAAGAACCAACTCTTCTCTTCATCTGACAAGCTAATATCTCGACCACCATCTTCTCCAGCTTTATCAATCGGTGGTTCTACGGCATTTCTCATGTGAGTTGGAACTTCAATGTTTGGCACAGTGTTGCGAGAGGCGACATAGTTTTGGAAATTATGCAAGTGTTGGCGTAAATCAGTCATGGAATGGGTATTGATCAAATAGCTGTCACCTACCACACCCTCCATCTAGATACTCCCTAGTGCACCACTGTGTGAATGAAGTCCATTGTAGTGGTATGTGAACCACGTGTACAGTAAGTGCTCAGCATAATACTAGTTGAAAGCTCTCCCCTCTAACAGTGAAACCCAATAGCTTCAATTCGATTAACATGTATACTATGAAGGCAGGGCCTAAGGCAAGATTGTGTCCAAATGTCATTCTGAGCACAGGGTATATGTAACCAAGCCTAAGGTCGCCCCCAGCACTCAAAAAAAAAAAAAAAAAAAAACATTTGACAACCAATCCACCAAAAATGTCACAAGCCAACACTTCCTCTTCAAATCTGGATACTTGGCAAAAATATTTTGTAAAAAGTTTGAATCCACATGATAGATAATTGTTGGTTCCTTCTTAGGATCTTCATTTAGGATAACCTTTTTCCATTTAAAATATCCACCCTCATTCACAAAGAAAGGGCTGGTGATGGTCTTTACTCTACTCATCCATTGGACAACCTTGCCCCTACTTCGGCTAGCCGTTTGAATTGAATCTTCAAGAGCAAAGAGGAGATAATATTCAGCTTGAAATTTATCATCCATGGTAGCCAACTCTTCATTGGGTGGAATGGTTTCATCATAAATCTCACCGTATGGTGTTAAACCAAATATCTTCTTCACTTCCCATAAAGAAAACCCTAGCTCCATGTTCGGTATGAAGGCACCGGTTGCCGGACAAAATAATTCCTGAATAGCCCTACATTTGTTCTTATCTTCGTAAGGGACTTTCTGTGTGGTGGCATTTACCGCGTCAAAGATGCTAATTGCTTTCAAATCCTCTTTATAGCGGTGCTTGATCAGAGTGACCCAACTTTGCCAATCTCCGATGTAGTTAAACCATCCACGAGAGTAATGTCTTTTTCCAAGGCAGGCACTCCCATCTTTAGTATGGATACCAAGCCCAATCATCCTCAGTTACAAGATCACAGTACCCACTCCAAGGTTTAAGGTACACAGTTTTATTGCTTCTATCTCAAACCTTGAGATCTCCATGAAGTAATATGGAGGCTAGCACATGAATTTACCAGTCTTGAAGTGGGTATTATGCTTTATTCATGGAAATGGATCATTCCTTACTAGGATGGATGGAGCTATTGTCATTTTTCTTGGGTATCTCTTAACAAACTGAACAATGGTAACCTCATGAGAAACTCCAGCTGCGATACTGTATGCTTTCAGTAGGCTGTTTCATGGTCTCCTTTATGGCATTCCCAAATATGTAGCGTGGCTTGTCAAAGCTCACTTTGTCATCATTTTCCCAATCAATGTTATTAGCCAAACAACAATATGTGTACCAGCTCTTTCTCGTTAGGGCTTTGGTTCTCTAATTTTTCAAAGTAGTGGCAAATATTTCATTTGGGTCTTTTGGATCAGGATCACTTGCAGTGTTGCCCTTTGCACGGCTCTTTGATGCCCCAGCAGTTGAAATTGCAGGTGCTTTGCCTTTTCTATCTGCAAAGCAAAAAATTAGAAGAAAATATCAGTATCAACAAAAATGACTAAGGCATGGAATCACCGAAATTTAGGTAACATCTCCTCTTAGTAAAATGCCAAAAGAAGAAAATAGCACTCAGTTCTGAGACCAAGAATTAGCATCAAGGCACACTTATGTCTTAGAACTGAGGCTCCCAATCCAAATAGGTGCTTGAGCACCTTAAGACTTTTCAGGGGGCAATTTGATTCATGTTCAAGCATGAATGTTGGATCCAATGCAAGAAATGCATGCACAATACAAGCAAAGCATACCAGCAGCCAATACAGTACAAAGCATCAACAAGCTCAATGTGTCTGAAAGTACAACATGTGAAAGTATATGGCATATTTTTAACAAAGAGTAACATCAATTTTAAAGCATTAAAAGCAAAAGTAAATGCTATCAGCCTATTGGCAACCACTTTTGGTCACTCCCTATGGTTTCATTAAACTTACCTGCAACTATTAGAGACTATCTTACTCTCCACACTCCAATTCGAGGCCGACCAAAGGATCTCTACATTCCCAACACAACATCTCTAACAAATCTTTGCAAACATAATTCCTTGTGGTGATTTGCTATGATAGGACTATTTGACATTCATGTGGGATTTTGAAAGTGCACTATTCTCAGTGTGTGTAGAGCAAATGAAGGAAATACTGCTTTGCAAACTTAATTTCAAAATAAGATCATCAACTAGCTTCCCACAAAGACAATCGGCATCACTCAAATTGACTCGGAGAGTACACCTCGGGTCGGCATCAGAAAAGACTGAAAGTGCAACAGTTAGATCTCACCAAGTCCTTGAGGGGGGTGAATAGGACTATTAAAAATTTCTTTCAAGAAAAGAGGTTTTATAAGAGTGCAATAATTAAAATTAAGAGTCCACAAGCAAGATCAAGAGAGATGCTCAAAGTTGTGTGTGTTGACAGTGTATAGAAATGCTATTTGAATAAGGAAGATATAGTTTACAGAGATGATCAACACAAGTAAAAAGGATATAAGGCATCCACCACACACAACAAGCAATAAACATAGTAATTTATAGTGGTTCGGTCCGAGACCTACATCCACTCTCAAGAGCAATCTCTCTTGGTTCCACTAATTATGAGATACTTACATAACAAACACCTCTTGCAACAATTTTTGATCCGGCGGTTTGTCTTCCACCAACTGGATTTTTTGATCAGGTGGCTGATCCTTGATCTAGTCCACCAACTACAACAATTTTTTGATGCGGTTGTTTGTCTTCCACCAACTACAACAGAGAGAATTGAAATATAGAAGAACACCCAAACAAGGAATTGTATACCTTAGTTTTGAGTGGTGCTCTTGATGTTTGAAAGACTATCTCCAAGCTTTGACCTCTTGTTCTTGCTCCTTGGTTATGAAGATCTTCAGATGAGTGTTCAGCCATGGGAAGAGGTTTTAAGAAGGTTTGGAAGGCTAAGATTTTCTCAGATTGAGTGAAGCCTTTCCTCAATGCATAACTACTCTACTTAGGACAATAATGATACTTCAAGAGTTGTAGAGTAGGTGGCTGTGGGAGCTTTTAATAAGATTTTACTAGTGGTGCAAAGGCTCAGCTATCTTGGGATTTTTCTCAGTTTAATCAATGTCATGGGAAGAAAGAAGAGGTCCCCTTTAAATACAAAAAAGCTCCAACGGTTCGATCTAGGCTGATAACAAAATGGCCTACGGCTTAGCTGTATGCTCTGACAACATCCAACGGCTAGTTTGACCAGATTCAACATTAGTCCTTCTTACGGTTAAGATTACGGCGTAGCCATAAATCCTTATACGGCTTAGCCGTGAGCACATTACAGCCTAGCCGTAGATCAGCCGTAAGCTGAAATCTCCCAAAACTGCTCTCTGGAAAGTGGCCCGTAAACTTTACGGCTTAGCCGTGAATCATACTATGGCTTAGCCGTGAAGGCCTTATGGCTTGGCCGTAAGATCAACCGTAGGCATTATATGGCCAAGAGCACTCTCTGGTCAGTAGCTTGTAGATTTTACGGTTTAGCCGTGAATCATACTACGGCTTTTTTGGTGCAGCCATAGGCTCAACCGTAGAACAAAAGATTCAAAAATTTTCTCACTGGAGAGTGAGCCGTAGGGTCTACGGCTTAGCCGTGGTCCAAGCTGTAGTTCAAAAACAGGGTGTTTAGAGGCCCTTTTTCCCATTCTATGTCTACGGATATTAAGAGTCAATGTTACCTTATCCCTTGGCACTCAAAGAAGATCTTCTAGATGATGGACTTGACTGATCTTGCTCTTCCTTCATCTTGCTTGATCTTCACGAATAAACCTTGAGCTTCCTTGTTCTAGCTTGATCTTGATCTTCATAGATGTAACTTGATTTTTTTAGAGCTAAACAAGACTTGGGTCACGAAATTGACAACACATTCTTACAATGACACCAACAATCTCCCCCTTTGTCAATTTCGTGACAAAAATATACATAATGAAGAAGATACAACATTGTAACTCAACAATAGGATACAACAAGTATTACAGTACTGAATATACCTTAACCAAACAGATCTACATAAGTCCTGAAAGTTCAACACATTGAGGCTCCCCTTTGAAGATGCTTAACCTACAAAAGTCTGTAAACACAGTCTATTAGAAAGGTGGGAGGTTAGAAAGCTCCCCTTAAAGGCATGCATATAATTCTCCCCCTTTTGGCACAATATTGACAAGGAGATATACAATAAGCACCACAGCCATAAAGCATAAAGAAAGGCATGAAGAAAAATAAGTGCACTCAAAGATAAGCAATGGCGAAGTAATGGCCATATTAAATTAGAAAATGGGTGCAGTACAAGGCACAAACACATGACAATTTCCAAAACACAGAAAGAGCGCATCACCCATAATGACAAAAGATGTAACTAATAACATATCCAAAACGTGAAGCACAGCCAATGTCCAAAATACATAAAGAATGCAGTGCCAACAAAACAAATGACAGAACATCAATCAGAAGGAGGAGAGGGGGAAGGAATTGTCACATCGTCTCGCCGGCAACTTTTGGAGATCTTTGAAAGATATTGAAAGGACTTCTTCAATAGCTTCTCCATCTTTGTTTGCCGTTGTTCGAGCGCTGCCAGCCAAGCTTCAAAAGAGGTAGAGGAAGAAGCCGGGGGAGGAACCGGACCTGGTGAAGCAGTAGAGGGTGCTGTCGGAGGAGGCCCATCCGATGAGTCTTCTTCATCCCCAGAGTCATGATAACGGGGACCAGCCGCTTGTTGCTTGGAGAAGCGCATGTTTTGAATATTGACAGTTCCAAAGGTGAGGTGAGACTCAGGAGCTTCATCAGATGGTAAATTGACCCCACAATGAGAGGCAAGGCGAGTCATGAGATATCCAAACACGCAAGCATTGGTGCCTCTACCTGGACATAGCCAGAAACGAATAATGGAAGCACAAAGAAGAGAAGGAAGGCACACTTTGACCCCCATATGGACAGAATAGAGGACATTAACCATGAAAGGGGCCAGATCAGAGAAATTACCCCTTCTAGGATATATATTACATGTGAAGATTGCATGCAAGATCCGATAGGGAGGAAGCAAGGAAGCTGCAGGGAGGTAGCCCTTATCATTCCAAGGGATGGTCTCGCCACATAGACAAAAGTGGCAGTTTGTTTCTCCTCTTCAGAGAAAGAGTCCTTGATGACCTAAGGGGGCACATCAGAGAGAAGAACACACAGAAGGGCAGAAATGATGGCAGGAGTGATAACATTTGTGCCATCAGTGAATTCAGCTCAAAAGAGAGAGAGTCTAAAGATGCTGCCTTGATGGATGCATACATGGTTCGCACAATCGATGGGAAGCTAGGACCACCCCATTTGAGTACATTTTCCCACCCAACCGTGGTGAGGAGGGTATGAACACTATAAGTTTCAACTGCAAGGATATTAACATTTCTCTCCACAGTAATTGGACGAGAGAAAAAGGACCGATCTCGAGTGGGTTCCTGTGGAACGAAAACTCTGGGAGAGGGTGGAGAGCTCTGTCGAGGCCTGGAGGAGCTTCCTGAGGCTCAAGGCCTCTTATCGGCGGGGTGAGCATTTTTAGTCCTGGGAGGCATAGTAACAGAGGAAGGAGGAAACCCAACCAAGACCAAGAAAAAAAGAAGAAGCAAACAACGACAGAAAGAAACCGAGCACAGAGAAACGAAAATACAGGAACGGAAGCAAACAAGAATCGAGGAAGAAGAGAACAATACGGAGGAGGAAGAGTATACCGTGAAAGAGAAGGCCAGAAGAGGAAAGAACGGAGAAGGAAGAACCAGAGACCTAGGGCAGAAGGATAGAGCAGGCGTAGTGAAAAGAAAGAAACGAAGAGACAGGCTTAAGTACACATCGGTGCGCAGAACGAGGGCAAAAATAACCCTGTACGGCTTAGCCGTAGACTATTTTACGACTGAGCTGTAAATCTTGACGGTAGAGCTGTAGCGTAAAAGTTTGTGCAAATACGGGTTAATCGTATAGAGATTACGGCGTAGCCGTGAAATGACTTTCGGCTTAGCCGTAGGTCCTGGGGCAAAAACAATTTAATCCAAATAGCAAACACCAATAGATTTCCTCAAAATTTCAAATCTTAACACATCAAGAGGTTTGGTCAAGATGTCTGTAAGTTGATGTTCAGTCTGAATATATTCAAGCTCAATGATTCCTTCTTCGACCAATTCCCTAATGAAATGATGTCGGATATCAATGTGTTTGGTGCTAGAGTGCTGGATCGGATTTTTAGAAATATGTATGGCACTAGTGTTATCACAATACAAGCTCATTATTCCTTGCTTAATGCCATAGTCTATAAACATCTGCTTCATCCATAAGAGTTGAGAACAGCAGCTTCTGGCGGCTATATATTCAGCCTCTGCAGTGGAAAGAGATATAAAATTTTGCTTTTTACTAGGCCAAGCTACTAAACAATTTCCAACATTAAAACAGCCGCCACTTGTGGATTTTTTATCATCTAAGTTTCCTACCCAATCAGCATCTGAGTATCCAGCAATGGAAGATGATGAGTCATCAGGATACCACAAACCATATTCAGTTGTATCTGCAATGTACTTAATGATTCTTTTTACAACAGTTAGATTAGATTCTTTCGGATCTGATTGATATCGTGCACATGCTCCCACACTAAATGCTATGTCTGGCCTACTTGCAATCAGGTATAATAGGATTCCAATCATACTCCTATATAGGCTAGAGTCAACCCCTTTACCATTAGCATCTTTAGTAAGTTTGATGGTTGTACTCATGGGGGTTTTGACATGTTTCCCAGCCATTAGACCAAATCGTTTTACCAATTCCTTTGCGTACTTGGACTGGGAAATGAAGATACCATCACGTAATTGTTTGACCTGCAAACCTAAGAAGAAATTCAGTTCGCCAACCATACTCATTTCGAATTTAGATTGCATTAGATGAGCGAACTGAGCAGTCAATTCATTACACGTGGAGCCAAAGATGATATCATCTACATATATTTGCGCTATTAAAACTGACTCTCTTGTTTTTTGGATGAAAAGAGTTTATTAACACTACCTCTTTGAAAATCATTATCTAATAAGAATTTTGTCAATCTTTCATTCTAAGCACGTGGAGCTTGCTTAAGACCATACAGAGCTTTCTTTAATCTAAATACATGATTAGGGAATTTTGTGTCTATAAAACCTTTAAGTTGTTCAACATACACTTCCTCATTCAAAATTCCATTTAGGAAGGAACTTTTAACATCCATTTGATACAATTTGAACTTAAAAAAACAAGCTATAGATAACAAAATCCTAATGGATTCTAAACGGGCAACTGGTGCAAAGGTCTCATCAAAGTCAATACCTTCAATTTGAGAGTATCCCTGTGCTACCAACCTTGCTTTGTTCCTAACAATGATGCCATTTTCATCAAGTTTATTTTTGAAGATCCATTAGTGCTTATTACATTTTTATCCTTTGGTCTTGGAACTAGGTACCAAACATCACTTCTTGTAAATTGGTTCAATTCTTCTTGCATTGCTTTTATCCAATCATTGTCTGAAAAGGGTTCATCAACGCATGTAGGTTCTAAAACAGAAGTAAAGCACAGGTGACTTATAATGTTCTCCAATTGTTTCCTAGTTTTTACACCTGTTAGAGGATCACCAATAATCTGATCTATAGGATGATCTTTTACATTCACCAAATTTTCAGTGGAAGTAGGTACATCAGTTTTTACTATGGATTGTGTGGGTTCAGTCATTGAGGAAACTTCCACTTCATCAACATCATCAGAAACTGTGGATTCATCATCTATAATAACATTTATTGACCCTTGGATGACTCCGGTTCTCATATTTAGAACACGATAGGCTTGACTCTGTGTTGAATAGCCTAAGAATATAGCTTAATCACTTTTCGAGTCAAATTTACTCAGTTGTTCTCTATCCTTTAAAATGTAACATTTACTTCCAAAGACCTTAAAATATTTCACATTTGGTTTCTTCCCATGCCACAATTCAAAAGCTGTCTAATTTGTACCAGTCCTAAGATAAACTCGGTTGATGATGTAGCAGCTGGTATTTATAGCTTCGGCCCACAAGTCTTTAAGAAGATTCTTACTATGAAGCATGACTATGGCTATAACTTGAAGAACTCGATTCTTTCTTTCAACTACCCCATTTTATTGTGGAGTTTTAGGTGCTGAATATTCATGATGAATCCCATACTTTTCACAGAATTTGTCAAATTAATCATTTTCAAATTCTCCACCATGATTACTTCTGATTCGGGCTACTGAAGTACCTTTTTCAATTTGAATTTGTTTTACAATCCTTTTAAATTCTCCAAAGGCTTCAGATTTTTCTCTCAAGAATGCAACCCAAGTGAATTTAGAGTAATCATCTACCATGACAAGAAAGTACCTTTTCTTACCTCGACTCTCTCTTTTAGTTGGTCCAACCAGGTCCATATGAATAAGTTCTAGAGGTCGAGAAGTTCTCATAGCATTCACCATTTTATGGGCACTTTTAATTTGTTTCCCTTGAAGGCATTCTCCACAGATCATCTTTTCTTGACTACTGATCTTGGGCAGTTCTTTAATATATTTGTTTAGATGGGATAAGTCCTTGTAGTTTACATGCCCAAGTCTTTGATGCCACAACTTAGCTTCATCAATATTAGTTAATAACCAAGAAGCGGAGGATGAAGTATTTGACTTCCCACCACATAACAATTGTCGGTAGTTCTAAGACCTCTCAAGATTATTTTTCCATTCCTTGAGATCTCACAACTATGACTACTAAAGTTCACAGCATAGTCTTTATCACAGATTTGAGATATGCTAAGTAAATTATGTTTCAACCCATCAACGCACAGAACATTCTCAAAAGGTGGTAGGTTTGGAACATTTAAAGTTCCTTTACCAATAATTCTTGCAGTACTACCATCACCAAAAGGAACCGTGCCTCCATCAAATTCAATCATTTTAGACAAACATAATTTATCACTAGTCATATGTTTTGAGCATCCACTATCCAAATGCCATCTTGATTGATCTGCAGCTTTAAAAGCTGTGTGGACCACTAGATTCTTGTTTTTAGGTATCCACTTAAGTGTATTAGTAGTGGGGATCACAATTGGCTTTTGATGTTTCACTTGAAAAGTTTTATGTTGGGGAATAAGAATGTTTGCTCCATCTTTTTTGTATATTTCAAATTGTTTTCTTAACTTCTGGACTTCTTTTAACAGATTATCCATCTTTTAGTTCAAGGGGAACTTGTTTATTTGAGACTTTAGCATTTTGTTCTCTAGTTCCACTTTCTTAGAGGTGTTTTTCTCATTTTTAGACTAATGTTATAATGAAGTTTTCTCAACTTGCACTCCATTTTGAAATGACCTCTTTTTCCATAATAATGACAGATGACATTTGATGAAACAGTATGAGTACTAGTAGATGCCTTATCCAAAATGTTTTTAACACTGGTATCTTCTTTCTTCAGAGCACTTTTGACAAAGACAGTTCCGGAACTTGGAGACTGATTAACATTTTTGTCATATCCAAGACCGGTCATATCCTTATAAGCTTTCCCAAGTTTGAATAGTCTAATGTATTTCTCATCATTTTGGATGAATCTGTACTCATACTTTTCTTTATATCGTTTAAGAACAGTCACTTCATTGTGGAGAGCATTATTTTCATCTTTTATTTTCCAAAGTGAATTTTCATTTTCTCTTAATTTGATTACATTTTCTCTTTCTGTTGATAACTGGGCTTTTAGACTTTCAAGTTCTTTGATTAATTCCTCCTTTTCAGCATTAATACTATCAACCTTTTCTTTCAAATTCTTGATTTTGTTTTGTTACTTGCTTACAGGTTCAACAAGTCTACAGGTTCCCTCATAAAGTAGTTCATAGGAATCCGTGGTGTTGTCATCATCCTCATCACCTGAATTTTCATATTCACTCTCTGATTCACTTCCTGAGATTTTTTCATTCGATATTTCAAATTTAATCATTTCCTCAGAGAGGTTGAATGTTGTAGTGGTAGCCATTAGAACTGTATATTTGTCTGATTCATTTTGATGTGATTCATCTGAGTCAGAATTTGATTCAGATGAATTATCCCAAGTGGCTACTAGATTCTTCTTTTTGGATTTTCCTTTTAGTGGACAATCGGTGGATATGTGTCCAAATTTCTTACACCTGTAACACATGGACTCCTTATACTTACTCTTAGAGAGGGAATTTGACCGACCTTTGTGTTTATCATTAAAGTTTTCATTTTTAAAATCTTTCACTCTCTTTTTCCTAAATTATTTCAAAAATCTTTTAACCAAAAGAGCCACATCTTCATCCTCATCATCACTTGTTTTTCCTATGTCATCTTTAGAGGAAGATGTGTTGTGCGAAGTGATTAGCGCAATTGATTTCTTTTTATCATTGTTAAATCTTAGTTCAAAGGTCTGAAGGGATCCCACTAAATCTTCAATTTTCATTTGTTCCAAATCCTTGTGTTCTTCTATAGAGGTTACCTTGGGATGGAATCTTTCCGGAAGTGATCTCAAGATTTTACTACAAATTTTACCTTCCGGAAGAGTTTCCCCAAGGGCCCACATTTCATTTACAATTTTCATGAGCTTAGTATGAAAGTCAGTAAATATTTCATTTTCTTCCATGCGAATGTTTTCAAACTGACTTGTGAGCATCTGAAGTTTAGATCTTCTGACAACAGAGGTACCCTCATAAGTAACTTCAAGGATTCTCCAGGCCTGTTTTGCATTAGTGGTTGTCATGATCTTTTTAAACTCTTCTTGATTCATGGCGCACACTATAGCATTGTAAGCTCTAGCATTATTTTGTCTAAGAAGAAGCTAAGCAGCAGACCATCTTGCTGGATCCAATGGTCTAGTGGTTGTGACACCATTTGTAGTCACTTCTTCAGTGGGTTCCGTCCAGCCTTTCTCTATAGTCTCCTAAACCGCCCAGTCCATGGATTTCAAAAATGCTGTCATTTGGGCTTTCCAGAAGGCATAATTTGTTCCATCAAAGAAAGGAGGCCAGGTGATAGAGCTTCCTTCAGGATTCATGGTGAATCTAGCAAAAGACGGATCTATTTCAGGTTATTACACCCTTAAGAAGTAACCCGCTCTGATACCAATTGAAAGTGCAACAGCTAGATCTCACCAAGTCCTAGAGGAGGGGGGGTTAATAGGACTATTAAAAATTTCTTTCAAGAAAAGAGGTTTTATAAGAGTGCAATAATTAAAATTAAGAGTACACAAGCAAGATCAAGAGAGATGCTCAAAGTTGTGTGTATTGACAGTGTATAGAAATGCTATTCGAATAAGGAAGATATAGTTTACAGAGATGATCAACACAAGTACAAAGGATATAAGGCATCCACCACACACAACAAGCAATAAACATAGTAATTTATAGTGGTTCGGTCGTAGACCTACATCCACTCTCAAGAGCAATCTCTCTTGGTTCCACTAATTATGAGGTACTTACATAACAAACACCTTTTGCAACAATTTTTGATCCGGTGGTTTCTCTTCCACCAACTGGATTTTTTGATCAGGTGGCTGATCCTTGATCTAGTCCACCAACTACAACAATTTTTTGATGTGGTGGTTTGTCTTCCACCAACTACAGTAGAGAGAATTGAAATATAGAAGAACACCCAAACCTTAGTTTTGAGTGGTGCTCTTGATGCTTGAAAGACTATCTCCAAGCTTTGACCTCTTGTTCTTGCTCCTTGGTGATGAAGATCTTCAGATGAGTGTTCAGCCATGGGAAGAGGTTTTAAGAAGGTTTGGAAGGCTAAGATTTTCTCAGATTGAGTGAAGCCTTTCCTCAATGCACAACTACTCTACTTAGGACAATAATGATACTTCAAGAGTTGTAGAGTAGGTGGTTGTGGGAGCTTTTAATAAGATTTTACTAGTGGTGCAAAGGCTCAACTATCTTGGGATTTTTCTCAGTTTAATCAATGTCATGGGAAGAAAGGAGAGGTCCCCTTTAAATACAGAAAAGCTCCAACGGTTAGATCTAGGCTGAGAACAAAATGGCCTACGGCTTAGCCGTATGCTCTGACAGCATCCAATGGCTAGTCTGACCAAATTCAACATTATTCCTTCTTATGGTTAAGATTACAGCATAGCCGTAAATCCTTATACGGCTTAGTCATGAGCACATTACAGCCTAGCCGTAGATCAGCCGTAAGCTGAAATCTCCCAAAACTGCTCTCTGGAAAGTGGCCCGTAAACTTTATGGCTTAGCCATAAATCATACTATGGCTTAGCCGTGAAGGCCTTACGGCTTGGCCGTAAGTTCAACCGTAGGCATTATATGGCCAAGAGCACTCTCTGGACAGTGGCTCGTAGATTTTACGGTTTAGCCATAAATCATACTACGATTTAACCGTATCCCTTTTTCGGTGCAGCCGTAGGCTCAGCCGTAGAACAAAAGATTCAAAAATTTTCTCTCTACAGAGTGAGCCGTAAGGTCTACGGCTTAGCCGTGGTCCAAGCCGTAGTTCAAAAACAGGGTGTTTAGAGGCCCTTTTTCCCATTCTATTTCTACGGATATTAAGAGTCAATGTTACCTTATCCCTTGGCACTCAAAGAAGATCTTCTAGATGATGGACTTGACTGATCTTGCTCTTCCTTCATCTTGCTTGATCTTCATTAATAAACCTTAAGCTTCCTTGTTCTAGCTTGATCTTGATCTTCATAAATGTAACTTGATCTTTCTAGAGCTAGACAATACTTGGGTCACGAAATTGACAACACATTCTTACATTGACACCAACAAAGACAAGGAAAGGTAAATTAGCCTTGGAAGTTCTAGTTAAGAAAGACAATGTAAAAAGCTCATTCAAAGCTATATCTAACCACTTAACCGGAGGTTCATTTTATCTTCATCAATTTCTTTAATCGGCCGCTCATATTTGGGTGATTTATACTTCTCATGTATATTGAAAATTAAGGGGAGTGACCTTCTCATCAAAGGCAAAAAAAAAAAAGAGTGTCATAGGCATACTCAGTTTAATGACCATGAATGAATTCCCACAAAAGCCACGATGGTCAGGTATGTGTTCACATCATGCCAGTGATTGGGCAAACTACTAGAAATCAATCCCCTGTAATTCTCATAGAGGCTATGACCCCAAAGGACAGGTGTGTTTTCATTCTGTATCAGTGGTCAAGCAGGGCAGACAAGTGAGCCTTCACTAGATTCAATAGTACAAAAGTGAAACCTAATATTTTGCCAAGGTTCTACATCCCCCCTTTGAAGTTAAAAATCTCATGTGTTATTCTAAGAGCATCCATGACTGTGGGCTTGCTCAACTTGGAAATTTCAATCTCAAGATGCCATAAAGAGAGTTCAAACAGAGTCTCCATCTCTTGGCAAGAAAAAACTCTAAAAATAAAATCAAGATCGGGAGGGTCAAACCCAAAATTTAGTTCATTGCATATAAAACCTCTCAAAACCGTGGGTATTCATGTAATGTTCCTAACCCAGTTATTATTTTAATTAATTTAAATATAATTTTATTTAATTGTTTGTATTTTAGTTAATTATGGTTATTATAATTATTTAATTTTCTTTTGGGTTTTGGGTTAATCGGATAATAATTCTAGGACCATGAGTATCCATCTTTTGACCCGACCCAATTCGGACCCATTTTGGGCCCATTAAACCGAACCAGGCCCATATTTATAAATTAGCCTAAACAATAGGGTTTTTTTTATAAAAACCCAAAACTTTTCCCAAACCCTAAGCCTACTTATATATCATCGATGGGTGCTCTTTTCCCCTCATCTCTACAGTGGTTCTTCCTCCATCACCTTCTCCTCTTGATCGGCCAAGGGGGGGCAAGCCCAAATCCAAGCCCAATCGGTGGATCTTCTTCGTCATCTCTTCTTCTTTCCTCCTTCTTCTTCATCTTCTCAGTTGGGGTTGGCGGCGTGACCGAGGGAAAGAGAGAGATCTAGATCTTCTTTTGCATCAAAGGCAAGTGATATGCACTTATCTCTAATGATTTTCACTCTTTCCATTGATTTTCATGATCTTAGATGTGATTGTCAATGCCTATTAAAATCTCTAAAGGTTGATGGTAGATTAGATGGGTAAGTAGTTCACAGATTTTGTTTGATGGTGGTCGATGGATTTGATGATTTTGATGAATGGAGAATGGGCCATTTAGAGGATGGACATCAGGCCTTAAAAAAAAAAAAAAAAAACAGAAAGATGATCGTGTCTGGGAATGAACCCAGACACGTTGCTTCTTTTGGCACAAGTCAGGGTATTCGCAACATTTCCTCAAATCTGTGATGGGCCACCAATATATATATATATAAGGGGTGATGAAAACGTCTGGGAATCAATCCCAGACGTTATGTGCAGTGTGCAGGGCGGGAGCCTGTGCACTACTGCACAAGCGCACAATGCGCTTGTGCAGTAATGCACAGGTGGGTCACCCACCTGCACATGATGGTGGGTGGCCCGCCCCCTTAATCGCCAGCATTTAAAAAAAAATGAATGATGAGATTTCATCATGTCTGGGACCAGTCTAGTGACAGGAATTTCCTGCACATGTTGCTGTTTGGTAGCAGCATATGCAGGTTTTCACTTGTAAATTAATGTGGGTCCGCCACCTACAGGTGGGCCCCATGACTGTAATTTGGACCTTGATTGGTGGGGTTCGACAGGTGGGACCCTAGCAGAGGGTGGGCCCCTTTGATCCCACGTCAGGAAACATGGTTGCTGCGTGGACCCTAGGATGGTTGGGTGAAGGTGGAGCATTGGCAGTGATCAATTATGTAAACCCCACTTGTGAAATGCCATATGATGTTCAAAACAACAAGCCCATAAGCCCATAAAGAAAAAAAAAAAAAAACCTGGGAGTCTTACTCCTAGATTTTGGCTGGGCACATATGATGGAGTCAATTCCAACCTTGGTGTAACAAACCAGGTGATATATCATAAATCACACACATATATTTATATCTATATATATATTTATATGTAAAGAAAGAATGAAGATGGTGTCTGAGATAAAATTCTCATAACTCTGTTTGGGTGCTCACAATAGGTAATCTTGATCTCTATGGTTGGTATAGTACCGGTGGGTCCATCACCTAGTGGGTCCTTGGTATATATGTGGATTTATAATGAGTGAACAGGTGGGCCATCCCTTGCGTGAGATCATGAGAATGATAAATTCGAGCCTGATAATTTATTTTAATGATTATTTAACCATTCATTTATTATTTTCTTTGAATGGTAACATACTCCGGAAGACCCTTGAGTTGGTCTTAAAACCCAATGACTCCGATTTAATAAAACCAAATCCATCACATCATCAAAGTAAGGGGTTATGCGGGCAGATTTCCTCTTACAGACTTCATGGTTTGCACATGACGGTACAAACCACCTGCACTCAGATGAAGTGAGAATTGGGCTATGCATCACCCCGTTTTCAAAAATTCCCAACCTTACTTCATCTTGGTTCGTGTGGAATTGTCGCATGCGTGAATTGTGGTTACAGTGTTAGGAATATTTGTGGAATTATTTCTTGATCATCATGTTGTATTTATTTACCTTGTTGCATATATGTTAGAATTTATACCCGTTATATCATGATGACTTGGACCGTGTTGTGGCTTGGACTATACAGTGTTCATTGATGAGGTATTCATGTATGTTGAAAACTATTTGGTTGGTATAATGTTTTATTATATGGTGTTGAATATCGATCATGGCCAGCCCTTTACACTACCATAGGATGTGTCTGTCGAACAATCACTGAGCCATGTTTATGAGTCTCGACACAGGAAGGGGCAGGGCTGTGTGAGATTATTATGCGGATCTGGTCATTGGACGACTGCAGTCGGTTCACAGATGTACACTGTGATGATTTTTACCGGACTTAGGGCCGAAGACGAGCTTACCACTCGTACACGGTTGGTTTCACTGTGATTTTGGACAGGATGCTGGGCATCCGAAGACGGATTTGATCCACCGTTTCTGGACAGGATGCGAGGCATCCGAAGACGGTATAAATTCCGTAAGGGCATCGGCAGCTGCGATGCTCGGCGAAAGTGGTATTGTTCATTTGATGTAGAGTCGGGTGTAGGATCCGTTCTTTCTATGTTGCATGGCATTCTTTTATTTATATTGTTTACATGTTCTTATGATTTTTGTGTCTTAATCTCACATTGATAGTGCACTTCATTTTGAGTTATGTGTATTTTACTTGCTGCCATTTATGGTTGACCCTTGTTTTCTAAAATTGATGCATAGGTACCGAGCCCGGCTTTGCCGAGGAGGAGGCGCAGGCTGAAGCGTTTTAAACGCTTGAGCCAACTGATGTTCCCGAGTGGGGTGCAAACGATGGCTTCGAGGCCGTCTAACCAAGCACAGGAGTGACTTGTTAAATTTGCAATCAATTTAAATAAATCATTCTTTAGAAACTTGATCTTTCAGTGGGACATTGTAATAAATTATTATTTACTTCTTTTGCAACTTGGAATATTATTATTGGTATCTAGTGATATGCAAACTTGTTTTCTTCTTTTGGTATCTATTGGTTAAAATTACTTCCGCAGATTGGGAATGAATGTGAATGGCCTAAACTCACCACGGCCTAAGATCCTCTGGGAAAAATAATTAGGAGTCAATGATTTTGTTTACAGAAGAATAAAAAAAAAATTTTTTTTGACTCCCAATTTCACGTAACCCTATTTTCATTTTTTTGGGGACGTGACAATTCATTGAGAATTTGGGGTGTGTTTCGATATGTACACATGAAACAGATGATAAGCAATGGTGAAAGGCTACCACTAGTCTAAGCATAAAAGCACAGAAACAAGAAAAAAACAAAAAACAAAAACAAAAACAAATAAAATACAAAAAAAATAATAATAATAAGAAAAGGTCGCAGACAAGCAGTGACCGTGGGCTGTCAACGTTGGTTGTGGCTATGGTTGTGGACTTCCCCACTCCTTGGATCTGTCAAAGATCTCACCACAACTGTGGAGTTTAAAGCATTATCATGTAGCAAAAAAAGCTAAATGAATCAAGCAGTTAGAGTTAAAAAATAAAAATAAAAAATTTTTTTTGTCAGGCATTTCATCCAATAGATTGCTGGCAATAAGACTCCCACGAACAGTGTAGGTCATGGCTGGGATTGGCTTGGATAATGCTCAATTGAGCAAAATCAATACAGAAGAAGCCAAGGCAACATTCTTGCATCAAAAACAGAAAAAAACAACAAAAAAGGTGAAGAGAAGAAGAATAAAGAGCAAGGCCGGGACTCATTCCCCTCGCCGTGAACTGAACCCCATAAAGCCGTGGGTAATCCTCGCGATTTGGGTTTATAAGTCATAAACCCACGAAGAAGATGAAGTGCAATTTGGAGTTGTGGTGCTCGTCAAACCAAAACAAGATGTTGTGCATAAATTCAAGAACAGAATCAAACAACAAAACAGAAAAAAAAGATAAAAATAACATTTGGACATGGCAGAATTTAGGAAGATAAGGTTCAAATTGCTGTACCAACCATGAAGAAAGCTTGGGCAACGAAGGAAACTCAGAAATCTCATCAAAGATTGAAGAAAAAGAGTAGTGCAAATTGTTCCCTCCCTTTCCTATGCGCTGTGTTTTCAAAAGAATGAATGAAGAGGGCTGGAAATCTGTTTTTCTATATAAACTGGTTGCTCACGATCACTGTTGTTGAGTCCTTTGCCTACGATCACAGACTGACTAAGCAGTAGGATCCCTAGTCTAGTGGCTCATTTCATTATGATCATTTTAGACCACAGCCACTACTGCTTCACCTTCTTTCCCATGGATACACCTTGGATAAAATTAGTGGGGTCCAAGCCTTGACCAAGTTTAGATGTGTTCGATCTCCCTTACCCACGATCACTGTGATTTTAACCAGTGGGACCCATTACTTAACTGGCCCATTCTCTTAAAATCTTATCATCAAAATTTCCACAACAGAGTGAACCCACTTTTGATGTTCTTTTTAAAACAAGCAAAAGAAAAAAAAAAAAAAAGAGCCTTCAAAGGCAAAAACTATTCAAATTTCAAATTCATTTTAGGTCAAACACAATTTTGAGCCAAATTTGTTAAATCAAATTATTTTTGGATAAAAAATCCACAAGTCAATCTTTTTCAAAATTCCATCTTATATTGATTCATGTCAAGCCAAGTCAAAACCTTAATTTTAATTTTTTGAAGATAAACCTAAAAATCCATGAACATCCAAACCCAAATCCATTTCAAATCCAAACTTTGATTTTTTCTTAAAACCTTAGGGATTCTCTTTGTGGGTGTTCCCCACAATCCCCATAGAGATGCCACTGGATATTTGTGACAAATAGGTCATGAGAAAAACAATCCATTTCCAAAATCCAAAACCCAAATTTATAAACTCCTAAATTTTTCAATACCTTATGGATTTCTTTTGTTGATGTTCCCCACAGTCCTCAACAAGATGCTACTTTTGATAACTGTGAAAAATAAGGCAAAGAAAATCAAAACCTTTATGTTTTTTCCAAATTCCATCAATAAACCCTTCATAGTTTTTAATCAAAATTTCAAAATTTCAAGTTCAGGCCGACAACCTATCTAGAGAAACTACATTTTCATCAAAACATTCATCATTCCCATTGATTGGCTATTTCGAGCCATAATAATTGTCATACTTTAATCATTGCACCTTGAGGGGGCACTTGTTGACCCATAAAAAATCACAAATGCCAGGTCAAATACTGTGTCTAGAGTTCAACACTGATGTAACTCACTTAGAAGATTTCAGATGAGTTCAATCTACAACAATTCAAAATTTAGAAGTAAAAGACTTCATTTGGTCACTTAACCCTCCAAACTTCAAATTCAAGGTTCATTGGCTCAAAGTCTATGGTCATTGAACACACTCAAGCTCTTGAGTTACCATAGTGACTGAAAATTACATGGTAACTCCAAATTATGCTTAGGAATGACGCTTCAAAATCTCAAAGCATTTGGACTTCATTTTAGTTCAAAGTTAAGTTTCAGTGACTATGTTCCATCTCCTTTGTGTCACTATGACAAGAGATACTTCTACATGTTAGAATCGGTTGGAACTCTTCAATGAAGCTCAAATTATACTCAGGAGAGGCTCTGCAAAATTTCAGGTTAATTGGACGTTATTTGACTTAAAGTTAACAAACATATCAACTTTGGGTCATTGACCTTCAAGGCATGGGGTCACTGACCAAAGCCCTTTTTCCTGGTGATCGAAGTTAATAAAATTTGAAAAAAAAGCTTAAGTCATACTCAAAATTGGTTATACAAATTTTCAAGCAAAGAGGACTTCATTTGGCCCTACTTTAACCATATCTCATCTATAAGTCCATGACCCCAGGTCATAGGGGTCACTAACTAAAAATCCTACTTTTGGAAGGCTAAAGCCAATGAATCTCGGATCAGAGACTCAAACTGTATTCAAAGTCAATTCCCCAAAGTTTCAAATCGATTGAACATCATTCGGGTAGAAAACAAGCTAATTGCTTGCAACACAAGAGAACATTGACTTAGAACATGTAATAAGTGGGCCACTGTTCGAAATCCTGCTTCCAGAAATCCAAACCACAAATCCTGCTTCTAAAAATCCAAACCACATGAAATTTGGATGGATACTTCAAGATGCCCTTGACATCAATCCCTTTAAATGTTGTTGACATCCTTCTCTTTTTACTTTCTATTCAATGGACTGGGAATGGGTTGCTGGCACTTCTAGGCCACTAGTCGCCAGGTTAAAGATCAAACCTTAGAAGCCAGAATGGCTAACCAAATAAAGAAGAAAGCTTTGGCTTGCTAAAAGGATTAAACCCAAAAGCTGTCATAGTGTAAAATAAAAAAAATGGGTGATTAAAGAAGATGATCCGAACTGACCTCATCATGCATGGTTGGACTAGGTTCAACTCGAAGAATTAGTCGGAGTATGGCTCGGACTAAAAAACAAGAGTCTAACTCAAACTTTCATTCAAGCAAAACTTCTAAAGGTAATGTTGAAATAGATTCTGACAAGGATCCTATCACTATCTTAGACACAAAAGATAATTAGTCCACACCTCAGACGTTAACATCCTCTTACCCCCGTTAGAACACCTCGTTTATGGCTGAAGGGAGTAGGACTAACAAGGATGAGAATGATGATGCTAGTGGAAGCAAAGATGGCTATGAAGAAGATGTTGGTGAAAATCCAAGGGATGACGTCAGTAACATTGTCAAGCAATAAGGAGCTAAAATCGACCACTTGATTACCCTATTGAAAATCTTGGCAAATAAGATAGGTGGTCCGGCTAAAGCTCAAGTCAATCCTCTGATTACTGATTGAAGAGAACAAGCAAAGATCAGGAGAAATGCCGCTAAAATTGACCTTCTCATGGCTCAAATTGAATTCTAACAGACAAGGTAATAGCTGTAGCTTCCTTTAATGATCATTAGTTGATTGTGGTCTTCACACAAATCCTAAAAAACATGTAACCTTCAAGGAAGGTGAAGAGATACTAAAAAAAGAAAAAAGTGGAGACCAGGATGAAAAAAAATGGGGATTGCACCCAAGTATCCTCCAGAATTCAATCTAGTTCCATTTCCACTATATTATAAACTTCTGACTTTCCATCCCTACCTCGGGAAGGGTTAGCATAAGGGTCAGCATGTTGTGCATTTCAAGTCACTTCTCTGAAGCTTACCAGAGTTGGATGCACTAAAGATAAGGCTGTTTGTCGGCACATTAAATGGAGTTGCCTTTTGACTGGTACAAGCAGTTACCAGAACTCACTTTCATGACATGGCCTATCACAAAAGAGAAGTTTTACTCCACTTTCAAAAGGAGGATCAAACAGTCACCTTTGCCATGCTAAGTAGTACAAGGCTAGGAGATAATGAAACTGCGTAGTCCTTTGTCGACAGATGGAGAGCATTATCCTACAGATGCTTTGTTACACCCCGATCCCTGGAGTTGGGGATTAGAATGGCCCTCCAGGGTGTGGATACGTAATCCCATAGCAATCTGTGCCATGCGAAGACATGCACGAATCATTACAAGGGAGATTCCACAGGAACGTGTTAGGATTGTCCAACAACATGTATATTAAATTTTAAACATAAAGCGGAAACCTACGAAATACACCTATAATGATCATAAGCATTGCATAGAAAGAATATTATATAATCATAAAATAAACTTTAAGTCTTTTACTTAACCATTCCCAACACATATAACCACCATTCACTTAACAAGTCATTCATACAATCCTGAACACATGTCCATCTTTATATGTCTCAACAAAATAGGAAGGCATGTTAAACACTAGTCCAAATAGCACTAACTTATTAACCCAACAAAACCCCTTTTGATGCTCTTCGTAAGATGACTAGTAGAAGACATCATTTTCTTTCCACTTTTCTATACCCCTAGTTACCATTGTGGTACCCTCCAAGGATGCGTTGATAGTCGTGCTGGGATTGAGTTCCGTACCTATAACACCAAGGATAGCATTGTTAAGATGACGGTTATGTAATATAAAGATATATAAGACCATTATGATGTATCAAATGAATTAAAGAATATATATTGATTAAAAGAAGGTAATAACCGTGAACTAGGCATGTTGTGCACAAGTAAGCATATATAACGAATCATAAATAAAGTATTATAACGTACTAGTTAACATCCACATGGCTATATTCTCCCAAAAGAGAGCGTATCATCTAGAGAGACCGTATAACATACATAGGTGAATTACACTAGGGGATCAGGCTAGCTTCCCGAGGAGCGCCGACTAACTCCTCCATAAACTATTACAGCAATAACGTAAATGATACATAAATTGGTCTCGTCGAACCTAATAAGGGTACAAGCTAAGTGGTGTCTAATCAAGATATCAAGATAGACTTGAGTTCATACCTTTCATACTTATGATCAATCATAATGTTTGTCTCATAGTCATACAAATCAGTCACACTTATTATAGCATACATAAGGGAGTTTCAGTCTTGAAATCATACTCAATCATAAAAATCAGAATTAAACAAAGTAACTGATAAATAGACAATGTATATTCAAATGAGTGGATAGGCTCGAACCCTTTCAACCTTAGCTACACCCATTTCAGTTCACTGACACACACTTAGTAGAAGCTCCGGTCCGATGGCCTCAAGGTTTTCCTGGAAGTATGAGTACATGACTATATCATGTTGAGGGCAAGGTTTCTTAACAATATGAACGCATTAAATCGAGAATGTATCAAGGAGATTTATTAGCCATCCCTATGCTAGCTATTTTATGATCCTGAGGGCATTCAACACGGTTTATTTATAAAACATCCGGTGTCATTGTGTTACCACAACTTGGCATTACATTGTGTATGCAAGGGACACCTCTTTTTATGCCACTACCGATGACATGACATCGATAAATCATCCGAAAAATCAAAGGGGATAAATGGCAGTTCTACACTTGTCCTTCTTATCATTTAATCACCATTGGGCTAATTTAGTTGGGGAAAAGGGTGCCATGTCTGAAAACCTATAAGATCATTTTAAATCCCTAACATCCTAGATTCACAGTGTTCTTACGGCTTAGCTGTATATATGCTACAACTTAGCCGAGTGGCTTAGTTTTTCCCCCAGTTTCATATGCATTTACGGTTTAGCCATATATTGGCCTACGGCTTAGCCATATTAAGCCTATGGCTAGGCTACGGTTGGGCTACAAGCATAGTATACAGCTTAGCCGAGGGTCAGCCGTAGAAGAAAGATAGGATTTTGGGCTTTCAGGAAAGCTCGCCATAAAATGACTTATGGCTTAGTCACGGGATGGTTATGGCTTAGCCGTAGTTTATTCCATGGCTTAGCCAAAGGTCAACTGTAGCTCAAACGTGGGTTTTTGTGCTATCTGGATTCTGAGCCATACATACTTACGGCTTAGCCGTGGCTTTATTGTAAGCTTCAGAAATTCTGAAATTGACTCTAAAGCTCGAGTTTAGTACATAACTCTCAATTTATTAATTACAATGAGCTTCCTATTGCCTCAAGATATCACTATGGGTTTTATAATGCTCACATAGCACCCATATCACATAATCATACTCCAATTTATTTAATCCAACACTTGTATACTTAATCAAAGGTGAATGAGCTGTAACTTGGAATTAGAGTGATTAGTTCATGAATCAACATGCATTCATTCTATATACTCTAATACTTGCCTTTAACACAGTGGTTGACCCTACCAACTTCTCCTTGGTGTGTAGTTAGAGAAAGACTATATAAAAAATGGGTTCTCTACATGAAAGACATGTAATGGGTGAAGCTAATATAGAATGCATGCATGTTGTACATTTGAGTCTCCTTAACTCTATTAAACCCGAAGAATTGAAATGGAGCTAGAGGTTTCACCTTTGGGGAGCTATAGTTTGAAGAAGATGGTGAGTATGATGATTCCAGTAAAAAAAAAGGTACAAAAGCTTGAAGAAGAAGATGAATGGAGGACAGTCCTCTTACATGCAAGGCTTCTAACTTGGTTGGTGAAGAAGAGGCTAAGCAATGGAAGAAGGAATGCAGCTTGAGTAAAGAATAGATCGAAAAGAGAAAAGAGAGAAAGAGAAGAACAATGTTCATCCTCTTTATATTAAATTCTTGGGCTTTGCATGCAAGTCCAATAACTTTGGGAAATTACAATTTAGGTCATATGGTCTTCAATTGGGCCAAGATGGATCCAAATTAAGTTGTGCCCAACATGAAAGATGGTCTACACGATGAATTATACAAAATGCAACTAATGAAGTGTCAATATGATGCAAGAACTCTAAATTACAAGAGGGCCCTTAATACCAAGGTAAAGTTCAAACCTAACCCAACTACCTATCCTACACCCAAGCCCAAAGGGTTTGAGTTAAATTAACTTAAACAAGTTTTAATTAGTATAAACCTTACAAGCTTGGAACAACCATCTCAAAGGGCAACCATTGAAATGTACAAGACCAATTTGCAACCAAAGATCAAGGCCATTATACTTAGTTACAAAACTAAGTCTCTAGCCAGATTGGTTAAGGTGACCACTGATACAAAGCTGACCCTCAAGGAGATCGTCAAAAGAAGGCAAGTTCTCGAAAACAAAGCCGTTTTGAATATGCAAACCTCCAAACCTTCTCAAAAACTTCATAATGTAAAAACTAATCAAGTCAAAAAAGAGGAGTATGAGAAAGGAAGAAAACTAAATGTCTTTTTGACGGGGATATTGAAGTAATCTTTCAGTCATTGATGGATAATAACAAAATTGAACTTCCACCAATGAAGAAACTTGAGCAAGCAGGTCACGTCAATGACCCAAACTACTATACATACCATCGGATGGTGTTGAACCTCTCAAAGACTGCTTCATTTTGAAAGAAAAGGTCAATGAGACGTGGAAAAATGAAGAAATAACTTCTAATCAGAAATATGATTTTGCTCCTGTCAACATGATGTCTTTTGGAAAATTTGCACCTATAGTGATATCTGCTCCACCAAAGCCAATGACTATTGAATTCCGTGTTATCAATACAGTACATGTCGAATGAGGTTTGATATTGGCCAAAATCTCTTCAAGAGAAGAAATGTGGTTCACCCAAATCTAGTGAATGATGAAGGCTGGGTGAAGGTAAAAACCAAACACACACTTGTAGAAAGAAAGAAGGTTAACTTTAGAACCTTCAAAGAGCTGTCCAGAACCGTTTGGTCAATAAGAGAAATAGGTTAAAATGAAGAAAGAAAAAGTGCTCGAAGCTTTAGTTTCAAAAGAACATTCCAAGCCAGTCAGAAGTCATTTTCCTTTGGCTGACTTCATCATTCCAATTCTAAAGGATAAGGAAGAACCGCCAATATCTAGTTGTAATAAGATATCATGTGATGGAACACCTCCTAATTCAAATGATGAGGAGGATTGGTCAGACTATTCTGATTTTGAAGATAATCAGTGGATTGATGACTACTTCACTAATGAGTACCCTTCGGAGGAGGATGAGAGTTTTGAACAAACTTTGGATCCTGAAATGGGTACTCTCAACATCAAGCACGGTCTTAATACACTATCAGTAGCTCTTTATGATATACATAGTCTGAATGCAAGCAGTTGGTTGATGATCCTTCTTTTTTTCCACTACCTCTAGAAATTCATCCGGTTCCCTTGCCATTGGTCAAATTCGATGAAGCGCAACAACAACAAGCATCGTCTTCTTGTTCACAGGCAGTAATCTCTATGCCAGATGTTTCTCCTAAACCAACTGTTGAGCCAACTTCTTGGAAACCAGATTTGAACTAAGCACTCAACTTACTGTTCCTGAAGCAAATAGTGAACCTGAGTCACAAGAAGAGCACAATGAACTCAGCATTAACAATCCTGCTGTATTTTAGGAAATCTTCCAAGTTCAGGTAACCTCTCTGATTCAGAAGAAAAGATGCCATTGGCTCTTGCTTTGGTAGTTATTAGCACGTCTGCTAATAAATCTCAAACATCTCAAGCCGCTTCTGTTAATGCAAATTAAGAAGCAAGCATGGAAGAAGTCAGCCATCTTATTGCTGAACCCGAAGAAGTCAATGTGATAAGAAGAGATACTCATCCAAAAGTTGATCAAAACAACATAGTCAACAACGACGCTTATTTCGGTTGCAACTATAGAGTCAATTATGATCAATCTTCTTCTTCTTCTTATGTAAACCCTTCGAGGAATAATACAAATGTAAATATAACTTCTGCAAATGAAAATGTTAATGAAAGGTCACCAAAGTCATTCATATTAGGATGTTGTTGAACATCCTAAGCACATACCTCATGACCCCATATTTTTTATCTTTTGCAGATGTTTGAGGACACTCATAACAACTTCATATGAATTCTACAAGCTTTAAATACAAACAATCAAACTCATGTGGCGCAAGGTCATTAGATAGAGAAGAACTATCTAAAAGCAAAATCTAAGAAGCCTCAGAAGCAATGTATGGAATGTCTTTCCATTCACAATGCTTCCAAGGCCACCATTTCTTTCGCCAAAGATGATCACCTCTTAGGCAGTATAAAGCACACAAGGCCGCTCTATTTCATGGCCTACATTGAGGACATACTTAATCAAAGAGTTCAAGTTGATCCAGGATCAGCTCTGAATCTCATCACAATTATAGCTCTTTAGGAACTTGGCATCCCAGTGAGCAAGCTATCTACTACCGAAACTTAAATCCAAGGCTATGATGGAGAAGTCCACGATCCGATTGGCAAGATCTGGATTTGGCTCCAACTGGTTGATCTAACTTCCGAAGCCACTTTGCATGTGGTGAAGACTGATGCTAGATATAACATCCTCTTGGAAAGATAATGGCTTCATGATTACTATATAATACTTTCTACTCTTCATCAATGTCTCAAATATATTGATAATTAGGGTAGGGTGCATCGAGTTTTTACAGATGAAAAGGCATTGAAAGGCAAGGAGGTCTACTTCACCGCTACAGCCATGTATCAAGAAAGACCTGCAAAGTCTAAGCTAGATATAAATAGCTCTCCCGTGGATAATAATCTTGTAGAACCCTTCACCATCTCAGTATAAAAAAAAAACCTATCTAGGGTTTGACAAAAATCTGATCCCATCAAAAAGTTGCAATCTACAAAAAAGCCAATAATCAAGTTTGTGGATACCAAAGCTCATTTGGTGATTAGGGTCAAATCTGAAATCAAACAGTCAGATCAACTTCCTATCAAATTGACAAAACTGTCAAAGACAAAGTAAGCAAGCATTGTTATTCATACAAGCAACACATATAGTTCGGCTATGTATATAATGCTTGCTCAGAATCCAATAATGCCACTGAGGAATGGTGAACCACCTAGTGTAAGACAACATAGGCTTTCATATTTAGCAAATGTGATTTCCTTGGTTGATAACTTAGATTTTGACCTAAAAAGTAATGATGTACCTCCTTCTATTAGGAGAATGTCACCAAGGAGGCCTGATTCTCCTATCACTTTTAGTCAACTCATGCTAACGTCACAACATAGGAGTGAGCTGTCTTATAGATACATCAGTAGATGGCTTTGCTTAACTGAAAAATGTGATAGTCCTCCACACTACTCAGCATGGGTTCATCTGTGCTGGGTGGGTTTCCAGCCAGCCCTTCGCAGGTTGACAGTGGTAATGAAGTTTCGAACCTTTGATGAGATGTCTCGAATTGTTTCATCTTTCGAAGTAACACTCTATTGTTTGCGCAGAAGGTCTAGACGGATGCACCCAGTGCATGTTATCTCAGTAATTAGAAATTCAAATTCTGAGAATGATGAAAAGATGGACACCTCTATGTACTCTATTATAGATTAGGACCCTCCACTCTTGTTGTGGCCCACTTCATCCTAAATTTATAATTTTGGAGGTTCTTGCTTCTTCATGCCTCTATCCAAGCAACTTAACCACTTGATAGTTTTTCATCGAGCCAAAGATGCTTTTGCTTGATATCTTATCAATAAGATCACCAATGATGGGAGAATAAGGCTTGACATTTACAATCCCGTGGTCCGCAACATGATGAACATGGGGTACAATATCAAGAAGCCCACTGACTTCGGAATGAGTGCAGATGGGGTTTAGGTTCCTTTTAATGTTTTCACTCCAGAAATGAAAGAAGATCTAAAAAAAAGATGTAGAGTTGAACAGCTACGGCGTTGCATAGAATACATTCCTTATAGCAACATTCCTAGGTTAAATTAAAATTTTAAAGCAAGATTTGTGGTCTTCACCTAAGAGTATAACTCTGATGACTCTCAGGAGACTATTATCTTCCAAGATCCTATTGATTAGACTACTTTTCAACATCCTGAGGAGGCAAGTAAAGATGATGACACCATGTTTGATCACGCTTAAAATGTGGCGTAGAAATGTGTAATGGATTCAATGTCCAACATTCACGCACTTTAGGCATTAAGAAGAATGAGAATTAATTACAATTCATCATTAATTTCCCTTTGTTTACATTGGTTCTAATGCCCTGACTGCGGGGATGCAGGTTGTTTACATGAGTTTGCAAAGTTTACAACCCCTCCCTCAGGTCTTAGATGTGATCTCAATTTGGAAATTACAAGAAAAATGTACACAAAGTGGGAAAAAATGCAAAAAAAGAAGGAAAAATTGGGGTGACCGTGACCTGCGGTCACTGCCTCAAGCCAGTGACCGTGGGTCATGGTCACTGGCACTTGCCAGTGACCGTGAGTCATGGTCACTGACAGACAGTGACTTTGCAGTCACTGTTTTGCCTCCGTTTTCGCGTTGTTCGTGTTGATTCTTCTTCTAAACTTTTTTCAAGTGCTGAGACTCCTTTTTTATGACTTTTGGAGTGTTAAACAACCATTGAAAAGATCAAATTCAACCATGGAATCGATTGAAAACTTTGTAATTCATCATTCATGTTTACGGACTGTCTTTTGTTCAAGTCCGAAGAGGGTATCGCAGGAAGCCAAAGTTGAGTCATTCTGAACCTATGGCTTTCAAGGAACAAAATGAGGCCCAAAGGGGCTTGTTCACAACCTTTGTGATGGCCAAGAAACCCCCCAAATGAGAAAAACAAAGATGACAACGTCATCCTTCGAATAGTCGTTACTGCATGAACATGGTTTGTTCTTTAGTTACCCTCTCCATTCCTCCTCCTCTGAACCCTCTTGCTCACGTTCGTAATTGAGAAAAGGAGAGGAAAAATGATGTGGAATGCTTCTATCCTTGCTTGAATGCTCTTGTATTTTTCGAATTCTCTGTATGTTCACCCTGTGCGTTCACTGTCTGTGTGTCTCTGTTCTCTCCCCCTTTTCTTTTCAAATCTTAGCCTTTTATAGATTCCCAGTAGTTTCTAGCAGTTCTAGGGAGTTAAGGGAGGTTGTGGGAGGTTACACTTTGAAAGGAAGTGGAGAAGAACCGTCCAAAACCACAGGAAGTGCCCTTTTGGGGTCCGTGACAGTAGCCGCGGTCACGGACAGGGCCCAATTTCGGGTTTTGCATTTACAACCCGTTTTCACCTGTTTAGAGCCCAAACAAAGTCCAATCGCCACGAAACTTGGAGGGATGCTTCTTGACACTATTTTGACCATGTCAGAAAAGTTTCAACTCGTTTTGACCATCGAAAGTTGGTCAACTCTCTTGATGAACAGGCTGCGGTCACTACCAAGACCCATTTTTGGATTTTCGCGTTTGTGATCCGTTCTCACCTGTTTCGGGTCCGAACAAAGTCCAATCCTCACGAAACTTGGAGGGATGACTCTTGACACTATTTTGACTATGTCATAGAGGTTTTAACTCGTGTTGACGATCTCAAGTTGGTCAACTCCCTTGATGAACAGGCGCGGTCACTCCCGAGGCCCAATTTCGGGTTTTTGCATTTGCGCCCCGTTTTCACCTGTTTGGGGCCCAAATGAAGTCCAATCTCCATGAAACGTGGAGGGATGCTTCTTGACACTATTTTGTGTGTGTCATAGAAGTTTCAACTCATTTTGACCATCTAAAGTTGGTCAACTCCTTTATTGATTGGGCCGCGGTCATGAACAAGGCCCGTTTTTGGACTTTTGCATTTGTGACCCATTGTCACCTGTTTGGGGTCCGAACGAAGTCCAATCTTGACGAAACTTAGAAGGATGGTTCTTGACACTATTTTGAGTGTGTTATAGAATTTTCAGCTCGTTTTGACCACCTGAGTTTGGTCAACTCCATTGATGAACAGGCCGCGGTCACTCCCAAGGCCCAATTTTGGGTTTTTGCATTTGCGATCCGTTTTCAACTGTTTGGGGCCCAAACGAAGTCCAATTTCCATGAAACTTGGAGGGATGCTTCTTGACACTGTTTTGAGTGTCTCATAGAAGTTTCAGCTCGTTTTAACGATCTAAAGTTGGTCAACTCCTTCATTGATTGGCCCGCAGTGACGAACAAAGCCTGTTTTCGAACTTTTGTATATGTGACCCGTGTTCGCTAGTTTAGGGCCCAAACGATGTCTGATCGCCACGAAACGTGGAGGGTTGCTTCTTAACACTATTTTGAGCATGTCATAGAGGTTTCAACCTACTTTGACTTTTGAAAGTCGGTCAACTCTCCAGTTGACTTTTTATGAAAGTGGGCCCTTGTTTCTGCTATTTGAGGCCCAAATGACTTCGGTTTGGCTCGAAACTTAGAGGAACTGACATCAGGGATATCTTGAAGTATTCACCCAAATTTCATATAGTTTAGATTTGAGGAAGTAGGATTTCGAGCAGTGGCCTATTCATTGCATGTGTTAAGTCACTATTCACCCCACACTGTACGTAGTCAGCTTGTTTTCTACCCAAACAACATCCAATTGACTTGAAAATTTGGAAGAGTAACTTTGAGCATTCTTTGAGTATTTCTTCTGAATTTCATCAGCTTTGGCCCCCTGGAAGTAAGATTTTAGCTAGTGACTTCCATAACTCAGTATCATTGTCCTCTAAGTTGACATACAGTGAAATTCAGACCAAACGGAGTCCTTTTAACTTAAAAATTTTCATAATTTCTTCTGAGCATAATTGAAGATCCGCACCCAAATTTCATCAATTTCGGATATCAAGAAGTAGGACTTTAGTCAGTGACCCCATGGCTTGGGGGGGGACTAACCCCAAGTTGACATGCTTGTGGCTTTTAAGTTCAATGATGTCTGTTCAACCTGAAATTTTGTAGGGCTTGTCTTGGACATCATTTGAACTTACTCTGACAGTTTCAGCGAATTTGATCTTCATGGGATGTCACTCTGCACAGGGACCCATAGAGTATAGTATATGATCATATAGACCAAGTTTGGATTCAAATGATGTCCAAATGCTCTGAATCCTTGAGAAGTAGTCTTTAAATGCACTTGAAAGTATTTCATTGAATAGGAGCTTGCTTCAACATGTGGAAGTGCCAGGTCCCGCAGTGATTCCCAAGGAGCTAGCAAAGAGTCTCTGAAGCTGATTTTAGCTGAGATGAGGTCCAAGTGCTTTGAAAACTTTGGAACTTTATAATCCAAAGCTTGTAATGCCTTCGCTGTATTATTTGAAAATTTTTATGGGTCAATAAGTGCCCCCTCGAGGTATAATGATTATAGTGTAATAATCATTGTGCCTCAAAATAGCCAATCTGTGGGAATGATGAATGACTTGATGAAAAGACAGTTTGTCAAGGTAGGTTGTAGGCCTAAACTTGGGATTTGAAATTTTTGATAAAGACCATGAAGGGTTTGATGATGAAATTTTGATAAAATATAAGAATTCTGAATTTCTTTGCCCTATTTTCACGAATATCAAAAGTAGCATCTCTATAGGGACTGTGGGGAACACCCACAAAGGTATCCCTTAGGTATTTAGAAAATTCAGAAGTTTATGAATTTTGTTGGGATTTTAGAAATGAATTTGATTTTCTTTTGACCTATTTTTCACAAATATCCAGAGTGACATCTCTGTGGGGATGTGGGGAACACCCACGAAAAAGAATCCCTGAGGTTTTAGGAAAATCAAAGGTTTTAGTTTAAAATGGATTTGGGTTTGGATTTTCATGGATTTTTGTTCATTTTCAAAAATCAAAGTTTGGTTTTGACTTGGCTTGACATGATTTAAAATGAGATGCAATTTCGAAAGAGATTGGCTTTTGGCTGTTATAAATCTTGATCTAAAGCAATTTGAAATAACAAATTTGGCTCAAGACTGGGTTTGCCCCAAGATGAACTTAGAATTTGGATTGGTTGGCTTTCAAGAAAACACATACTTTTGTTTGGGGTAAAATGCCCCAAAGTGGGTTCACCATGTTGTGTCTTGAGATAGAACCAAAACTTTGACTATGAGGAACATTGCAACCATAGATCATCACATTGTAGCAACAGCTTTCATCCTTGAAAGATGATGTTCTAAAGCTTTGAGGCACCGTAGCTGGCTTAGAAAAGTCTAGTTCAAAGAACCAGGCCTACAAAGAGTGCATTTTCACCAAAGTAAAGGCGAAGCAGACAACCTTAAATGACTTCGTTTAATTCCTTGAAAGTGAAATGAGTATCAAATTAAATGAAATTGATGTTGATGCTGTTATCCTAGCTTATCTAAGTTATAAAGGGCACGTCCTGAGGGAGTGTCACAACCCGAGCCCAGGGTTCGGGGGTTAGCAAAATCCAAACCTAATGACACACGTACTCCCGTGCATGTACACGTAGACCGAGTCTAAATGCACACGCACAAGGGAACATTCACACGTGCCAAACATGTACGCGGAAGCTGTAAATATCAGAAACATCAAACTAACAATTCAAGAAGAGAATACCAAGAAAGAACTGACATAATTACATATGGAGGTCTTACAAAAAGAACAAAATAACATATACAGTCGTGACATAAACACAAGTGAGCAAATCCTCAAAACAAGACTCCAACGATGCATGCCAAGAACGCTCTCCCGTGGAGTGATCACATCCACTCCTCTAGGCCTGATGGGGCCTCGGGGGTCTCATCTAGAGTCTGGCCGACCGGCGAGGGTTTGGCAGGGGTATCTGGGCCTGCAACACCAAAACAACTGTGAATACGAAGATTCAGCAAAGTATAACCCATAGCAAGTTAACAAACATTGTGTCTAATAGAATAAAGAACATCATGTAATTAAATAAGGCAATTTCGTATACTAGGCTGTCATGCAAGAAGAAAATATGCTATGCGAATCAATGGATACATGCTGTGTACACAACTAGTGGCTACTACATTGCCATATGCTCCCAAAAGAGGGATCTTATAACATGCAAAGAACACCATTGTCCAGGCCAGGGTACAATGGGTCTCGGTTTCCTGGGGTCCGGTTCCCCAAGACGTATCCTTACTGCAGCAAAGCCATATAAACTATACCAAATTCACCCCGTCGGGATCCTAAGGCTGAGGCTAAGTAGTGCCTGACCATACAGAGTGAATCATGAAACCCTGAGTAGATCGTGACAATATATCATACGTGCATATCTGAAAACATATTATACATGCATACTCAAGGTAAAGAACCACAATGTAAAAGCAACGGAACACAAGTAATCATGTCAGAGAGTAGAGGTCAATACTCGAATACAATATGTTGTGCAACAAATCATGCGAAATCGGATCATCTTTATTTACAAACCAATTCTAATCTAATTATCCGGTGTTTCTAACCGTGCATGATGATGTAGTTTTAAGTTATTCGATGCACCGTTGTCTAGTGTTGCATTGAATCGGGCGGTGCACGAAGTCCCTTAAACCAACACCCATGGGGAGGTGCTTAACATCCGGATAACGAACATGAATGATTCGCAGCCCTCAAGATCATTCACGCGTTGTATCACATTCCGTTGGGCAAGTCTAGGTGCTCTATATTCTATCATGAAGGCCATATCGGTCTTTCCTTTACACCTATCCTTGTTTTTCATTAGTCTAGTGTGGATACGGCTTAGCCGTGTGTGTGCTACGGCTTAGCCGTGTGTGGTCTACGGCTTAGCCGTAGCTGGGCCGTAGAAGGTCTGTCAATTTGAGTACTCTCAGTTAAATCCAGAAAGTGCACCCTGTATTGATCTACGGCTGGGCCACGGCTGAGCTTCGGCTTAGCCGTAGGGCAATACACGGCTTAGCCGTGCCCTAGCCGTAGAGTAAAACTGGATTTTTATCCTCTCTGGACTTTAAGCCGTAAGTGCCATACGTCTTAGCCATACGTGCACAAAGTCAAATCTCTGAAGCACATACAGAAAGTCTGGGAATTCATCAAAATTGCAATTTTCTAATGGAAGGAGATAGAATACTAACCAAATGGGCTGGACACACATTTTTCCATACAAACTCATGTGAACTAACCAAAATCAAATGCATACCAACATGGGTTCTTACAAGTTATGGTTATACTTGCCTTAATTGGAATTCAATTGCACAACTTGTTGTCCTTAAGCCCAAACACAACCTAACACCAATCAAGCAACATGCATGCATGAGGAATGGAAAGAAATCCACAACACAGACACACCATGCAATATGGAAACAAGAAGGAGAAGAAATAGAGAAAGGAGATGAGAGGGATGGGAGGATTTCCAACTCACCTCACATGCAAGACCCAAACTTCTCTTAATTGAGCTTGATCGATGGAGGTCGATGGATGAGAGAATTCAAGAGAGGGAGAGAAACTCCACGTGCACAGTTGAGGAAGAAAATGAAAGAGAACAGGGGTTGTCGATGAATGAAGTATATATAAGTTAATGGTTAAGTCCAAATTGCAAGAGAGTCCAAGTTAGAAGTGTATTTTCAGTTTGAGTCAAATCTGGGTCCAATGGAATCACACGACATCGGTTGCAAACGACATAGTTACGAAAGTTAACGAGCTCAACGAAAGACACGTGTTGACATCAAGATGATGCAAAAATGACCATGTCTTAAAAAAGCTAAAATTACGAAAAAGGGCTTGGTCTACTTAATCCAGGTCAAACTCAACCCAACTACCTATCCATGACCCGCAACGAAAATAAAACACAAACAAAACATGATTAGCAACGAAAACAAGATTAACTAGCCGCTAAACGAGGTCAAGCTGGGTCGGAGTGTTACATCCTCCCCTACTTGAGAATCATTCCGTCCTCGGAATGAACACTCACTCACTCATACCTGGGAAAACAGATCGGGATATTGTCGTGCCATCTGCTCTTCTAACTCCCAAGTAGCCTCATCGGGACTGTGATGCTCCCAAAGCACTTTGACCCATCGAATTGTCCTGGTGCGGAGTATCTGCTCTCGGGTTCCCACGATATGGAGCGGTCACTCAACGTATGCAGCACTCGGCTGAATCTGAACCTCGTCGTAACGAATGACATGGGAGGGATCATGAACATATTTCCGAAGCATCGAAACGTGGAAAACGTTGTGTACTCCTGAAAACATCTCGGGAAGATCTAATCGATAGGCCAAATCACTAATCCGACTCTTGATCTCGAACGGTCCGACATAGCGTGGAGCTAACTTGCCTTTCTGGCCGAAACGGATTGTACCCTTCATCGGTGAGACCTTCAGAAAAACCCACTCACCAACTTGAAACTCTAAGGGCCGTCTGCGGGTATCTGCATAACTCTTCTGCCTCGACCGAGCAACTTTCAAGTTCTCAATTGCTTTCTGTACCTTCTCCGTAGTCTCGGCAATGATCGTCGGTCCGTGAAAACTTCGAGTTCCAACTTCTTCCCAACATACCGGACTCCTACACTTCTTCCCGTACAATGCTTCATATGGCGCTATCCCAATGCTCTCGTGGAAGCTGTTGTTGTAGGCAAATTCGCACAACGATAGGTGAAGATCCCATTCTTTCTCGTAGCTCAACACGCTGGCTCGCAACATATCTTCCAAAGTCTGAATCGTCCGCTCTGATTGAGCATCTGTCTGTGGGTGGTATGCCGTGCGGAAACTCAACTTCGTACCCATAGCCTCTTGGAATGCTCTCCAGAAAGATGAAACAAAACGGCTGTCACGATCGGATACAATCGACACGGGGGTACCATGGAGCCTGACGATCTCATCCACGAACTTCCTTGCCATCTCTGAAAATGTCATACCCTTCCGAAAAGGAATGAAATGGGCTGACTTCATCAATCGATCTACAATCACCCAAATGGCGTTGTTCTTCCTGCTCGTCGGCGGTAATCTGGAAACGAAGTCCATGGTGATGTGTTCCCACTTCCACTGCGGTATATGCAAAGGATGCAACGAGCCTGGCGGTCTCTGATGATTTACCTTCACCTTCTGGCATGTCAAACAGTGAGCAACAAATCCTGCTACTTCTCTCTTCATGTTGTTCCACCAGAAGCGATCTTTGAGATTCCGAAACATCTTTGTGCTGCCTGGGTGCATCACATATCGAGCGTAATGCGCTTCGTTCATCAGTTTCTCCTTGAAATCATCAACTGCCGGCACGCACAACCTACTCCGAAAATAGAGTACATCATCCTCTAGTCTGAAATCGGGTCTGTCTCCAATGTGGTCTCGAATGCGCTTCAAGGTTAGATCTTCAAACTGCCTGTCTTTTATCTGCTGAATCATCTCAGGCTGAAACACTAGCGTACTAGCCAAAGTCACGCACTCGTCCACTAGTTTTACTTCAACAGGGAGACCATGGAACTCTAAGAGGAAACTGCTCAATAGCTGCACTGACTCTGCTTTCCTGCTGAGTGCATCTGCCACCACATTTCCCTTGCCTGGCTGATATTTAATCGAGAAGTCATAATCCTTAATAAGTTCAAGCCATCTCCGCTGACTCATGTTCAACTCCTGCTGCGTGAATAAGTACTGCAAACTGTGGTGGTCAGAACGAACCTCAAACTCACACCATACAGATAATGTCTCCACAGCTTCAATGCAAACACGATGGCTGCCAATTCCAAATCATGGGTGGCGTAATTCTTCTCATGTTCTCGCAACTGTCTCGATCCATAAGCAATAACCTTCCCGTGCTACATCAACACACAGCCTAGACCAACTCGAGAAGCATCTGAATATACCACGAACCCTTCACTACCATCTGGCAAGGCTAACACTGGGACCGTAGTCAACTTCTCTTTCAAAGTCCGAAAACGGGCTTCACACTCCTCAGTCCAATCAAATGGTACATTCTTCCTGGTCAACTTCGTCAAGGGAGAAGAGATCTTAGCAAAGTCCTGGACAAATCGACGATAGTAACCTACTAGACCAAGGAAATTGCGAACTTCTGTTACTGTCTTGGGGCTAGGCCAATTCACCACTGCCTCCACTTTAGATGGACCAACTGCCAATCCCTCTCGTGAAATGATATGACCCAAAAATGCCACCTGCTCAAGCCAAAAATCACACTTCGACAGCTTAGCAAACAATCGATGTTCTCTCAACAACGACAAGGCTTTCCTCAAGTGCTCCCGATGCTCCTCTGCTGACTTAGAGTATATCAGTATATCATCAATAAAAACAACTACGAACTGGTCCAAGAAAGGAGCAAAGATCTAATTCATCAATGCCATAAACGCTGCAGGTGCGTTGGTTAGTCCAGAAGGCATCACGAGGAATTCATAATGGCCATAACGAGTCCTGAAGGCAGTCTTAGGGATGTCATCTTCTTTGACCCTCAACTGGTGATATCCAGATCTCAAATCAATCTTAGAAAAATATGCTGCACCCTGAAGTTGATCAAACAACTCATCGATCCTGGTAGGGGGTACTTGTTCTTGATAGTCACTTTGTTCAGCTGTCTGTAATCTATGCACATCCGAAAGGTACCATCCTTCTTCTTGACAAACAAGACTGGCGCTCCCCAAGGTGAGACGCTCGGGCGAATGAAACCCTTGTCTAAAAGCTCCTGCAACTGCTTCTTCAACTCAGACAATTCAGCTGGGGCCATGCGATACGGAGCCTTGCTGATTGGTGCCGTGCCGGGAATAAGCTCAATGGCGAACTCCACATCTCGAACCGGGGGTAAGTCTGGCACATCGTTTGGGAAGATATCGGGAAAGTCACAGACCACCTGGATCTCACCTAGCTGCTTCGTCTCCTTCTTCGTTGCGATAAAGACAATGAAGCCTTCACACCCTCGGCGGATCAAGCGATCTGCCTTACACGCCGAGATCACACGTTTGGGGCATCTCTGCTGACTGCCCTCGAAACGGAAGCCCTTGCCTAAATCGAAGAAGATCGTCCTGTTGTAACAGTTAACATAGGCACGATATCGAGCGAGCCAATCCATACCAAGGATCACGTCGAAGTCCATCATCGACAACAGGATCAAATCAACAGGTAACTGATGACCTGCAATCTGCACTTCGCAATGGGGGTACTATACACTACACTCCACTCGCTTGCCAACTGGGGTGGACACGACCAGCACATATGGCAACGGCTTAGACGGCTGATGTAACCGCTCAGCGAAATGAGGTGCTACGTATGACCGTGTAGACCCCGAATCGAACAATGCTAATGCCTCGACGTGCGAAATCAAAACAGTACCTTCAACCACCTGTGGATCCTCAGCACTCTCATGGGTAGCAGCGTAAGCACGGGCTGTCTGGCGAGGCTGTCTCGAGCCTGGATGAGCTGACTGTGACTTGCTCGGAACTGTAGGTGCACTGGGTTTGCTAGGAACTGCACCGGAGGTAGGACCAGAGGGTGGGGGCTGGGAGGCTCTATATCGAGGACAATTGGCTATCATATGCTCCCTCGAACCACAGATAAAACAAGCACCTGCCTTCCTCCAACACGCGTCAGTTGTGTGGCTCTTGCCACAATACCCACAAGTCACTCCGGCAGAACTGGAAGTACTCTGCTGGCCTTTTGTCTTCTTCTGTACTTGTCCTCGTGCACTGAAGGGCGGCTGTCTCTTGGGCTCAACGGCTCTCGCAGCTTGGTGGATGGCCTCGGCAGAATAGGCCCTATCCACTGTATCATCAAACGTAGCCGGACGCTGAAACGCAGTCACGTGGTGCATGTACCGGGGATGCAGACCTTCAACAAACCTGTTCACCTTCCTCTCTTCGGTACTGATCATATCCGGAGCAAAGTGCGACAACTGAGTAAACTTGTTCACATATTCTGCTACTGTCATCTGCTGCTGGCGGAGGGCTAAAAACTCAACCTCCTTGGCTCGAAACACATGAGCGGGGATGAACTTCCTCCTGAACTGATGCTTGAACATCTCCCAAACCGTCGCACTAGGAATGTCTCTGTATGAGTCTTTCACGCTTTTCCACCAAGTTTTTGCGACATCTCTAAACATGGAGGCTGCTAGTCCGACCTTCTGCCGGTTCGTGCACACAACGGTCTCAAAGACATCCTCCGTCTGCTCCAGCCACTGTTCTGCCTTCAATGGCTCTTCTGTCCCATAAAATTCAATGGCTCCTCGCTTACGAAATTTACCGTAGAAGGCATTCGGGTCATTCTCTCGAGGCTGTAAGACCACCTGCTGGTCTATATGTGACTGAGCTGGGACTTGGCTTTGTCGGTCTAACATGGTGGTAACTTGTGCTTGCAAGTTTTGCATTGATTGCGATTGTGCTTGTAGAGACTGAAATAACATGAGGATGAGTTCATCTGTGTTCTGTGTCTGCGGTGACCGTGCGGATCCGCTTTCATTATTTCCAGCATTTCCGGCGTTCTGAGAACCCGAACCTGACGCCATCCTGTAAAATGGAAAGAGTCAGACACAAACACAAAACAATTGCGCCCAACAAGCCCCAAAATCTAGAAAGATCACAAAGAAAGAATCGTATCCTCACCACGATCCTACATGCCTATATGCTTATCATCTAGAGCAAGGAATGAGCAAGGAATGAGCAAGGAATACTCTGATACCATACAATACGTATGTCACAACCCGAGCCCAGGGTTCGGGGGTTAGCAAAAGCCAAACCTAATGACACACGTACTCCCGTGCATGTACACGTAGACCGAGTCTAAATGCACACGCACAAGGTAACATTCACACGTGCCAAACATGTACGCGGAAGCTGTAAATATCAGAAACATCAAACTAACAGTTCAAGAAGAGAATACCAAGAAAAAACTGACATAATTACAAATGAAGGTCTTACAAAAAGAACAAAATAACATATACAGTCGTGACATAAACACAAGTGAGCAAATCCTCAAAACAAGACTCCAACGATGCATGCCAAGAACGCTCTCCCGTGGAGTGATCACATCCACTCCTCTAGGCCTGATGGGGCCTCAGGGGTCTCATCTGGAGTCTGGCCGACCGGCGAGGGTTCGGCAGAGGTATCTGGGCCTGCAACACCAAAAACAACTGTGAATACGAAGATTCAGCAAAGTATAACCCATAGCAAGTTAACAAACGTTGTGTCTAATAGAATAAAGAACATCATGTAATTAAATAAGGCAATTTCGTATACTAGGCTGTCATGCAATAAGAAAATATGCTATGCGAATCAATGGATACATGCTGTGTACATAACTAGTGGCCACTACATTGCCATATGCTCCCAAAAGAGGGATCTTATAACATGCAAAGAACACTATTGTCCGGGCCAGGGTACAATGGGTCTCGGTTTCCTGGGGTCCAGTTCCCCAAGACGTATCCTTACTGCAGCAAGGCCATATAAACTATACCAAATTCACCCCGTCGGGATCCTAAGGCTGAGGCGAAGTAGTGCCTGACCATACATAGTCAATCATGAAAACCCTGAGTAGATCGTGACAACATATCATACGTGCATATCTGAAAACATATTATATATGCATACTCAAGGTAAAGAACCACAATGTGAAAGTAACGGAACACAAGTAATCATGTCAGAGAGTAGAGGTCAATACTCGAATACAATATGTTGTGCAACAAATCATGCGAAATCGGATCATCTTTATTTACAAACCAATTCTAATCTAATTATCCGGTGTTTCTAACCGTGCATGATGATGTAGTTTTAAGTTATTCGATGCACCGTTGTCTAGTGTTGCATTGAATCGGGCGGTGCACGAAGTCCCTTAAACCAACACCCATGGGGAGGTGCTTAACATCCGGATAACGAACATGAATGATTCGCAGCCCTTGAGATCATTCATGCGTTGTATCACATTCCGTTGGGCAAGTCTAGGTGCTCTATATTCTATCATGAAGGCCATATCGGTCTTTCCCTTACACATATCCTTGTTTTTCATTAGTCTAGTGTGGATACGGCTTAGCCGTGTGTGTGCTACAGCTTAGCCGTGTGTGGTCTACGGCTTAGTCGTAGCTGGGCCGTAGAAGGTCTGTCAATTTGAGTACTCTCAGTTAAATCCAGAAAGTGCACCCTGTATTGATCTACGGCTGGGCCACGGCTGAGCTTCGGCTTAGCCGTAGGGCAATACATGGCTTAGCCGTGCCCTAGCCGTAGAGTAAAACTGGATTTTTATCTTCTCTGGACTTTAAACCGTAAGTGCCATACGGCTTAGCCATACGTGCACAAAGTCAAATCTCTGAAGCACATACAGAAAGTCTGGGAATTCATCAAAATTGCAATTTTCTAATGGAAGGAGATAGAATACTAACCAAATGGGCTGGACACACATTTTTCCATACAAACTCATGTGAACTAACCAAAATCAAATGCATACCAACATGGGTTCTTACAAGTTATGGTTATACTTGCCTTAATTGGAATTCAATTGCACAACTTGTTGTCCTTAAGCCCAAACACAACCTAACACCAATCAAGCAACATGCATGCATGAGGAATGGAAAGAAATCCACAACACAGACACACCATGCAATATGGAAACAAGAAGGAGAAGAAATAGAGAAAGGAGATGAGAGGGATGGGAGGATTTCCAACTCACCTCACATGCAAGACCCAAACTTCTCTCAATTGAGCTTGATCGATGGAGGTCGATGGATGAGAGAATTCAAGAGAGGGAGAGAAACTCCACGTGCACAGTTGAGGAAGAAAATGAAAGAGAACGTGGGTTGTCGATGGATGAAGTATATATAAGTTAATGGTTAAGTCCAAATTGCAAGAGAGTCCAAGTTAGAAGTGTATTTTCAGTTTGAGTCAAATCCGGGTCCAATGGAATCACACGACATCGGTTACAAACGACATAATTACGAAAGTTAACGAGCTCAACGAAAGACACGTGTTGACATCAAGATGATGCAAAAATGACCATGTCTTAGAAAAGCTAAAATTACGAAAAAGGGCTTGGTCTACTTAATCCAGGTCAAACTCAACCCAACTACCTATCCATGACCCGCAACGAAAATAAAACACAAACAAAACACGATTAGCAACGAAAACAAGATTAACTAGCCGCTAAACGAGGTCAAGCTGGGTCGGAGTGTTACAGGGAGGCGACTTGAGAAGTTCTTGAAGTAGATTTTATCGTCGCAGCTTCTTGTATGAGTCTTTTATCTTGATCAGCCTGGGTGGCCATGTATACATTAACTTCATTATTTATACTTAAACTTCAAATGAATATCAATGGAAAAAGTTTCTTTTCCTCCATTTTGTCATTGGTATGGTGTTTGGTTTGATTTTTTGTAGATGTTTGATGTTGTTTATGTGGATGGTTTGTTTGGTTTGGTTTTCTCAGACTTGTATGAGGGTGTAATTTGCGATCTTTTGGATCCACAAATCGAACATGACGGAGTCATATATTGGACGTTATCCGGTGCCCATGTGTGAGGCTTTCTCCAAGGTCCATGACTTGATCCTTTTGGTGTCGAAAGGGGTCAAACAAAGTGGATGTTATCCGGTGCCCATGTGTGAGGCTATCCCCGGGATCCTTGACTTATTTCTTAGGACAAAGATTTGGTTTTTGTTTTTGTTTAGATTTTGGTTATACAGGGTTTGCAAAAAGACTTATTCTATATAACCGAAGGTAGTCATATAGGGTCTGCAAAAAGACTTATTCTATACAACTAAGGATTAGCTATATGGGATCTGCAAAAAGACTTATTCCACATAGCTGAGTTTTGCTATATAGGGTCTGCAAAAAGACTTAATCTATATAGCAGGATGTTACAATGGGTCTTGTAAGGACATTATCCAAGTAACAAAGGTTTGACTAGAGGGGTCAAAGGACTTCATCGTCGCAGTCATTTTATACAAATCTGAGGGATTTTGGTTACGAGTCATAGGTTGTGAGGCTTGAAATCATAGGTTATGAGGCTCGAAATCAGAGGACTTTGATTTTGGTTAGGAGTCATAGGTTATGAGGCTTGAAATCAGAGGACTTTGATTTTGGTTAGGAGTCATAGGTTGTGAGGCTCAAAACTAGAGGATTTTGATTTTGGTTAGGAGTGAAAATGTACACTGTACATGGTTTGGGTACATTATACATGGTTTGGGTGTACCAATGACATTCCAGTATAGTATTTCTTGAGAAGTTTTCCATTGATAAACATCATGCATCTGTCTCCTTTGAGTGTGAGGAGTGCGTGTGCACCATTGGAGTAAACCTTGTTGACAATAAAAGGTCCTTCCCATTTGACTTCAAATTTTCCTTTTGACATGTGTGTGGAGAACATCTGCCTTTTGACTGCAAGGACTAAGTTTCCTTTTTTGTAAGCTTTATATTTTGACCTTCTTGTCGAAAGATCCGACCATATGAGCTTGATGGAGCTCGATGCATTGTCAAGCAGCAAGCCTCTTTTCATCAAGGTATTCCAACTCTTGAGGTATGAGTTTGGCAATCTTTTCTCCAGTGTATTTGTTCATCATAGCTACCCGAAGAAAAGGAAGTTGAATTCATAAGGGTATCACAGCTTCATAGCCATAAACCAAGGAATATGGTGTTGATTTGGTCAGACCACGAACAGTAGTTCTGTATGCCTACGATGCTTCAGGAAGTTTGGTACTCCAACGCTTTTGTTGTCAGATACCATGTTCTTCAAAATTTTGCAAATAGTCTTGTCGAAAGCTTCAGCAAGTCCATTAGCTGCAGTGTTATTTGCCATGGAGGGACAGCATTGGATTCCGCATTTGTCATAGAATCTGTAGTATTTATCTTTGTTGAACTGAAGACCATTATCATGATGTAGACGTTTAGGTATACCAGAATAACAAATGATGTGAGTCTTCAAGAAGTAGAGGACTATATCTGTTTTGACATTTTGATGTCTTGGAATGTGGTGAAATTCTTGGATAGACGATCACCCAGTGCACCAGCCTTTGTCATAAATGCCTTCAGTCGATTGGTGTTGGAAACCAAATATATTTCATTAGAAATAATATAGTGGTGTAGTTTCCTTGTTTTTCTTTTGAACTGGCAATGCCCCCAAAGAGTGATCAAGAGCTCGAATGTAAAGGATGAAGGGTTTGCCTAGAATTGGAGCTGAAAGGATTAATGGGTTTGTCAGACACCATTTGATACCTTGAAAGGTAGCTTCATAAGCTTTATCCCACACAAATCCAATTCCTTTCTTCATGAGTCTGGATAATGCACTACGCTTCTCAGATAAGTTTGAGATGAACCAGAAAATGTAGGTAAGTCTGTCCTGTAATCCCTTGAGTTATTTAAGAGTTCTCAGAGAAGGCATCTTCAACATAGCTTTGACTTTGACTGATCTCTTTGAGGGCCGTTCTGCATCATTGGCAACTTCAACCAATCGGGCCAGAGACTTAGTTTTATGACGAAGTATGATAGCATTGATTTCTGGTATGATAGCATTGATTTCTGGCTGCAAATTGGTTTTGCACATTTTAATTGTTACCCTTTGAGATGGTTGTTCCAAGCATTTATAGGATGATGCTCTCCATCTATTAATAAAGGCTTGTGCTGTTTCATTGTCTCCCTGCCTTGTGCTGCTGAGCATAACAAAGGTGACTGTCTGATCCTCCTCCTGGAAATGGAGTAAGAACTTCTCTTCTGTGATCGGCCATGTCATGAAGGAGAGTTCTGGTAACTACTTGTACCAATCGAAGGCAACTCCTTTCAATGTGCCGACGAATAGTCTTATTTTTAATGCATCTAACTCTGGCAAGCTTCCTATGAGTGATTTGAAATACACAATATGCTAATATGCTGACCCCTTCCCAAGGTACGGTTGGAAAGTTGGAAGTTTATAATATGATGGAAATGGAACCAGATCAAATTCCGGAGGATACTTAGGTTAATACCTTTCTTTTTCATTCTGGTCTCCACTTTTGATTTTGTCAGTATCTCTTCAACTTCTTTAAAGGTTACATGTTTTTCAGGATCTGTATGATGACCAAGGATTGATGAATGATCATCACTAGTAAAACCTACAGCTATCACCTTGTTTGTTAAGGACTTAAATTGAGCTATGAGAAGGTCAATTTTAGTGGCATTCTTCATGATCATTGCTTGTTCTCTTCTGTTGACAAACAAAAAAAGGATTTATTTGAGCTTCAACCGGACCATCGAGCTTATTTGTTAAGATTTTCAATTGGGCAGTTAAGTGGTCGATCATAGCTCCTTGTTGTTTGACAACATCACTGACATTGTCATCTTCATTTTTACTAGCATCTTTTTCGTCAGCATCTTTGCTTCCACTAGCATCGCCATTTTCATCCTTGCTAGTTCCACTCCCCTCAGCCATAAACACAGTGTACCGACGGGGATAAGATGATGTTAATGCCTGAGGAGTGCATTGACTATCTTTTGCATTCAAGATAGTGATAGGATCATCGTCAGAATCAGTTTTGACATGTCCTTCAGAAGTACTACTTGAATGGGAGTCTGAATCAAACTCCTGTGATTGAGTCTGAGTCATACTCCGAGTAATTCTTCGAATTGAACCTGGCCCGACATGTAAGACAAGGTCAAGTCCGGTTCATCTTCTGTAATCACCCATTTTCGAGTGATCTTGCGCTGCGATAACTTTTGAGTTTGGTCCTTGCAATGGGCTAGAGCTTTCTTCTTGATTTGGTTAGCCATTCGAGCTGCCAAGTTTTGATCTTTAAACGTGGCAACCAGTGGCCTGGAAGTGCTGGCAACTCGTTCGCAATCCATGGAGTTGGCAGTGGAAAGTGAAAGGGTGTCAATAGCACCCCTCTTACTCTTTTTCTTTTGCTCCTTCTTATGTTGGAGCGAATCCTTGAAACAAGCAAGATCAGTCAAATTATTGATGACCAATCGCTCAGCTTGCATTTTGTCTTTAGTGCCATGTGATAAGCCCTGGGTTGAAAATGGAGCAATGATGCCACAATGATGGAGGGTAGACACCTCCTGCCAAACCTCCGTCCCTCTTTTTGAGTGAGAGGGTAAAAGGTATTCTTTTCAAGTGTGGCCAAGGGTTTGTTTTTAGCCTTATTGGATTTTAGAGTGTGTGGTTGAGGTGACCACGTGCTGTATCTTAGGATGGATGCACCCTTCTGGGCCTTCTTTCGAGTCGGGAACTGTCGGAGGTCCTCTGATGTTTGCTTGGTAACGACCCGCTGTTTGGGCCGAGTAGGTGATGACTTTAAGCATTGAGCAGTCACTGAATGTGACTTGCCAAGTGTCACCAACTTATGATCCGTGAACTGGACCTGCCTTGCCCCTAGACGAGGCTTGGTAATATGAAGCTTACTACTTTCTAACTTCAGCTTATGATTTGGTTCCTCCTAAACCTTATTGAAAACTCCAAATAGATTCTAGGCATATTTAGAAACCGAGGATTTGGGAGTCTCAGTCTTCTTGATGGATTTAGGGGTCACTAATGACCCATTTGGATCAGCTGAAGTCATGGAGTCCGTTGGAGTAGAGTCCTTGGAAGACTGAGACTCTCGACCTAAGGGCAGTGGAGTCCATTTGAGCCTTTTTCGGTGCTTTTGCAATTGGTTTGTTTTGGGTCATGGAGATTTCAAAGAGCCTCTCCTTGGCCTCATCAAAAGTGATGATTAGGGAACTCATGATATCTCTGCAAAAAGAAGCCCAATGGACTATATTAGTGGTATAACCAACATGGCTATCTCTTGGGCTAACTGGAATGGTTTATAGATACCATCTGAACCAACATGGTTTTGAACCGAAATGGTTAGATATAGGCATAAATCTCATCTCATTGTGCTATGCTGACTATCCTAGCTGTCAGAATTTTGGCAGCATTTCGGGACCATATAGTCAGGCTTAAAAGCATGCTTAGCTGACTGGACCTGGCTATCGCAATTTTGGCAGCATGTCAGGGCCATCCGTGTCAGTTTAATAAGCAAAAGAGAGTTGGATCTAATCAAAGGGATAGGGCCTACACAATCGAGCCTGCACCACTACCACAATGATCAAACATGATCCATCAATGCATGATGCCGGACAGTGCATAACTGTAATGTCGTTGGTCTTAGCACTGATTTAATAAAACATTTATTTGGGTCAAAGCCCCATGGACTAAATCATCACTTTTGTAAAGCATGAAAGGGTGTGATTTGGTTCATGTACATCAAGGTACAAGTTCCCTCAACTAAATCTTCCAATTAAATGGCAAAAGTATGCACTTTGAGGTACCTAATGCCTTCATTTGAATTATAAAAGAATGCACTTCAAGGTGCAAAATTTCTTCATTAATGTTTCCAAACCTATCGTAGACATCAAGGTCTTGCATGGGTATCTTCAAAGGCTAAACAAGCCATTCTTAGCAATAAAACAGGTTAGTGACTGTGACCCACGGTCACTGCCCATTTTCCATTGATTCCCGTGGTCACAGCACATTTTACACACTTTCCCGCGGTGACAGCACTTTTTACATACTTTCCCACGGTCACAGCACTTTTCAGTACAATAGCAGCACTTTTCAGTACAACAGCAGCAGTTTTTAGTGCAACAGCAATTTTCAGCACTTTTCATGTATTTTTAACCAAATTTAATCACAAATTAGGGCAAGAAATTTCTTACAGACGGCGCCAATCTTCTGATCGCGCTTAAAATGTGGCGTGGAAATGTGTAATGGATTCAATGTCTAACATTCACGCACTTCAAGCGTTAAGAAGAATGGGAACTAATTACAGCTCATCATTAATTTTCCTTTGTTTACATGGGTTCTAATGCCCTGACCGCGGGAATGCAAGTTGTTTACATGAGTTTACAAAGTTTACAACCCCTCCCTTAAGTCTTAGATGTGATATCAATTTGGAAATTACAAGAAAAATGTACACAAAGTGGGAGAAAATGCAAAAAAAGAAGGAAAAATTGGGGTGACCGTGACCCGCGGTCACTGCCCTGAGCCAGTGACCGTGACTCACAGTCACTGACAGACAGTAACTTTGCAGTCACTGTTTTGCCTCCGTTTTCGCTCTGCTCGTGCTGATTCTTCTTCCAAACTTTTTTCAAGTGCTGAGACTCCTTTTTTATGACTTTTGGGGTGTTGAACAACCGTTGAGAAGATCGAATTCAACCATGGAATCGATTGAAAACTTTGTAATTCATCATTCATGTTTTCGGACTATCTTTTGTTCAAGTTTGAAGAGGGTATCACAGGAAGCCAAAGTTGTATCATTCTAAACCTATGGCTTTCAAGGAACAAAATGAGGCCCAAAGGGGCTTGTTCACAACCTTTGAGATAGCCAAGAAACCCCCCGAATGAGAAAAACAAAGATGACAACGTCATCCTTCGAATAGTCGTTACTGCATGAACATGGTTTGTTCTTTAGTTACCCTCTCCATTCCTCGTCCTCTGAACCCTCTTGCTCACGTTCGTAATTGAGAAAAGGAGAGGAAAAATGACGTGGAATGCTGCTGTCCTTACTTGAATGCTCTTGTGTTTTTCGAATTCTCTGTATGTTCACCCTGTGCGTTCACTGTCCATGTGTCTCTGTTCTCCCCCCCTTTTCTTTTCAAATCTTAGCCTTTTATAGACTCCCCAGTAGTTTTTGGTAGTTCTAGGGAGTTAAGGGAGGTTGTGGGAGGTTGTACTTCGAAAGGAAGTGGATAAGAACCGTCCAAAACCGCAAGAAGTGCCTTTCGAGGGTCCACGACCGCAGCCGCGGTCACGGACAGGGCCCAATTTCAGGTTTTTGCATTTACAACCTGTTTTCACCTGTTTGGGGCCCAAACGAACTCCATCACCACGAAACATGGAGAGATGCTTATTGACACTATTTTGACCATGTCATAAAAGTTTCAACTCGTTTTGACTATAGGAAGTTGGTCAACTCTCTTGATGAACAGGCCGCGGTCACTGCCAAGGCCCATTTTTGGATTTTTACATTTGTGATCCGTTCTCACCTATTTGGGGTCCAAACGAAGTCCAATCCTCACGAAACTTGGAGGGATGACTCTTGACACTATTTTGACTGTGTCATAAAAGTTTTAGCTCGTTTTGACCATCTGAAGTTGGTCAACTCCCTTGATGAACAGGCCGCGGTCACTCCCAAGGCCCAATTTCAGGTTTTTGCATTTGCGACCCGTTTTCACCTGTTTGGGGTCCAAACGAAGTCTAATCTCCCTGAAACTTTGAGGGATGATTCCTAACACTATTTCAACCATGTCATAAAAGTTTCAGCTCATTTTGACCATCTAAAGTTGGTCAACTCCCTTGATAAACAGGCCATGGTCACTCCCAAGTCCCATTTTTGGACTTTTGCATTTGTGACCCATTTTCACTTGTTTGGGGTCCGAACGAAGTCTAATCTTGACGAAACTTGGAAGGATGCTTCTTGACACTATTTTGAGTGTGTCATAGAAGTGTCACCTCGTTTTGACCACCTGAGGTTGGTCAACTCCTTTGATGAACAGGCCGTGGTCACTTCCAAGGCCCAATTTTAGGTTTTTGCATTTGTGACCCGTTTTCACCTATTTAGGGCCCAAACTTGGAGGGATGCTTCTTGACACTATTTCGAGTACATCATAGAAGTGTTAGCTTGTTTTGACCACCTAAGGTTGGTCAACTCCCTTGATGAACAGGCCACGGTCACTTCCATTGCCCAATTTCGGGTTTTTACATATGTGACCCGTTTTCACCAGTTTAGGGCCCGAACAATGTCTGATCGCCACAAAACTTGGAGGGTTGCTTCTTAAAACTATTCTGAGCATGTCATAAAAGTTTCAACCTGTTTTCACTTTTGAAAGTTAGTCAACTCTCTAGTTGACTTTTTATGAAAGTGGGCCCTTGTCTCCGCTGTTTGAGGCCCAAATGACTTCGGTTTGGTTCGAAACTTGGAGGAACTGACGTCAGGGATATCTTGGAGTATTCACCCAAATTTAATATAGTTTGGATTTGGGGAAGTAGGATTTCGAGCAGTGGCCTATTCATTGCATGTGTTAAGTCACTATTCACCCCACACTCTAGGTAGTTAGCTTGTTTTCTACCCGAACAACATCCAATTGACTTGAAAATTTGGAAGAGTAACTTTGAGCATTCTTTGAGTATTTGTTCTAAATTTCATCAGCTTTGGCCTCCTGGAAGTAAGATTTTAGCTAATGACCTCCATAACTCAGTGTCACCGTCCTCTCAGTTGACATGCAGTGAAATTCAGACCAAACGGAGTCCTTTTAACTTAAAATTTGTAGAATATCTTCTGAGCATAATTGAAGATCCATGCCCAAATTTCATCAATTTTGGATATCAAGAAGCAGGACTTTGGTCAATGACCCCATGGCTTGGGGGGGGGGGGGGGGGGGGTGACTGACCCTAAGTTGACATGCTTGTGGCTTTTGGGTTCGATGATATCTGTTCAACCCGAAATTTTGTAGGGTTTGTCTTGGACATCATTTGAACTTCCTCTGAGAGTTTTAGCTAATTTGATCTTCATGGGATGTCACTCTGCACAGGGACCCACAGAGCATAGTATATGATCATCTGGACCAAGTTTGGATCCAAATGATGTCCAAATACTCTGAATCCTTGAGGAGTAGTCTTTAAATGTACTTGAAAGTATTTCGTTGAATAGGAGCTTGCTTCAACATGTGGAAGTGCCAGGTCCCGCAATGATTCCCAAGGAGCTAGCAAAGAGTCTCTGAAGCTGATTTCAGCTGAGATGAGGTCCAAGTGCTTTGAAAACTTTGGAACTTTATAATCCAAAACTTGTAATGCCTTCGCTGCATTATTTGCAAAATTTTATGGGTCAACAATGTCACAGATCACTGAATATTTGCCACCTGAGCTAAATAAAGAAATAGAACCATCTCAGCACAGTTGTTAGGAATGTTTAGCCCTTAATGTAAAAGCTAAAGAGCCTAAAAAATTGAATCTATGGAAAGGGATCAGGCCTTGGATTGAACCCCCAAATCAAACCCCAAAAAGTTTTGCAAAGTTGAAAGCTTCTAAAAATGCTATTGAAGAACCTCCTCCCGAACCTCCAACTGAGGACCTAGTATAAGAAATAAACTTGGGAACCCCAAAAAGTCCTCCTCCTAACTTTGTAAGCTCTCAAATCAAAGGAAAGGAACGTGATGTGTATGTGTGTTTCTTGCGAGAGTTCATGTATTGCTTTGTATGGACCTATGCAGAAATGCCGGGTCTAAATTCAAAAGTTTCCATGCATAATTTGAATATAGTAGACAATGCTAAACCTGTAAAGCAAGATAAAAGAAGGAAAAAACCAGAAATCATGGATAAAATAGCAAAAAAAGTCCAAAAAAATAGAGATGTTCATTTTATCCATGAAGAGCAACACCTTGACTGGCTAGCTAACATAGTGCCAGTCACAAAAAAAATGGACAGGTCAGATTCTGCATCGACTTCAGAGATCTGAACAAAGCTTGCCCTAAAGATGATTCTCCACTACCCAAACTAGAAATTGTCATTGATAATGCTTTTGGATTTGAAAGGATGTCATTCATGGATTGGTTTTCAGGATATAATCAAATCAAGATGTACAAGGAGGATAGAAGCACACATCCTTCAAAACCCCCTTTGGCATATATTGTTACACCATCATGCCTTTTGGCCTCTACCAAAGGGTGATGATGAAAATTTTCAAAGACATGTAGCACAAAACTATCGAATACTATGGCTATGACTTTGCAATTAAGAGCAAATAGAAGTCAGACCATCTAATTGATCTTTGCATAGTCTTTGAGAGGTTATGAGAATTCAACCTTCGAATGAATCCTCTGAAGTGCTTTTTCAGAGTTTCCACCAAGAAATTCCTAGGATTTGTGGTTCGAAAAGGTGGCATCAAATTGGATTTAGTCAAAGTCAAAGCTATATTAGAGATGCCATCTCCAATAACTCTTAAATAACTCAAAGGATTGCAAGGCAGACTTGCTTACATCCGAAGCTTCATCTCAAATTTATCTGGAAAGTGCAGAGCATTCTCCATACTCATGAAGAGAGAAGTAGACTTTGTGTGGGATAAAACTTGCGAAAATGCCTTTCAAGATATTAAACAGTATCTAACAAATCCACCAATTCTTTCAACTCTGATTCTAGGCAAACCTTTCATCTTTTATATTTGAGCTCTTGATCACTCTCTGGGGGCATTATTAACTCAAAAGAATGACGATGGTAAGGAGGTGGGTCTTTATTAGTTGTCACGGATGCTGGTTGGTGCTAAGCATAACTATCATCTGGTAGAGAAAGAATGTCTTGCACTGATGTTCGCAATACAAAAACTATGTCACTACATCCTCTCAAATGTAGTGTACTTAGTTTCTAACACTAACTCATTTAAGACACTTGTGATGAAAGTCAAAACACTGAATGATAGCCTATCCAAATTGTTTATTATTTTCTCTAAGTACGATATCAGATATACCCCTGCAAAAGCGGTAAAACAACAAGCTCTCACTGATTTTCTGGCAGAACATCCACTTTTGGATGATTCTAAATTCAAAGGAATCTCCCTGTAGAGCCAGTCTTCTTCATTGAACAACTATGGAAACCCACCATCAATCTAGACTTAAATTGGATTATATATTTTGATGGAGCTTCCAGAACAAATAAACTAAGAGAACTAGTTTCGAGGGTTAGAATTATTTTCTATAGCCCAGAAAGATTCTATGTCCCTCACTCCTTCTCATTGATCAAGCCATGTTCAAACAAAGTGGCCCAATACACAACACTGATTATAAGGCTCGAGCTACCCTTCGAATCAAGTATCAATATGCTTAGAGTCTATGGAGATTCGTAACTTGTATTAAAATAAATGAATCATGAGTATAAAGTGAAGAAACCAGACTTTCTTCCCTTCTTCAACAAAAGCTTGTGAACTCAAGGAAAGATTTTTGCTAATTGAGTTTCACGATATTCTAAGATATCAAAATGTCAAAGCAGACGCATTGGCAAGAATTGACAGCCTCAATGTCAATCCCCGAAAATGACAAAATAGCGCTAAAAGTAGTTTAAAGAAGACTTATACCTCCACTTGATACCCATAAAGTAGTAGCGATTGCTTCGATATGATCAAGAATTGGATTTCATCTTTCCAAAACTCATTTAGAAACTGGAGAGACCCGTTCATTGATTACATTCTTCATGGAGTGCTACCAGAGAATGCTAAAGACAGAACTAGCATTCAAAGTCAGGCTCTAAAATTTTACCTCGATTTGCCTTCAAAGGCTCTTTATCACAAATCATATGATGGAGTTGTTCTCCATTGCTTGTCACCAAAAGACACGGATTAAGTACTTAAAAAAGTTCATTCTGACTTATGTGGTGCTCACTAGGTTGGACCAAAGCTTCGTGACCAGATTCGAAGGTTTGGCTATAATTGACCTACCATGGTGTTTGATGCTATCAGTTTTACAAAAAGATGTAATGAATGCCAAATCCACGGTGACTACATTCATCAACTGCCTGAATATCTATGTCATACATCCACCTTTTGGCCATTTGAGTCTTGGGGAATAAACATCATTGGAAAATCAATCTACCATTAGAACGTGGTCATCAATTCATTAAGGCCTCAAAAGATTACTTCTTTAAATGGGCAGAAGTAGTGCCCTTTGCAAAAGTCAAAACAAATACAGTCTTTAGTTTCTTGAAGACTCATATCATCTACCGTTTTGGAGTACCCAAACATTTGCATCACAATAATGGTCCTTAGTTCAACAATGACAAGTTCTACAGATTATATGACAAGTACGAATCCAATGCTGTCCTTCCACGACATACAACCCTATAGCTAATGGACTTGCTAAAGCTTTTAATAAAAGCATCTACAAAATTCAGAAGAAAAGGGTCTCTAACAACAAAAAGAGTTGGAGTACTAAACTTCATGAAGATTTATGGGTTTATAGAACTACAGTTCGAAGTCCAACAAAATCAACATCATATTCCTTGGTTTATAGCTATGAAGTTGTGATACCCTTGGAAATTCAACTCCATTTTCTTCAGATAATTGTGATAAACAAATACACTGAAGAAAAAAATGCCAAGCTCAGACTTCAAGAGTTAAAAAGCCTTGATCAAAAGAGACTTGTTGCTCAGTAAACCATCGAGTTATATCAAGCTTGTATGGCCGGGTCTTTCGACAAAAAGGTCAAATATAGATCTTATAAGAAAGGAGAATTAGTCCTTGCAGTCAAAAGGCTCCTGTTCTCCACACACTTGTCAAAAGGCAAATTTAAATCCAAATGCGAAGGACCTTTTGTCATCAACAAGGTTTATTCCAATGGTGCCTATGCACTTCTCACACTCAAAGGAAATAGATGCATAATGCCTATCAATGGAAAACTTCTAAACAAGTACTATACTTGAATGCCATTGGCATACCCAAATCATGTACAGTGTACATTCTCCCCCTAGAACCTTTGATTTTGAGCTTCACAACTTATGACTCCTAACCAAAATCCCTCAGACTTGTATGAAACAACTACAAGGACAAAGCACATCAGCCCCTCTAGTCAACTTTCATTACTTGGATAATGCCCTATAAGACCCTTTATAACATCCTACTATATAGACCAACTTCTTTTATGGCCCTTATATAGCAAAACTCGATTGTAAGAACAAGTCTTTTTGTAAACCCTATATGGCTACCCTCCGTTATGGAATAAGTCATTTTATTAACCCCATATAACCAAAACGTAAACAAAACCTCAAACCAAATTTCTATCCAAAAGGATCAACTTATGGACCTTGGGCAAACCTCACATATAGGCACCAAATATGTCCACCTTCTTTATTGATTTGTAGATCCAAAAGATTGAAAGTCACACCCTATACAAGTCTGAGGAAAAAAACCAAAACAAGCCGTGGAAACCATCCATACAAACCACACAAACATCCATACAAAATTAAACCAAACATTCCATGCCAATGATAAAGTGGAGCAAAATAAGAAGAAGATTTCCATTGATAATTCATTTTAACTTCAATACAAAAAATGAAGTCAATGTACATGGCCATCCAAGCTAATCAAATTAAAAAAATGGGACAAGGGAGCCAAATAGTAGCAACAGCTGCATGAGAATCAGTCTAGGAATTTCTTTAGTTACCTCCTTGCATTCAAACGCCTTCCATCAGGATGCACCATAAACGGGTATGACAATGTTGATGTCAATCTCATCTACTTTAATATTCATTTCGCTCTCCAGAGACTGAACAAAATCATCCACAGCCATCCGCTTCGCCTCCATATGTGCAAGTAGATCATCTCTGTGCTAATGGTCCTGTGAGATAGGTTTTTTCAAGTCCTTAATATTATCTTCCAAGGAAGAGAGTTGTTATTGCAACATAATGATCTGCAGCTGTATATGTTCACACTCAGTCATGCGTACAACTATCTTATGTGCTTTCTTGGCATTTCCTTTATCTCTTCTTCAGTGCTCCCAATCTTTGTGGCAAGTTGAATTTTATACCTCAATACTTTAATTTGAAAAGCTTTGGCATGATCAACACTTCTGTCCCAAATATCCTTTTCGTCAAGCATGTTGAAAAGGACAACAAAAGTATCGCGAAGGCCACTCAAGTCTATTCCAATACCATAAGATATTAACATATCAGCTAAAGTTTTGGTACCCTGAATATTCTCGGGGGTGAGATCTTTCTGGAAGAGTGTGGCCAAGATGTTATGAATTGCCATTCTCATGGAAAACTTTATGGCACACCAAACAAATTGGAATCCTTGGGGATAGAAAGATTTGATTCTCTCTCTTGTGAATTAGAATGAGTCTGAGAGCCTAAGCGGTCAACTCCTTCCTTCTCAACATTTGCAGCCTTACCCCCATGAGCAACAAAAGCTTCTTCACAAACAGAAAGTGAATCATGCAACCCTTGCAAGGACAAAGTGGCAGAGGGATCCCAATTTGTATGTGGCATTACTATGACATTCAGTAATGTTTTTTGGAAGTTGGATTTTCAATTACCTTCGTAGGTGATGGTTGATCAGCCTTGAAATGAACTCTTAAAGGAGTCATAGCCTTAGGTGGTGTGAAGCTGCTAACAACTGGTGGCAAGTCGTTGGCAATTAGCATCGAAGGAGTATAATCTTCCATAAGATCTGCAGAACCAACTTTCTCTAAGCAGGAGGACCAGTCTTTGCTACAATCTCCTCAGCTGGGTCCATCTCAAAATTAACTTCCTTTTCCACTATGCCAACAAGTTCAACGCTTGGCTCTGGCTGAGCATCCAAAGTTGCATCGGTCCTTGGCACTTCATCGTTCCTTAACACTTCATTGGTGCTTGGTACTTCATTAGTCCTTGGCATATCAGTAGTCGCAGGAGATTTACTTGCATGAGATCCTGAATCTAAATCCAAACTCACCAGAGGGATCACACTTTGCACTATTGCAAGCTTACTTCATATGGGCGCACAATGAGTGCAGATGACAACTCTGGATCATTGTTTACACTTTTGGTTGGTGAGTCTAAGGAGAAGTCTTCCACGAACCTTTGCAAGTCGCTTTTCAAAGTACTATATGGAGATTCTTCGAAGTATCCACTATGGATGGAAATATTATCCAAATCAATCAAAGCTTCGATACCCTCTTTCTTTGTTGGCTTTTCAATTGGCAACCCGAAAGGTTTTCTTACTGAAGCAGGAGGCATAACTAGGCCACTCTTTTTCACTTGGGCACATAAGAAAGAACAACAAAAGGAGATCAAATCACAATGTTGGAATAAATTTTCAATCAAAAATATTCAAATCAACACTTACTCTCAGGAGTTTGATCTTTTGTGATTCCTTTGGCAGCAATGGGAATCTCTCCCTCTTCCATTGAGACATTGACAATTAGTCCCTCAAAGACTTTTGGTGGAAGTTCTTGCTGTCCAGTCCAAGGGATAGCATCTTTTTCAGACGTAGCAGTAGCGTCAATCTATACTTTGCCGCTACTTACTTGCTCCAAAACTAGCTCCATTGGTACATCATTGCCGGTTGCTTTATCAATGGTAGTAGTTGCACCAACATCATCGCCAGATCTCTCCACAGCAATAAAATTTGTCGGCATATCCACCGCAGCTTTTCTTCGAGACTCAGGCATCATTACTTGGTCAAACATATCTTTTTCAAAATCAAACTTGATGTTAATATCACTATCGGTTTGTTCTTCAGAGTGGGACCATCAAAGCCACTCTCTCTCTCTCTCTCATCACCTTCATCAGACGCATATTCTTTAACAATCTCAGCCACCTTTTGCGTGACTTCTTTGATGGTGGAAGTTTGAGCTAATGAAGTTGCAAGACAAAATGTGGTCATCAAGACAAGAAAGAAAGAAAATAAAATGATAAATGTCATACAAAGAGATAAAGAGATATTACTAGCTTTTAGCCTTTAGGAACAGTGAGTTTTAGGGCTTTTAGCTTTTCTATTCATCAAAAGAGCTCCTTTGCCGCTAGGGGATTTGGTTACACTTTTTGAGCGTATTACTCAAAGCTTCTTATGAAGAACCGGACCCGCTGGAGGTTTTATTGACAATGTAAATGGTGGCTTTAACCTGGTAGTTGCCTCTATCAACTATCCTACCTCTGCTGAACTTGGAATTGCGTGTGCCTCTATTGGCAATGAAGTAGTAGCAGTAGTCTTTGGCAAATTATGGCTAGCAAAGTCTACCTCAGTGGCTGCACACATGATGGCCTACTTCTTTTCAAATTTCCTTGTTTGCTCACCAACGAAAACCTTGGTTCTAACAAAGCGAGTAGATCCAAAGTCAGGTGCAGCTCTACCAGTTCACCTAGCCTCAGCAAGACTCTCCCTCTTTTACAGTTCTAATTTACAACCCCTACATCCTTGTTACAGTCACATTAGGAGGAGGCAAGTATTCCTTATCTTCTTCACCTCTTAAAGAATGGTGAGCTTTGCAGATATCAAACCCGGCCACTAAGCCAATTCGTCATTTATTTCCATCATGTAACCAATTTTCAAAGTTGGTTGAGATGAAATTCTCCTTTTCCACCTTTTCTCCCTTCTTCGAAGCAGCTGAAATGCGTCGTTTGACATGTGGATTGCATGTATATGTCTCAACAATAGCAGTGGTAATTTTTGCATACCATTGTGTGAATCAACTTGTGTATCCAGGATTCGGAAGACGAGGGTAGCTGAAACGAGCCCCAGTGCCAAGTGCTTGATAGAATTTCCAAGTGTTTCTTGCATCTTCAAAGGAACCAAGAATGCCTTGAAAACAGCCAGGTGCTCCCATAACTGCTTGGTGGAAATCAAATACCATACAAATTTTTACGGGTATGTAAGGTTGAATGTTAATGTATGAATTCTTCCTATAGACCAAGTCCACGGGTTTCAAGTTGAAGAACCAACTCTTCTCTTTATCTGACAAGCCAACATTCTGTCACAACCCGTGCCCAGAGATCGGGGTTAGCGAAAAGCCAAACCTGTGATACACGTACTCCCGTGCACGTGCATCCAAACCCAGTCCAGATGCACACACACAAGGGATCTAATACGTGCGAAACAAACGAACGCGGAAGCTGTAGATATCATAGCAAGCACCAAAGAAATAGCGGAAGCTGACAAAATGCGGAACGGAAAAGACAAAGATAGATACAAAACTATGAACCCAGATACAAATATGAGTACACCACAAAATCAAAATATACAAAGACACAGAGTAACGAAGTCCGAAGTACAAAATACAAAATCTCCAAAAACCAAAACAACTAGGCCACTGATAATATGCATGCACGCACTCGGCAGAGGTGATCAGGCCCACTCTGCCAACCTGGAGGGTGCCTCTAGGCTCTGCCCTACAGTCTCCTCGATCGTCGGGGAGCTGGGCAAGGGATCTGTGCCTGCAACACCATAGACAACACCAATGAATACAACGATTCAGCAAATATAAGTATCAGGGACGAAACACTCATAGTATCAATTGAATAATGACAGAATATTAATTACAGAGTTTCATCGTAGTAAGCTAAGCAAATCGTGCATAGAAGTAAAGCATGATAGTGAATCAAAGCATAGAATTACTGAGCTAGGTGGCTACTACATTAACCATATTCTCTCCAATAGAGAGCAGAGCAGAGCAGATAAGAACACCACTGACCGGGCCAAGGTACAAGTGGGTCTCGGTTTCCTGGGTTCCGGGGTCCCAAGACAAAGCGACACTGCAGTGATACAGAGATACAGAGATCTAAGCCAGAGGTAACCCCGTCGGGCATCCTAGGGCAGAGGCTGAGTAGAGCCAGACTAATACCAATCAAATCATATCCAAAAGAAGGGAGTTTATCCGCTTTGGACTTACCGATGACAAAGACCGGATCTTATCCTCACATATTAATCTCTGGGCAGAGCCACCAGGGAATACCCAGTGAATCAGAGATATACAAAGCCAGAGATATACAGAGCATAGCAGAAATATAGAGCATTGTATAGATTAAGTCAAAGCATAGCATAGATCAAAGCATAGTGCAGATCGAAGAAGAAAACAGATATACAGGACGAAAGCAAAATGACCTCGTAATGCATAAACATAGATTAGCAGAACAGAGGGCAAAACGGTAAGCAATATGCAATGCATCTCAGATTAATACGGAATCAAGGTTAATTACAAGCCAACACTAATCTAGTTGTCCACTGTCACTAACCGTGCATGATGATGTAGTTTTAAATTATTCGATGCACTGTTGTCATCCAAGTGTTGCAATGTAATCCTCACGTGCACCAAAGTCCCTTAAACCAACACCCATGGGGAGGTGCTTAACAATAAATCAACGCTCACATGAATAAGTCACAACCTAATAGACAATGCATGCAATCCAAAGAATCCATTGGGCCGGTTTACATAAGCGATTAACCTATATGTTAGCCCTACAAAGTCACACCATTATCCTAAGTTGTATTTCAGATTTTCCAGGTCTTACGGTTTAGCCATGGGTGACCTGCGGCTTAGCCGTATACATCTTACGGCCTAGCCGTAACATGCACTACGGCTTAGCCGTGGTTTCCTTCAGAACACGGCTAATCCTGTCATCTTCCACCTCTGATCTGATACATTTCACGGCTGAGCTACGGTGGAGTCCATGGCTTAGCCATAGCTTCACCGTAAGAATACTGAAATTAGAAAGTTTCGACTGATCAGGGGGATAATTCACGGCTGGGTTACGGCTAGCTTACGGCTCAGCCGTAGAACAATTTCCGGTTCAGCCGTAGCCTAGCCGTAGAACAAAATTCAAATTTTCAAGTCTCTGGAATTTGAGCCGTACAAAGTTACGCCTTAGCCATACAATACAGAACACGAAACTGAAGTGAGTACAGAAACTGAAATTGGGTACAGAAACTGAGCAAAACAAACTCCAGAGGTTCCAACATCACAGAATGTGGCTGTAAAACATCCTATACATAAAAGAAGATGAAATTAAGGCAAGCAAACAGAATACCCATATGTGTTATACAATCTGTACTTATACTTGCCTCAAAGCTCTGCCAAAACCACCGGGATCAAGCTCCAATCAACTAAACCCAAGCAAAGCAAAGCAAAATACAATCCATGAGCATGCAGAGAGAGAGATGAGAGATCCAATTGAAGAAACAGAATGAAGAACCCACTTACCTCAAACCATAGATAGAGATGAAAGAGAAAGAACCCAACCAGCTGAGAGTAAAAAACCCAATCGACAAAGATGCAAACTCCCAACACCACAAGACTGAAGAAGAGAATGAAGAGAAGAGAAGAGAAGAAGGGACGTGGAGCTATTGCATGTAGTCATCGAATGAAAATGAGCAAGAGAGAGACACCTGGGCTCATGACTCTTATATAGTTTCTGAAGTTTAAGTCAAAGTCCAGTGAATTTCAGTTATTTACAAATCAAGTCACACGAGGGTCCAACTTCTCTAATTGACTCCGAATGGGTCTGAGGCAGTTACTGAAAACGACGAGCTCAACAAAATACACGTGCTGACACCAAGATGATGCAAATATGATGCACTCAAAGTAAAAGCAAAATTACGAAAGAGGGCTTAAAACTACCTATCGCAGGTCAAAGGTTACTCAACTGCCTATCCAAGACCCGAAACCAAATCCAAGAGAATTAAACAACAGAAAAGCACACTAATGAGCCACTAATCCGGCTCAAAGGGGATCGGAGTGTTACACATTCCGACCACCCTCTCTGACTTTGTCAATCGATGGTTTTACAGCATTTATCATTTGAGTTGGAACTTCAATGTTTAGTACAATATCGTGAGAGGCGACATAATTATTGAAATTACGCAAGTGCTAGTGTAATTTAGTCATGGAATAGGTATTGATCAAACAGCCACCGCCTACCACACCTTCTATGTAGATGGTCCTTGGTGCACCGCTATGTGAATGAAGCCCATTACAATAGTATGTGAACAAGGTGTACAACTATGTGAGTGAAGCCCATTACAGTAGTATGTGAACTAGGTGTACAACAAATGCTCAACATAATACTAATTGAAAGCTTTCCCTTCTCTGATAGTGAACCCATACAGCTTCAATTTAATTAACATATATGCTATACAAGCAGGGCCTAGGGCAAGACTATGTCCAAATGCCATTTTAAGTGCAGGGTATATGCAACCAAGCCTAAGGTTGCCCCTAGCACTTAGAAAAAAAACATCTGACAACCATACCATAAAAAATATAGCAGGCTAGCACTTCCTCTTTAAATCCGAATACTTGGCAAAAATGTATGGCATGAAGTTTGGCTTCTCATGATAAATGACTATCGGCTCCTTCTTAGGGTCTTCATGGGGATACCTCTTTCCACTTACAGTATCTCTCATTTAAAAAAAAAGAGCTAGTGATGGTCTCTGCTCAACTCATCTATTAGACAACTTTGCCTCGACTTCAGCTGGTTGTTTGGAACGAATCTTTAAAAGAAAAACAGAGAAAATATGCAGCTTGAAATTCATCATTCGTGGTAGTCAAATCTTCATTAGGTGGAATGGTTTCATCATAAATCTCACCATATGGTACTAAATCAAATATTTTCTTCACTGTCCACAAAGAAAAGCCTAACTCCATGTTCGGAGTAATTAAGGTATCAGTTGCCAGGCAAAATAATTCAAGAATAGCCCTGCATTTATTCTTGTTTTCGTAAGGCTCTTTCTGTGTGGTGGCATTTATAGCTTCAAAGATACCAACTGCTCTCAAATCCTCTTTAAAATGGTGCTTGATCAAATTTACCCAGCTTTGCTAGCCCCCGATGTAGTTAAACCATCCATGAGACTGGTGTCTTTCGCCAAACCAAGCACTCCCATCTTTTGTATGGATACCAAGCCCAACCGTTCTTAGTTGTGAGATCATGGTACCCACTGCAAGGTTTAGGGTACACTGTTCTATGGTCTCTATCTCAAACCTTGGAATCTTCGTGAAGTAATATGAATGCTGGCGCATGAATTTACCAGTCTTGAAGTGGGTATGATGCATTATCCATGGATATGGATCATTCCTTCCTAGGATAGACAAAGCCATTGTCATTAATTTTTGCTATTGCTTAACAGATCGAATAGTGGTCACCTTAAAAGAAACTCCCACTGTGTCTACATATAGCTACTGTATGGTTTCAGTGGATTGTTTCATAGTCTCCTTTGTAACATCCTCGAATATGTAGTGTGGCTTATCAAAGCTTACTTTGTCATTTTCTCCCTGGCGGTATTATTAGCCAGACACGAATACGTATACTAGTTCCTCATTGCTAGAGCTTTGGTTCTCCGGTTTCTTAAAGTAGAGGCAAATACTTCATTTGGATCATACGGATCAAGATTACTAGTGGTCTTGCCCTATGAGCAGCTCTTTGCCACCCTAGAAGTTGAGGTCGCAAGCGCTTTGCATTTTTTCTTTACAAAATGAAAAGTGAGAGGAAAAACATCAGTAACAGTGAAAAAATCTAGGAATGAAATTCTACTGAAATTTCGACAGGATCTCTCCTTAGTAAAAGGCAAAAAGGAGAAAGTAATACTTAGTTCTGAGACCAAGAATTGGCATTAAGGCACACTTAAGTCCCAGAACGGAGGCTCTCGATCCAAATAGGTGTTTAAGCACCTTAAGACCTTTCAGGAGGCAACTTGATTCATGTTCAAGCATGAAGGTTGTAGTATCCAATGCAAGATATGCGTGCACAATACAAGCAAAGCATGACAGCAACTATATACAGCACAAAGCATAAACAAGCTCAACATGTATGAATATACAGCATGTGAAAGTATATGGCATGTTTTAAATAAAGAGCAACATGAATTTTAAAGCAATGACAAAAGTAAATGCTATCGGTCTAATGGCAAATGCATTCGGTCAACTCTTGTGGTGTCATTAGATTTACCTGCAACTATTGGAGACTGTTTTACTTTCTACACTTAAATTTTAAGTCAATCAAAGAGTCTATACATTCCCGAGATGGCATTTCTAACAAATCTCGGTAAACAAAAAGTCCCATGCAATGATTTTCTCTGATGAGTGTAAGGTCCTGATCCCAATTAACCTCTATTTATGTTAATTAATCTTTTTTTATATTAATTAATGGTTTTGTGCTAATTTAAATCAAACCCTTTGGGCTTGGGTCATGGATAGGTAGTCGGGTTGGGTTCAAACCTTACCTAAGTATTTGGGAACCCTTTTGTAATTTGTTCCTGCATCATATTGATAACTCATTAGTTGCATCTTATGTAATTCTTTGTGTAGATCATCTTTCATGTTGGGCTCGACTTGATTCGAACCCATCCTAGCCCAATTGAGGTCCATTTGACCTAAACTACAATTTCCCTAGAAATGTTGGACTTGCATGTAATTGCAGGAGAATTTTAGTTAAAGGAGACTCAATGTCCCTTTTCTCTTTTCTTCCTCTTCTTCATTGCTGGAGTTGTTTCTTCCCTTTCTTCCTTCTTCATCTTCACTTCAAATTTGAAGTTGTAAACAAGGATTGGAGGTCTTACATGCCATTAAGATAGTCTCCACCGATCATCTTCTTCTTCTCTTGTGCATTTTCTCTTTGGGAAGTGCCTTCTTCTCGAAGCTACAACACATTAAGGTAAAGACTCTACTCCCATTTCATATCTTAGAGCTTGTTAGAGTTAAGAAGACTCAAATCTATAACATGCATGCATTCTACCTCACATTCATCATTTGCATGTTTTTCATATAGAGAACCCACCTTCATTGAGGATTTTCCCTAATCACACACCAAGGGAGATTTAGTGAGGTCAACCACTGTGAAAAAGGAAATTATTGGAGTATATGGAGCTGCATGTATGTTTAATGGTTGACTCTTGGATTGATTATTCCAACTTTTAAGCTACAGCTCCTTCTTCCTTGTTTTAAGTAGTATGTACATATGTTTAATTGAATGATTTAGAGCATGAATAGGTAATGTAAGGGTTGTGTGAGTATTGGATAACCCTTAGTGCTCTTTTGAGACCATAGGAAGCTCCATGTAACCCCTTTCATTCAAATTCTGTACTGAGTTTGAGCTTTAGATTTAGCTTCAAAATTTCTGAAGCTTACGGCGAAGCCACGGCTAAGCCGTAAGTGTGTACAGCTCAAAGTCCCGAGAGCACTAAAACTCATTCTTGTACTATGTCTAACCCATGGCTACACCGTGGAAAAAACTATGGCTAAGCTATAACCATCCCGTGACCAAGCCGTAATCTATTTTACTGCGACCTTTCCCAAGAGCCTAAAAATCTAACTTCCTTTTATGGTTTACCCACGGCTACACCGTGGAATGCACTAAGGCTAAGCCGTACCTAGCCATAACCCTAGCCATAGGCTTAGCACGACTAAGCTGTAGGCAGCATACGGCTGAACCGTAATTGCACATGGAATTAAAGAGAAAATCGGAGCCACTCGGCTAAGCCATAACATGTATACAGCTAAGCCATAAGAACAGTATGAACTTAGGGTCTTAGGGATTTTTAATGACCTTGTAGGGCCTTAGTGATGGTACATTCTTTCCAACTAAATGAGCCCAATGGTGATCAAATGATAAGGAAGACAAGTGTAGAGATGTCACTTGTCCTTTTCGATTTTTTGAATGAATTCTCGATGTCACGTCATAAGTGTTGGCATAAGAAGAGGTGTCTTTTACGTACACAATGTAATGCCAAGAACTGGTAACACAATGATACCGGATGTTTTATAAATACATCATGTTGAATGACCTTGGAGATCACGGATTATCTAGCTTAGGGTTGGCTAGTAAACGTCCTTGACACCTATTAAATCTGAATGCATTCATATTGTTGAGATACCTTTCCCTCAGTATGATTTAGTCATGTACCCACTCTCCCTGGCACACCTTGAGACAATTAGACCTGAGCTTCTACTAAGTGCGTGCCTATTAGTCAAATGGGTGTAGCCAAGGTTGAGAGGGTTTGAGCTCTCTTAGCTCATATAAGTATGCATTGTTTAATTATCAGTTACTTTGCGAACTCTGCTTTCCATGATTGAATGACTTCAAGACCAATATTTCCTTCTATACGATATGATAAGTATGATTTATGAAAGGTATGACTTTGAGTCGGCCTTGATACGTTAAGTCGGCACCACTTAGCTTGTGCCCTTTAGGTATCTTTATGTCTCTACTGTAGTAATCCACAGAGGGGTTGTCGGCGCTCCTCGGGAAGTTTGCTCGATCCCCTAGCATCCCATATGTATGCTCTCTTTCGGGAGAATAGAGCTTCGTGGTTGCCAATTAGTATGTATGATATCTCATTTATGATTCATTACACATGTTACTCATGCACAACATGCCTAATAGACTGTTATTGCATTCTTTAATCAGTATCTACTCTGAACTTACTTGATACATTATTATAGCTTCATATATCTCGGTATTTGCTTAACTATCGTGTTAATAGTGCTACCCTTGGTGTTGCAGGTGTAGAACCAAATCCCGACACGAAGGTTGACACGTCCCCGGAGGGTGCCCCAACGGTACTTAGGGGTATAGGAGAGTAGAAAGATGACGATGTTTTCTACTAGTCGTCTTCTAAAGTGCGTCAAATTGTTATGTTGGGCTAGCTATGTTGGTTTTATGTGTGGAAACGCTTGAAACTAGATATTATGTGCAAGACATGTTTTGGGTTTTATAGATATGTATGTGTGAGAATGTTTAATTAAAGGACTTAAATTATATATATATAATGGTATGATATACCCTTCTATGTTTCATTTATGATCATTACCGATGTATTTCATAGGAGTTCGCTTTATGTTGAATTTTATGCTATGTGTTGTTGGTCTTACCTCATATGTTCCTGTGGAATCTCCCTTGTAGTAATTCATGCGTATTTTCACATGGCATAGATTACTACGAGATTACGTATTCATACCCTACGAGACCACTCTAATCCCTAATTCCCAGGATCAGGGCATGACAATGAGACTATTAGACATTCTTGTGGGAGTTCAAAAGTGTACTATTCTCAGTGTATATAAAGCTAATGAAGGAAATATTGCTATGCAAAGTTAATTTCAAAATAAAATCATCAACTATCATCAATGATCGGAAAGTGGTATTGTGTCCAATAGTTTCGCACCAAGTCAGTCAATACTACTCAAATTGACACGAAGAGTACACCTCGGGTGGCATAAAAAAAAACACAAAACAAGGAATGGTGAATTAGCTTGGGAAGTTGTAGTTGAGAAAAACAATGTAAAAGTCTCATTCAAAGCTATATGTGACAACTTGACCGGAGGTTAATCCTATCTTCACCAGTTTCTTTAATAGGCCACTCATATATGGGTGGTTTATACTTCTCATGTTTATTAAGATTTAAGGGGAGTAACCTTCTCATCAAAATAAAAAAGAAGTGTGTTGTGGGCATACTTAGTTTGATGATCGTGAAAGAATCCCGACAGAAGCCATGGCGGTCAAGTCTGTGTTCACAACATGATAGTGACTGAGCAAACTACTACAAACCAATCCTTTATAATTCCCACAAAGGCTGTGCTAACTCAATCTGTTCCTTGCATTATACTAGCAATCAAGCAAGCTGTCACTTGTTGTCACGCCTCGATCCCAGGAATTTGGGGATTTGAGTGGGCCCGCAAGGCGTAGATACATAATCCCATAAAAATCCATGCCCTGAAGAATTATGCACGAATTCCTACAAGGGAGATTTCACAGGAACGTGTGAGGTATGCTGACACACGTACAAACATAACTTATCATAAACGAAATCCTGCGAAATACTCAGTAATTATCAAGAGCACATGAAGTTCATAGTCTGTTAACTTCCAAAAGTAAACATATATATACATATAATAGTGTTGAAGTCTTTTAAGTACATTCCAAGAATACTGCTTAAGGGTTTAATACAAAAGGTCCAAGCATAACATCCCAAGAATCCACGCGCTCCGTTGGATGGCTAGTAATAGACGTCGCCATCCGTCCACTCGTCTACACCCCGAGGTACCATTGGGGTATCCTCCGAGGGCACCTCAGTGTCCGTGTTGGGACCGGGTGCTGGACTTGCAATACCAAGGGTAACACTGTTAACACGACGGTTAAGCAAGTACTGAGGCATATGAAACAAGTATAACATAAGATATCAATAAGAATAATCACTAAACATGATGCATGAGTGAGAAATTACAACTCAAATGTCATACATACTGATTGACAACCACGATGCTCTAGTCTCCCAAAAAGGAGCATACATATCATATGGGTCGCTAGGGGATCAAGCTAGCTTCCCGAGGAGCGCCGACTACTCCTTCGTAAACCTACTGCAGTGGTGACATACATAACATATATCCAAAAGGGCGTAAGCTGAGTGGTGCCGACTCATATCCAATCGTATCAGTCATATCATACCCTTGGCTAACAAGCTCGCACTCATTAAAAGCTTTGGCTTGTCAGACACGCACTCATTAGAAGCTCAGGTCTGAATTGCCTCAGGGTTTTGCTAAAAGAAGTAGTTCATGTTGAAGGTGGGGTGTTGTAGCAAGATGCATGCATTCGGATTGTGATATTACTACTCATCCTATATTAATTGGCTCATGATTCCCAAGAACATTCAACACGACGTACTCATAAGAAATCCGGTGTCGTTGTGTTACCGTGTCTTGGTATTGCCTTATAGGCATACAGGACACCTTCTTATGACAACATCCATGACTTGCTATTGGGAGCTCATTCATAAGTCATTCATTCATTCCAACATGTAATTACCGGTGGTCAATGTGGAGGTGTGGAAGGTACCAGTACTAAGGCCCTACAAGATCATTAGAAGTTCCTAACATCCTACATTCACTAGGTTCTTACGGCTTAGCCGTATACAAGGCTAAGGCTTAGCCGAGTGGGTCAGAATCTGTCCGGATTTTCAGGCCCATTTACGGCTCAACCGTATGTTGGCCTACGGCTTAGCCATGCTAGGCCTACGGCTAGGGTACGAGGAGGTTACGATGTAGCCGTAGTGTATTCCACGGTGCAACTGTGAGCAAACCGTAGAAGAAACTGGGTTCCATGAGCTCTCTCGAAAGCTCGCCGTAGGAAGACCTACGGCTTGGGTACGGGCTGGATACGGCTTAGCCGTAGTGAAATCCATGGCTTAGCCGTATGTGAGCCGTAGTATGAAATTGGGTTTTTTTGCTCTCTGAACTTTGAGTCGTAGATACTCACGGCTTAGCCGTAGCTTCACCGTAAGCTTCAGAAACCTGAATACAGTTCTGTAGCTCAATTCCGATTTCAGTCAGTATAGAACCTATATTGGGAAGGATTTCTATGACTTACTAGGAGTACCCAATTAAGGTGTTCTGTACTCCCACACCCTCTATTCCCATTTTTACCATTCCCACTTGATTCATACCCCACTAGCACCCAGGTAACAACTTAATTTACACACACCCATTAAGAAGAGACTGCAGTGGGAAAAATTGGAAGAACTAACTCAACATGCAATGAACAATTACACATGCAGTGCATATAAGCTTAAGTACTTGCCTTGTTACCAGTGTTTAGCTTCTTTCTAACTCTTCTTGTCATGTGGGTAGAGGGAAAACTCCAAATCGAAATGGGTTCTCTACAATAGAACATGAAAGTGTGGAATATGGGGTTTAGATCCACATGCATGTCGTGTAAATTGATTCCTCATGACTCTCATAACTCCAAATACATAAAATGGAGGTGGATCTTTACCTTAAACAGCTAGCTTGCAGAAGAGAACAGTACAAGAGAAATGGCTCAGGGAGGAGAAGGATGAAGAAGAAGATCCCCCCCCCCCCCCTCAACATGACATGCAAGATTTTCCCCAAGCCGAGTGGCTCCTCAAATCTTAAGAAGGAGGAAATTCGGGAGGAAAGGGAGAAGGCACTGCTCCAGCAACTCAAATGAAACAAAACGAAAAGAAGGAAAAGGACGTAGAGTTTCTCTTTTAAACAACTGAATTTCCCACCTTGCATGCAGACCCAGTAAGCTAGGGGTATTTACAATATAGGTCACGTGCCCTAAGTTGGTCCAAATGGATTCAGATCAAATGGAGTCCAACACGAAAGATGGTCAACACAAAGAATTACACGAAAGGAAATGGACGAGGTGTCCAAAAGGTGCAGGGACAAATTACGAAAAGGCCCTTAACTACTTAAGTGGGACTGAACTCCGCCCAACTCCCTATCCAAGACCCAAACCCGAAAATTTTTGGATTAAATTAGCCTTAATCGAGTTCAATTAATATAGAACGAGCTTAATTAGTGGGATTCGGGACCTTACACTTGTCAACCCCTACACCTCCCATAGATCACAAACGATAGGTGTGTGCTCAGACTCTACCAATGTTCAAGCAAAACAAATGGGTGTGCTCTCACTAAGTCCAGTAGTGAAGTGGTAAAACCTAGTGTTATACCACAGTTCTAAATTCCCTAGATGGAGTTTGTTCACTTTAAGTTTGTTGAAGGATGGGTTCTCTCTAGAAACCTCTTGAAGTTCAATGCCGCATATGTTACCTTAGGTACTTCAAATCGGTTTTATTTAGTTCAGTTCAGCAGTTTGACCTTGAGTTACAAAGAGCACAGAAAACCAAAAGAAGTGGCCACACCAAATTCAGCCACTTGGTCGTGACCATGGCCATACTCATACAATACAATGGCGGAGTAGAATCTCATGCAACTCAACCTTGTTTGATGACATGAGACTAGCATAATATTTATGAGCTATCTTGCATATAAGATGCTTGAAGAATTGAGCACCTGAAACAAAAAAGGGGGAGAGAACAAATAGCCACAAATCAGCCGTGACCATGGTAGTTGCTTGGACAGTGACCAGCTTGGGCAAATACCACCATAGCCCCATAGGAGAAGGCTCAAGAATCACTCTTACATCAATAGCATATCAGAAGCATAAAAAAAAAAGAGAAATCAATAAAAAAACAAGAATGCTAAGCCTCAACTCCACCTAGTCACATACAGAACTCCAAAACCGTGGGCAAACCCATGGAATTTTGGGTTTGTGTTTGTGCCAATTCATGAGCAGGCCAATTCGCAAGCAGAAGGGTTTACAACATGATGAGAGCTAACACTAGTTTAAGTGTTCAAGCATAGCACAAAAACAAATAAACAAAAAAAAAAAAAATCATCATCACAGTCGATCAATTCATCAAACAAGGTAGTGACTGTGAAATTCGCTCGGACGCTATGCTCCATGGCTGATAATGACACCAAAATAAAGCTCTGACTTGGAGATAAATTCATAAACATTGGAAAAGATTTGTTCCAAACATCTTAAATGAAGTTTGGGTGATGTTATTTAATCAGAACTGAAAAAAAAAAAACAAAACAAAACAAAACAAAAAGCACGGCATCCCCCTTCTCCAATGCTGTGCTCGTGAAGCACTCTAAGAAATCATGAAGAAGCTCTTGGAATTTCTGTGTGATTCTCAAAACAAACAATGGAGAAGAAGAAGAAACAGTATGCAGACCATGTTGTGCATCAGCAAAAAGAAGCAAAAAATAAAAATAAAAAATAGAATCCACATTTGGCCATGAAGGAAACTTGAAGGAGATGCAAAAGAAGCACTCACCTGCCGTTGAATAAGCTAGGGTTTCGGATCTTGCTTGAAAGATGAGGAAGAAAAAGGGGGAGTCTGCAACTCTCTCTCTCTCTTTTGGTTTCTCTTGTTTTGCGTTTTCAAAATGACGAAGTGCAGGAATTTGAAAACTGCAGGCTTTTGTTATATAAACCCCCACGGTCACTGTTGTTGTTCCTTCTTAATCTCACGTTCACTACGTAGATGAATGGTGGAGACAATGCCATGCTGCCCCTTACTTACTCACGAGAAAGGCTTCATTTCAAGTCCCAGTCACAACATGACAACTGCTACTTCCTTCTCTTCCCCCACAAACATAGCTTTGGTAAAGTGATGGGGTCCACGGCTTGGCCAAATTCGCACAGATACTGCCTTCCATACCCACGATCAGTATGATTTTAAGTAGTGGCACCCACCACTTCAATGGCCTTCTCTCTCAAATGTGAATATCCAAATTCCCACACCACATGACGGGCCCGGTTCGGTTATTTTACAAAAAAACAAAAGGAAAAAGAGAAGAAAGTGATTTCCCATAGTATGGTGAACCCACTTTAGGTATGTTGCCCAAAACAAAAAAAAAAAAAAAAGTATTTTCCCACAATGGAGTAAACCCACTTTTGAGTATTCCTTTTCAAAAAAAAAAAAAAAGGGAAAAGGGGGTTTTTTCTTTCAAAAAACAATCCAAATTTCAAATTTACCTTGGGTTAAATATGATTTTGAGCCATCATCTCGAATTGTTTTGAATCGAAATCCACAAGCTAATCTTTTTCAAACTTCCATCTCATTTTAACTCATGTCAACCCAAGTCAAAACCTAACTTTTGACTTTTTGAAAATAAACCAAAAATCCATGAAAATCCAACCCTAGAGCCATTTCAAACCCAAATTTTGATTTTTCTTAAAAACCTCAAGGATTCATTAGGTGGGTATTCCCCATAGTCCTCACAGAAATGCCACTCTTGATATCTGTGACAAATAGGTCATGTGAAAATCAAATTAATTTTCAAAATCCAAAACCAAACTCATAAATTTTTGAAATTTCCCATACCTTAGGGATTTTTTTATGGGTTTTCCCCACAATTACCATGGAGATGCTACTTTTGATATTGTTCGTGAGTTCCAAGTGCAGAACCACTATGTAATAATAAAAACTAGTGAGACCAGGTCAATCTTCAGGGAGTAATGTATTTTAAGGTTCCTTTTTCAACTTGTGCCTACCCTAAATAAAAATCTAAAACTAGCATAATTTAAAAACTAACAAATGCAACCATTCCTACTTTGGAAAAACAAAATTTTAAACAATTACAATCCAAATAAATAAAAGTTCTTAAATTAGAAAACCTAAATCTAAAACTTACTAAAAAAACCTAAAGTTGCTGCAAAATAAAACACACATTTTGAACTTCCAATAAAATGAAGCTAAAATTAGAAACTTACTAAAACAAAAACTAAACAAAGTTAGAAACTAATTGAACAAAAGTTAAAAACTTTCCTGCGTTAGAATTTCCAAAGCTAGAAAACTTTCCAATTTAAAATCTTTAATTAAAACAAGCTTAGAAAGATATTTAAATGTTGGAAATTATCTAAAACAATAAAAGTCATAAAACTAGAAACAAAATTAAAATTAGAAAGTTAGTAAAATTAGTAATGCAATGCATACCATGAGATGCTGAAAAATTCTGTGTCTGAAAACTAGTATGCTAATGCAATTTTATGCAAAATTTGAACTATTCTACTGCATTTTAAATCTAAGTTTAATGGATTGAATTCAAACTATACTAATGTAGGAAACAAAAAAAAAAAAAAAAGAAGTGAAAAAGAATCTAAAATGAAAAAGTTATGAATGCATAAACATGATAATTTTGTAAAATTATGTGCAGAAATTCTAATCCAATTTGACTGATTGGTAAAGTTTATGCCTCTGGTTTACAAACCTCTTGAAAAACACTTTGATCTAAAATTCTGGGGAATGAAAGATCACATCCTAAACTTTAATTTTTTCAAGTTTCAAAGAAAAATATTATGATTCAATTGGTCTACCCACTTCAAACATTTTACCAAAAACTATTTCTGCAGTTTGCTGAAACTGTGTTGAATTATGTTGTTTGTGTGTCGAGTCTGAATTTTATCATTAGATTCAAATCTAAAAGCTTAATTTCCAGCAACTTAAATATGCACAAAGCCCCACGATATGAAAATACATGCAATGAACTCTAATCCAACTGTCAAACTATGCATGAAAAAAAAACATTAAAACATAAAGAACATTAAAAAAAACAAAAAATTTTAGAAATTTAAATGTAGTAATGACAAGAGTTTAAATGTAGTAGTGCATAAAAGTAAATGTAGTGGTGCTGAAAATTAAATGTTGTGAAATACTTGTAGTGAAGTTTTCTTCTTAAATTTTACTCTTAACTAGGTTTATCGTTACTTGAAGTATGATCTTAGTATCTTGGGTCGTCAATCCAAGCACAAAAACAAGAAACATAAACAAGGTATCGACACAAACTACAAGAAAAAGAAAAACAAGTGAGAAAAAGAACATGATGCTAGCATATATAGTCTTTCATAAGAAAGAAAAATAAAATCAAAGAGAATACATGCTAGGATGGAAAAGAAAACCTCTTCTAGTGAGCAACTCAAGTGTGTAGTGTGGCCTTAGGGCTAAGCCTCTTTGAGGAATATGATGAAAAGAGAGAGAGAGAGAGGGAGAAGATGAAGTGTAGAGATTTAGAGAAGAGCTCTTTCCATAAAGCATATGGGAGGCCAATGCCTTTAATTTATCGGAGTCGAGAACCCCTTGTTTCTCTTCATAAATCCTACTTTGTAACAAAGATCTCCTTAATTTGACAAGTCCTCTTTTTGGCCAACAAGTATTCTAAGTTTGAAATGAGATAAGATTCCTTCTCTTGTTGGAATTCTAAGTCTATCCACCTTTTTAGCTAACACTTGCCAAATAAAAGAAATATTTTACTATTTGGCTACTACATTTACTATATCCTCCCTATAGGGATCTTTGCACTAAGAACATCAATGCCTTGGCCAAAGGTATAATTGGGTCTCTACGTTCATGAAGTTTAGAAGCTCCAAAGGCACACTATAGTGGCACCATAACAACCTACTACACCAAAGTCAACCCTGTTGAGTATTATAAGGATAAAGTTGAGTAAAGCTAGACCTTTTCAAATCATATAATTGGAAATTGAGTAATTCATGTAATTCATTTCATTTGCAATTCATTAGACGTTTAATTCATTCTTACTCAATTCCATATCAATAGAAAAAATATATTAAGAAATGTTAAACCAAAATAAATTTATATGATGATCATTTCCAAATCAATTCAATAGTAGAAAGCAACTATAGCGATTCACTATGCTATGTATTTCAATTTAATGAAATCAAGGCGAATTACGAGCTAACCTTAATCTAGTCATTTATTGTTTCTAACAATGCATGATGATGTAGTTTTAAGTTATTTGATACATAGTTATCTTTATTTGGCATCACTTTTTGTAAGAGAGAGTGTATCAAAGTCCCTTAAACCAATACCCATGGGGAGGTGCTTAATGAATGGACAACATTATATGAATAAGCCTTAGCCCTCATGACACTTCATGTTAAGATATTTCCCATTGGACCAAATGATTAGGTTAAGAAACCCAAGGATTAGAGCCCTACAAGGTCTTTTCAAATGTCCCTAACTTTTCTAAATTCTCAGGGTTCTTACGGCATTGCCTTGTGTCTCCTTGGTTAGCCGTAAATGTCTTACGGCTTAGTCGTGGATATACCTCGGCTTAACTGTAGGATGTAGAATTTTCCCCCATTTTTGGCTTGGCCGTAAAGTGGCCTATAGCTTAGCTGTGATTGGCCTATGGCTTGTCCACGGCTTGGATATGGCTTAGCCATAACACATTTCATGGCTTAGCAGTGAGGTTAGCCGCAAAAGAAAATAAGAACTTGGGTCTCTAGAAAGCTAGCCATAATGTACTTATGGCTTAGCCGTAATGTACAGAATTGCTAAAGATGTTACAGTATAAAGTTCAGTTCATTACAAAACTTCTTCAACTTAGTTTCCACTATGGTTCCACTATGGTTTCCCTACTCCATTCAATCATTCTACATTTTTAAGTTCACATTTCATCATTACTTAAAATTTTGAAGAACTACTGATAGAAGGGTTGAAAAATAACAATTTCATTTATCATTCAATAGATTTACAAGAATCACAGTTTTACCAATATGCATTCAACATTAATTAGCTTATACTTGCCTTAGATTTGTGTGCAAATTACTGCTCTTTCTCCTGGCTCAACTTGAGAAGAAACACCTAATTCTTGACCATAAGATGACATGCATGTAATGGATGATGAGGAGGATGAGTGCATGCTTAAGCTAGGAGTCTCCTTAACTCAATCAACTCATAAATTTGTAAATGGGTAACGAAAAGAATTGCTAAATGGTTGTAGAGAGAGATGTGAACCACTGTTTTCTATTCCAAGAGGAAGGAAAGGTAGAGAAGAGGTGAGATGAGAGAGTAGGTGCTTGAAATCACACATGCAAGATCTATTTTGCTCACATTGATTAAAAGGAAGAAAATGGAAGAAGAAAAAGAAGAAGAGAGTGACTGTAGTTGTGAAAGGGAGAGAGTCAATGGAGGGGTTCTTTAGCCCTTTTTAAAACAAATTTTTACAGAATTATAGGGAAATCCTTAATTGTCAATTACATTCTTAGTTTAAGTCAAGTAAGGTCCAACTAATTCAAACAAAGTTGAATACATTCAGGTCCAACACAAAAGTTAATGAGCTCAACTAGATGAAAAAGATGATATTAATATGATGCATGTATAATGTAAAACCATGAAATTTAAAATTACGAAAAAGGTCTTTTATCTACCTAGTTAAGATTAAATTAACCCAAACTACCTATCCATGACAAGAACATCACCTATTAGACTCAATCGAACAAAATAACTAAATCTACCTAATTTGCAAGTAAAAGTCATAAACTAGAATAATTCTATATTAATTAGCTAATATCTTACTTAATTAATCGCTAAAGTTGCTTAATTGGGTTCAGTGTATTATAATTCAGGTAGAAAACAAGTTAACTGCCCGCAATACAAGAGAACATTGACTTAGAACATGCAACAAGTGGGTCACTATTTGAAATCCTACTTCCACAAATCCAAACCATATGAAATTTTGATGAACAATTCAAGATGCTCTTAACATTTGTCCCTTCTAATTTCAAATCAATCCGAAGTCATTTGGCCCTCAAACAACTAAAACAAAGGCCCACTTTCATAAAAAGTCAACATGGGAGTTGGCCAACTTTAGAAGGTCAAATAAGCTGAAATTTCTATGACACACTTGAAATAGTGTTAGAAGGCATCCCTTTAAGTTTCATGAAAATCGAACATCGTTTGGGCTCTAAACTGATGAAAATGGGTCGCATATGCAAAAACCCCAAAATTGGACCATCCATGGCCGTATGACCACGGCCATGGTCACAGACACATGTGAAGTAGTTCCCACCTACTTTTAGTGGTTTTATCCACTTTATTTTGAACTCCAACGTCCCATAACTCCCAAAACTACCTCTAAAATCTATAAAAAGTGGGCCTTGGCATCTGGGAGAGGGTTCCAACAAGTTCAAAGGATTCAAAGAGAGTCAAGCAAGTTCCAAGGGAATTGACCAAGCTTCTCAAGCACTTTAACCACTACAAGTCTACTTCTTCTTCTCCGTCTCACTAACTTAAGGTGAGAAAAGGTTTAGAGAAGGAGAATAAGCATGCATACCACTTAAAGAATATAAATACAAGGGTCATTAAGCATACAAAAGATGAAACCGGATTCCTTTGATTTTCTCACTTGGGAGGGTTTCAGGTCATCTTGGAAGTTGTGAATAAGCTTTTTAGGCTTCATTCTGCTCTTTGAAAATTATAGGTTCAGAATGACATAACTTTGGCTTCAGTTTGCTTGTATAAAGCACCATTTCCGGATTTGTATGAAAACAATTCGTAACCAAAAAGTGATGATTATCAAAAATTTTAGTCAATTGCATAGCCAAATTAAGAATCCTTCATGATCATTCAGCACTCCAAAAGTCGAAGAACATAAGTTCCAGCACTCTAAATGCATCACAGAAGAGAAACGGAGCAAAAATGATGACAAACAGTGGCCATTTCGGCCACTGTATGTCATGACCATGGGCTACGGTTACTCCCTCCCTGTCTTCTTTTTTATGCATTTTAAGTCCCTTTTCCATATATTTTCTAAGATTGATTGAGTTTGGATCACACCTGAGACTAGAGGGAGAGTTGTAAATTTTCAAAACTTTTAAACAACCTGCATCCCCATGGTCAGAGCATTTGAACCCATGTAAACAAAGGGAAATTAATAATGAATTGTAACTATTTTTCTATTCTTTTTAGCGTTTGAAATGTGTGAATGTTGGACCTGAATCCATTTCATTTCACATCACTGTTTGAGCATGATCATTGATCTTTTAGCATAATGTGAGCAACTTCTATAGACAAATCAGACTTCCTAACCCAAATAGCTCTTGTCTTGACCTTTGATTTCGACAATTGTTTCCACCATTGCTTATAATTTGGCAAATCATACAGCTTCTTGCAATGGGGACAATTGTGTTTGAACAGGACGTGACACATTCTTCTTTTTTGAACTACTCACCACATTATGAACGTGTGAAGCATGTGAAGTGGTGTGTGAAATATTTATAACAAAAATAATTGTACCGTTCGTCTTTGAAGTAGATGAATCATCATAGAAACCAAGACCACGCTTGTCATTAGGTTGCTATTGAACACACAAGATGTCTTCAAGATATTTTGAACTAGTATTCATCTTGTTCAGAGAAGGTTTTGTGGAATCCAACTCAAAAATGCAATCTTTAGTTTGTAGCCAAGTCTTCTTTTTTAGCCTTAACAGTCTTGAAGTCTGTTTTAAAGGTTTTAAACTCTTGCTCAAACTTTTTAAAATCATCTCTTAGTAAACAATATTTGTGACCCTTAGTAGTTAACTATCAGCTGTGCAATTCTTCTGTCTTTCCAAGAGATGAACCTTTGATTTGGCATCCTCTAACTCTCTCTTAACAGATAAAATATTATTTTTTTGCTTTAGAGTATCTTTTTTAAATAACCTGCTCATCACTATAGACTTTCTAACAAAATTCCTTATTTTGCTTCGCAAGCATTTTCTTCACCTAAAAGTCCATATCAACATTCTCTTTAGTAGGACTATCATTAGACATAGTGGATCTAGCTATAAACACCATAAACTTGCCATCCAAAATATCTTTAACATCAGATTCAGGATCTTTTTCTTCTTTTGAAGAATCATCATCCTAAGTTTTCAGAGCTTTGTGCTTAGGATTCATTTTCCTACTAGGACAGTCATTGGCATAATGACCATAAGCTTGATAATCAAAACACTTATCTTTGTTAAAGTCGCCTTTTTTTTCAGACTTCGATCCCTTCCACTTAGCATTTTTAGCCTTTAGGAGTTTTTGAAACTGATTCATCAACTCAGTTATATCATCATCAAAATCTGAATTAGTCCCAATTTCTTTTTCAGGTTTCTTCACTAATTCTCTAACAGCTTTAAAAGCCAAACCATTATTTTTCATTGATTTTCTTTTATTTAAACAGTTTTCTTAGAAAGTCTAAAGATTTCCAACCAATTAATTCACAGTGACGGTTTCTAAATTCTTATTCTTCAATAACATCCACCTTTAAATTGAACTTTAAAGTAAAATACCTCAAAATCTTGTTGATAATTTTACTTTCAGAGATTTCTTTACCCAAATTGAAAATAGAATTGACGATGTCATTCTACCTAACATAGAACTAATTGAAGGTCTCATCTTTTTCCACTACCACAGTTTCAAAGGATTTATTTAACCTGTGTAACGTTCATTGCTTGACAATATTAGTATCCTCATATACATTTGCAAAACATCCCATGTTTCTTTTACAGTTTTACACGTGGAAATCTGACAAAAATCATTAGTAAACACTCCATTATAAATACCATTCATGGTTTTTTTATTGCAGTTAGAGGCATGCTTTCTTTGTTAGTCCATTTGGCTTTGGGTTTAGCAACTATTTGCTCATTAGTAGTAATTGTGGGTTTTGAATAATCATCCTCAATAATATCCCACATATCATCATTAATGGACTTAAGGAATCCAATCATCATTTGCTTCCAATAAGCATAATTTAAGCCATCAAACAATGGAGGCTTAATAATGGATGTGCCTTCTTGATTAAGCACCATTCAAGATATCTCTTAGGATTAAACACAACAAAGTAGTGCAACCTTCTGTGATACCACTTGAAAGTTTTAAGAGAGCTTCTAGAATGGATTAGTGCAATCAATCTCAATATTATGTATGCCAACATTTAACTATGCAATGAAAATAAATCAAACAAAAGCATACACCACAAGAAAACACAATTTTTACATGGAAACCCAAATCAAGAGAACACCACAACCGAAAATCAAGCACAAGGAATCATACCACAGTTACAATAGATATGTACTCACAACCCTTATCCAGCTCTCACGCGACCTAAGGACTTGTGATTCTCCTTACAGAGCACCCCGTTACAACGACTCCCTACCATCCTCTATTACAGATCCAGTCATCTAGACTCCTTCTAGATGTTGTGGTTAACTCCTTAAAATAATCTTCTATGCTCTAAGATGTAGAAGAAAAAGATCTCTCTAGAGTAAAACTTCAGCCCTTCAACTCTCTAATGAAAAACTCTAGAGGAGATGATCTCCAATAAGAAATCTGTAATTAGAACTATAAGATCTGTGTTCCAAACTTAAGGTTGATAGAGAACCCCTTTTTACAGCCCCAAATTTGTACTTCATAAGTATATACCAACAACAAGAAGCATCGTCTTCTAGTTCACAAGCAATAACCTCTATGACAAATATTTTTCTGAACCAAGTGTTGAGCCAACTTATTTAAAACCAAACATTGAACTAAGCATTCAATTCATTGTTCCCAAAGTAAACTTGATTCGTAAGAAGATCAAAATGAACTCAGCATTGGTAGTCCTGCTGTACCTTAGGAAGTTGTCCAACTTCAGGATAACCTCCCTGATTCAGAAGAAAAAATGCCATTGGCACCTGCTTTGGTAGTCATTAATGCTTCTGCTGATGAAGTTCCAACGTCTCAAACTGCTTCTGACAATGCAAATCAAGAGGCAGGTTTTGAAGAAATCAGCCAACTCTTTACTGAACCGGAAGAAGTTAATGGCATAAGAAGAGATACTCATCCAGAGGTTGACTGAATCAATATGGTCAATGACAACACTCGTTCCAGTTGCAATTATAGAGTCAACTATAATAGAGCTTCTTCTTCTTCTTATATAAACCCTTCCAGGAATAATGTATATGTAACTTCTTCAAATGCAAATGCTCTTGAAAAGCCACTAGAGCCATTCACGTATGATGTTATTAAACACCTTAAACACATACCTACACGACTTCATATTTTTGATCTTTTGCAAATGTCTGAGGAGACTTGTAATAACTTCATATGAGCTTTATAGACTTTAAATGCAACCAATCAAACTCATGTGGTGCAACTTCATCAGATAGAGAAAAACTATGTAAAAACAAAGTCTAAGATGCCTTAGAAGCACTGTATGGAATGTCTCTCCATTCACAATGCTTCCAAGCCACCATTTCCTTCGCCAAAGATGATTTTCTCTTAGGCAACATGAAGGACACAAGGCCGCTCCATTTCATGGCCTATATCAAAGACATACCTACTCAAAAAGTTTAGGTTGACCCAGGATCGGCTCTAAACCTAATCACAATTACAACTTTTTAGGAACTTGGCATCCTGATGAGCAAGCTATCTACTACCAAAACTTAGGTCCAAGGCTATATGGAGAAGTCCAGGATCTGATTGACAAAATTCGGATTCAGTTCCAGCTGGCTGATCTAACTTCAGAAGCCACTCTATATGTGGTAAAGATGGGTGCTTGCTACAACATCCTTTTAGGAAGGCAATGGCTTCATGATTACTCCATAGTATCTTTTACTCTTCATCAATGCCTCAAATACATTGATGAAGAAGGTAAAGTGCATCGCGTCTTTACAAATGAAAGGCCATTCAAAGGCAAGGAAGTCTACTTCACTTACATAGCCATGTATCAAGAAAGACCTATAAAGTTTAAACCAAATGCAAACAGCTCGCCCGTGAATGATAATCCTATAGAACCTTTCACTATCACAACTAGAAAAGATAACTTATCTAGGGTTAAGTAACAAAATTTAAGCATGCCAAGAAGTTAGAATCTACAAAGAAGCCAGCAGTCAAATTTGTGGATACCAAAGCTCCTTTAATGATCAAGGTCAAATTTGAAATCAAACAATCGGATCAACCTTTAGTCGTATCCACAAAACCATCAAGGACAAAGCAAATAGCCATTGTTATTCATATAAGGAAGCCATATAGTCCAACTATGTATATAACACCTGCTCAAAATCTAGCAATGTCACGAGGAATGGCAAACCACTTGTTGTAAGGCAATGAAGGTTCTCATATTCAAAAAATGTGATTTCCTTAGTTAGTAACTTAGATTCTGACCAAGAAAGTAATGATATACCTCCCTCAATTAGAGGAATGTCACCAATGAGGCCTGATCTCCTGTCACTTTTAGTCAACTCATGCTGACATCACAACATAGGGGTGAGTCATCTTACAGATATTTCAATAGAAAGATTCATTTAGATGAAAGATGCGAGAATCCTGCACACTACTCAGCAAGGATTCATCTATGCTAGATAGGTTTACTGATGAGTCCTTAAAAATACATATTTTTATACACATTTTGACCCAATTTAAGGACTTATTAACTTAACAGAGCCTCATTTAGTGTGATATCATGGTTTCAAGCATTTTAAATTCATTGTAGTGCATTCCTGCATAATTTGTTTAAAAATCATACTTTTTGCATGCATTCATAAACTTGCTATTTTTGGAAAGTTTATTCTTGGAAAGTTTCATGAAAATAATTTTTCTCATAAAATAAATTGAGTTTTAATTGTCATTAGTTCATTCATATATAATCATGAAAAATGGTGTGCATTTTCATTATCATTTCATGAGAGATGGGCCAACAGTCATGCATTTGTGATCTAGGGGTAAAATTATATTTTCACATGAATTCACATTTGTTTTGTAGGAAATTGATTATATAGGTCCCATTTGTAAAGAATTGAAGAAAGGAATTGATTTTCAAGAGAAAGGAGAGAAAAATTGAAGAGAAAAAGAAATTGGAAGAAAATTGCAAAAAGTTGGCTTCATGGTCCCACACACACATGCACATGTATGGGGTATACATGTAAAACATCCAAGATGGGGTTCATTTATTTGTTGCACATTTTTAAGAGATTTTGAAGAGAATTTGAAGAATATCTCATCAAAGATGGACAAGGAAAGCCACATAAGAGTTCTTTTTGGAGAAGGAGAATATTTAATTGAAAAAAAATAAAAAAATATCCAAGCTAGTTATTCCACATCCAAAAGAGGATTTTGGATCAGATTTTGGTTGAAAAATAAAAGGAAAAAAATCAAGGGAGAATTATCTAGAAGATCTCTTCAAGTTTGGAGCCAACAAGGAGAACTTTCCAAAAAAGGAAAATTGACGATGCAAAGAGATAAAAGGAGAAGTTCTACACCTCATGTAGGCCAAGTTTAATTCCAAGAGAGGGTTCTTATCCCTATTTCATCTCTCAAAAGATCTCAATGCAAGGTGGCACATACAAGAAAGGAAAGAAGCATCAAAGAGGGACTTCCAATCAAAGCAAGCAAGGAAAGAAAATAAAAATAAAAAGAAAAAAAATCCCAAAAGATATTGCACGCCCAAAGCATTGTATGGAACCCTTTTTCTTTCATTTTTTAATTAATTTTAAGATTATAAAGTTTGAGAAGGAGTAGGACTTGAAAAAAAAATAAATAGGGTACCCCTCTTCCATATTCTTCATGGAAGAATTACCCACCTCCCACTTCTAAATTTCTATACTCCACCTTTCGCTCTCTTGTCTCTCAATCTTAAGTCATCAAGGAGGCTTAGCCCTTAAAGCCACACCACCAACCTTGAAGTGTCAACTAGAAGGGGGAATTCTCATCCATCCTAGTACGTAATTGTTTGCTTTTTATTTCCAATCTTTTGTAAAACAATTTCATGCTAGTAAAATTTTTTTCTTTTCAATTGTTCTTATCTTTGATTTTGTGGTGTTTATAATTTTAATCTTATTTGTGATTGGGTTAATTTTCATTCTTGTTTAAATATTGGGATAGAATTGGAATCACAATTAGTAACCCATCTTAGTAACCTTTTCAATATACTTTGTCTCTTTGGATACATTGTGTGTTTGGAGGTAATGCAAGATGGAGTTAAAGAGGTTTGAGTGAAAGAAGATTAGAGGCCAATTTTGAAATTTATTTCTACATGGAATGGAAATTTGTTATTCTCACTTATATTAATGACCCAGATGAAGAAGAAGACCCTAGGACAACACTTCTAATCTTGTTGAACCCAAATTGAGATAAGAAATTGAAAGAACAATCTACTGCCTTTGATTTCCATTGTTTACTGCCTTTGACTTCTTGTTATTACCGCCTTTGACTTCTTGCACTTTCATTTTATTTCCTGCACTTTTGTTATTTTTCTTGTTCATGTTGATTTTAAGTTTTGTTTTTGCATAGTTTGATGGTTGGATTAGAGTTCATTGCATGTATTTTCATATCATAAGATTTTGTATATATTTAAGTTGATAAAAATTAAGCCTTCAGATCTGAATCTAATGATAAAATTCGGACTAAAAAACAAACAGCATTAAATATCTAAAATTTTGAAAAATGTATATATGTATGTATGTGAAAAGCAAGTTTTGGTAATCTTCTTATAGGTTTTCTCCTTTAGAAAATGCCAAATTTCTTTTTACTTCCTTCCAAAAGTATGAAAATTCTAGATTTCTATTTATCTTCAAATCGCTTTAATTCTTTTGAAAACTTTTTTTTCCAAAATGAAAAATAAATACCAACAAAAAAAAAATAAAGGTTCTATTTTTTTTTGTTTTTTAAAAAAACTAAATCATTAAAAACTGACTAAAATGATAAAAGTGATAGAAATATCAAAAAAATTTTGTTCTAAAATTGGACAAGCATGCTTGTTCCCACCCTCCAACCTAAGATGAACATCGTCCTCGATGTTTATACATGCAATGCAGAACTGTAAAAATAACATGAGGAAACATAAATGAAAAGGAGGGTAGCGAGAAAAAGTCACCTAAAGATGTGTCTGAGCTGCTCCCTGTCCAAGGTTAGACAAATAGAAAAACAAGAAAACAATACAAGAAACTACTCTAAAAGAAATTATCTGCTCTAAAAAGAAAAGAAACAAAAACCTACACTACTGGATTCGAAATCATGAGTCCACCTGGATCCCAAATGAAATTTTCCTTCACACCATTTACAAGAAGCATAGAAAGAGATGAAACCATGTGGGTAGTGGGCTCAATGAATATGAGGATTGCATGTTCTTCCACACTCTGTGAAAAAGGGACCACAAAGAAAATTTCTTCCTCTTTTCTTAAAAATGGATTTATGAAAGATAGGAGAGGATGCAATGAACAACTGGGTGGCCCTAGGTCCTCCCATTCCACAAATTTCATTAGTTCAATTTTAGCATTTCGTTTAGATATGGGCTCAAAGGATTCCAAATTGTCAGACTTGGGTGTCTGAATGGGACGACTATTCTTCAATTCTGCAAGTTTTTCTGAAAAAAATTAAGGGCCAAGAAATGAGAGGGCAATTTCTTTAAGGGTTGGGTCATCAGATTTCATGAAGAAGTCAGTACATGATTCTAAAGATTCCAGATTATCTAACTCAGAAATCTGAAAAATGGGGTCATCCTCCCAATTGTAATCTTCCTTTTAGGGCTCAGTAGGTTCATTTGCAGTTTCCTCAATTATAGAAACATCAAATTTGTTAAAGACTACAATGCCAAATTCATCAGAGGACTCTGAATCATAGAAAGGATTTATATAAAAGGGCATAGATTCCTCTTTAATGAAGTGGAATGGTCGATATTGAGGAAAAGTGGGGCACACAGGCTTATGTGATTCATCAATTGGTTTATGCATCACACCATTATCCATGTACTCATGTACACCCTTGGATATCTACTGTGTGTTTGTGTGATCCATATCTATGAGATTTTTAATGAATGTAGGATCATCTTTAATTCCAAGAGTGGCATTTCATTTTTTCATTTCAAGCTCTGTTTGATTAATCGAAGTCATTAGGCTTTTCACGCATTGTTCATTTCTTTTGTATGGTTTGCATGGTATTTTGTGTGAACTCAACCAATTTGGCTAAAGTATCCTCCAAAGAGTTTTTCAGGGTTGGTGGTATGACCATTCAAGCAGAGAGGGATTATGTGGTGCATATGACCAGGGAGAAGAAGGGGGTACATATGATGTATCCTGTGAAGGATAGTCATACGACCCATCCTGAATAAATTCTTGGGGATAAGAGACATGATCCATGTTGGGCCCATTTTGCCAACTGACCACTAATTGATCATCCCAATTTGGATTACACATGTTACCCATTTCTTTGTGGTAATGCCATTGATTTGAATTTGATTCAGCTCGCCATGGAAATCCCACATCCGTATCAGAATGAGTGATTGGTTGTGTGGGGTGTGGGTAATCATGCAAGACCCTTATTAGTTGATCATCTGACCTAATCATTCTATTAAACTTTTCCACAAATTCCTCATTATAACAATGATCATAGTGATTGGCCCATTCCCACTCATAAGATCCAGCTCGACAATTTCTTTGATGTAACTTTGCAATTCTTTCTTGTTCACACAAGGCACGCCAGGACTTCGGGGGCCATCAACATTGATTCCATTCTCATTGATTTGCCCATTGTTAAGTTCCCTCATGTTTATGGATTCCCACCAATCCATTTTTGGAATCACTTTTTTTTTTTTTTGAATTTCTGAAAAATGATAAAAACCTAAGTTATACAAAAAACATCTAAGTAACTCCTTCAGGTTGAAAAGTTTCCTATAGTTCTCCAATCTGGTCCTATGAAACCAACTCGGCCAGGTTAGTCACCAAGAAGTGGTAGAGCCACAGATGGACCCGTTTGAAGGACCAGTTTCCTGAACAGACAAGCTATCGCGCACTAAAAGGGCAAAGGCTTTCTTAAACACCGAGAAGATTAAGGACAATGATTAGATCACTTTTGGTGTACTTTTTTCCAGAAGAAGTTTTGATAAGTTGAAAACAGAAACCTTTTCCAATTTTAGAAAGTTTCTAAAAATCAAAGTGATCTCAACTTTCTAACATTCCATGCACTTTCCTATTCCAATTAAGGTTGCTCATCATTCCATGCATGTTCTCTTATTTCTAGAAAGATGCCAAAATTAAACCACACTTACAAAGCAATGTAAATAAGGAAAGTTAAAAAAGTTACCTTCAATGGTGCTCCCCGGCAACGGCGCCAAAAACTTGATCGTGAGTTCCAAGTGCAAAACCGTGATGTAGTAATATCCCGGTAAGTACGAGGTCGAATCCATAGGGAGCTATGTATTTTAAGGTTTCTTTTCCAACTTATACCTATCCAAAATAAAATTCTAAAACTGGCGTAGTTTAAAATCTAACAAAGACAAGCATCCTACTTGCCAAAATCAAATTAATTACAACCAATTGAAAAGAAAAAAAAACTTTCCTAAGTCTAGAAAACCTAAATGTAAAAATTCCTAAAATAAAACTAAAATTGCTGCAAAACTAAAACACAAGTTAGAACTTCCAAAAAAAAAAAACTAAATCTAAAATTAAAATTAACTAAACTAAACAATGTTGGAAACAAAATAAACAAAAGTTAGAAACTTTCCTATGTTAGAATTTCCAAAACTAGAAAACTTTCCAATTTAAAATCTTCAATTAAAAAAAGTTTAGAAAGATATTTTAATTATGAAAATTATCTAAAACAATAAAAAACATAACACTAGAAATAAATTTAAAATTAGAAAGTTAGTAAAATTAGTAATGCAATGCACGCTATGAGATGCTGAAAAATTCTAAGTCTGAAAAACTAGTATGCTGATGCTAATTTTATGCATGATTTGAATTATTCTAATACATCCTAAATCTAAATTTAATAGCTAAAAATTATGCCCTATTGATGCAAGAAATTAAAAAAAAAAAAGTGAAAAAGGATCTAAAACGAAAAAGTTATGAATGCCTGAACATGACAACTTTGTAAAATTCTGTACAGAAATTCTGACTCGAGTTTGACTGATTGGCAAAGTTTAAGCCTCTGGTTCACAAACCTTCCGAAACTATTTTAATCTGAAATTCTAGGGAATGAAAGACCACATCCTAAACTTTAATTTTCCCAACTTTCATAGAAAAATATTGTGATTGGACTGGTCTACCCACTTCGAACTTTTTGTCAAAAACTTTTTTTGCTGTTTGCAGAAATTGTTAAGTTATGCTGTTTGTAATGAGTCCAAATTTTATCATTAGATTCAGATCTGAAGGCTTAATTTTTATCAACTTAAATATGCACAAAATCTTATGATATGAAAATACATGCAATGAACTCTAATCCAACCATCAAACTATGCAAAAACAAAACTTAAAATCAACATGAACAAGAAAAATAATAAAAGTGCAGGAAATAAAATAAAAGTGCAAGAGTCAAAGGCGGTAATAATAGGAAGGCGAGGGCGGTAGATTGTTCTTTCAATTTCTTACCTCAATTTGGGCTCAACAATATTAGAAGTGTTGTCCTAGGGTCTTATTCTTCATCTTGGGTCATCAATCCAAGTGAGAATAACAAATTTCCATTCCATGTAGAAATAAATTTCAGAATTGGCCTCTAATCTTTTTTCACTCAAACCTCTTTAACTCTATCTTGCATTACCTCCAAACATACAATGTATCCAAAGAGACAAAGTATATTGAAAAGGTTACTAAGATGGGTTATTAATTGTGATTCCAATTCTATCCCAATATTTAAACAAGAATGAAACTTAACTCAATCACAAACAAGACTAAAATTATAAACACCACAAAATCAAAGATAAGAACAATTGAAAAGAAAAAAATTTTACTAGCATGAAATTGTTTTACAAAAGATTGGAAATAAAAAGCAAACAATTACATACTAGGATAGATGAGAAATCCTCCTTCTAGTTGACACTTCAAGGTTGGTAGTGTGGCTTTAAGGGCTAAGCCTCCTTAGTGACTTAGGATGGAGAGACAAAAGAGGGAAAGGTGGAGTATAAAACTTTAGAGGTGGGAGGTAGGTAATTCTTCCATGAAGAATGTGGGAGAGGGGTACCCTATTTATATTTTTTCAAGTCTCACTCCTTCTCAAACTTTATAATCTTAAAAATAATTAAAAAAATGAAAGAAAAAGGGTTCCATACAATGCTTTGGACATGCAATATCTTTTGAGATTTTTTCTCTTTTTATTTTTCTTTTCTTTCCTTGCTTGCTTTGATTGGAAGTCCCTCTTGGATGCTTCTTTCCTTTCTTGTATGTGCCACTTTGCATTGAGATCTTTTAAGAGATGAAATAGGGATAAGAATCCTCTCTTGGAATCAAACTTAGCCCACATGAGGTGTAGAACTTCCCCTTTTATCTCTTTGCATTGTCAACTTTCCTTTTTTGGAAAGTTCTCCTTATTGGCTCCAAACTTGAAGAGATTTTCTAAATAATTCTCCCTTGGTTTTTTCCTTTAGTTTTTCAACCAAAATCTGATCCAAAATCCTCTTTTGGACGTGGAATAGCTAGCTTGGATATTTTTTTTATTTTTTTTCAATTAAATCTTCTCCTTCTCCAAAAAAAACTCCTATGTTGCTTTCCTTGTCCATCTTTGATGAGATATTCTTCAAATTCTCTTCAAAATCTTTTGAAAATGTGCAACAAATAAATGGACCCTATCTTGGATGTTTTACATGTGTACCCTACACATGTGCATGTGTATGTGGGACCATGAAGCTAACTTTTTGCAATTTTCTTCCAATTTCTTTTTCTCTTCAATATTTCTCTCCTTTCCCTTGAAAATCAATTCCTTGCCTCAATTCTTTACAAATGGGACCCATATAATCAATTTCCTACAAAACAAATGTGAATTCATGTGAAAAGATAATTTTACCCCTAGATCACAAATGCATGGCTATGGGCCCATCTCTCATGAAATGATAATGAAAATGCACACCATTTTTCATGATTATATGTGAATGAACTAATGACGATTAAAACTCAATTTGTTTTATGAGAAAAATTATTTTCACGAAACTTTCCAAAAATAGACTTTTCAAAAATAGCAAGTTTATGAATGTATGCAAAAAGTGTGATTTTTAAAAAAATTATGTAGGAATGCACTATAATGAATTTAAAATGCTTGAAATCATGATATCACACTAAATGAGGCTCTTTCAAGTTAATAAGTCCTTAAAATGGGTCAAAATTTGTATAAAAATATGTATTTTTAAAGACTTATCATTTGCGACTGGCCCTTCGCAACTTAACAATGGCAATGGAGTTTCAAACCTTCAATGAGATGTCTCAAATTGTTTTATCCATCAAAGTGGCACTTTATTGTTTGATCAGAAGTTCTAGATAGATGCGTCTAGTGCATGTTCTCTCAGTGGTCAAAGATTCAACTTCTGATTGAGATTCTAAGGATGCTGAGAAGATGGACACTCAAGGTACTCTATTCTCGATCGAGATCCTCTACTCTTGTCGTGGCCTACTCCATCCCAAATTTATGATTTGGAGGTTCTTGCTTCTTCTTACCTCCATCCAAGCAACATAATTACTCAATAATTTTCCATCGAGCTAAAGATGCTTCTGCTTCATATCCTATTGACAAGATCACCAATGATGGGAGAATAAGGCTTGACATCTACAACTTTGTGGTTTACAACATGATGTAGAACATGGGGTACAATCTTATGAAGCCTACAACCCTTGGGATGAGTGCAAATGACGCTCAAGTTCCTTTTGATGTCTTCACCCCATAAATGAAAGATGATCTCCAAAAAGGATGCAAAATTGAACAGCCGTGACATTACATAAGATACATTCCTTACAGTAGTGTTCCTAAGCTGAATTAAGATTTTAGAGCAAGATCTGTGGTCTTCACCGAGGGATATGATTCTGATTACTCTCAAGAGACTATTGTCTTCCAAGATCCTGCTGATTGACTTACTCTCAGCATCCTGAGGGGGCAAGTGATGATGATGACAAAATGTTATAGATCACTAAATATTGGCCACCTAAACTAAATGAAGAAATAGATCCATCTCAACACACTCATTGGAAATGTCTAGCCCTTAATGTAAAAGCTAAAGAGCCTAAAAAACTAAATCCATGGAAATAGATTAGGCCTTGTCTTAAACCCCCAAACGAAACCTCAGAAGGTTTCGTGGAGTTGGAAGCTTCCAAAAATACTGTGGAACAGCCTCCTCCAGAACCTCCAACTGAGGACCAAGCACAAGAAATATATTTGGAAACTCCATAAAATCCTCATCCTACCTTTGTAAGCTCTCAAATCAAAGGAAAAAAACTTAATGTGTATGTGAGTTTTTTGCGAGCGTTCATAAATTGCTTTACATGGACCTATGCAGAAGTGCTGGGTCTAGATTCATAAGTTTCCATGTACAAATTGAACATAGCAAACGAAGCTAAACCCTTAAAGCAATATCAAAGAAGGACGAAACCATAAATCATGGATAAAATAGAAAAAATAAGTCTAGAAACTCAGATATGTTCACTTTATCTCTGAGGAATAGCATCCCGACTAGTTGGTTAACATAGTGCCAGTCTCCCAGAAGAATGGGTAAATTAGAGTCTACATTGATTTCAGAGAAAAAGCCTGTCCCAAAGATGAAATTTTTTTCAGCTATACCAGAAATCATGATTAAAACTACTTTCAGATTTGAAAGAACTACAATCAAATCAAGATGCATAAGGAGGACAAGAAGCGCACATCCTTCCAAACCCCCTTTGGTATATATTGTTACACTGTCATGCCCTTTGGCCTCAAGAATGCTGGAACCACGTATCAAAAAGGGTGATAATGAAATCTTCAAAGATATGTAGCACAAGTCTATTGAATGATATGTCCATGACTTGGCAGTCAAAAGAAATAGAAGTTAGACCATCTAGCTAATCTTCACAAAGTCTTTGAAAGGTTACGAAAGTTCAACCTCCGAATGAACCCTCTGAAGTGTTTCTTTGGAGTTTCCTCTAGGAAATTCCTAGGATTTGTGGTTCGAAAAGGTGGCATCGAACTGGATCCAGTTAAAGTCAAACCTATATTGGAGATACTTTCTTTGAAAATCTTAAATAATTCAAGGGATTGCAAGGCAGACTCGCCTACATCCATAGCTCATCTCAAATTTATTTGGGAAGTGCAAAGCCTTCTCCACACTCATGAAGAAACGAGCAGACTTTGTGTGGGACAAAACTGACAAAGATGCCTTTTAAAATATCAAATGGTATCTCACAAACCCACCAGTTTTTTCAGCTTCGATCTAGATAAATATTTCATCCTCCACATTCGAGCTCTTGATCACTCCTTAGGGCATTGTTAGCTCAAAAGAATGACGAGGGTAAGGAGGTGGCTTTTTATTATTTGTCAAGGATGCTAGTTGGTGTCAAACATAATTGTCATCCAGTAGAGAATGCCTTATATTGATGTTCGCAATACAAAAACTACGTCATTACATTCTTTCCAATTTAGTATACTTGGTTTCCAATATCAACCCACTGAAGACACTTGTGACAAAAGCTGAAGCATTGAGTGAGCATCTAGCCAAATGATCTACTCTTTTCTCTCAGTACGACATCAGATACACTCCTGCAAAGACAGTAGAAAGATAGGCTCTCACTGACTTTCTAACAGAATATCCACTCTCGGAAGATTCTGAATTCAAAGTCAATCATCCTGATGAGCCAATCTTCTTTATTGAACAAATATAGAAACCCACCATTGATCTAGACTTACATTATATCATGCATTTTAATGGAACTTTCAGAACAAATGAGCTAGTTTCGAGGTTGGAATAATTTTCTGCAACCTAAAAAGATTCTATGCCCCTCATTTCTTCTCATTAATTAAGCCATGTTCAAATAATGTGGCGAAATATGCGGCATTGATTATGGGTCTCGAGCTAGCCTTGAAATCAGGCATTAATATGCTTAAAGTCTATGAAGATTCACAACTTGTAATCAAACAAATAAATCCTAAATAGGAAGTGAAGAAACCAGATTTGCTTCCCTTTTTCAATGAAACTTGTGAACTCAAGAAAAGATTCATGTTGATTGAATTTCACCATTTACCAAAACATCAAAATGTCAAGGTAGATGCATTCGTAAGATTGGCAACATCAATGTTGATCCCTGAAATGACAAATGTCATTAGAATTAGTCGAAAGAAGGCTTCTACCCCCCACTTGACACCCATAAAGCAGTAGCAAATTACTTCGACCTGATTAAGAATTGGATTTCATCTTTCCAAAACTTACTTAGAGATTGGAAAGACTCATTCATTGATTACATTCTCCATGGAGTCTTGCCAAAGAATGCAAAGTACAGAACTACTATTAAAAAACGAACTGTAAAATTTCACTTTAATTTGCCTTCAAAGACTCTTTACCAAAAATCTTGTGATGGAGTTCTTCTCCGTTTTTTTTCACCAAAAGAAGTAAATCAAATACTCAAAGAAGTTCACTCGAGCCTATGCAGTGCTTACTAGGCTGGACCAAAGCTTCATGATCAGATTTGAAGGTTAGGTTACCATTGGCCTACCATGGTGTCTGACACCGTCAGTTTTGCAAAAAAAAGTAATGAATGCTAAATCCATGGTGATTTCATCCATCAATCACCTAAATATTTGCATCTTATTGTCACAACCCGAGCCCAGGGACCGGGGGTCAGAGAAAATCTAACCAATGACACACGTACTCCCGTGCATGCACACCTGGACCTCGTCCAAGCATACACACACAAGGGATCATTCACACGTGCAAACAACTGTACGCGGAAGCTGTACGTATCAAGGCATACCACAATATACCAAAAGACATAGGAGATTACAAACGATCATAAACTGATAACAATAACAATAACAAAATACAGGAACGTATGTTACGGAAGAGGGCTCCCAAAAATCAAAATACAATATACAGGTATCACTCGAAGCCCTTAGTGCAATTACAGAAAAATCCCCTCAATAGACTCCAACACAAGGAATGGGGAAAACCAAAATGATGCAAACCGTACTCTGGAGGATGGATCAAGTCCACTCCTCTAGGCCGGAGGGGGCCTCGCGAGCCTCTCCTGCAGTCGGGTCGACCGACGCAGGATCGGAAGAGGGATCTGAGCCTGCAACACACAAGACAAACGTATAAGTACAACGACTTAGCAAAGTATAAGCCAACAAGAAGATAACACGAATTGTGTCTAAAACTGAAGAATACCGAACAATAGTCATAATGCAATATCCATAGAAATTTTGTCTGTATACTAAACAATTATGCAAATGAATAAGCATGCTATCAGAATCATAAACAGGTAATAATCAAGTGGCTACTACATTGGCCATTTTCTCCCTTACGAGAGCAATCAGGATGAGAACACCAGCGACCGGGCCAGGGTACGCATGGGTCTCTAGTTCCCGGGGTCCGGAGTCCCAGGACAATCACACTCTGCAGAGGCAAACACTTAAACTAAACCAAAGTTAACCCCGTCGGGTATCCTAAGGCTGAGGCTCAGTAGTGCCAAGACCAATCACAATCAATCGGATGATGCACCTCAATCAATCAATCAATCACTCATCACTTACAGATCTCACATATCATGCTGAACAACAATAGGAAGTGCATCGCATATACGGACTGAATGTACATAAGCAATTACAAGAAGTGCTGACAATGAATATCAATCACAATCACTGACTCATGACTGATGCAAGTACTCCAATGAAACAATGATAACACTGATACCAATATAACAATAGAATGGTTCCGCCCGGGCTTCGCTCTGGGGTTGCTGCATGTCCCACAGAATCGAGAGGTCCAGCGCAGAACACATAAGAGGGCATAACCGTAATCAATATGCTGTACACATCATGATACCTTTACGAATCAAGGTCAATTACAAGCCAATCCTATACTAATTATCCAGTGTCTCTAACCGAGCATGTTGATGTAGTTTTAAGTTGTCCGATGCACTATTGTCTAGTGTTGCAGTGTCAGGAGTGTGCACCGAAGTCCCTTAAACCAACACCCATGGGGAGGTGCTAAACAGCTGGATACAAGCATGAATGATTCACAGCCCTTGAGATCATTCATGTCATTCAAACATTCCATTGGGCATGTCCAGGTTCGCTACATTCTAACATGAAAGTCATATACGGTCTTTTACTTAAACCTAGTCCCTTTTCATTCAATTCTCAGGGTCTCACGATGTAGCCGTAGGTAACCTTACGGCTTAGCCGTGGCATCTTACGGCTTAGCCGTAATATGCACTGCGGCTGAGCTGAGGTTCCCCAAATATCCCTTCGGATTTACGGCTTAACCGTATTTTGCTCTACGGCTCAGCCGTATCTTGGTCCACGGCTTAGCCGTAAGACAATGTACGGCTTAGATCAGGCTGGGCCGTAGAAGAATGTCAAATTGCCAACATCCAGTTATTTTCAGCTAACAGTCTGTACTGTTCTACGGTTTGGTTTACGGTTGGGTCTCGGCTTAGCCGTAAGCCATTTTACGGCTTAGCCGTAGCACATTTCACGGCTTAGCCGTGAGTGCACGGACTCATTTTTCTGAACTTGTTACAGTCACACAGAAAGTGCACAAAACAGCTGGAAACCGGAAGAAAACAGCAAAATGAGCTGAATAGAGCTGTCTAATACGGAGAAACACAATGAAACATAAAAACAAGACGATCAAATCACTATCAATCGATGTTCATACAACTTGGGCTTATACTTGCCTCACGGACGAAATCCACACGCTGATTGGCTCAGTCCACCGGGAACACACGCACAAACGAGCTCCTTTCTTCCTCCCTCAAGCACAGAAACAGAAAGGAGAAGGAGAGAAAGAGAGCTGTCGAGAGAGAGAGACAAACAGAGAGCGAGAGAGACGATCGAGAGAGAGACAGGGAGTTGGTGGGATTTTTATATACTTAATTTGAGTCTAAATTACATTTAAGGCCAAATAGCTTATACAAATATCAGTTTGAGTCAAATGACAGTCCAACGAGAGCAAACGAACTCATTCGGATTCAAGACAGTTACGACAATCGACAAGCTCGACGAAATACACGCGCTGACGTCAAAATGACGCGAAACTGACAAGGTCAATCAAAAGCCAAAATTACGAAAAAGGGCTCGATCTACTTAGACCAAGTCAAACTCAACCCAACGATCTCTCTACGAGTCAAAACCAAAAGAAAACCAAATCAAAACACTCTTAGCGATAAAAACACACGAAATTACGCACTAATCCGGGTCAACTCGGGTCGGAGTGTTACACTTATGTCAACCTCTGGGCCATTTGAGTCTTCGGGAATGAATATACTCAGAAAAACCAATCCACCGTCAGAACGTGGTCATCAATTCATTTTATCAACGGATTACTTTTCCAAATGGGCATAAGCGGTGCCTTTTCTTCTTAAAGACTCATATCATTGATCATTTTGGGGTGCCTAAATGTCTGCATCATGACAATGGTCTTGATTTCAACAACGACAAATTTTCCAAATTCTGTAGTAAGTACAGAATCCAATGCTGTCCTTCCATGGCATACGACCCTGCAGCTGATGGAATTGCTAAAGCTTTCAATAAGACCATTTATAAAATTTTGAAAAAAATGGTCTCTTATAGCAAAAAGAGTTAGAGTACTAAACTCGAAGCTTTTTGGGCTTACAAAACTATTGTCCATGGTCCAACCAAATCAACACCCTATTCCTTGGCTTATGGCTGCGAAGCTGTGATACTTTTGGAAATTCAACGTGTCTCTCTTTGTATAGCTATGGTAAATAAATATACTAAAGAAAAGAATGCCAAGCTAATACTTCAAGAGTTACAAAGCCTTATGAAAAGAGGATTACTGCTTGACAAAGCATAGAGTTATATTAAGCTCATATGGCTAGATCTTTCTTTAAGAAGGTCAAATACAGAGCTTACAAGAAAGGAGACTTAGTCCTTATAGTCAAGCAACCCATGTTCTCACACACTTATCAAAAGGCAAGTTTGAATCTAAATTAGACGGACCTTTCGTGGTCAACAAGGTCTACTCCAACGGTGCCTACGCACTCCTCACACTTGAAAGAAACAGATGCATGATGCCTATCAATGAAAATCTCCGAAAGAAATACTATGCTTGAATGTCATTAGCATACCAAACCATGTACAGTGTATATTTTCACCCCTAAAATCCTTTGGTTTCAAGCCTCACAACTTACAACTCCTAACCAAAATCCCTCAAACTTGTACAAAATGACTAGAGGATAATGTCATTTGGCCCTTCTAGTCAACTTCCATTACATGGATAATGTCCCCATAAGACCCCTTGCAACATCCTGCTGCATAGACCAAATCCTTTTGTAGACCCTGTATGGAAAAACTCAGCTATATGGAACAAATCTTTTTGTAGACTCTATGTAGCTAACCTTCAATTGTATAGAGTAAGTCTTCTTGTAGACCTTATATGGCTACACTCCGTTATATAGAATAAGTTTTTTTATAGACCCCGTTTAACCAAGATCCAAACAAAACCCAAAAACTAAAGCTCTATCCTAAAGTTTAAGACAAAGACCTCGGAGAAAGCCTCACACCTGGGCACTGGATAAACATCCACTTTGTTTTATCCCTTTCGACACCAAAAGGATCAAGTCATGGATCCTAGATAAAGCCTTACACATGGGTACTAGATAATGTCTACCTATATGACTCTTTTTCTTTGTTGATTTGTAGATCCAAAAAATTGCAAATCACACCCTCATACGAGTCAGAGAGAAAAAACCAAAACAAATCATACAAACCATACACATCCTAAATCATCCACACAAATCACAGTAAGCATGCATACAAAATTAAACCAAACATTCCATGCCAATGACAAAGTGGAGCAAAAAAAGAAATGAAAATTTTCTTTGATATTCATTTGGAGTTTAATATAAAAATGAAGTCAGTGTACATGGCCATCCAGGCTGATAAAAAAATATATGCAAAGAGTCAAATAAGAGCAGCAGCAATGGGAATCAGTCCAAAAATTTCTCGAGTTGCCTCCTTGCATTCAGAACACCTTTTATCTGGATGCATCCTTTATAACTTGCATAAGTGGGTACGGCAGTATTGATGTCATTCTCATCCAGCTTGATATGCATTCCACACTCTAAAGATTGAACAAAATCATTCAAAGCCATCCGCTTCACCTCTGCACGGGCGAGTAGGTCATTTCTGTGCTGATTGTCCTCTAAGATGGATTTCTTCAAGTCCTCAATAGTGTTATGTAATCTGAGAGCATTATCTTTGAAGGAAGGAAGTTATTGCTGCAACACGGTGATCTGCTGTTGTATATGTTCATGCTCAGTCATATGCACAACTATCTTATGTGCTTTCTTAGTGTTACTTCAGTAGCCACTCTTATCTTTTCTTTGGTGCTCTTAATCTCTCCAACTAGCTAGATTTTATGCCTTATTGCTTCATCTTGAAAAGCTTTGGCATGATCAACACTTCTGTCCTAGATATACTTTCTTCAAGCTTGTTGAAGAGAATGACAAAAGCATCGTGAAGGCCACTCAAATCTGTTCCAGTACCAGAAGATATCAACATATTAGCGAACACTTTGGCACCTTGGTTTTTGTCAGGAATAAGATCTCCCTGGAAGAGTGTGGTAAAGATGCTATGAATTATTGTCTTTGTGACAAAGTTTATAGCAGATTGAGGCTTAGGAGCATCACCAAATAAACTAGACTCCTTAGGGGTAGAAAGATTTGACTCTCGCTCCCACAAATTTAACTGAATCTAGGAGCTTAAGCGGTCATCTCCTCCCTTCTCAACATTTGTACCTTCACTCTCATGAGCAATTAAGGTTTCTTCATGAGCAGAATGCGAGTCATGCGACCATTTTGAAGACAAAGTAACGAAAGGATCCGGATTTGTATGTGGTGTTACTGTAACATTTAGTAATGCTTTCCGAGAACGTCCACCTTCAGCAACAGAAGCTTCATTTGATATTTTTGGCACAGCTGGATCCTCAATCACTTTTGTAGGTGATGGTTGATTAACCCTAAAATGCACTCATGAAGGTGTCATAGCATTGGGTGGTGTGAAGCTGTCAGTAAATGGTAGCAAGCTGCTGGCAACTAGCATCATGGGAATATCATCTTCGATAAGATCCCAACTTCATCTTCAAGAAACAACTTCCTCTAAGCACAAGGGCCATTCTTTGCTATGATCGGCTTTACCAAAATAACCTCCTTAGCTGGGACCATCTCAGTATCAACTTCCTTATCCACTATGCTAATAGCTTTGATGCTTGGCTCCATTTGAACATCCAAAGTTACATTAGTCCTTAGCACTTCATTAGTCCTTGGTACATCGACAACTGTAGGAGATTCACACACATGAGATCCTGAATCCGAAATCTAAACTTACCAAAGGGATCACACTTGGCACTAATTCAGGCTTAATGCAAATGGGTGGTAAAATGAGTGCCGATGACAACTCCCGATCATTGTTTAAACATTTGGTTGGCGAGTCTAGGGAGAAGAAATCTTCCATGCACCTTCACAAATCACTTTTCAAAGTAATATTAAAGGATACCTCAAAGTATCTACTATGGATAGATATATTTTCCAAAGCAATTGGAGTTTCATGACCCTCTCTCCTCCTAGCTCTCAATTGGAGACCCGAAAGGTTTTCTCACTGAATGGGAGGCACAACAGGGCCACTCTCATTTATTTGGGTAGCTAAGAAGGAACAAGCACAAGAATAAATAAATAAATAATAGAAGAGCTCAAATTATGATGTTAGAATAAAAATTTCAACTTCCATATGTTTAAGTCAAAAGTTACCCCCTGAAGTTGGATCTGCAGTAATTTCCTCAACATTACTGGGAACTTCTGCTTCTTCCATCGAGACGTAAGCAATTGGTCCCTCAAAGACTTTTGGTGAATTCTTGCTGTTCGGTCCGAGGCACAATATTGTTTTCAGAAGTAGCAACGGCACCAATTTGAACTTCGCCGCTACTCACTTGTTCCAAAACTAGCTCCATGAGTATATCACCACTGACTACCATATCAACAACAGTGGTAGCACCTATATCAGCGCCAAATTTCTCCACAGTAAGGGACTCTACTGGCATATCCATTGCAATTTTCCTCTCAGACTCAGGCGTCACTGCTTGGTTAAACATGTCTTTCTCAAAATTGAATTGATATTGATCTTGTTACTGGTTCATTCTTCAGTGGCGGGATTATCAAATCCACTATCTCTCTCTCATTACCTTCATCAAAGGCATATTTTTCCATGATTTTGGCCATCTTTTGCGAGACCCCTCCATTGGCTGAAGTTTAAGCTAATGAGGTTGCAAGACAAAGTGTAGGCATAAAAAAAAAAGCAAGTGATAATGTCATGAAGAAACAAAGAAGTATTTAGTAGCTTTTAGCTTTTGGGAACGACGAGTTCCAGGGCTTTCAACTTTCCTCTACTTTAAAGAAGTTCCTTTGCCACTAGGAGTTCTGATTACACTTTTTGAGAGTATCGCTCGAAGCTTCTTATGAAGAACTAGGCCCGTTGGAGGTTTTGTCGATGATGTAACTGGTGGCCTTGACCCAGTAGTTGCCTCTATTAACTGTATTACCTCTGCTGGACGTCGAATTGTATGTACCTCCATTGGTAATGAACCAACGCAGTAGTCTCTGGCAAATTTTGGTGAGCAAAGTCTGCCTCTACAATTGCACGGATGATGGCTTTCTCCTTTTCAAATTTCCTTGTTTGCTTACCAATCAAAACCTTGGTTCCAACAGAATGAGAAGCAGACTGGAAGTCTAGCGTAGCTCTACCAACTCATCTGGCCTCAGCAAGACTTTCCCTCTCTTGATGGTTCTCATTTACAACCCTTTACATCCTTGCCACAGTCACATTGGGAGGAGGCAAATATTCCTCGTCTTCTTCACTTTTCAAAAAGCAGTGAGCTTTGTAGATCTCAGACCTGGCCATTAAGCCAATTCATCACTCATTTACATCATATAACTAACTTTTGAAGTTGGCCTGGATGAAAGGCTCCTTCTCCACCTTCTCTTCCTTTTTAGGAGCAGATGAAACGCGCCATTTGACGTGGGGGTTACTTGTATATGTCTCTATAATAGCGATGGTGCTTTTTGCATACTATTGTGTAAAACCACTTATGTAACCAACTTATGGTAGATGAGGATAGCCAAAATGAACTCCAGTGCCAAGTGCTTAATAGAATTCCCAAGCATTTTTAGCATCTTGTAAGGAGCCAAGTGTGCCTCGGATACGGCCAAGTGCTCCTACAACAGCTTGGTGGAAGTTAAATTGCTTGCAAAATCTGGCAGGTATATAAGGTTGAATGTTAATGTAAGAATTCTTCTTATATACCAAGTATGCCGATCTTAAGTTAAAGAACCAATTGTTCTCTTCATTTAATAAGCCAACCTCTTGACCATCTTCTCCAACTTTGTCATTTGGTGGTTCTACTGCATTTCTCATACGAGTTGGAACTTCAATATTTGGTAACTATTGAAATTAAGCAAATGTTGGTGTAGATCAATCATGGAGTAGGTATTGATCAAACAACTACTACCCACTATACCTTCCATGTAGATTCTCCCTTGTGCACCACAATGTGAATGAAGCCCATTGTAGTGGTACATAAACCAAGTGTACAACAGTTGTTTGGCATAATACCGATTGAAAGTTTTTTCCTCTCTGACAGTGAAGGCAGATAGCTTCAATTCAGTTAACATATATGCCACAAAATCTAGACCCAAGGCAAGACTATGTCAAAATGCCATTCTGAGTGGAGGATAGATACAACCAGGCCTGATGTCGCCCCTAGCACTTGGAAAAATAACATCCGATAACCATGCCGTAAAAAATGTAGCAAGCCAGCACTTCTTCTTCAAATCTGGATATTTAGGAAAAAAATGTACAGCATCAAGTCAAGCTTATCATGATAAACAATCATTGGCTCTTTCTTGGGATCTTCATGAGGGATAACCTCTTTCGTCTTGCAGCATCCCTCATTTAAAAAGAAAGGATTGGTGGCGGTTTTTACCCGGCTTATCCATAGGGCAACTTTGCCCCAACTTTAGCTGCTTGTTTGGATCGAATCTTCGAAAGCAAATAGGAGATAATACGCAGCCTGAACCTCATCATCCATGGTGGCCAATTCTTCATTCGGTGGAATGGTTTCAACATCAAGCTCGCCATATGGTGCTAAACCAAAAATTTTCTTCATCTCCCACAAAGAAAACACTAAGTCCATGTTCGGAGTCATGAAAGTACTGGTTGCTGGGCAAAACAATTCAAGGATAGCCCTACATATGTTCTTTGTTTCACAAAGCACTTTCTATGTAGTGGCATTTACAGCTTTAAAGATACCAATTGCTCTTAAATCCTTTTCATAATGATATTTAATTAAAGTCGCCCAATTTTGCCAATCCTTGATGTATTTAAGCCATCCGCGAGACTAATGCCTTTTGCTAATCCAGGCACTTCCATCTTCAGTGTGGATATCAATCCCAACTGTTCTCAATTGTGAGATCACGGTACCCACTACAAGATTTAGGTACACAGTTCTATGGCCTCTATCTCAGATCTTGGAATCTTCGTGAAATAAAATAGGTGTTCGCTCATTAATTTACCCATCTTGAAATGGTCATGATGCTTTATCCATTTAAAAGGATCATTCCTGACCAAGATGGACAGGGTCCTCGTCATTATCCTCAGATATATATTGACAGATCGCATGGCGGTCACCTCATGAGAAAATCCAACCGTATCCACATAACGATATTCTACACTCTCAGCTGGTAGTTTCACAGACTTCCTTGTAGCATCTCCAAATATGTAACGAGGCTTGTTAAAGCTCACTTTGTCATTATTCTCCTAAATGGTGTTATTGGCTAGACACCAATACGTGTATCAATTCCTCACTATCTGGGCTTTGCTTCTTTGATTTCTCAAAGTAGAGGCAAACACTTCATTCGAATATTTTGGATTAGGATTACTTGCAGCCTTGCCCTTTGAACGGCTCTTTGATGAGCCAAAAGTTGAAGTCATGGGTGCTTTGCCTTCTTTGTTTGCAAAAAAAAAAAAAAAAAAAAAAGGAAAAACATTGATAACAGTAAAAATAGCTAAGGCATGGAATTCTACTAAAATTTCGGCAACATCTCCCCTTAGCAAAAGCCAAAAGGAGAAATAATATGCAATTCTGAGACCAAGAATTAGCATCAAGGCACACTTAAGTCCCAGAACTGAGGCTCCTAGTCCAAACAAGTGGTCAAACACCTTAAGACCTTTCAAGGGGCAATTTTATTTGTGTTCAAGCATAAAAGTTACAGTATTAAAATGCATTGAATGCATGCACAACAAAAGCAAAGTATAATAGTAGTTACATATAATGGAAAGCATAAACAAGTTTAACATGTATGAAGATACAGCATGTGAAAGCACATAGCATATTTTCAACATGAGAGCAACATTATTTCAAATAATAATAAATGCTTGTCTAATGGCAACCACCTTTGGTCACTTCCCGTGGTTTCATTAGACTTACTTGTAACTATTGGAGACTGCTTTACTCTCACACTCGAATTTGAATCCGACCAAAGGATCTTTACATTTCTAAGACAGCATCTCTAACAAATCTCGCCAAACAAAGTTTCATATGGTGATTTGCTATGATGGGACCATGAAACATTCTTATGGGAGTTCTGGTTGAGAAAGACAATGTAAAAAGCTCATTGGTAATTGTATTCAAAGCTACATGTGATCACTTGACTGGAGGCTAATCTTATCTTCATTAATTTCTCTAACTGACCACACGTATTCATGGGATTTTTACTTCTCATATTTAGTAACCTTTTCATCATAAGGGAAAGAAGTGCATCGTACGGTTACTCAGTTTGATAACCATGAAAGAATTCCCACAGAGGCTGTGGTGACTCAACTTGTACGTACACTATGCTAAGGAATGGGTGGATTGTCATCTCTCAATCCCTATATCTCCTACAGATCACAAAGGACAAACAAGGTTTGTTGACTTCAAGTCTCTGGAAGGATGTCTACCTTTTTGAAATTCAAGGTGTTATATGCCAAGTTCAAGGTCTCATGTGCTATCCTAGTAACTTCAAGCAATTCAAGTGCAACTTATAGTAAGTGTTTCCTCGTTGGCAAAGAAAATAAGAAAAGAAAAAGAAAGGGGAGGTGCCATCTTAAGTCACCCAACTGTGACCGTGGATGTGCCCACATAGCACCTTAAGAGAGTGATAATCCATCAACCCCACTCTCAATTGCATCATAAGTCTAAGGTGTTAGAGAAAATTCTACAATAGAGTCATTGATTGGAGGAAGCACTTCAAACATAGGCCAAGCACTTCAAACAAAAATAGAAAAAGGAGGGTCACAAATTGGCAGTGACCGTGGGCCTCCCACAGGCAACGTTGGCTATGGCTGTGGCTGTGAATGTCACGACCCCCCAATATTAACCTGGGATTTCGTGAGATTAGGGCCAATAATTTTTTTTTTTCCTGTAATCATCATGACACATGGCTCCTAATCAATTTACCACAGGATCTTTAGTCTGCGGTGAGTTTAACATTTCATAACAACACAAATACCTGCGGAAGCAATATCTAGCAGTTGGCATTATCACAATAATCAGAGTATTGCACATAAAAAGGGGTGTAAAGTTTAGAGTTTAAGTTCAAAGTTTAAAAGTTTATACCAAATATGTTAAATGCAAGCCCACCAAAAACTTAGGCTGCCAAAAGAATAATAATGAAAAGCATTAAGATCTCAAAATATGTTAGTCACTCGCGTGCCGGTCTAGATGGATCCATATCCATCATTTGCACCCCACTTGGACTCAGCACCTGGCTCAAGCGCTTGTAGCGCTTCACCCTCCTCCGTCGCCTCGGGGTGGTAGGACTCGGTACCTATGCACCAAATACTACAACATCAGTCTACAATGGTAGATGGCAAGTGAATAAACATAAACCACAATAATATACAATGTCAAAATGGAATAAAGACATATATGATCATAAGAGTGATGAACAATAAAGGCATAAGAAAGAACGGAATCCTAATCCATAGCTACACAATTACGCACAACCACATAAGCCAATATCCGAGTAAAAACCCGGCCCAGAATACGGTGGCCCAAATCGTCTTCGGATGCTAGGCATCCTGTCCAGAATGGTGGATCAGTCCGCCATAGGGTGCATCACACCCAGTCCAGAGTCATAGAGCACAAGGCCCCGTCCAGAACGGTTGGTCAAGCCGCCATAGGGTGCATCACACCCAGTCCAGAATCAGAAAGTACATTTGTACCATACCAATATCGAGCTGCAGTCGTCCAGAAAACCCCGATCCAACACAACCCACACATAGGCCGACTTAGTGGTGCGCGGACAAGGTTCCTAAGTCAAATGTGAAGGGCTGGCTAAATCCAAACATACCATACCATACAAATATTGAGGAACTACTCCACAACATAATCCGGTCCACAACCATAAATCCATACCCACAATGAGTAGTCCTCCGGTATCCCAAACACCAAGCCAAGCCTCAACACAGTCCATACAATACCAATGCAGGGTACAATCTCTAAAAAGTCATAAACAATGTAATAACAATGCGAAGTATGCAAACCCGAAGGCCAAGGAAGATTTACAAGCCATGCCTAGGTCAATGATGGCAACTTGTGTACCTAACAACTCTACTCGAACTCCAGGTGATGTATGGTTGGGTAATTAATTTTATTTAAGTCAAAAGGATGCATAGCCCAGGTCCAACATCAACTGGATTTGGTTAGTTTGTACATTGTACACAAATCATACCATCTATGAGAGGTACATTTGCTCCCCAATGACCCTCATAATAAGTCCTCAATTTACCCTCCAATATGCATGTAGAATGTCCCTACAATCAGTCCCACAATTTGCCCACACCCGGGCCTCCATCACCATAGAACAATCCCATTAAAATGGGGTTTCAAGCCCTTAATTCTTCTCACATGTCTTAACCTGCAGAAAATGGGTATCCCACCCCTTCATTTAGCACATTTAAATCACCTCCAACATACCATCAAGCCCTTAATTCTTCTCACACATCTTAACCTGCAGAAAATGGGTATCCCACCCCTTCATTTAGCACATTTAAATCACCTCCAACATACCAATCCATCACATACATTACCACACCTAAATCTAGCATTTTTAACATAAAACCCAAAATGAGCAAAAGGGTGAACAATTGACAAATAGAATGCTAGAATCAATCAAATATTCATGCACATCATTATTGAAATATGTTAATCCAATTGCCTTAGATGAAGAGGGTAAAATAGGGTATGCCTTGCTCACCAAAGAAACCCCAAAGAAGCTCAAACACAAGAAAATCCAAACCCAACTCAAATCAAACCTACAAAAATAATTAAGAGAAGCTAATGAGCATGCCAACAATCTATTTTAGTTAAAACTCTAATGACCTAGTTTATGGGGGAGGAAAACCTTACCTAGGGTTGTTTGGTTTGGGGGAAAACTTGGAAAATGGGTTCCTTGGGAAGATGACAGCTTGAGGAGGAAGATGGAAGGAGAAGGAGAAGCTCCGGTGGCGGCGGTAGGCGTGGATCCCGGCGGTGGCAGCAAGAAGGAAGGAAATGGGAAAAGGGAGAAATAAGGAAAATAGAAAAAGAAGGAAAGAAGGGAAGAGGGAGTGGGTGGTGGTGGTGGTTGCCGGACAAGGGGGAGTCCGGATCTTGGGTGGGTGATCGAGATCGAGAGTGGAGAGGGGAGATGAGCTTGCTGTTTGGTGAAAGGGAGTGAGAGATGAGAAATGAGAGTGAAGAGAGAAAGGAGAATGAAAAGAAAAGAAAGAACAGGGAGGAGAGAGATTCGTCTCTGGATGGGTGGGGGGAGTGAAACAAGTGAGGGAGTGAAACGAGTGAGAAAGGAAATGGGTTGGGAATTTAAGTAAAATTACAAAACTGCCACTCATATTAATAACTTGGCTAAAACTTGTTTTGTCCATAACTTGTGAACCATAAGTCGGATTGAGTCACTGTCAGCGCCACTGTTCATGAAATAAAATTAGCTTTCCAATGACTATACTATTGGCATGGTTTCGAGGAAGAGAAATTTTGTCCTATTTTAATGGGTTTTTGGGTATTTTTCCATAAAAAGGCTTAATTTTAGAAAATGAGGTATTTGGTAGACAAGATGGGTCTAAATCGGTTCAGATAAAAGGATAAGGCTAATGGAATTAGGAGAGCTACCCCATGAGCCCAAACCTCACAATTCGCAAAAGCTACGAAAAAGGCCTCTACACTTCCTAAAATTGCTAACTACCCCCTAGTTTAGACAAACTCGAAACCCAATAAAACTGCGCACACACGATCCTAATGCTAAAACGGACACGCTTAGACTCTAACGGCTTATTTAGCTATAATACAACTTAATCTATAATAATAGTATAATTAAGGTGCGGAACGTTACATTCCTTCCCCCTTAGGACATTTGGTCCTCCAAATGCCTAACGTACCTCAGGAAGAAGATCCGGGTACTGCCTCTTAACTTGGTCTCTAAGCTCCCAAGTGGCTTCCCTTGGACTGTGGTGTTCCCATTGAACCTTCACCCAGTGAATCGTCCGCGTCCTCAAAATCTGCTCCTTCGTATCTATGATCTGCAAAGGTCGCTCCACATAAGTAGCATCTGGCTGAAGTTCTAGTGGCTCATACTGAAGAACATGCAAAGGATTTGCTACATATTTCTTCAACATCGAGATATGGAAGACATTGTGAACCCCTGCCAACTCTGCTGGAAAAGCCAATCTGTAGGCAACTTCCCCCACTCTCTCTAAAATCTCAAAAGGGCCGACGAATCTACGAGACAATTTGCCCTTCTGTCCAAATCTCAACGTTCCTCTAATAGGTGACACCTTTAGAAATACATGGTCACCGACCTCAAACTCAAGATCTCTTCTCTTCAAATCAGCAAAACTCTTCTGTCTGCTCCTGGCCACTTTCAATCTATCATGAATTTGCTTCACTTTCTCACTGGTATCGCTGACAATGGAAGGACCGTGGAAACTCCTGACACCAACCTCTTCCCAACATATCGGAGTCCTGCATCTACGCCCGTACAAAGCTTCGAAAGGTGCCATGCCAATGCTGGAGTGATAGCTATTGTTATAAGCAAATTCACATAAGGGAAGACTTTTCGGCCAATCTTTCCCAAAATCCAATACACAAGCTCGTAACATATCCTCCAATGTCTGATTGGTCCTCTCTGTCTGTCCATCTGTCTGAGGATGATATGCAGTGCTGAAGCTCAAAGTAGTACCCAAAGCATTCTGAAGCCTAGTCCAAAACTTGCCTAGAAACCTCGGATCTCTGTCTGAGACAATTGAGACCGGAACACCGTGCAAGCTGACGATTTCATCCATATACATCTTAGCCAACTCGTCCCTTGGTGTTTTTAGGCTCATAGGAAGAAAGTGAGCAACTTTGGTCAATCTATCAACTATGACCCAAATACTGTCCTTATTATGCATCGGTGGCAATCCTGAGATAAAGTCCATCGTAATATGCTCCCATTTCCAATCCGGAACTGCCAACTGTTTCAAAAGTCCTGGGGGTCTCTTGTGCTCTGCCTTGACCTGCTGGCATACTAAGCACCTTGAAACAAACCCTACAATTTCCTTTTTCATGTTGTTCCACCAATAATAGCTACGCAGATTCTGATACATCTTCGTGCTACCTGGGTGAATGGTGAAACGAGAATGATGCGCCTCTGTCAATATCTCATTCTTTAGCTCTTCTATGTTTGGCACACACAATCTATCCTGAAAATACAAAACACCCTCTATCAATCTGAAGTCTGGCCTGCTATCAATCTGTTCAATCACTCTAACTAACTCTGGATCCTCTGACTGCCTGTTCTTAATCCTGCTCAAAATTTCTGGTTCCCAAACAAACATGCTGACCAATAGAACCTTATCACCAGATGGCTGCAAATCTACTCCCATATCCAAGAAAATCTCTGCCCATGACCACTCAGCTCTCATGCATGCATTGGTCGCTGCTCTTCTGCTTAGTGCATCAGCCACTACATTTTCTTTCCCGAGGTGATATTTGATCGGAAAGTCAAAATCTTTTATGTATTCCATCCACCGAGTTTGCCTCATATTAAGCTCTGGCTGCGTAAACAAGTACTGGAGACTGCGGTGATCCGAGTGAACCTCAAACTTCTCCCCGTACAAGTAGTGTCACCACATCTTCAGAGCAAAAACCACTGCTGCAAGTTCAAGATCATGAGTAGCATACTTTTTCTCATGTTCCTTAAGTTGTCTGGACCCATAGGCCACCACTTTTTCATCTTGCATAAGTACACAACCCAATCCAACTCCTGAAGCATCTGTGTAGATCACAAATTTGCCATCCTTTGTAGGAAGTGTTAGCACTGGAGCTGTAGTTAGTTTGCTCTTCAACTCCTGAAAGCTAGCCTCGCACTCCTCAGTCCATACAAAAGGTACATCTTTTCGTGTCAACTTAGTCAGTGGTGCTGCAATCGTAGAAAATCCTTTCACGAACCTCCGGTAATAACCAGCCAAACCCAAGAAACTACGGATCTCAGACACTGACGTCGGACTTTTCCACTCAACCACTGCATCTATCTTTGTGGGATCCACTGCTAAGCCTTCCTTGCTGATAATATGACCCAAGAAAACCACTTGCTCCAGCCAAAATTCACACTTGCTTAGTTTGGCATAAAGTTGATGATTCCTCAATGTTTGCAATGCTGTCCTCAAATGTTGCTCATGCTCCTCTCGAGACTTGGAATAAACCAACACATCATCTATAAACACAACCGTAAACTGATCAAGAAATGGAGCTAAGATCTTGTTCATCAATGCCATGAAGACTCTAGGAGCATTCGTCAATCCAAAAGGCATCACTAGAAACTCATAGTGGCCATATCTAGTCTTAAATGCTGTCTTCTGAATGTCCTGCTCTCTAACCCTGAGCTGATGATAGCCTGATCTCAAGTCAATCTTCGAAAAGAATTCAGCTCCCTGAAGCTGATCAAACAACTCATCTATCCTTGGGAGTGGATATTTATTCTTGATCGTGACCTGATTCAGTTGCCTATAATCAATGCACATCCTCACAGAACCGTCTTTCTTCTTCACAAAGAGTACTGGTGCTCCCCATGGTGACACACTAGGCCTTATAAAGCCTTTATCCAACAAGTCTTGCAACTGAATTTTCAATTCCCTCAGTTCTGCTGGTGCCATTCTGTATGGAGCTTTCGAGATCGGTGCTGTCCCCGGAACTAGCTCGATCGTGAAGTCAACCTCTCTGATCGGTGGTAAGCCTAGAATCTCCTCTGGAAATACATCCGGGAACTCACGAACTACCGGTATCTGGGATATATCCTCCACCTCTTTGGACTGTTTATCCTCCGTGATAAACGCCAAGTATCCTCCACAACCACTCCTCAACAAACTATTTGCCCTCAAGGCTGATATTCTACTTGCATGCATCTGTTTGCGCTGCCCAACAAACTCAACAATATCTGAATTAACCTGCAACTTCACTGTCTTGGAATAACAATCCAGTATCGCTCTATAGGTAGATAACCAATCCATGCCCAATATGACGTCAAAGTCATTCATCATGAGGATAATAAGGTCTGCGGGTAAAACAAATTCTCCAATTTGAACTCGGGTACCCGGAAAATATTGGTGACACTTGACTTGTCCACCCACAAGTGTACTAACCACAAGGTTAAAATCTAACCGAGCTACCTCTCCTTGCAAACATTTAGCGAATGCATGAGATACAAAAGAATGAGTGGAGCCAGGATCAAATATAACTTTAGCCTCTACGTTGGAGATGAGAAGTATACCTTCCACCACGTCTACGGAGGCATCTGCATCCTCATGCGTCAGTGCATAAACTCAACCCGTCTGTTGTGGCCTGGATTGCTGAATTGGTGCTGTCTTTTGAGGTCGCTGCTGACTCTTTTGTTGTTGCTGGCTTTGCTGGCCCCTAAACTGTCCCTGACCATGCTGTATTGTTGGCTTGAACTGCTGATGCTGAGGGGCGAATCCCCTAAACTGCGATCCCTGTGGTGCAGGTGGTCGAGATTGCTGTTGCTGCGGGGCCCGAGGTGGCTGCTGGTAGGGCTGGTGTGCTGGCCTCCAAGGTTGCTGCTGCACAGGAGCTCGAGGTGCTGCAGACTGTGCTGTTGAAAGCGCACTACTGTTAGTGGTGGGGCACTCACGAGCTCTATGCCCGGTATGCCCACATTTAAAGCAACTCCCTGTCTCCCAATGGCATTTCTCCGTCTGGTGATTGTTCCCGCATCTCTCACACTGATATCTTTGACTGCTGAAACTATGGCTATTGGAACTCTGAGATTGAAATTTCTGTTTCTTATGCTGACTCTGTCCTGAAGGTTGCTTAGATTGATATTGCGGCTGCCCTGGCCAACGTTGGCCCAAAAGAGTCAATTCTGCTATTCTCTTTTTAAGTTGTCCTTCTGCCTAATATGCATCCTTCACTGTTTCTGCAAAAACTTCCCTCGGTTGGCGCCCCATCATCATTGTAAGGTCTCCGGACAAGCCATCAACAAACCTCCTGATCTTCTCTGCTGTTGGTGTGATAAGCGTGGGAGCATAACGAGATAGTTTAATAAACTGGTACTCATATTCTTGAACTGTCATGGTGCCCTGCGTTAGGTTCTGAAAATCTTTCCTCCACTGATCTCTCAAGTACTCTGGAACAAACTTGTCAAGGAACTCCTTCGAGAAAGTTCCCCATGCCTCGGCCTCTACCACTGTGTCTGCATAAATTACAGCTTTCTCAGTATCCCACCATTGGCGAGCAATCCCACTAAGCCTGTAGGCAGCTAACTCAACTTGTTGCTTTTGAGTACACCTGAAAACAACAAAGATCTTCTCTAATTGTGCTATGAATTCGTCTGCATGCATTGGGTCCCCTGAACCATCAAACTCAGGTGGGAACCTCTTGCTGAATTTTTCAAACAAGTCATTTGGATCAACTTCCTTGGGTGGTAGAATGACCTGAATTGGCTCTCTGGCTCTTTCAGCGGCGGCTAGTAATTGAGCTTGAAAAACAGCCCTGTCTTCATCAGCTCTAGCCTGATCAGCAGCTCTTTCCTCTCTAGCTTGCTGTCTTTCTGCAGCCCTTTCTGCCTCTAAGGCTCTCATCTGTGCGGTATGAGCATTCTGAGCTTGGACAAGAGCTTGGAGTAATTGATTAAAGCGCGGATCTAAGGAATTAAAATCATCCCCATTGTTATCCTAGGACCGGCGCCCCTGATGAGCCATAGTCTACAAAAGAACTGGGAAGATTAGATACTTATCAAACCTATGCTAGAAAGCAACTCTATAGACTTTATACACAAAGCAGGTAAAATCCATCTAACGAAAAATCGAAATCCTCACACGCGTCCTGTTGTTTCTATCCATTTTTATTTCCTAGAAACATGCAAGTCTCTGATACCAACTGTCACGACCCCCCAATATTAACCTGGGGTTTCGTGAGATTAGGGCCAATAATTTTTTTTTTCCTGTAATCATCATGACACATGGCTCCTAATCAATTTACCACAGGATCTTTAGTCCGCAGTGAGTTTAACATTTCATAACAACACAAATACCTGCGGAAGCAATATCTAGCAGTTGGCATTATCACAATAATCAGAGTATTGCACATAAAAAGGGGTGTAAAGTTTAGAGTTTGAGTTCAAAGTTTAAAAGTTTATACCAAATATGTTAAATGCAAGCCCACCAAAAACTTAGGCTGCCAAAAGAATAATAATGAAAAGCATTAAGATCTCAAAATATGTTAGTCACTCGCGTGCCAGTCTAGATGGATCCATATCCATCATTTGCACCCCACTCGGACTCAGCACCTGGCTCAAGCACTTGTAGCGCTTCACCCTCCTCCGTCGCCTCGGGGTGGTAGGACTCGGTACCTATGCACCAAATACTACAACATCAGTCTACAACGGTAGATGGCAAGTGAATAAACATAAACCACAATAATTTACAATGTCAAAATCGAATAAAGACATATATGATCATAAGAGTAACGAACAATAAAGGCATAAGAAAGAACGGAATCCTAATCCATAGCTACACAATTACGCACAACCACATAAGCCAATATCCGAGTAAAAACCCGGCCCAGAATACGGTGGCCCAAATCGTCTTCGGATGCTAGGCATCCTGTCCAGAACGGTGGATCAGTCCGCCATAGGGTGCATCACACCCAGTCCAGAGTCATAGAGCACAAGGCCCCGTCCAGAACGGTTGGTCAAGCTGCCATAGGGTGCATCACACCCAGTCCAGAATCAGAAAGTACATTTGTACCATACCAATATCAAGCTGCAGTCGTCCAGAAAACCCCGATCCAACACAACCCACACATAGGCCGACTTAGTGGTGCGCGGACAAGGTTCCTAAGTCAAATGTGAAGGGCTGGCTAAATCCAAACATACCATACCATACAAATATTGAGGAACTACTCCACAACATAATCCGGTCCACAACCATAAATCCATACCCACAATGAGTAGTCCTCCGGTATCCCAAACACCAAGCCGAGCCTCAACACAGTCCATACAATACCAATACAGGGTACAATCGCTAAAAAGTCATAAACAATGTAATAACAATGCGAAGTATGCAAACCCGAAGGCCAAGGAAGATTTACAAGCCATGCCTAGGTCAATGATGGCAACTTGTGTACCTAACAACTCTACTCGAACTCCAGGTGATGTATGGTTGGGTAATTAATTTTATTTAAATCAAAAGGATGCATAGCCCAGGTCCAACATCAACTGGATTTGGTTAGTTTGTACATTGTACACAAATCATACCATCTATGAGAGGTACATTTGCTCCCCAATGACCCTCATAATAAGTCCTCAATTTACCCTCCAATATGCATGTAGAATGTCCCTACAATCAGTCCCACAATTTGCCCACACCCGGGCCTCCATCACCATAGAACAATCCCATTAAAATGGGGTTTCAAGCCCTTAATTCTTCTCACACGTCTTAACCTGCAGAAAATGGGTATCCCACCCCTTCATTTAGCACATTTAAATCACCTCCAACATACCATCAAGCCCTTAATTCTTCTCACACATCTTAACCTGCAGAAAATGGGTATCCCACCCCTTCATTTAGCACATTTAAATCACCTCCAACATACCAATCCATCACATACATTACCACACCTAAATCTAGCATTTTTAACATAAAACCCAAAATGAGCAAAAGGGTGAACAATTGACAAATAGAATGCTAGAATCAATCAAATATTCATGCACATCATTATTGAAATATGTTAATCCAATTGCCTTAGATGAAGAGGGTAAAATAGGGTATGCCTTGCTCACCAAAGAAACCCCAAAGAAGCTCAAACACAAGAAAATCCAAACCCAACTCAAATCAAACCTACAAAAATGATTAAGAGAAGCTAATGAGCATGCCAAAAATCTATTTTAGTTAAAACTCTAATGACCTAGTTTATGGGGGAGGAAAACCTTACCTAGGGTTGTTTGGTTTGGGGGAAAACTTGGAAAATGGGTTCCTTGGGAAGATGACAGCTTGAGGAGGAAGATGGAAGGAGAAGGAGAAGCTCCGGTGGCGGCGGTAGGCGTGGATCCCGGCGGTGGCAGCAAGAAGGAAGGAAATGGGAAAAGGGGGAAATAAGGAAAATAGAAAAAGAAGGAAAGAAGGGAAGAGGGAGTGGGTGGTGGTGGTGGTTGCCGGACAAGGGGGAGTCCGGATCTTGGGTGGGTGATCGAGATCGAGAGTGGAGAGGGGAGATGAGCTTGCTGTTTGGTGAGAGGGAGTGAGAGATGAGAAATGAGAGTGAAGAGAGAAAGGAGAATGAAAAGAAAAGAAAGAACAGGGAGGAGAGAGATTCGTCTCTGGATGGGGGGGGGGGGGAGTGAAACAAGTGAGGGAGTGAAACGAGTGAGAAAGGAAATGGGTTGGGAATTTAAGTAAAATTACAAAACTGCCACTCATATTAATAACTTGGCTAAAACTTGTTTTGTCCATAACTTGTGAACCATAAGTCGGATTGAGTCACTGTCAGCGCCACTGTTCATGAAATAAAATTAGCTTTCCAATGACTATACTATTGGCATGGTTTCGAGGAAGAGAAATTTTGTCCTATTTTAATGGGTTTTTGGGTATTTTTCCATAAAAAGGCTTAATTTTAGAAAATGAGGTATTTGGTAGACAAGATGGGTCTAAATCGGTTCAGATAAAAGGATAAGGCTAATGGAATTAGGAGAGCTACCCCATGAGCCCAAACCTCACAATTCGCAAAAGCTACGAAAAAGGCCTCTACACTTCCTAAAATTGCTAACTACCCCCCTACGAAGTTTAGACAAACTCGAAACCCAATAAAACTGCGCACACACGATCCTAATGCTAAAACGGACACGCTTAGACTCTAACGGCTTATTTAGCTATAATACAACTTAATCTATAATAATAGTATAATTAAGGTGCGGAACGTTACAGTGAACCTGCCCACTTCTTGGATATGGCAAAGACCTCACCACATTCTACATAACTGTGGAGTTCAAAGCATTATCATGCAGCAAAAAGAGCTAAATGAATCAAAGTAAAAAAAAAAAAAAAAAAAAAAAAAACGAAAACAAAAGCGCCAGGCATTTCGTTAAGCCAGTGGTGACCGTGAACTTCCACAGATAGTAAAGACCATGGCTCAAACTTGTTTGAACAATGCTCAATTTTAGCAAACCACCACAAAAGAGGCATGGATAGCACTCTTGCATCAAAGAAAAAAAGGGCCGAGCCCTAATTCAAGTTCACCATAAGCAAAATTCCACTTCAGCATTCTTTGAAGACTTGGTTTTACGCCAAGGTAAACTCATGGACCAGATGGGGGTTGTGTGTAAGAAAGGTTAACACGAGCCCAAGCAAGGAAGTACAAAACTGAATACAAAAAAAAGAAAGAAGAAAAGCGTCACACTGTAAGGTTCCTAACCCAGTTCCCATTTTTAAGTAATTTAAATATAATTTTTATTTAATTGTTTGTATTTAGTTAATTATGGTTATTATAATTATATAATTTTCTTTTGGGTTTTGGGTTAATCGGATAGTAGGTTAGGATCATGAGTATCCACCTTTTGACCCGGCCCAATTCGGACCCATTCTGGGCCCATTAAACCAAACCAGGCCCATATTTATAATTAGCCTAAACAATAGGGTCCTTTTTATAAAAAAACCCAAAACTCTTCCCCAAACCCTAAGCCTATTTATATACTCCATCGGTGGGTGCTCTTCTCCCTCACCTACAGCAGTTTTCTTCCTCCTCCATCACCTTCTCTTGATCGGCCAAGGTGGGCAAGCCCAAATCCAAGCCCAGCAGGCGGATCCTCTTCATCATCTCTTCTTCTTTCCTCCTTCTTCTTCATCTTCTCTGTTGGGTAGGCTGCGTGATCAAGGGAGAGATCTAGATCTTCTTTGCATCAAAGGCAAGTGGATTTACACATATCTCTAATGATTTCACTAAATCCATTGATTTCATGATTTTAGATGTTTGGTAAATGCCCATTTAAATTTCTAAAGATTGATGACAGGTTAGATGGGTATGTGTTTCACAGATTTTTGGTTGATGGTGTTTCGATGGATTTGATGATCTTAATAGATTTGATGAAAGGGGATTGGGCCATTGTGAAGATGGGTCTTTTGTTTTAAAAAAAAAAAAAAAGGGAAGATGATCGTGTCTGGGAATGAACCCAGACACGTTGTTTCAGTCGGCACAACTCTGAGTTGTTTGTGCAAAGTCCAACAAATCTGGTGATGGGCCACCAGCATCTAAAGAAAAAAAAAATATGCATGATGAAGATGTCTGGGATTGAATCCCAGACAATATGTGTGCCAGGCGGTTGGCGCCTGTGCATTACTGCACAGGCACACAGGTGCCTGGCAGCAATGTACAGGTGGGCCACCCACCTGCACATGATGGTGGGTGGCCCTTGATCACCAGTGTTTTATATATAAAAAAAAAAAAAAACAAAAAAAAAAAAAGAGATGAAGACGTCTGGGAATTTATCCCAGACGTCACTGGTGGTGTGCAGGCAAGAGCCTGTGCACTACTGCACAGGCGCACAATGCGCCTGTGCAGTAATGCACAGGTGGGCCCCATTCTTCCCCATTAATCACCAACATTTAAAAAAAAAAAAAAAAAACCTGCAGCATGTGCAAGGAGGTGTCCACTTTTATAAACATGGTGGGCCACCACCTACAGGTGGGCCTCATTGCCATCACGTGGACCCTTGATTACTGGGTTGATGGTGGGCCATTGATATATAAAAAATAATAATAATAATAAAATTTGCAACATATATATATGGGACGAGTCAGTCCCTGCACACGTTGCTGTTTGGCAGCAACAGGTACAGGGTGGGGCATTTCTCTTAGATATAAATGTGGGTCTACCACTTATTTTGGTGGGCCCCATGACGGTAACATGGACCATGATTATGTGGAATCCATCACATCACCTTGTGGGTCCTTAGTATATATGCGGATTTATAATTATTTGGACTGTTATTAAGAGTGAACAGGTGGGCCATCCCTTGCGTGAGATCATGAGAATGATAAATTCGGGCCTGATAATTTATTTTAATGATTATTTAACCAAGCATTTATTATTATTATTATTTTTTGGATGGTTTATACTCCATAAAACCCTTGTGTTGGTCATAGAACCCAATGACTTCGATTTAACCAAATCCATCACATCATCAAAGTAAGGGGTTATGCGGGCAGATTTCCTCTTACAGATTTCATGGTTTGCACATGACGGTACAAACCACTCGCACTCAGGTGAAGTGAGAATTGGGCTATGCATCACCCCGTTTTCAAAAATTCCCAACCTTACTTCGTCGTGGTTCGTGTGGAATTGTCGCATGCGTGAATTGTGGTCACAGTGCTAGGAATATGTGTGGAATTATTTCTTGATCATCATGTTGTATTTATTTACTTTGATGCATACACATTAGAATTTATACCCGTTATATCATAATGACTTGGACCGTGTTGTGGCTTGGACTATACAGGGTTCATTGATGAGGTATTCACGTATGTTGAAAACTATTGGGTTGTATAATGTTTTATCATAAGGTGTTGAATATCGATCATGGCCAGCCCTTCACACTACCATAGGATGTGTCTGTCGAATAATCACTAAGCCATGTTTATGAGTCTCGACACAGGAAGGGGCAGGGCTGTGTGAGATTATTATGCGGATCTGGTCATTGGACGACTGCAGTCGGTTCACAGATGTACACTGTGATGATTTTTACCGGACTTAGGGCCGAAGACGAGCTTACCACTCGTACACGGTTGGTTTCACCGTGATTTTTGGACAGGATGCTAGGCATCCGAAGACGGATTTGATCCACCGTTTCTGGACAGGATGCGAGGCATCCGAAGACGGTATAAATTCCGTAAGGGCATCAGCTGATGCGATGCTCGGCGAAAGTGATATTGTTCATTTGAGGTAGAGTTGGATGTAGGACCCGTTCTTTCTATGTTGCATGGCATTCTTTTATTTATATTGCTTACATATTCTTATGATTTTCGTGTCTTAATCTCACATTGATAGTGTACTTCATCTTGAGTTATGTGTATTTTACTTGCCGCCATTTATGGTTGACCCTTGTTTTCTAAAATTGATGCATAGGTACCGAGCCCGGCTTTGCCGAGGAGGAGGCGCAGGCTGAAGCGTTTCAAACGCTTGAGCCAACTGATGTTCCCGAGTGGGGTGCAAACGATGGCTTCGAGGCCGTCTAACCAAGCACAGGAGTGACTCATTAAATTGCATTCAATTTAAATAAATCATTCTTTAGAGACTTGATCTTTCAGTGGGACATTGAAATAAATTACTTATTTACTTCTTTTGCAACTTGGAACATTATTATTGTTATCTAGTGATATGCAAACTTGTTTTCTTCTCTTGGTACCTATTGGTTGAAATTACTTCCGCAGAATGGGAATGAATGTGAATGGCCTAAACTCACCACGGCCTAAGATCCTGTGGAAAAGAAATAATTAGGAGTCAATGGTTTTGTTTCCAGAAGAAAAAAAAAAAAATTGACTCCTAATTTCACGTAACCCTATTTTCATTTTTGGGGACGTGACAGTTGGTATCAGAGCAAAACGGGCATGTTTCTAGATCATTAAAATTGGATAGAAACATAGGACGTCGGTGAGGTTCCGATTTCGTTAGACAGATTTTACCCGCTTAGTGTAAAGTCTATAGAATTGTTTGCTAGAATTTGTTTAATAAAAATTCACCATCTTGAACTATTTTACAGATCATGGCTCAGAGAGTTACTCGTTCACAACCCAACGGAGACAATTCGCCCTCCCAAGATGACAGGTTCTCACAGCTCTTGCAGGCTTTTATGCAAGCTCAAAATAACCAAATTGCTATGCAAAGAGAGCATGAGAGACAACGAGCTGTAAATAGGCAACAAGAACGTGAGGAGAGGGCTGCAGAACGAGCACAGGTTGAGGCAGAGAGGACCGCAGAGAAAGCCCAAGCAGATGCTGACAGGGCAGTATTTCAGGCCCAGTTGTTAGCTGCCGCAGATAGAGCAAGTCAGCCAGTTCAGGTTACTTTACCTCCGAAGGAAGTGGATCCCAACGACATTTTCGATAAATTCATGAAGAGGTTCCCTCCACAATTCCATGGTACGGAGGATCCTATGGCTGCTGATGATTTCTTGGAGCATTTGGAGCAGATTTTTGCAGCATTTAGATGTACTGGCATTCAACAAGTTCAGCTAGCTGCATATATGTTAAAAGGGGCAGCTAAACAATGGTGGGACTCTGTTAAAGCAGCTGTGCAAGCAGACACAGTGCAGGAGGCCGAGGCTTGGACGACATTCACGACGGCATTCACGGATAAATTTGTGCCTAAATATCTGCAAGATCAGAAGATGGAAGAATTTGAAAAATTGAAGCAGGGTGACATGACTATCCAGCAGTATGAGACCAAGTTTACAAGGTTATCTAAGTATGCACCCACTCTTGTCCATCCTTTGACAGAAAAAGTCCGACGTTTCCTCAAGGGTATGAATGCCCGTATCGCATCAAAAGTAGGGGATATGGAACGGCCAACATTTCAAGATTATGTCAAGAGTGCAAATTGGGCCGAGGGCATGGTTAAGCGGGAAGACGAGGAGGCAGCCTCATCAGGGTCGAAGCAGCGACAAATGCAGAATTAGTTTGTAGGCCAACCTCAGCAGAAAAAGCAGAAGTTCCAGAACTCTAATCCTGGTACGAGAAAGCCACAGTGTGCTCGGTGCGGGTATGGTCACCCAACAGAGAGGTGTCGGTGGGGTACAGGACTTTGTTTTTATTGTGGACAGCCGGGGCATAAAACTCGTGATTGTCCTAACGGAGGTCGAGAGCGCACATTGGCGCGGGAGGCAGCACAGGATGGTTATGCGCAGCAGCAGCCGGGGAGGCAAGCACCCCAGTTTAGGCCGCAGCAGTCTTACCAGCAGCCACCTCGGGCTCCGCAGCAGCAACAGTTTAGAGCCCCAGCACCCCAGTATCAGCAAATTAGGGGACCAGCCCCTCAGCAGCAGCAGCAGCAGAGACCAGTAGGCCAACAAGGCCAAGGGCAGCAGATGGGTCACCAACAACAGAGGGGTCAGCAAAGGCCACAGCGGCCAGTACAAGGACACCAACAAAGGCCACAGCAGGTTGGACGAGCTTATGCTATTACTCACGAGGAAGCGGATGCCTATGGAGAGTGCGTGGAAGGTATTATTCTAATCTCAGATGTTGAAGCTAAGGTGCTATTTGATTCTGGTGCCACCCATTCTTTTGTTTCTCAAACTTTTGCTAAGCATTTGCATGAGAAGGTAGCGCGATTAGATTGTCCTCTATTAGTTAATACTCCCATGGGTGGGCGAGTTAGATGCCATCAGTACTTTCCTCGTATCCGAGTTCAAATAGAGAGGTTGATTTTACCAGCAAACTTGGTGCTTATGATGATGAATGACTTTGATGTCATTTTGGGCATGGATTGGTTAAGGACCTATCGAGCAAATATGGACTGTTTTAACAAGATTATCAAGCTTAAAGTCAAATCAGAAACTGTTAAGTTTATTGGACAATCAAAATGGATTCCCACCAGCCGGATATCAGCCTTAATGGCAGATCGTATGCTAAGGAGCGGTTGTGAAGGTTATTTAGCGTTTATCACGGAGGATAAACAGTCCCAGGCGGAGGGGGATGTATCGGAGATACCTGTAGTTTGTGAGTTTCCGGATGTCTTCCCAGATGAGATTCCGGGATTACCACCGATTCGAGAAATCGATTTCACCATAGAGCTAGCTCCAGGGACAGCACCGATCTCAAAAGCTCCTTACAGAATGGCACCAGCTGAGTTGAGAGAATTGAAAATTCAGCTGCAGGACTTGTTGGATAAAGGTTTTATAAGGCCTAGTGTATCACCTTGGGGAGCACCTGTTCTCTTTGTTAAGAAGAAAAACGGTTCCATGAGGATGTGCATTGACTACAGACAACTCAATCAGGTCACTATAAAAAACAAATATCCATTACCTAGGATCGATGAGTTGTTTGATCAGTTACAGGGAGCCGAATTCTTTTCGAAAATAGACCTGAGGTCAGGATACCATCAGCTGAGAGTTAGAGATCAGGATGTGCAGAAGACAGCATTCCGGACTAGATACGGCCATTATGAATTCTTAGTGATGCCGTTTGGGCTAACGAATGCTCCAGGAGTTTTCATGGCTTTGATGAATAAGATCTTCGCTCCGTTTCTTGATCAATTTACAGTGGTTTTCATCGATGATGTGTTAGTATACTCCAAATCTCGTGAGGAACATGAGAACCATCTTAGAACTGCATTGCAGACTTTGAGGGATCACCAGCTCTATGCGAAATTGAGTAAGTGTGAGTTCTGGTTGGAGCAGGTGTCTTTCCTCGGTCACATTATTAGCAGAGAGGGTCTAGCAGTGGATCCAGTGAAGATTGAGTCAGTTGTCAATTGGCAAAGACCCACTTCAGTGTCAGAGATACGCAGTTTTCTTGGTTTGGCCGGTTATTACAGGAGATTTGTGCAAGGATTTTCGTCAATTGCAGCGCCGTTGACTAAATTAACGCGGAAAGATGTGCCTTTTGTGTGGTCCGATGCGTGTGAAGCCAGTTTTCAAGAGCTAAAAACCCGGTTGACTACAGCTCCTGTACTTACACTACCATCGGAGAATGGTCAATTTGTGATTTATACTGATGCTTCGGGTGTTGGTTTGGGATGTGTACTCATGCAGGATGGAAAAGTTGTCGCCTATGGGTCTAGACAACTTAAGGAACATGAGAAAAAGTACGCTACCCATGATCTTGAGCTCGCAGCAGTAGTTTTTGCGCTCAAAATGTGGAGACATTATCTATATGGTGTAAGATTTGAAGTGCATTCAGACCACAGGAGTCTTCAGTATTTATTCACTCAGCCAGAATTGAACATGAGACAGATCAGATGGATGGAATATATCAAGGATTTTGATTTTCCGATCAAATACCATCCAGGGAAAGCCAATGTAGTGGCTGATGCATTAAGCAGAAAAGCAGCAAGGAATGCATGTTTGCGGACAGAATGGTCGTGGGCAGAGATATTTCTGGACTTAGGGGTTGATTTGCAGTCGGTTAATGATAGGGTGATGATTGCCAGTATGTTTGTTTGGGAACCAGAAATTTTGGGCAGAATCAAAAGCACGCAATCAGAGGATCCAGAGCTGGTCAGGGTGATTGAGCAGATTGAGAGCAGGCCAGACTTTAGATTGATAAATGGTGTGTTGTACTATCAGGATAGATTGTGTGTGCCAAATATAGAGGAGTTGAAGAATGAGATCCTGACAGAAGCGCATCATTCTCGTTTTACCATTCACCCTGGTAGCACAAAGATGTACCAGAATCTCCGTAGTCATTACTGGTGGAACAACATGAAAAAGGAGATTGCAGGATTTGTTGCCAGGTGTTTGGTTTGTCAGCAGGTTAAGGCAGAACACAAGAGACCCCCAGGACTTTTGAAGCAATTGGCGGTGCCGGATTGGAAATGGGAACATATCACGATGGATTTTATATCAGGACTTCCGATGATTCATGGTAAAGATAGTATTTGGGTGATAGTGGACAGGTTAACTAAAGTTGCACATTTTCTGCCAATGAGCTTAAAGACACCCAAAGATGAGTTGGCCAAGATATACATGGAGGAAGTAGTTAGATTGCACGGTGTACCGGTATCGATCGTCTCAGACAGAGATTCGAGATTTCTGAGTAAGTTCTGGACACGACTTCAAGAGGCACTCGGTACTACCTTGAACTTCAGTACAGCGTATCACCCGGAGACAGATGGGCAGACTGAGAGAACCAATCAAACACTGGAGGATATGTTGCGTGCTTGCGTGTTGGACTTTGGAAAGGATTGGCAGAAAAGCCTTCCTCTTTGTGAGTTCGCATACAACAACAGCTACCATTCAAGTATTGGTATGGCCCCTTTTGAAGCATTGTATGGGCGCAGATGTAAAACCCCACTTTGTTGGGAGGAAGTTGGTGTTCGGAGTTTTCATGGGCCATCGATAGTCAGTGATACCAGTGAGAAGGTTCAGCAAATTCATGCTAGATTGAAAATTGCTAGGAGTAGACAGAAGAGTTATGCTGACTTGAAGAGGAGAGATCTTGAGTTTGCAGTGGGCGATCATGTGTTTCTAAAAGTGTCGCCGGCTAGAGGAACACTCAGATTCGGACAGAAGGGCAAGCTGTCTAGGAGATTCATCGGGCCGTTTGAGATTCTCGAGAGAGTGGGAGATGTAGCCTACAGATTGGCATTGCCAGCAGAGTTGTCAGGAGTTCATAACGTTTTCCATATCTCGATGCTGAAGAAGTACGTCGCCGATCCTTCGCATGTTCTTCAATATGAACCACTCGAGATTCAGCCGGATGCCACCTACGTGGAGAAGCCGTTGCGGATCATTGACACGAAGGAGCAAGTCCTACGGACGCGAACTATTCATTGGGTGAAGGTTCAGTGGGAGCACCACAATCCAAGGGAGGCCACTTGGGAGCTCAGAGACCAAGTAAAGAAGTTGTACCCGGATCTTCTCCCTGAGGTATGTTAGACATTTGGAGGACCAAATGTTCTAAGGGGGAAGGAATGTAAGGTTCCTAACCCAGTCCCCATTTTTAAGTAATTTAAATATAATTTTTATTTAATTGTTTGTATTTAGTTAATTATGGTTATTATAATTATATAATTTTCTTTTGGGTTTTGGGTTAATCGGATAGTAGGTTAGGATCATGAGTATCCACCTTTTGACCCGGCCCAATTCGGACCCATTCTGGGCCCATTAAACCAAACCAGGCCCATATTTATAATTAGCCTAAACAATAGGGTCCTTTTTATAAAAAAACCCAAAACTCTTCCCCAAACCCTAAGCCTATTTATACTCCATCGGTGGGTGCTCTTCTCCCTCACCTATAGCAGTTTTCTTCCTCCTCCATCACCTTCTCTTGATCGGCCAAGGTGGGCAAGCCCAAATCCAAGCCCAGCAGGCGGATCCTCTTCATCATCTCCTCTTCTTTCCTCCTTCTTCTTCATCTTCTCTGTTGGGTAGGCTGCGTGATCAAGGGAGAGATCTAGATCTTCTTTGCATCAAAGGCAAGTGGATTTACACATATCTCTAATGATTTCACTAAATCCATTGATTTCATGATTTTAGATGTTTGGTAAATGCCCATTTAAATTTCTAAAGATTGATGACAGGTTAGATGGGTATGTGTTTCACAGATTTTTGGTTGATGGTGTTTCGATGGATTTGATGATCTTAATAGATTTGATGAAAGGGGATTGGGCCATTGTGAAGATGGGTCTTTTGTTTTTAAAAAAAAAAAAAAGGGAAGATGATCGTGTCTGGGAATGAACCCAGACACGTTGTTTCAGTCGGCACAACTCTGAGTTGTTTGTGCAAAGTCCAACAAATCTGGTGATGGGCCACCAGCATCTAAAAAAAAAAAATATATATGCATGATGAAGATGTCTGGGATTGAATCCCAGACAATATGTGTGCCAGGCGGTTGGCGCCTGTGCATTACTGCACAGGCACATAGGTGCCTGGCAGCAATGTACAGGTGGGCCACCCACCTGCACATGATGGTGGGTGGCCCTTGATCACCAGTGTTTTATATATAAAAAAAAAAAACAAAAAAAAAAAAAGAGATGAAGACGTCTGGGAATTTATCCTAGACGTCACTGGTGGTGTGCAGGCAAGAGCCTGTGCACTACTGCACAGGCGCACAATGCGCCTGTGCAGTAATGCACAGGTGGGCCCCATTCTTCCCCATTAACCACCAACATTTAAAAAAAAAAAAAAAAAAACCTGCAGCATGTGCAAGGGGGTGTCCACTTTTATAAACATGGTGGGCCACCACCTACAGGTGGGCCTCATTGCCATCACGTGGACCCTTGATTACTGGGTTGATGGTGGGCCATTGATATATAAAAAAAAATAATAATAATAAAATTTGCAACATATATATATGGGACGAGTCAGTCCCTGCACACGTTGCTGTTTGGCAGCAACAGGTACAGGGTGGGGCATTTCTCTTAGATATAAATGTGGGTCTACCACTTATTTTGGTGGGCCCCATGACGGTAACATGGACCATGATTATGTGGAATCCATCACATCACCTTGTGGGTCCTTAGTATATATGCGGATTTATAATTATTTGGACTGTTATTAAGAGTGAACAGGTGGGCCATCCCTTGCGTGAGATCATGAGAATGATAAATTCGGGCCTGCTAATTTATTTTAATGATTATTTAACCAAGCATTTATTATTATTATTATTATTTGGATGGTTTATACTCCGTAAAACCCTTGTGTTGGTCATAGAACCCAATGACTTCGATTTAACCAAATCCATCACATCATCAAAGTAAGGGGTTATGCGGGCAGATTTCCTCTTACAGATTTCATGGTTTGCACATGACGGTACAAACCACTCGCACTCAGGTGAAGTGAGAATTGGGCTATGCATCACCCCGTTTTCAAAAATTCCCAACCTTACTTCGTCGTGGTTCGTGTGGAATTGTCGCATGGGTGAATTGTGGTCACAGTGCTAGGAATATGTGTGGAATTATTTCTTGATCATCATGTTGTATTTATTTACTTTGATGCATACACATTAGAATTTATACCCGTTATATCATAATGACTTGGACCGTGTTGTGGCTTGGACTATACAGGGTTCATTGATGAGGTATTCACGTATGTTGAAAACTATTGGGTTGTATAATGTTTTATCATAAGGTGTTGAATATCGATCATGGCCAGCCCTTCACACTACCATAGGATGTGTCTGTCGAATAATCACTAAGCCATGTTTATGAGTCTCGACACAGGAAGGGGCAGGGCTGTGTGAGATTATTATGCGGATCTGGTCATTGGACGACTGCAGTCGGTTCACAGATGTACACTGTGATGATTTTTACCGGACTTAGGGCCGAAGACGAGCTTACCACTCGTACACGGTTGGTTTCACCGTGATTTTTGGACAGGATGCTAGGCATCCGAAGACGGATTTGATCCACCGTTTCTGGACAGGATGCGAGGCATCCGAAGACGGTATAAATTCCGTAAGGGCATCAGCTGATGCGATGCTCGGCGAAAGTGATATTGTTCATTTGAGGTAGAGTTGGATGTAGGACCCGTTCTTTCTATGTTGCATGGCATTCTTTTATTTATATTGCTTACATATTCTTATGATTTTTGTGTCTTAATCTCACATTGATAGTGTACTTCATCTTGAGTTATGTGTATTTTACTTGCCGCCATTTATGGTTGACCCTTGTTTTCTAAAATTGATGCATAGGTACCGAGCCCGGCTTTGCCGAGGAGGAGGCGCAGGCTGAAGCGTTTCAAACGCTTGAGCCAACTGATGTTCCCGAGTGGGGTGCAAACGATGGCTTCGAGGCCGTCTAACCAAGCACAGGAGTGACTCATTAAATTGCATTCAATTTAAATAAATCATTCTTTAGAGACTTGATCTTTCAGTGGGACATTGAAATAAATTACTTATTTACTTCTTTTGCAACTTGGAACATTATTATTGTTATCTAGTGATATGCAAACTTGTTTTCTTCTCTTGGTACCTATTGGTTGAAATTACTTCCGCAGAATGGGAATGAATGTGAATGGCCTAAACTCACCACGGCCTAAGATCCTGTGGAAAAGAAATAATTAGGAGTCAATGGTTTTGTTTCCAGAAGAAAAAAAAAAAAATTGACTCCTAATTTCACGTAACCCTATTTTCATTTTTGGGGACGTGACACACACCATTCACTCGACTATGGAAAACACAGAAGGAAGGTGAACTCCTTACCGGCCATGGCAGCTATCTACAATTGGAAAGTTTGCGAGTTGGAAGAAGAAAGCTGAGAAGAGGGGGCACTTCAAGGTTTGGGAGCTTTGGTCTCTCTTTCAGTCGGTTCAAACAACAAAGGGGGTGAATGAGTTCTGTTTTATATCTCACATTTGGGCATAAGCTTAATTTTTGAAGCTCACGGTCACCATAGTCCTCCTCTTCACCCACGGACTTTATGTGACTAATCAATGGGGTCCACAGTTTGGGTGGCTGATTGAAAATTATGATTCCCTCCTTGGCCACTGCCTGCCCCTTTACCACAGACACTGCTGTATGGAGCGTGAGGTCCATGGTTTGCCAATCCTTTCCCACGGACTCAATATGTTGGGCAACGTGGCCCATAGCTTGTTGGCTCAAGCTTCCTTGACCACGGTTATTAATGCTCCATCATTCCCATGGACATGGGTTATTTTAGCAGTGGGGTCCCTGCCTTGGCCAAGTCCACAGTCACAGCCATTCCACCTAATCCTCACAGTCACTATGGTTTCGAGCATGTGAGGACCACTGCTTAGTGGCCCACTCGTCCAAATGTGATCATTCAAATTCCCACAGCACATGATGGGCCAACTTCGGGTAGTTTAAAAAAAAAAAAAAAAAGAAAGAAAGAAAAATGTTTTCCTACAATGGAGTGAATCCACTTTGTGGTATTTCTTTTCAGAAAAAAAAAAGGGGTCTTCTTTTAAAAAACCAAAGCAAATTTCAAATTTATCTCAGGTTAAATCTGATTTTGAGCCCTAATCTCAAATTGTTAGGGTCAAAATCCATAAGCAAATCTTTTTCAAAATTCCATTGCATTTTGACTGATGTCAAGCCAAGTCAAAACTTATACTCTGATTTTTTTTTTAAAATAAACCAAAAACCCATGAAAATCCAAACCCAAATTCATTTCCAATTCAAAAGTTGCTTTTCTTAAAGCCTCAAGGATTCATTGAGTAGGTGTTCCCCACAATCCTCATAGAGATGCCACTCTGGATATCTGTGACAAATAAGTCATGAGAAAATCAAATCCACTTTCTAAAATCCAAACATAATTCATAAACTTCTGAATTTTCCAAGTACCTCAGGGATTTTTATTGTAGGTGTTCCTCAGAGTCCCCAAAGAGATGCTACTTTTGATATCTATGAAAGTAGGGCAAAGAAATTCAGATTCCTTATATTTTTACCAAATTCCATCATCAAAACCTTCAAGGTTTTTTATCAAAATTTCAAAATTCCAAGTATAGGTTTGCAACCTATCTTGATAAAACCACATTTTCATTAAACCATTCATCATTCCCATGGATTGGCTATTTTGAGGCACAATGCTTGTCATAATTTAATCATTGTACCTTGAGGGGACACTTTTTGATCCATAAAAAATCACAAATATTGCAGTGAAAACATTATAGCAAATTCCAATCAAATGGCACATAAACCCTAAAACTGTGGAATCCCAGGTTCGGTACTGCATCTAGATGTTCAGAACTAATGCAACTCACTCAAAAGAATTTAGATGATCTCAAAGTGTGGCAATTCAAATTTCAGAGGTGGTGGACTTTGTCGACCTACCAAATATCAAATTCAAGGTTCACTGGCTCAAAGCCTATGGGTAATTGAACACATTCAAGCTTCTAAGTTACCAAAGTGCTAAAATCAAATGGAAACTCTAAAATATGCTTAGAAATGATGGTTTAAAGTTTCAGTACATTTGAACTTCATTTCAACTCAAACTCAAATTTCAATGGCCGTTTACCAGCTCCTTGGGGTCATTGTGGCAATTGATACTTCTACATGTCAGAATCGGATGAAACTCCTGGAGGAAGCTCAAATTATTTTTAGGAGCAACTCTACAAAATTTCAGGTTAAGTGGATGTCATTTGGGTCAATGACTCCTAAACCATGGGGTCGTTGCCTTAAGTCCTACTTCCAAGTGACCAAAGTTGATGAAATTCAGATGTAAAGTTTAAGTCATGTTCATAAGTGGTTCTATAAAGTTTCAAGCTCAGGTGACTTCGTCTGACCCCACTTCAACTATATGTTAGCTTCGGAGTTAGTGACGCTCAATTCATTGAGTCACCAACCAAAAATCATACTTCCAGGAGACGGAAGCTGATGAAATTTGGATTAAGATTCAAAATATGCTCAAAGTCAACTCCATAAAGTTTCAAATCAATTTAACATCATTTGGGTAGAAAACAAGCTGACTGCCTGCAATGCAAGAGGACATTGACTTAAAACATGCAACAAGTGGGTCATTGGTCAAAATCTTACTTCTATAAGTCCAAACCATATGAAATTTGGGTGGACACTTCAAGATGCCCCTAACATCAATCCCTCCAAGTTTCAAATCAATCAAAGCTCATTTGGATCTCAAACAGCTACAATAAGGGCCCATTTTCATGAAACACCCAAGGGGGATTTGACCAACTTTAGAAGGTCAAAACAAGCTGAGATTTCTACGACACATTCATAATAGTGTTAGAAAGGATCTTTCCAAGCTTCATGAAGATCGAACATCGTTTAGGCACGCCCATTTTAATGAAACATCAAAGAGGGAGTGGACCAACTTCAGAAGGTCAAAACAAACTGAGATTTCTATGACACATTCAAAATAGTGTTAGAATTGATCCTTCCAAGGTTCATGAAGATCGGACATCGTTCAGACCCTAAACCGATGAAAACAGGTCACACAAGCAAAAAAAAAAAAAAACAAAACAAAACAAAACAAAACTAGGGCCTATCCGTGACCACAACCACATTCACAGACACCTTCAAGGTGGTTCCCAATGGTTTTTGGGATTTTTTTTCTTTATTTCAAAATATAACTCCTTAATAACTACCAAGAACAGTCCCAATTCACTCTAAAGCTTATAAAACTTTTGGGCATTAAAGAGGGGGTTCAAATAAGTTCCAAGAAGATTAAGGCAAGGTTGAAAGAGTCTCAACAAGGATTTGAAGCAAGATCACTAGTCTTCTCAAGCCCTAAAAGCATTCAAGTTCACTCTTCTTCTCCATCTCACTAACTTAAGGTGAGAAATAGTTCAAAGGACGAGAAGACGCATGCTTATCACTCAAGGAAGATGAATGTCAAGGCCATAGAGCATATTAACAGATGAGACCACATTCCTTTGGTTCCCTCACTTAAAAGTGCTTTTGGCCATCTTTAAGGTTATGAATAAGCCTCTTTAGCTCTCATTCTATTCCTTGAAGATTATAGGATCAAAATGACATAACTTTGGCTTCAATTTGCTTATACAAAGCACCCTTTTAGGATTTACGCAAAAGTGATCCGTAACAAAAAAAGATGATGATTACCAAAAGTTGTAGTATATTCCACGGCCGAATTGAGAACCCTTAGAGGTCATTCAACACTCCAAAAGTCAAAAAGCACAAATTCCAACACTTTAAAGGCACTTCAGAAGCGAAATGAAGTAAAAATGGATCAAACAATGGCCAAAATGGCCACTGTCTATCAGTGACGGTGGGCCACGGTCACTCGTTCACTCTCTTCATTTTTTTTTTTGAATTTTTTCCCCTTTTTCATGTATTTTCTTATAATTTTTTAGTTTGGATCATACCTAAAACCAAAGGGAGGGGTTGTAAATTTTCAAACTTGTGAACAACTTGCATCCCCCAGGTTAACACATTGAACCCATGTAAATTAAAGGGAAATTAATGATGAATGGTAGTTACTTTTCTATTCTCCTTTGCGCTTGAAAATGTAAGTGTTAGACTTAAACCTGCTACATTTCACATCATTATTCGAGCACGATCAGGATCCAACAGTATACTCTGTCGAACTCATTGAGTTGCTCGGCTCAACAACTAAAAGTTTATAATGCTTGGGATTTATTCTAGATTGTAATTCGATTACTACTTCTATACAGTAGAAAAATAAAAACAATCAATCACACAAAAAAATAACACACAATTTTAAGTGGAAACCCAAATGGCAAAAAACCATGAGTTCAAAGTGGACAAAGTCAATCACTAACTTTCGCAGTCAAATGCAATTTAAATGGAAAGTCATCTTACGGACTCCACATTCAAGGTACACAGTCAAATTCATGCAAAATGCTTCATCAATGTTTAGTGGCTTATTTCCCACAAAGATGTTTGAATCATCCAAACTCACTCGAATAACATACCATGGCTCAAAATCAGAAAAGACAAGGAAAGGTGGATTAGCCTTGGAAGTTGTGGTTGAAGAAAACACTATAAAAAGCTTAATGTTATAGCACATAGTGATCATGCTTAACCTACATGTGGTCACTTGCTATAATCAATGACCGTAGGGTGATCCTATCTTCATCGGTTTCTATACTAGTCACCTACATTCATAGGATTTTTACTTCTTATGTTTGTTGATATTTAAGGGGAGTAACCTTCTCTTCAAAGAAAAAGAAGAATGTTTTCAATATGATCGGTCTACTCTTCATGAAAATTCTCACAAAACCTACAGTGGCCAAGCCAATGCACACACCATGCTTGGGACCAGGATAGTCATTACAACTCAACCCCTTATACTTCGTACAAACTATAAGGGTCAGGTGTGTGCTCAAGTTGTGTCAATGATCAAGCAAAATAGATGGGCGTGCCTTCACTCAATTCGATGGTGAAATGTTGAAGCATAATGTTATACTAAATTTATACATTCCCCAGAAGGAGTTCCCCTTCAAGTCAGTTGAAGGATGGTTCCCAAAATCTTCTAGAAGTATGATCGCCCGTGCACTTCTAACAAGCCAAGGTCACAAGTCATTTGGCTATGGCCATGAATATGTGCGGACAGTGTTTTTGAAGGGTGAGACTGTTGGAAGTAGGTGGGTCTCGTGTATAGATTTTCAAAACTTTTGATCCACTTGACACAGGGATCAACTATACATAAGACCAAAACCCAATCCAGGATGCGTTACCCTCAATCTCGTAACCATGTACAGTAAAAAATTCTACCAACACTAGACATCCAAAATAATCTACGACATAGAAGAAGTAGATCATACCTTTGGAGATCCGCAGTGCTCTAATGAATTTCTTCAAGACCTCTTAGCCTTCCACGCTATGACCCGAATTGGATTACTTTTCTCGAGAAGAATGGTGGAATCTTCAGGAGAAAATTCCCAACTCGAAACTCCAAGGAACTAGAAGAGAGGATAGGAGAGTAACTCGTGCAACTCTTGCACGAAAGGGTTTTGGGTGTGAGGGAGACTCTTTTGGACGTCCAAGGATATTTTATAGACTTCCAAATCTCTCCCTTGTCTAATTGAAATAGAAGTCTTACTTCCAAAACAATTAGCAACTTTCTCCTTTCCAAACTCGTATTTCTAGAGTCCAAGTCGGATTGGTGTTTTCCAATATATTGGGCTAGCGTGGGGACCACTAGGGATTCCTTAGAAAGCTGGCTCCAACTGGAACACCGCGACCCCACATCTCATGTGCAATCCGGGCCCACAGTTAATTGCAAATTACACCACTATATAAATGCAATTGAACTCCAGTCTTAGGAATAAATTACAATGAAGACCCTAAACTTCCCAATTACCACAAGTGGGCCCCTCTATCAATATCCGTGGATCAATTGGAATAAACTCGTCTCTTCCAATCTAAGTTCCACATCTTATTATCCTTGAGCCCCAATTAATCACAGTAATCATCAGTACCATCCAATTAACTCTTAATTGAGATGGGTGCGCACTTACTAATGACAAATCCATTAATTGGCACAAGGGGATAATAGAGATAGATTCCATCTTGATCATTCAACGTTCCCAAAGTTCTACTACCATATACCCAAGACACCGAGGTGTTAACCTATAGTCGGCCTCACTCATTGGTGACTCAAAGCAAATGAATAGATAGAAACTTGAGTTCGTCAATGTCTCAGGATTGAGAGCCTATTGCTAGGGAATTATGAGAGCATACCTTATTATTGAGACGGAATTCCATAAGGTGCATCTCATGGTCCTTCAATACATCCAATGTACCAGCACCGTGATCCAGAATCTTACATTCTGATGATTGAGACAAATCACACTATCTCATAGTGATCAAAGTGCTGCAACCTTATCAAATGAGATGCCCAATCTCATTACTGGTTGTGAAACTATTTTAAGCATAAGATTTGTGACATATATCTCCCGTGTGTGGATCTCATCCATGCACATATATCACATCTAATATACTAATGGGACCCGGTTCAACTCATGAACCATTATGTCATACGTATTGGTCATGTGCATGAAGTAGTAAAATAACATTCATCTCATGAAAGCAAAGCATGATTTTATTGATAAATAAAGAAATTAATCAATTTATTACATCAACTGATGGATTGAGTCCACAAAAACTAACAATCTCCCACTTGGGCTCAATGCCAGTCAGGGTTGCATCTCATGCCCATCCCTTCTACGTGTTGCTCAAAGACTTTGGTAGTCAAAGGCTTAGTAAAGGGATCTGCCAAATTGTCTGCAGAGGCTATCTTGGTAATAGCAATATCACCTCTCTGCACAATCTCTCTGACTAAGTGATACTTCCTCTGTACATGCTTTTGGCTTTTATGGCTTCTGGGTTCCTTTGACTGAGCGACTGCCCCGCTGCTGTCACAGTAAACTGTGAGTGGCTGTCGTGCCAAAGGTACCACCCCAAGTTCCAAAAGGAATCTTTTAAGCCATACTGCTTCCTTAGCTGCTTCACAAGCTGCTACATATTCAGCTTCCGAGGTTGAATCAGCGGTACATTCTTGTTTTATACTCCTCCAGCTGATAGCTCCGCCTCCAAGCATAAATACATAACCAGAGGTGGATTTCCTAGAATCCTTATCTGACATAAAGTCAGAATCTGTGTATCCGACTGGAATCAACTCATCACTGCTATAAATCAACATGTAATCTCTAGTCCTTCTCAAGTATTTGAGAATACATTTTACAGCAGTCCAATGTTCAGGTCCTGGATTAGATTGATATCTGCTGACTAGGCCCACTACATAACAGATATCTGGTCTAGTACATAACATAGCATACATGAGGCTACCAACAGCCGAAGCGTATGGTATCGACCTCATTTGCTCCTTTTCCTCGGGTGTCTTAGGACACTGATCCTTGGAAAGGTGCACTCCATGCCTGAAAGGTGTGATACCCTTCTTGGAGTCTTGCATTGCAAATCGTACTAGCACCTTTTCTATGTATGCAGCTTGGGATAAGCCAATCATCTTATTTTTCCGGTCTCGATAGAGTTTCATCCCTAGGATGTAACTAGCTTCTCCCAAGTCCTTCATATCAAAAGTCTTGGCTAACCAAACTTTTACCGTTGACAACATTCCTATATCTTTCCCGAGGAAAAGGATGTCATCGACATATAAAACTAGAAAAACTACCCTGTCACCTTCACTTTTCATGTACACACATGACTCATCCGGATTTTGACAAAAACCAAAAGACTTGATTGCCTGCTCAAAACGGATATTCCAGCTTCGGGATGCCTGCTTCAGTCCATAAATAGACTTCTGCAGTTTGCAAACTTTTTGCTCCTGGTTTTTAGCTACAAAACCGTCTGGCTGCACCATATAGATGTCTTCCTCAAGATGGCCGTTGAGAAAAGTCGTCTTGACATCCATTTGCCAAATCTCGTAATCGAGATGAGCCGCAATGGATAAGAGTATCCGGATGGATTTGAGCATGGCTACTGGCGAGAAGGTTTCCTCATAATCGATCCCCTCTTTCTGAGTATATCCTTTCGCAACAAGCCTAGCCTTATAGGTCTCCACTCTTCCATCTGGTCCTCTTTTTCTCTTGTAGACCCACTTGCACCCAATAGGTTTAATATTGGCAGGCAAGTCCACAAGTGTCCAGACCTGATTTGAGTACATAGACTCCATCTCAGCTTTCATAGCATCTTGCCAGCGTCCCGAGTCTAAGTCATTTATTGCTTCATCATAGTTAGAGGGATCTTGTTCTGGCTCTTCTGGGATTGCTTCATAAGACTCTCCCAAGAATGAGAACCTGTCAGGGGGTCTGACAATCCTCCCACTACGACGAGGTACTGGTGTAACTACTAGGTCTGGTAAGGGCAGTTCTTCCTCAAGTCCGGTCATACTTGGATTTGGAATTGATTGCTCCTGAATCTCTTCCAAGATCACCTTTTCTAAAAATTTCTGGTCCATCATATAATCTTCCTCCAGAAAAACCGCATTGGTGCTGACCAGCACTTTCTGCTCTCTGGGATTATAGAATAACCAACCTTTAGTTCCTTTAGGATATCCTACAAATGTGCATACTTCCGACTTCGCTTCCAACTTATCCGTCTTAACCTTGAGCACGTGTGCTGGACAACCCCAAATGTGTAAATGTTGTAGACTAGGCTTTCGCCCAGACCACAATTCCCGGGGAGTCTTAGGTATAGACTTAGATGGTACGAGGTTTAGTATGTACATTGCAGTATCCAAAGCATATCCCCAAAAGGATATAGGTAATCTTGAGAAACTCAGCATAGACCTAATCATATCTAAAAGAGTCCGGTTCCTTCTTTCTGCTACTCCATTCTGTTGAGGCATACCAGGAGTAGACAACTGGGATAGAATCCCATTTTCTGATAAGTAACCCATAAAATCAGCAGAGAGATATTCCCCTCCTCGATCTGATCGAAGAGTCTTGATACTCTTACCTAATTGCTTTTCCGCTTCCGCTCGAGATTCTTTGAACTTTTCAAAAGCTTCGGACTTGCGGTGCATAAGGTATATGTAACCATATCTTGAGTAATCATTTGTGAAAGTGATGAAGTACTCATATCCTCCTCTGGCCCTGACATTAATGGGTCCGCAGACATCAGTATGCACTAATTCCAATAAATCTTTGGCCCTATTACCCTTAGCTGAAAAGGGTCTTTTAGTCATTTTACCTTCCAAACAGGACTCACAGATAGGCATTGGTTCTACCACCAATGAAGGTAAGATACCATCTTTCACTAGCCTCTCAATCCTGTTAAGGTTTATATGACCTAGCCTCAGGTGCCAAAGTTTTGTTGGATTAGATGAAGGTGACTTTCTCTTTAATGATGATCTACTAATTGTTTCAGTATCATGTATCTCATACATCGTGGGAGTTAACAAATAAAGTCCATTGGTTACCTTGCCAGAACATATGAAAGTACCATTCCTCTTTATGACAACTTCAGTACCAAAAGTAATAGAATAACCTTTATTCACCAAACTAGAAACTGAAATTAAATTCCGCCTTAAAGACGGTACATATAATGTTTCTGACAAAACCAATTTCTTATTTGAAAAACATAAAGTAATGACTCCTACTGAAACAGCCTCCGCCTTAGCGTCAGATCCTAGGTTGACAATGATTTCTCCATCACTTAGCCTCCTGGTTTCCCTGAACCCCTGCAACGTATTACAAATGTGATTAGTTGCCCCGGAATCCACACACCAGGATTCTGAAGTACCAGTTGCAAAACTAACTTCAGATATAAGTGACTCAATCATACCTGGGGTCTTTTTCTTAGACAGATATTCTGGACAATTCCTCTTCCAATGTCCTGTCTTACCACAATGGAAACACTTTCCTTTTGTCCCTGAACCCTTAGCTTTAGCCACGCCACCAGTTGGACCATTCTCCACCTTAGGACCCTTTGGAACTGATTTCTTTTTGCCTTTCCGCCCTTTGCTTTTCGGCTTGGACTTGGCATCTGACTTTTCTGTCATTAAGGCAGTTGGTTTCTTCTTCATAATCCCTTCAGTTGCTACCAGCTGACTAGATAGCTCAGCTAGAGTCAGATTCATTTTATTCATATTATAATTGACCTTGAAATTGTTGAATGACTCTGGTAGTGACTCAAGGATTATGTCAATCTGCGATTCTGCATCAATCACAGCTCCCAGTACATCTAACTCATTTAATGAGTCCATCATTTTCAACATGTGTTCCTGTACTGATGTACCTTCAGCCATCTTGGTGCTAATGAGCACCCTCATGGCTGCCTGCCTAGCAGGTCTGCCTTGTTCTGCAAACATCTCCTTTAAGTTCGATATCATATCATATGCAGTCTTATAAGATTGATGTTGATGTTGCAGCACACTAGACATGGATGCCAGAATGTAACATCGGGCCATCTCATTGTCTTTGGCCCATTTGGTGTAAAGGTCCTTTTCTGCTTCTGATGCATCTGGGCCAGGCTCTTCAAGGGGGTTTTTGGTAAGGACATATTTATATCCTGAAGCTGTCAGGACAATATCCAGATTCCGTTTCCAATCTACATAGTTGGATCCCACCAACTTATTCTGGTTGAGGATGGTCGCAAGTGGATTGAAAGTATTCGAATCCATGCTTGTAATACTGTAGCACATAACCATACATTCAATTAATGAATTTAAATGACATTAGGGTTTAGTATTCTACCAAATTTATGTGGGAATCCTCATAACCACAAAATTCAGAATACATCGGAATCCCAATCCTGCGGGGTATGCCTCCTTGGGGAGTGCAAATACCTCCTAGACTGGTGCGGATCAAAGTTGGTCAAAATTGAGATTAAGACTAACTATCCATGATCCCCTTCATTCATTACAATCTAGGTATCTCATACCAAATAATGTATGACTCCCGATTAGCTTTGGTTTCTAAAATACATGAGGCAAATCCTTAGGGATACTACATCATTATTTTAGTTAAGTGTGACCCACCAACTAGCATTGCATGACAACCGTTGTGGGTAGCTCCTCCTTGGGGAGTGGGCTCCCACCCCGTCTCATCAACACTATCCATAGGAGATCCATATCCAGTATCCAGATAAATACAAGCCCTCCGTGGGGAATGGCCATTCTTAAAATAGCGCAAGGCTAATACTTTCCTTACAATGGACCTATGGTGGAAAACCATGGGGATTTTTATATATATAGAAATGCCCCGCTCCCACTTAATATTTTAGAGTTGAGGATTTCCTTATAGGTGTATGGGTCCATCAAAGATAGGTATATATTCATCTCATGATAAGACCAATGATTGGTTCCAAGTCAAGTTATTTTAAGGAAAGCCCAGTTTCTAAAATTAGTGTTACCAATAGATCCATCTCATGGGCCTACCAACTCTAATTAGAACTCTTTCCAAAAATTAATTTGATTTGACCAATTTTGGAATTTGCTATGTTTGGATCAAATATGGAAATACTCTAAAATAAGCATTCATCCATAAATAGAAAGTGCTATAACAAAAGACTAGTCCTCTCCTCCACATGACCCAGGCGGAAGAGACTTCTTGGACTTCTAGACTTTCCAAAACTTTGGGATTCCTCAAACTCTTTGGGCATCTCCAAAACACCTTTTGGTAATCTTCAAACTCTTTGATTAGGAGTCCAACTTCTCTTTCCTTCTTTGTTTCGGACATTTCCAGAATTTACAAATTTTAAAAATACATAAATTCCTATGTCTCTATAATGAGACTTACATGGTAGTCTAAACATGGAAATAAAAGGGCTATAGGGAAATTCACCATGCCTTGCCCTTTCACGGGAAACCAAGGAGACCATGATGCCCTTTACACTTAGCCACGAATAAACCAATAATTAAAAGGAAAGAAAAACATGTGGGTCATATGGAGAGGACATTATCACCTGCAAGTTAGTATCTCATACAACAATGCATCTCACAAAACCAGGTTGCCAAACCACAATAGAAAAACAAGATGCCAAATATTTTGCCACCACGATACAAGACCCCCTACGCAACGGGGGTCCGGGGGCAGCGCCCCCGGCGGGGGTCGAGCTGCCTAGGTTAGCCAACAACAACTTAGACCAAGAACAAGATGATTCTGCCTAGGTTCGGCTAGCCGATCTGGTCTCTACGGTTAGCCAACAGACCTCTATAGCCATAGTGGTCACTTTGACTAACCGACCTGACGAACCCAGAAATTTGGGTTCTTTTCTGATTCGGCTCCTGCTGTACCCAATCACCTCTAATGATCTCAGTATGTTTTAATGGCATCTTATCATCCTCCTATTATGATTAAAACCTTTTGTGACTTTCCAAACATGTATCTACTACGAGAGCAAGCAAACCCAATAAACACTGATCCTATCATAGCCCTTGCTCTATCCTCTTCGCATCTCATGCGAAGATTAGAACAGGATTACTGATCTAACATGATTAGAGATGAGGTATGTCTCTGATACCAATTGTTGGAAGTAGGTGGGTCTCGTGTATAGATTTTCAAAACTTTTGATCCACTTGACACAGGGATCAACTATACATAAGACCAAAACCCAATCCAGGATGCGTTACCCTCAATCTCATGACCATGTATAGTAAAAAATTCTACCAACACTAGACATCCAAAATAATCTACGACATAGAAGAAGTAGATCATACCTTTGGAGATCCACAGTGCTCTAATGAATTTCTTCAAGACCTCTTAGCCTTCCACGCTATGACCCGAATTGGATTACTTTTCTCGAGAAGAATGGTGGAATCTTCAGGAGAAAATTCCCTCATGGAATACTATCCTTAAAGTTAACATTAGATGGGGGTGATGCCTAAGAGTTATCTTGCATCAAGAAAAGTAAGGAAATCAAACACCTCAAGCACAAAAATAAAATAGTGACTCGAGGTAGTGACGACGGACTTCCCCGGACAGTGTTGGCTTTGGCCTCAGACTTGCTTGGACGGTGCACAATTTGAGCAAACCTCCATAAAGAGTGTTCAAACAAAGCCCTCACAGCAAAGGCAAGTCAAAAGCATGAAGGGAAAATCAAAACAAGAAGGGCCAAGCCCTAGTTTCTCTTCAGCGTGAGTTAACCCTTAAGGCCGTAAGCAACCCTCAAGATTTGGGGTTCATGTTGACATAGACTCATGGAAAGGATGAAGTGTAGTTTATGGGTTATGTTGCCCATCAAACCAAATGGTAAATTGTGCATTGCGTAATAAATCAAGAGTAAAAAAAACACCGAAAACAGTCACATTTGGCCATGGTAGAACTGGGAGAAGATAATGTTCGAAGGCCATACTAGCCATTGCTTGTGCTTTGAAAACTAGAAATCAACTTGAAATTGGAAGAAGGAGAAGATGCCGATTTTTGCTTTGGCTCTCAAACTGTTCTCTGGCTCTTGGACTCTTCTCTGATTCTCAATCCCTTTTGGTGTTGCAAAACAATGAAAAGAACCAAAAAAATGAAAAAGAAGATGAAGATGGTGGTTTTGTTTACTAGGCGATGCCCCCTCCTTCCATTAAAGTGAACAGTGGAGCATGTGGCACTCGAACACTACTTCCTTTTCCTACCTTGGCTAGCGGTCATTGCTTGACTAAGCAGTAGGGCCCATGGCTTGGTGGTCCATGCCATCCTTTGTGATCATCCAAGTTCCAACAGCACGATGAACCCACCTTGGTTATCTTTTCAAAAAAAAAAAAAAAGGTCTTTCCTCAAAACCAACATCAAATTTCAAGCTCATCTAGAGCAAACCCAATTTTTGCGCAAATTTGTCATCTCAAATTGCTTTGGATTAAAATCCACAAAAGCCAATCTCCTTCAAAATTCCATCTCATTTTGACTCATGTCAAGCCAAGTCAAAACCTAAATCTTGATTTTTGAAAATAAACCAAAATCCATAAAATTTCAAATCCAAATACAACTCAAATTTCAATCCTTGATTTTTCTTAAAACCTTAGGGATTTCTTTTTGTGGTGTTCTACATAGTCTCCACAGAGATGCTACTTTAGATATCAGTAATAAATAGGCCATAAAAAAATCAAATCCATTTTCAAAATCCAAACAAAATTCATAACCTCTAATTTTTCTAACACCTTAGGGATTCTTTTGGCGGGTGTTCCTTATAGTCCCCATAGAAATGCTACTTTTGATATCTGTGAAAAATAGGACAAAGAAAATTAGACTCATTATTTTTTTACAAAATTCTATCATCAAACCCTTCATGGTTTTTTATCAAAATTCAAAACTTCAAGTCTAGGCCTACAACCTATGTTAACAAAACTGTATTTCCATAAAGCCATTTATCTTTCCCATAGATTGTCTATTTCGAGGCATAATGATTCCAAAGTCATCTTTTCATCATTATACCTTGATGAGGTACTTGTTGACTCATAAAAATCACAAACATTATAAGTGTTGCAGTGAAGACATCACAAGCAAATTCCAAGCTCAAACGGGACTAAACCCTAGAGTTATGGAACGCTAGGTTAAGTATTGCGTCCAGGTGATCAAAGCTGATGCAACTCACTCAGAGGACTCAATGAACTTAGAACCTTGGGGTCACTGAACATAACTATCAAATTCAAGGTTCATTGACTCAAAACCTTGGGGTTACTAAACACACTTAAGCTTTTGGATTACTAAAGTGGCTGAAAATCATATGGCAATCCAAAACATTCTCAAAAATGATACTTCAAAGTTTTCAAAGCATTTGTGACTTCATTCAACTCAAATTCAAATTTCAATGGTTGTTTCTCAGCTTCCTTAGGGTCACTGTGGCAACTACCACTTCTACATGGTAAAACTAGCTGAGACTCATACTAATGTCTTAAAAAAACAATCATGGACCATCCTTCAAAGTTTCAGAACATTTAAACATCATTTGGATCCAAACTAAGTTCAGATGGTTGTCTTTCAAGCTCTTTGAGGTCACTATGCAAAGTAGCACTTCATAGAGACCAAATGAGCTAAAACTCTTGGAGAAAGCTTAAGTTATATTCAAGAGTCGCTTTGCTGAATTTTAAGTTAAATAGATGTCATTTAACCCAAATGCAACTATATGTCAACTTTGGGTTGGGTTACTGACCAAAGTCCTGCTTCCAGGTGGTCAAAGTTGATGAAATTTGGATGTAAAGCTCAAGTCATGTTCAGAAATGACTCTTGGAATTTTCAAGTAAAAAGGATTTCATCTGACCCTTTTTCAACGATATGTTAGGTTAGGGGTCGATAACCTCCAACCATAGAGTTACTGACCAAAGTCCTACTTCCAAAAAGCCAAAGTTGATGAATTTCAATCAAAGACCCAAAATATACTTAATCTTAGCTCTTCAAAGGTTCAAAGCAATTGGACATCATTTGGATGGAAACCTAACAGACTGCTTATAATATAAGGGGACACTGATTTAGAACATGCAACTAAGGAGTCACTGATCAAAATCCTACTTCCACAAATCCAAATTATATGAAATTTTTATGAAGCCTTAAAATTATTCCTGACATCAACTTCTCCAAGTTTCAAGATCATCTGATGTCATTTGGACCCCAAAGAGCTAAAGCAAGGGCCCACTTTTATGAAAAGTCAAAAGGATGGTTGACTATCTTCAAGAGGTCAAAACAAGATAAAATTTCTATGAAATTCTCAAAATAATTCTAGGAAACATCCCTCCAAGTTTTGTGAAGTTTGGACATCGTTTAGGCCCAAAACTGATGTAAACGGTTTGCCTATGCAAAAAATCGATAAATGGGCCTGTCATTAATCTGGGCCAACAATCACTGACACCTGCAGGTGGTTCCCAACGGTTTCAAGCAGTTTTTTTTTTTTTTTTCAAAACCCAACTCCTCACAACTCCTCTAGCTACCTCTGAACTTTATAAAAGACACACTTAGGCACTTAAAAAATGGTTCCAAGGCTCTAAGACTCTAGAACTTCCAAAGCATAATTACAAGAAAGCACTGCAAGAGGATTCCTCAAGCACTTGGCACTTCACAAGTGTCTAAAATTCTTTGATTCTTCTTTCCCTCATAAGCTTAAGGTGAAAAATGATTCTGAAGAAGAAGATACACCTTATCAACACTCATAAAGACTAAATTTCAAGGCCATCAAGTGCAAGAGAAGTTCAATGGATGAAACTATGCATTTCTTCGTTTCTCCCACTTGAAGGGTGTTTGGCCATTTTAGAAGTTGTGATCAGAACTTCTTATGTTTTATTCTGCCCTTAAAAGCCATAGGACCAGAATGACACAATTTTGACTATATATGCTTGCATAAAAGCAACCCTTCCGAATTTGCACAAAGGTGGTTTGTAAAATCAAAGTGGTGATTACCAAAGATCATAGATGATTTTAAGATTGAATTCGGCACTCCTAGTTGTCATTCATGACTCCTAAAGATACTGGAAATACAAGTTTCAACACCTTGGAAGCATTGCAAAAGCAAACAGAGACGAAAAAGAAGCAAATAGTGGCCAGTTTAGTCACTGTCTATCAGTGACAGTGGGTCCACAATAACTAACCCCTTTTCTCCATTTTTCAGAAATTTTCCCTGTTTCATATATATTTCCCAATTTTGCTTAATTTAGATCATATCTAAGACCAAAGAGAGGGACTTTGTAAATAGTCTACATCCTCGAGGTCAGAGCACTGAACCCATGTAAACAAAAGGGAATTTAATGAGGATCTGTAATTTTATTCCCATTCTTTTGTGTGTTTGAATGTGCGAATGTTAGACTTAATTCCTTTGCATTCATCATCATTTCATGCATATCACTCTTCTCGTCACTCATCCTCAACAGTTCAAAAACATATGATAAGCTTTAACATCTTAGCTTCTTCACTTTTTCAGTTCCCTCATGAACTATTTGAAGGATATCCCATGCTTCTTTTGCATTTTTACAAGTGGAGATCCTATGGAATTTAGACATTAATACTCCAATGTAGATTTCATTCATTGCCTTATTGTTACAGTTGCAGGCATAGGTTTTATCTTTGGACCATGTAACACTCCGATCCCCTCTGAGCCGGATTAGTGGCTCATTAGTGTGTGTTTTGTTTTGTTTATTTCTTTTGGACTTGTTTTGGGGCCTTGGATAGGTAGTTGAGTAACCTTTGACCTGAGATAGGTAGTTCTAAGCCCTTTTTCGTAATTTCGCTTTTGTTTTGAGTACATCATCTTTACATCATCTTGGTGTCAGCACGTGTATTTTATTGAGCTCGTCAATTTCTGTAACTGTGTCAGACCCATTTGGAGTCAATTGGAGAAGTTGGACCTTCGTGTGACTTGAACTGTAAATAACCAAAACTCCCCGGACTTTGACTTAAACTTCCAAACCTATATAAATGAGTCACTCTCCAGGTGTCTCTCTCTCTTGCTCATTTCACTTGATCGTTGCATGCAAGGAATTCCAGGGAAACTCCACGTTCTCTCTCTCTTCTCTCTCCCCTTCTCTTGCTCGATTAAGCTTTGGATTCCTTGTTTTGGATTGGGTTTTCTTCTTCTTCTCTCATCTCTGTGCTTAGTCTCTGTCTGTGGCTTTGGTGGTAAGTGGGTTCTCTCCCAACTCTCCCTTCTCCTTCTCCAATTGCAGCTCTCTTTCTTTGTTGATGTGTCTTCATCTCATGCATGGTTTATTGCTTTGATTTGCTTTGATTTTAGTGGATTTGGAGCTTGCTTCAGTGGATTTTCAGAGTTTGAGGCAAGTATAAGTACAGGCTTTGATAACACATATGGGTGTTGTGTTTGATTGTTTTGATTCTCTCTTACTCTTTGTGTAGAAGGTTTTACAGCCACATTTTGTGAATTTGGAACCTCTGTAACTCATTTTGTTCAGCTTCTGTACCGAATTTCAGTTTCTGTAACTATCCCGAATTCGTGTTCTGTATTGTACGGCTAAGCCGTAAGTTTCTACGGCTCACATTCCAGAGCCTCGAAATTTCACTTTTGTTCTACGGCTAGGCTACGGCTAAGCCGTAATTTGTCTTACGGCTGAGCCGTAAGCTAGCCGTGACCCAAACCGTAACTCAGCCGTGAATTAAATCTCTGATCAGTCGAAACTTTTCCAACACAGGACTCCTACGGTGTGGCTACGGCTAAGCCGTGAAATGCTACGGCCAAGCCGTGGATTGGTCTACGGCTAAGCCGTATACTGACCGTAGCTCAGCCGAAAGAGGCATCAGATCAGAGGTGAAAGATGACCATTTAGCTGTGTTTTAATGGAACCAAGGTGAAGCCGTAGTGCATATTACGACGAGCGTGTAAGATGTCTTCGGCTTAACCATAGGTCCCTCATGGCTAAACCGTTAGGCATGGCAATTCTGAAATATAACTTAGGATAATGGTGAGACTTGTAGGGCTCAAATACAGGTTAACCACCCATGTAAACCGGCCCAATGGATTCCTTGGATCGCATGAAGAGTCTGTTAGGCTGTGACTTATTCATGTGAGCGTTGATCACTGTTAAGCACCTCCCCATGGGTGTTGGTTTAAGGGACTTCGATGCACATAAGGATTTCATTGCAACACTAGGATGGCAACGGTGCATCGAATAACTTAAAACTACATCAACATGCACGGTTAGTGACAGTGAACAATTAGATTAGGGTTGGCTCGTAACGAACCTTGATTCCGTATTAATCTGAGATGCATTGCATATTGTTTACGATTTTGCCCCCTGTTCTGTTAATCTATGTTTATGCATTCCGTAATCATGTTTGTTTTCGTCCTGTATATCTGTTCTATGCTTCGTTCCGCACTATGCTTTGATCTATGCTGTGCTTTGGATTTATATCTATGCTCTGCTGGCTTTGTTTATCTCTGAGTTTGGGTATTCCCTGGTGGCTCTGCCCAGAGATTAATACGTGAGGATAAGATCCGGTCTTTGTCATCGGTGAGTCCAAAGCGGATAATCTCCCTTTCTTTGGATTTGATTTGATTGGTGTTAGTCTGGCTCTACTCAGCCTCAGCCCTAGGATGCCCGACGGGGTTACCTCTGGCTTAGATCTCTGTATCTCTGTATAACTGCAGTGTTGCTTTGTCTTGGGACCCCGGAACCCAGGAAACCGAGACCCACTTGTACCTTTGGCCTGGACAGTGGTGTTCTCATCTGCTCTGCTCTGCTCTCTATTTGAGAGAACATGGTTAACGTAGTAGCCAATTAGTTCAGTATTCTATGTTTTAATTCACATATCATGTTTTACTTCTATGCGCGATTGGCTTAGTTTCCTAATATGGAACTCTGTATTTAATCTTCTGTCATTATTATATTCACTTTGATACTATGAGTGTTACACCCCTGTTACTTGTATTTGCTGGATCGTTGTATTCATTTTTGTTGTCTGTGGTGTTGCAGGCACAGATCCCTTGCCCGGCTCCCCGGCGGTCGAGGAGGCTGCAGGGCCGAGTGTAGAGGCACCCTCCGGTCTGGCAGAGTGGGCCTGATCACTTCTGCCAAGTGCGTGCATGCATACCAGTGGTTTTGTTTTGAGTTTTGGTTTTTGGGGACTTTGTATTTTGGGACTCTTTGGACTTTGGACTTTATCATCTGTATATTTGTACATCTTTGTTTTGTTGTGTATTCAGACTTGTATTGGTTTTCCAGTTGTAATTATCTTTGTCTTTTCCGTTCCGCATTTGTTTTAGCTTCCGCTATTTATTTTCCTTTGTTGCTTGCTATGATATGTACAGCTTCCGCGTACGCTTAGTTCGCACGTGTTAGATCCCTTGTGGGCGTGCATCTGGAATGGGTTTGGGTGCACGTGCACGGGAGTACGTGTGTCACCGGTTTAGCTTTTCGCTAACCCCCGATTTCTGGGCTCGGGTCGTGACAGACCATTAAGCCATTAGCTTTTCAGTAGTTTGTCCATCAATAGTAATTGTTAGTAAGAAATATTTGGTCAGGACTATTTGCCAAACACTTTTTTCTATTGACCTAAAAAAGATCATCATACGTACTTTCCAATAATCATAATTGATAGCACCTTTTAGCAAATGAGGTTTCAAAGTAGAAGAGCCTGCAACTCTAAAAGATCCTTTAGATCAATGCACAGTAATATAGTGTGAACTGCTCTGATACCAATTGAAAGTTTACAATGCCTAATATTTATTCTAAATTGTGATTCGATTACTACTTCTATGAAGTGAAAAAATAAAAGCAATCAATCACACAAATAAGACAACACATAATTTAACGTGGAAATCTAAACAAAAAAAAAAATCATGAATCCAAAGTAGACAAAGTCAATCACTAACTTCCACAGTACAAGATATACTAACAACCCCATAGTCAGTGCCTCGATAGAAGGCATTGTAGTTGTTCTTGATGGATCTCCACAACACGCAATCCCTCATTACCCTATTATTAGTGCCTTGATCTCCACAACGAACGAGTCTCTGTAGTGAGAGATCAATATTCTACAAGGAAGTAGATGCCATAAATCTCCTACGATGAAGTAGAATCATCAACTCTAGAACTTGAAGTCTTCAGCCTGATCTATCATAAAAGCTCTAGACAATATCTCCAAGAGTAATCTCAATTCAGAAATAGGAGATCTCCATTTGTTGTGTTCGGGGTTGAAAGGAACTTCTTTTTATAGCCTGAAATTCATGACTTAGAGTTAGAAAGAAAATCTAACTAAAATAGGTAAGTCTGGCATAAATAGGAAACAAATCCATGTAGTTTGGTGCGCTTTTGCTACATGTGTGCTCGAGCATGTGTGAGTGCTTGATTAAGCGCGTGCCTGATCAATTTGTCTTCATTGACTTGAGTGCAGTCGTCTCTTTCTAGCCTGCTTGAACACGTGCGCATGTTCGCTAGAGCATGTGCAGTATTTTATGGTTACTTCAATTCAGACATAATCAACAGTCCATACTAAAGAATATAAAATATAGATCAATGGACTCAAGTTTTGTCTAATACATGAATTTAGCCCATTACAAAAATCCATACAGTAACCTTCCTGTTGGATGCAGGTGGGTCTCGTGGATAGATTTTCAAAACTTTTGACCCACTTGACACGGGGATCAACTATCCATAAGACCAAGAACCCAATCTAGGATGCATTACCCTCAATCTCGTGACCATGTATAGTAAATATTCTATTTAAAACATAGAATCAAATAGCACTAAATATCCACAATAATCTACGACATGAAAGAAGTAGATCATACCTTTGGAAATCCGCGATGCTCTAATGGAGAAGTTGCGACTCTACTTGATGATGAGAATCTTCAACACCTCTTAGCCTTTCACGCTATGACCCGAATTGGATTTCTTTTCTCAAAAAGATTGGTGGAATCTCTAGGAGAAATCCCAACTCGAAACTCCAAGGAACTAGAAGAGAGAAGGAAAGAGAAACTCGTGCAACTCTTGCACGAATAGGGTTTTGGGCGTGAGAGAGAGTCTTATTGGACGTCTAAGAGATTTTATAGACTTTCAAATCTCTCCCTTGTCTAATTGAAATAGAAGTCTTACTTCTAAAGCAATTAGCAACTTTCTCCTTTTCAAACTCTTCTTTCTAGAGTTCAAGTCGGATTAGTATTTTCCAATATCTTGGGCTAACATGGGGACCACTAGGGATTCCTTAGAAAGCTGGCTCCAACTGGAACATCGCAACCCCAGATCTCTTGTGCAATCTGGGCCCACAGTTAATTGCAAATAACACCACTATATAAATGCAATTGCACTCCAGTCTTAAGAATAAATTACAATGAAGACCCTAAATTCCCAATTACCACAAATAAGCCCCTCTATCAATATCCGTGGATCAATTGGAATAAATCTGTCTCTTCCAATCTAAGTTCCACATCTTATTATCCTTGAGCCCCAATTAATCACAGTATTCATCAGTTCCATCCAATTAACTCTTAATTGAGATGGGTGCGCACTTACTAATGACAAATCCATTAATTGGCACAAGGGGATAATAGAGATAAATTCCATTTTGATCATTCAATGTTCCCATAGTTCTACTACCACATACCCAAGACACCGAGGTGTTAACCTATAGTTGGCCTCACTCATTGGTGACTCAAAGCAAATGAATAGATAGAAACTTCAGTTCATCAATGTCTCAGGATTGAGAGCCTATTGCTAGGGAATTATGAGAGCATACCTTATTATTGAGACGGAATTCCATAAGATGCATCTCATGGTCCTTCAATAATCCAATGTACCAGCACTGTAATCCAGAATCTTACATTCTGATGATCGAGACAAATCACACTATTTCATAGTGATCAAAGTGCTGCAACCTTATCAAATGAGATGCCCAGGCTCATTACTGGTTGTGAAACTATTTAAGTATAAGATTTGTAATATATATCTCCCGCGTGTGGATCTCATCCATGCACATATATCACATCTAATATACTAATGGGACCCGGTTCAACTCATGAACCATTATGTCATATGTATTGATCATGTGCATAAAGTAGTAAAATAATATTAATCTCATGAAAATAAAGCATGATTTTATTGATAAATAAGGAAATTAATCAATTTATTACATCAACTGATGGATTGAGTCCACAAAATCTAACACTTCCAAGTCAAGCCCCTTACGGTTGAAATTGCTAAACAAATTTAATAGTCAATGGCAACAACCCATATAGAAGGTGCTTAAAAATACATCTGGCATCATTACACAGTAATTATCAATTGAATAGAAGAGATTGTTACAGTATAGCCAGATTTGGTAATCTCTTTACTCTTATTTTTCCTTAATTACTGTGATTTGTAACTTTGACTGCAAGATATCTGGGGAATAATTACAGTCAATTAGTATTCTTGATTTGAATAATCACATTCAATTAGTGGGTCAACCTCACCAAGATTGGGGAGGAGATGTAGGATCTTTGATGTATTTATTTTCTTCTCAGAGAATGAATTTAGTAGAGCTTTCTCTATTGCGTGAGTGTATGACAGGACACCCCTTCCCTTAGTGGGTTTAACCACTTGGTAGGTTATCTATCAGAGATGAATATGCATATGCACGATTTTAACATTACGAGTGGCTAATAAACCAAGTTACATACAACGTATGTAGATTGATATCAAGAAGATGTTTTTGTTTCAACTTACGTAAGCACTAGATGATGCGCTTTTAAATATTGAAACTCATCTTGTGGCTCCTATTGGAGATTATCCATGGTCCAAAAACTACACTGACCAGATGGAACCAGCCATCACTTTCCCCATTGAAAGCGTAATTAGGTAGTTTACAGATGGGCTCGGTATAAAACCATTAAAACGTAGTTAGATAGTTTGGACATGGGGTTTAGTGAGTGGCTTGACCAGTACGAAATTGACCTTCAAACTCAATTTGCCAACTCATCCGACCTATATTCTGGAATGATTGATCGTGCAGAAAAAGGGAAAAAGAAAAAAGACTCTTATTTAAGGGCTGGTGAATGCCCATGCATCCTGAGAATCTAAATTCGCCAACGTCTGGTTGAATAAGCATGGGGAAGTTCACTAGGAAGCTTTGGGAAGGGAAGCAAGCAGGTCAGTTCTGGGCCACATACGGATCTGGATCTAGTTTTCATCCAAAATCAATTTTGTTGGTTCCAAATTTAGTTTAAGCAAGAGAACCCGGCCAGGCATTAAATTGATCACTGAATTTAATCCATTTTTAAAAAGGGAAGAAAAATGTCAAGCACATGTTCAAGATGTAATCAATCCAAAAGAGATTGGTATGGCGATATTATTTGCGTTTGCGCCTACTTGTAACCTGGACCTGTAACACTCCTAACCCAAGTGTTTATTTTACTTAATTTAAATATAATTTTATTTAATTGCTTGTATTTTAGTTAATTAAGGTTATTATAATTATTTAAATTTCTTTTGGGTTTTGGGCTAATCGGATAGTAGTTTTAGGACCGCAAATATTTACCGTTCAACCCGACCCAATTCGAACCCATTTTGGACCCATTAAACCCAATAACTCAAAACAGGCCCATACTTATAAATTAATGTTAATAATAGGGTTCTTTTTATAAAAACCACAACTTATTCTACAAACCCTAATCCTTATTTATATAAGACATTGAGCAGCCCCTTTTCCCCATCGCTACAGTGCATCTTCCTCTCTATCTTCTTCCCTCCCTCTTCTTCTTCTCGTGATCGGCCAAGGCCAAACCCAATCCAAGCCATCCGTGGGTTGTCATCTGCATCTTCTTTGTCATCTCTTCTTCCTCTTCTTCTTCATTTTCTCCGTTGAGGACTGTGGGCGTGCGAGGGAGAGAGGGATCTAAATCTTCTTTTTCCATCAATCCTCTTCTATAGCAAGTTGATACACACATCTCATGGTAATTTACATCTATCTTTCCCTGTTTCTGTCATGCTAGATGGTATATTAGATGCCAATTTAAAACTGTGAATGATGATGATAGATGGATGTAGATATAGGCGGATTGCATAGAGTTGATGATGTGATGGAAAAAAAGCCCCACCTCTGATGTACAAAAAAATTGCAGCGCGTTTGGGACGAGTCCCAATCAGGCACAGGTAGAAGTTCCTGCACACACTGCTGTTTAGCAGCAGCATGTGCAGGGGGTTTCCATTTGTATACAAGTGTGGGTCTGCCACTTATTTTGGTGGGCCCCACGGTTGTATTATGGACCTTTGGCTACCGGGATTAATGGTGGGCCATTGACATACGTATAAAAAAAAAAGGGATGATCGTGTCTGGGACACGCTGCCATGTTTGGAGCATGTGTAGGGGTTTCCAAACCATGCACGTGTGGTGGGTCCACCACCTACAGGTGGGCTCCATTACTGTAGCGTGGACCATGATTTTGTGGGGTTCATCACGTGGGACCCTAGCAGATGATGGGCCCTCTTGACCCAACACTTGGATCCATGGTAGTGATGTGAAACTCCTTGAAAGCCATATGATGGTGGAGCAGTTACTGTGATGAATCAGTGCACTTTGTGATATGTCACCTGGGTTGTAAAGAAACATTATATATATACAAGTGCCACCTAGGTTTCAAAGAGACATTACATCACACATATATATTTATACATATTTATATAAAAAGAAGAAGTTAGTGTCTGGGGTAAAATCCCCAGATCTGTGTTTGGTTCTGCACAACAGGGAACTCTAATCCTTGTGTATAGCTAGTACAGTACAGGTGGGTCCATCACCTTTTGGGTCCCTAGCATATATGTGGTTTACGACTATTTGGACTACTTGTAGTGGTGTACATGTGGGTCACCTGTAGGTGGCGGACCCACCACCTATGCACGGTTTGGAAACCCCTGCACATGCTCCAAACATGGCAGCGTGTCCTAGACATGATCATCCCTTTTTTTTTTATACGTATGTCAATGGCCCACCATTAATCCCGATAGCCAAGGGTCCACACTACAACCATGGGGCCCACCAAAATAAGTGGCAGACCCACACTTGTATACAAGTGGAAACCCCCTGCACATGCTGCTGCCAAACAGCAGCGTGTGCAGGAACTTCTACCTGTGCCTGATTGGGACTCGTCGCAGACACGCTGCAATTTTTTTGTACATCAATGGTGGGGCTTTCTCTCCATCACATCATCAACTCACTCTATGCAATCCGCCTACATCTACATCCATCTATCATCATCATTCACAGTTTTAAATGGGCATCCAATATACCATCTAGCATGATAGAAACAAGGAAAGAGAGATGTAAATCACCATGAGATGTGTGTATCAACTTGCCTTAGAAGAGGATTGATGGAAAAAAAAAGATCCAGATCCCTCTCTCCCTCGCACGCCCACAGTCCCCAATGGAGAAAATGAAGAAGAAGAGGAAGAAGAGATGACGAAAAAAATGAAGATGACAACCCACGGATGGCTTAGATTGGGCCTGGCCTTGGCCTATCACGAGAAGAAGAAGAGGGAGGGAAGAAGATGGAGAGGAAGATGCACTATAGCGATGGGAAAAAGGGGCTGCTCAACATCTTATGTTAAGGATTAGGGTTTTTAGGATAAGTTTTGGTTTTTATAAAAAGAACCCTATTATTAACATTAACTTATAAGTATGGGCCTGTTTTGAGTTATTGGGTTTAATGGGTCCAAAATGGGTTCGAATCGGGTCGGGTCGAAGGGTAAATATTTGCGGTCCTAAAACTACTATCCGATTAGCCCAAAACCCAAAAGAAAATAAAAATAATTATAATAACCTTAATTAACTAAAATACAAGCAATTAAAAAAAATTATATTTAAATTAAGTAAAATAAACACTTCGGTTAGGAGTGTTACATTTGAAGATTGATGAAAGAAGGATGATAATCGTAGATCTCCCTTGTCCACGCCCAACAAATCCAATGAAGAAAATGAAGAAGAAAAGGAAGAAGAGATGATGAAGAATATGAAGATGACAACCCACGGATGGCTTGGATTGGGCTTGGCCTTGGCCGATCACGAGAAGAAGAAGAGGGAGGGAAGAAGATGGAAAGGAAGATGCATTGTAGCGATGGGGAAAAGGGGCTGCTCAACGTCTTATATAAATAAGGATTAGGGTCTTTAGGATAAGTTTTGGTTTTTATAAAAAGAACCCTATTATTAACATTAATTTATAAGTATGGGTCTGTTTTGAGTTATTGCGTTTGATGGGTCCAAAATGGGTTCGAATCAGGTCGAGTCGAATGGTAAATATTTGCAATCCTAAAACTACTATCTGATTAGCCCAAAACCCAAAAGAAATATAAATAATTTTATAACCTTAATTAACTAAAATACAAGCAATTAAATAAAATTATATTTAAATTAAGTAAAATAAACACTTGGGTTAGGAGTGTTACAGGACCTAAATCAAGAATAGAGACCAGCATTGGTTTCTCTTACATTAATTAGGTCTTGATTAGGTACTGCTATGGATCCGACCTAAACCTAGCCCTTGTAATCACCAATGAGTAGTGGATCTGGTTTTGTCTAATCCAAATCAAAATCTTATTAGTTGTTAGCAGATTGAGGATTTTGTTTCATGTCATTTTCTTAAAAACCTAACCTTTTGAAATGGTTATTATTGTTAATTAAGGAAAGATTAATTTTTAAAGCACTTGTACGAAAATTAGACCCCAAATTTGCCATGGTTGACATATAACATTGATAAAAGAATATATTTCCTTTTTTCTTCTCTGCATGTTTCCAAAACGTTAAAAACTGAAATGAAGCACTTAGAAATTATAAAAAAAACTTCATTGTTAATTATTTCTACAAATTCCCTGATTATTGCTAATTAACCTCATTATTATAGAAGGAAAAAAGAAAACAAGAGAAGGGAAAATAAAATAAGATAAAATAAAATTGTATTCACTCACAATAGAAATGAAACCTATTTAATTTAGTGGCATTTCTAGTTTTTCAATATAACTACTCATCTAGGAGTTGGTGGAGTTGCTTAAGGGGTCGGTCATCCCACATTTTGTGTCACAAATTGCCCCAGACTTGCCCGGCATGCGTTTGTGTGGGTTTAGCGGTTGCCACCTTGGAAATTAGTTCTTTGACCATAAAGGTACCACATAATCCAGGAAAATATAAAAGAAAATTTTGAAGAAGTTGTCCAATTATAATATATGAATGGGATAGGTTTTGATTTTGCAATCAAATCTCCTAATTACTTGAAAGATGGAGGTTAATTTTGACGTTAATTTTGAATCAATTTAACTTGAGGAGAGATTTTAGGGATCTAAGAGAAATTTTCAATTTTAGTCATCTAAATAAAGTGGTCAACTTAGAAAAAGGTTCCTTTTAAGAGCTCAATCTTCCACAGTCCCTAATCAATCAATATATATCCATTGAGGCACAATAACCCTAACTATCTGGGATAATGACAAGTATATGTAAAATAAGTCTTTTTTGTTATAATGTTAACTTGGGTTGGGTTAGTGCTTAATATGCATTGAGGAGGGTGGGGCACAGGGTAGCCAGTTATGGACCAATCCGAGAAGGTAAAATTTTATTTATTTATTTTTGGTTTTGATGTAGTCTTTTAGTTTCCACGGTGATAGGTTTTTATGCATTTATGTTTTCTCTTTTTTTTTAGCTTAGACTTTTATTTTTAGGCCTTGAGTTTTCATGGGTCTATTTATTTCTTCTAAGTTATTTTTACTTTTGGATTGTATATGGACTTTTGTTTTCATTTTCGATTTTTGTAGTATTTTATCAAATTTTATTTTTTTTATTATGGGTTTATTGTTGTGATTTGAAATGAATGTTTGAAATAAAATACTCAACTCATTTCAAACAAATTACAGTGCTTTAAGTTTTTAATTTATTAATTAATTATTTTTATTTTTATTTTGATTTTTATTACAATTTTACTACTTTAATATGATTTAGACAACATATTATTTAAGATTTTAATTATTTTTAATATTATAAATTATATATTGCCCGTGCTAGCTGCATGCATGGTTTGCTAGTATAATGATTTTGTTTTTTGAGCATTGACTATTAAGCATCATTTATTTAACGATCAATTTTGAAGTTTTCCGCCTATGGATAAATTTTATTTTTTGGATAAATCTAGTTGTATTCTTATTGAATGGAGCAAAAGGTTTCCATTTTCTGATAATCGTTGATATTTGTTTCGTATAGTTGAGTTTATAGGATTTTTAGGACTTTTTATTTATATAATTAGTTAAAAATTAAGAATTAATGATAAATATAAAAAAAAATGCCATCACATAACTTCATCTTTAATGAAGATTAAAATAAGTGATGATGGGAATTAAATGCCAAGTCATTACCCTAATGATTTGAATCCTAGCAAACTCAAGGTCACATTTATGTAGGGGCATTTATGGGCAGGATTGGGCTAAGCTAAGTCATATCCAAGCCTAGCCCAACCTTTAAAATACATGCCCATATCTGGCCTAAGTCAGAGATCGACCATAAACCCAAGCCTATCCATTTAGTCAAGTAGGCCAATTCAAATTAGGCTTTCCAAGAGTTATACGGTCTTTTTAGCAATTGTTTGGATAAATAATCCCTAAAGTATAAGCACTACTCATTTCAACCAAGCCATGTAGAGCTTTAGGCTTCCTATTACTTAATCCAAGCTTGACCCAAATGATGAATGAGCTGAAATTATATATCTAGACACGGCCAAAAGTAGGATGGCCACGCCATGAGCACCCCCTCCATGTACGTCACTTCTTCTATAATCCTCAGTGGAGCTTATTTGACGATTGACAAATATCCAATTTTATTTTATTTAACCATTGCACAGGATAAGAGATCCAGCCTATTTGGCATGGTTTTTTACTCTGTTTAAATTCACACAACCACTTTCTATATTCTAGTCGAACACCAAATACAAACCTTTTCTTTCTTCCAAGCCCCTAGGCCAGATGCCATATACTCTAAGACATGACAAATTAACAGCAATAGTTCGAAAGTACAATAGAATGCAAAAACCCACTGCAGATTAAAAGGAAAAAAGAGAGAGAGAGAGAGAGAGAATATAAAAAAATTCAAAACCAATGTAGAGAGGTTAACCACTAAAAGTAGAAAATATTGTTCCAATCATTTCAAAATTTAGAAATCTTTGGGCTAATCAAACTTATCAAACTCATTGCTACTGTTTGGAAGTCTAATCAAAGCCAACATCCTGCAATAGAAAGCTCCAATCAGAATCCTACACTTGACAGCTCCCTAAACCCTTGAAATCAAGGATCTCTAAATTAGAATTCAGGGAAGCCATGATGTATCCAATAGATCTAAAAGAAAGTCCTACTTCCATATTCGTCGTTCTCAAACAATCCTAAGCTTGTGCCATAGCTCTCCATCTTGACATCCGTAACAACTGTGTGGTGGAAGAAATCATCTGGGAATAGAAACAAAACAATATCAGCATAGTTTTTTTTTAAGGATGGTGTCAATATGGTAGCGCACGTCAAGGCCCACAACATTCAAGAGCAAATTGTGGGCCTATGCTAGTTGAGCTACCTCTTGATTTAAATGAGTTGTAAAAAATAATAACTAACACAACTGCATAGTCCAACAAACTCTATATGTCCAATTGTATTCGAAAAAAGAAAAGAAACTCAACCACAAAGGGTTTCACCAATGACCAACTACAAGGGGTTTGCACGTTCCTCATCATTTAAAAAAAGAAACACAAGTGATACCAACATGGTAAAAAAATTAGAAAGAAAAATGCAAGGTTTAATGGAAATGAGAGAGTATTGAATTGTCTTGCAATCCATGCACATATAGAACTAGGCTTATTATTTCTTGTAAGTTGAGACATTTTTTGATGCATTTTTCTTGTTTGGTAATTATGGCCTCCTCATGGATAAGCATCACTTAAACATGAGCATCATCAGATTATTATAGCTCTTGATTTAATGGCCTTAAATCGTAATACCTTTTTAACCATAGATCTTTTTTAGATTCAATCCGATGGTCAGCAATAGTTCAATTGTTGGAAATTTATACTAAAAGCATACTTTTAATATATTTTTCTTTGACTAACTTATTTATTAGTAAAGTTTGTCATTTCATCTTAATGAAAATTTGTATAGGCACATGGTTGCATTATTATTTATTATGTATATATGTATCTTTTATTCTATAAAGTAGATAAGTTGGTATGTATAGTTTAACTTACACACATAAGACTTATTTGTTGGTTCTTATAGAATATAAGTTATTGTTGTTCACAATCTAGATGGAGTTAGACAAACCGTTGGTACAATTGTAGCATGATGTTTTAGTAAGCTTGTCTTGGCTGCGAGAATCGGTTTTGTTTTGACTCGTTATGCTAGTATGCTTTGTGTGTATTGAACAGGACCGCTTTGGGGTTTATTGTCTTTATACTGACTATAATGGATGATTAACATACAAATAGTTAATAAGAGTGCTTGTATTCTTAATCCCAATATAAATAATAGACACATACATTTAGTGTTTGGCACTTTGATTTACAAAGGAATGAGACCTTTTATAGGTCAATAATCTCAGTAAATTAGATGACTGCACTACGTGTACGGTACATATTAGTTTATCGACGGAATACATGTCCCGTAATAGAGATTGATAATATCTCCTTTATAAAGCTTATAAGTTTTGATTCTGTCAAACATTGCAGGTGGACTTTGTATCTGATATATCAAATAAGTTAAGTGTAAAGTCTCGAGGAATTATAAAGATATTAAATAAATATAGATGTCAGTAATTATTTAATCAATGAATATTTGCAATCTTAACATAAGGAGATTAATAAGCATTTAATAACAAGAAGCTAGAAATATTTTGCTATTATATTTCTCTAGTGGTCTGAATTGCAATTTATGAAACTAGGATTCTAATTTTGGTCGAATTAAGGTTTCCTATTGTAACACTCTGACCCAAGCTTAGCTTGATTAGTGAATAACTAATTGTGATTCCTAGCTAATTAATGTGGTTTTATCTTAAACAAGTCTATTTAATCTTAACATAGGGAGATTAATAAGCATTTAATAACAAGAAGCTAGAAATATTTTGCCATTATATTTCTCTAGTGGTCTGAATTGCAATTTATGAAACTAGGATTCTAATTTTGGTCGAATTAAGGTTTCCTATTGTAACACTCTGACCCAAGCTTAGCTTGATTAGTGAATAACTAATTGTGATTCCTAGCTAATTAATGTGGTTTTATCTTAAACAAGTCTATTTAATCTTATGGAGTTCAGTTGGTCAAGTTCAGGTTATAGATAAGTAGTTTAGGTCAGGTTTGACCTTACCTAGGTGATGGAAGCCTTTTTTTCATAATTTTAGAATTCACGGTTTCACATCATATTGACACCATCACATTTGTCTCGTTTAGGTCGTCAGCTTTCGTAGTTGACTTGACTCAAATACATTTGACTTAATTGGATTCTCATTTGACTTCATTGAAAATAAAATAAACTAGAAGGATCTTCTTATAAAACCTCAAGATATATATATATGCCGAAATGGGCTTCAATACCCATTTCATTCGTCCTTTCCACTCTTGCAACTACTATAACTCTTCATTCCTCTTCACTTCATCTCTTCCTCACTAATTTTATCAACAATAGAAGGTTTTATGCCTGTATGTGTAGTATGGAGCTCTGCTCTCCCATTCCCATTATCTTTTAGCTCTCTTACTCGTGAGGTAAAGGATTCAAGCATTTCTTCTTTCTAATTGATCACTAAGGTAAGGTCACTTCCTAATATACAGAATTCTTAGGTTCAGGGAGTCAAGAAGACTCTTATTTCAAGCATGCACTCATTTTTACATTCTTTCTTATATACATGTTATTGTAGGCCAAGAACAGTGGGTTCTTCTTCTCAATTAAGCCAAAAGAAGAGTAGTAGTGGAACTTGAAGTCAAAGGCAAGTATAAGACAATTTTGGCTGATGCATGTTAGTATTTTATGATTCATGTAAATCTATTGACTCATTAATATGAAAATTAGCTCCTGTATCTTTATTCTTCCAAATTTTTACTTCCTAATGAGCTTCCGTTAATGCATGATGAAGTGTGAATTAAAATGGACATTGGTATGTAAAGCTGAGAAGTCCTCTAAAGTAGGTTCAATTGTAGACTACCCAATGTTATGGGTTGAAGACAGAATTCTATAACTGAAGGACCATCCAAAAAACTTGAAGCTTACGGCTAAGCCATAAGTATTTTATTGCTCAAAATCCAGAGAACCAAATTTAGCACATTGTTTTACGACTAAGCCATGAAATGTGCTACAACTAAGCCGTAGACACACCGTGGCTCAGCCATAGGTCAAGTACGATTAAGCCGTAGTCCATTTTATGATTAAATTATAAATGCGAAGGAATAATAGTGCAACCACAGCTAATCTATAGTGCATCTTACAGCTAAGTCGTAAGCTACCTACAGCTAAGCTATAGGTCACCCATGGCTAAGCCAAAGGACCATTGAAAACTAGAATTAACTAGAGACTGCTTTAAGACCTTATAGGACCATAGTTCTTGGATCCCTTTACCCTATGCGTTGGCCCAATGGAACAATTGAGCATCATAAAGAGTCTTCAGGGCTGAGACTCATTCATGTGGTGCTACCTATTTGTTAAGCACCTCCTTATGGGTCCAAGTTTAAGAGACTTCGATATACATTCTTTAAATAATGTGACACCAAAAGATATATAACTATGTATCGAATAAGTTAAAACTATATCATCATGCATGGTTAGAAATAATGGATGATTAGATTATGGTTGGTTTCTAAATTACTTTGATTCCATTAATCTAAATTGCACAGCATATTCAATTATCATTATTGCCCTCTATTATTGGAATGATTTTGAATTGAAATGATCACAGTATGAATTGATTTTATTTGAAATGTTATTGATATATGCTTCCCTATTGTTAGTGTTGAATTGAGTAAGAACGAATTGAACATATAATGTATGATTCTCAAAGAACATATGTATGGTTTTAATAAAACGAATGGTGTGACTTACTCGAATTCAATTATATGAATCGAAATGGTCCGCCTCTACTCAGCTTCAGCCTTATGATATTCGGTGGGGTTGATTTTAGTATAGTATATGAACAGTGTCGCTACAGTGTGCCTTGGAGCTTCTGGACTCTATGTATAAAGAGACCCATTGGTACACTGGCCCAGTCGATGGTGTTCTCAACACAAAGATCCCTAAAGGGAGGATATAGCAAATGTAACAGCTAAATAGTATGTATTTTCACTTATTGATTCTTATATCATACTTTATTTCAATGCACAAGGTGCGTAGTATACTAAATTGACCTCTATTGATCACTTGTCAATAATTCTTTTAGAAACAATGCTTATTACCTGAATTATGCTTATACTTTGTTAAATAGTCTTATTCACAATTGTCTAATGGTGTTACAGGCCCAGATCCTGATCCTATTTTGGCAAAGACCCATGAGTCAGAGAAGGAGACCGCAGTGATTCCTTCAGGCTATAACGAATGGACAGCAGAAGCATACTGATTGATCCATATGTGGAGAGAAACACATTATTGTCTTAGGGATAAGTAATTTTGGGTTTTTTGGGACTTTTAGCATATACATATATTTGCATCCATATAGATTGTTACCTGCATAATCTGACCTTTCTACAAATGTCCTTTGGTTCTTTATACTTCATTGTTCTACATTCTCTACAAAGAATGCTTATCCTTTGCATAGATCCACATATGTGCATATCATATTTAGGTTGTACAAATGATGAGTAGAATTGATACAATAATCTTATGTTCTTTAAATATGAAGATTTGGACTGTTTCATAGATGGAATGATACTTGTGAATTGTTTAATGAAAAGTAAAAAATTATAAGCGATATTGACAGACTTCCGCTTATTGAATGCTTGGACAAATGTCCACTTAAAGCACCTCATATGTGCAAGTATGTGAATATCCCTTGTGAATTCCATTCAGACTCCAGCCGATGTGTGAATTGCACGGGAGTACGTGTGTCACACCTTGTAGTTAACCCTAAGCCCATGATTCTCGAGCGCGGGTCATGACATACGTATAGTATGGTATCAGAGCTGCGATGAATGGGCCATAAAAAGTCTTTATAAAAGATTTAGAATGTAGGAACGTGGTGAGAATATGTTAAATAGGTCTGATGTTAATTATTTAACTTCATTGTCAAATAAGTTAACTGGGTAGGTAGGTTAGGTATGTTACTTCTAAATGAGATTCAGTTCTTTTATAGGTAATTGTCAAAAAATAAAGTACAAAACCAGTGAAATAGAATCATTTGACAAAACTCATGGCAAACAATGACTTTCCGAAGCCTTACAATAGATGTCATCCGATGGGAGTTGGGGTCTCTCAAAAGCATTCCTTTCGCAATTCAAACAACAACCTTAACCTTCTTCGAGAAGCAGAATTATTGTGAGAATGGTATACTCTGGAAGAAAGTATCAAGTGGCTTCTCCCAGATTCGTACGAAGTTATGTGCAGAAGAAGATGTCTCCTGTTGTGAGTATTTAGAGCACGAGAGATACTCAAGATGCATTCCAATTTCCTCCTGAATAAAGCCTAGACACTGAGCAACAATAATGTTATGCCAGAAGTGCACTTCAACGTCCATACGGAAGCATTGCTAGAACAGCACACTGAAAATATCGGCACCATCCAAGCAATCATTTTCTGGTATACCCTTCATAGAGGACCACATGCCCTCATCACATCATAGTGAAGGTAGCTCCTTAATATTAATTGATATCGATTTTCTTTCTATGTTTTCTTTTTAAGTTAGTTTTCGTTGAACCTTTTATTTACTTTAATATTCTAAGTACTTCAATAATCGAAGTTGAGTGTTGTGGTGTACATATTAGGATATCAGATTGTACCTTAGATATGTAGTACTAAATCATGAGTGGTTAAATCAAGTGATTAGCATGTATGACTTTTCACCGTCTTGTATTGACATAGTATTGATTATTTATAGGGTGCATCGCAAATTTCATGAAATATATTTTCGAGGTTGAATACCATTGACTAAGGGTTATAAATCTAAGAAAAAAGTCTTAAGATCAAATATGGGTTTTGAAATCTTTAGTGGTTTTTGTAGCCTTGATTATTGTCTTGATGAAATATTGATCCTTGATGACTGAAATATTTTCTCTGCTATGCAATTATTGAAGATTATTCAATTAATATCAAATGTAAGATGATTTTAGCAAATCTATTGAGGTTTGATGCCTTCTAGTTTAGAATACAAGCTAGATGGATTTCCTAAATTCGAGAAGTGGAGATAAGTATTAGGAGTCATCAGTTAGATCCTTTGATCGAATAGTTAGATGTCAACAATTGCGAGTGAATAATAAAAATATTTTTTACTAGATGAAACAGAAATGAACAACATCAATAGTATTTTGATGAATTAAATCTCTTAATGACGATATCAGAGGAATAACAATGTTTGTTTCAATGTCACCACAACTTAAATGAGGATTCATTGTTAATTGCAATGATTAATTGAAGATTTGCTTTGCTTCCACAGGTTTCTCAATCTCAATGTACACTAGGGAGAAATAAAATTTTGATTTAAGCTTGTTGCAATCGAAAGTCACTACATCAAGGGCCTTGGAATTGTGTAAGTTGTTATCGTTGATTTTAGAAGCTATATTCAAATAACAGTTCCATTTTACAAAATCATTGAAGAATTTGTCGTGCCTGCTAGATGAGTATGAATTAAGCTCTGAGGTTTTTATGATCAAAATTGAATATCGTAAGAATCTATCTTAAGAGTGAGTTAAAGATTGATGTGGAAAACTAAAGTGATTCATCAGGAGAAGTTGGTAGTTTGAGGATTCAATTTGATTAAAGATGTAATTGTATTTAGAAGAGATCTAACATTAGATCGGATGATGATGATGATCAGGTGATTTGAAAGCAAAATTATGTAATCTAATTTGAAGATTTAGAAGTGAATCTATGAGTTTTAAGTAAGGTATTTTAATTCTTAGTTAGATATCTTCAATTTTATTAGTATTATGTTCATCCTATACTAAACGCATTATATGCAACTCATCTTGTGCATTATCATTGACTTTGACCAACATGATCTCAATTCCATTTCAACCCTAAATTCATTGGGGAATTTCTTTGAAAGATTATTGAAATCAACTAAGTCTTCTTCTATAAATAATTTTCCTCATGACATGTTTATTCAAATGATCTTTTCTGTTCATTTCTTATGTCATTGTTTGAAATTCACCAAAAAAAAAATTTGTCGTTCCCTCCTTATTTTGACCTGAATTATTTTTCTGTTCTTTCTATCTTTATATTTAGTCTTGGTTCCTGTATTATTTTGTCTTGTTTCATTTTTTTGGAAATGGAATCCAAGCCATTCCCTACTTAATTCTTTTGTCTCTGTCTTTTGCTCTCTTTCATTTGGAAGTTCAACTTATTATATCCAAATAATTCAATCTATCAAGTTTTATACCTATTACAATTAAAAATGAACTTTTCCTAGGTATTGAAGTTTACTATTTTCCTACTAAAAGCTTCTCCCACGACATTCCCTTTTCCTTATGATACCCGATAAGGAAGAATAAATTCAAGCTATATCCATTGCCTCATGTTCGAGTCTTGTGTTCAAAAGGATATTGTAAGTTGCAATAATCTAAAATGAACTTTAACTTTCCTACATACAGATAATGTCACCCAAAATTTCAAGCAAAGACCCTATTCTTCAAGCCATAAACACTGCAAGTGCATTAGTCCAACTCAAGACTCATAAGACATCACTAAATTCCTTATGGCCATACTTTCATCTAAAGGTTGTTTTGGCAATATCATCCTCCTTCACCCTCAACTAGTGATAATAACAACTAGCTCTAACTAATCTAATCATCATGTTTGTATGTAATCTTACATTCTTAGATATCTCATTGTTTCCACTGACATTGTTCCTTTTGAGAAGCTTGTTTTGTCCTCATTTTTCATATCGTGCTTGAGAGTTTGCCCTTGTCTTCCATTTTCTTTTGATCAAGAATTTGAGCAAGGAAATTTTACCTATATAAGAGATCGTCCTTTTTCGCTCTATTGACCTTTCTCTTCTCTTCTCTTTCTTATACTCAATCTAAACTATTCCTTCCTTTTTTTAGTTTCCCTCTTCATGAACTGCAGACTTTTAAGATCTCAATGTACAAATTAGATGAAATTTCCTTTCGACTTTCATTTCAATATTTCGACCTATGACTTTTCAAAATTCACTATTCTTCGTCGCTATAGGTTTGAATGTCAAAAATAAAAACTTTCCTTAAAATGTTTTGGTTCCTATCTTTTAATGAGCTAAAAGACTACCAATGAGATAGTACGACTTCAATTTAGCTACATGCATTTTCATTTCTTGTTTCTAACTGTTGATGGTGTAGTGATTTATAGTGATGAGATTCAATCTGACACAGTACTACCACCACCATAGACTAAATGGATAAAATGCATCCGAATAGCAAAAGGCTTCATAAAGTCATGCATCATCATCGTACAAGTCCAATGGAAGATTGAAGAGTGTCATTCCAATTGAAAAACCTTGCTGACAATCAATAGTGAAGACTCGAGTTAAGTGTATCAACATGGTGTTCTGGTCAACTTTCATTTTTGGAAAAAAATCAAGATCTACACGAGAGCAATTCAACTTCATGATGTAGGAGACAGGTACATTAAATACTCAAATTTTTTTCTATATTTTGTTTCATTCAGAGGACTAAATAATTCCTAAATGGGGGAGGATGTAACACTCTGGCCCAAGCTTAGCTTGATTAGCGAGTAACTAATTGTAATTACTACCTAATTAATGTGGTTTTATCTTAAACAAGTCTTTTTTAGTCTTGCAGAGTCTAGTGGGTCAAGTTCAGGTTATGGATGAGTAGTTTGGTTTGAGTTTGGCCTTACCTAGGTAGATGGAAGCCTTTTTTTTTTTTTTTTTTTGTAATTTTAGAATTCATGGTTTCATGTCATACATGCATCATATTGACACTATCACATTTGTCTTGTTCAGATCATCACCTTTCGTACTTGACTCTACCGGAATGCATTAGACTTCATTTGACTTAGTTAGATCCTCATTTAACTTACATTGAAAATAAAATAAACTAGAAAGACCTTCTTATAAAACCTCAAACTATATATATACATGTTGGAATAGGCTTTAATACCCATTTCATTCATCCCTTCCTCTCTTGCGATTGCTGCGACTCTTCATTCATCTTCTCTTCATTTCTTCCTCACCATTTCTGTCAACAATCGAAGGTTTTACAGCCAACGTGTGTAGTATGGAGCCCTCCTCTCCCATTTCCATTATCTTCTAGCTCTCCTCACTCTGTGAAGTAAAGGATTCAAGCATTTATTCTTTCTAATTAATCACTAAGGAAAGATCACTTCTTAATGTACAGAATTCTTGGGTTTAGGATTCAACTATTTTTACAATCTTTCTTACATGCATATCATTTTAGGCCAAGAACAGTGGGTTCTTTTTCTCAACTGAGCCAAAAGAAGAGTAGTAGTGGAATTTGAAGTCAAAGGCAAGTATAAGCTTATTTTGGTTGAATGCATATTAGTATTTTATGATTCATGTAAATCTATTGACTAATTAATATGAAAATTAGCCCTTGTATCTTTATTCTTCCATACTCCTACTGCATGATGAGCTTTTGTTAATGCATGATGAAGTGTGAATTAAAATGGACATTGGCATGTAGAGCAGAGAAGTCCTCTGAAGTAGGTTCAATTGTAGACTACCCCATGTTATAGGTTGAAGACAGAATTCTGTAACTAAAAAAACATTTGAAAACCTGAAGCTTATGACTAAGCCGTAAGTATTTTACGACTTAAAATCCAAATAACCAAATTTAACACATTATTCTACGGCTAAGCCATAGCCACACCGTGGCTCAGCTGTAGGTCAAGTTGTTGGAAGTAGGTAGGTCTCATGGATAGATTTTCTAAACTTTTGACCCACTTGACATAGGGATCAATTATCCATAAGACCAAAATCCAATCCAGGATGCATTACCCTCAATCTCGTGACCATGTACAGTAAATATTCTACCAGCACTAAACATCCATAATAATCTACGACATGTAAGAAGTAGATCATACCTTTGGAGATCCGCAGTGCTCTAATGGATTTCTTCAACAGCTCTTAGCCTTCCACGCTATAACCCGAATTGGACTTCTTTTCTCAATAAGAGTGGTGGAATCTTCAGGAGAAATCCCAACTCGAAACTCCAAGGAACTAGAAGAGAGAAGGAGAGAGAAACTCGTGCAACTCTTGCACGAACAGGGTTTTGGGCGTGAGACTCTTCTGGACGTCCAAGAGATTTTATAAACTTACAAATCTCTTCCTTGCCTAATTGAAATAGAAGTCTTACTTCCAAAGCAACTTTTTCCTTTCTAATCCCTTCTTTCTAGAGTTCGAGTCGGATTAGTATTTTCCAATAACTTGGGCTAGCGTGGGGACCACTAGGGATTCCTTAGAAAGCTGGCTCCAACTAGAACACCGCTACCCCACATCTCATGTGCAATCCGGGCCCTCAGTTAATTGCAAATAACACCACTATATAAATGCAATTGCACTCCAGTCTTAGGAATAAATTACAATGAAGACCCTAAACTTCCCAATTACCACAAGTAGGCCCCCTCTATCAATATCCGTGGATCAATTGGAATAAATCCGTCTCTTCCAATCTAAGTTCCACATCTTATTATCCTTGAGCCCCAATTAATCACAGTAATCATCAGTACCATCCAATTAACTCTTAATTGAGATGGGTGCGCACTTACTAATGACAAATCTATTAATTGGCACAAGGGGATAATCGAGATAGATTCCATCTTGATCATTCAACGTTCCCACAGTTCTACTACCACATACCTAAGACACCGAGGTGTTAACCTACAGTCAGCCTCACTCATTGGTGACTCAAAGCAAATGAATAGATAGAAACTTGAGTTCATCAATGTCTCCGGATTGAGAGCCTATTGCTAGGGAATTATGAGAGCATGCCTTATTATTGAGACGGAATTCCATAAGGTGCATCTCATGGTCCTTTAATACATCCAATGTACCAGCACCGTGGTCCAGAATCTTACATTCTGATGATCGAGACAAATCACACTATCTCATAGTGATCAAAGTGCTGTAACCTTATCAAATAAGATGCCCAATCTCATTACTGGTTGTGAAGCTATTTAAGTATAAGATTTGTGACATATATCTCCCGCGTGTGGATCTCATCCATGCACATATATCACATCTAATATACTAATGGGACCCGGTTCAACTCATGAACTATTATGTCATATATATTGGTCATGTGCATGAAGTAGTCAAATAACATTCATCTCATGAAAGTAAAGCATGATTTTATTAATAAATAAAGAAATTAATCAAATTATTACATCAACTGATGGATTGAGTCTACAAAATCTAACAATCTCCCACTTAGGCTCAATGCCAGTCAGGGTTGCATCTCATGCCCATCCCTTCTACATGCTGCTCAAAGACTTTGGTAGTCAAAGGCTTAGTAAAGGGATCTGCCAAATTGTCCACAGAGGCTATCTTGGTAATAGCAATATCACCTCTCTACACAATCTTTCTGACTAAGTGATACTTCCTCTGTACATGCTTTTGGCTTTTATGGCTTCTGGGTTCCTTTGACTGAGCGACTGCCCCGCTGTTGTCACAGTAAATTGTGAGTGGCTGTCGTGCCAAAGGTACCACCCCAAGTTCCAAAAGGAATCTTTTAAGCCATACTGCTTCCTTAGCTGCTTTACAAGCTGCTATATATTCAGCCTCCGAGGTTGAATCAGCAGTACATTTTTGTTTTATACTCCTCCAACTGATAGCTCTGCCTCCAAGCATAAATACATAACCAGACGTGGATTTCCTAGAATCCTTATCTGACATAAAGTCAGAATCTGTGTATCTGACTGGAATCAACTCATCACTGCTATAAATCAACATGTAATCTCTAATCCTTCTCAAGTATTTGAGAATACATTTTACAGTAGTCCAATGTTCAGGTCCTGGATTAGATTGATATCTACTGACTAGGCCCACTACATAATAGATATCTGGTCTAGTACGTAACATAGCATACATGAGGCTACCAACAGCCGAAGCGTATGGTATCGACCTCATCTGCTTTTTTTCCTCGGGTGTCTTAGGACACTGATCCTTAGAAAGGTGCACTCCATGCCTGAAAGATGTGATACCCTTCTTGGAGTCCTGCATTGCAAACCGTACTAACACCTTATCTATGTATGCAGCTTGGGATAAGCCAATCATCCTATTTTTCCGGTCTCGATAGAGTTTGATCCCTATGATGTAGCTGTCAGATTTTGTGGACTCAATCCATCAGTTGATGTAATAAATTAATTAATTTCTTTATTTATCAATAAAATCATGCTTTGCTTTCATGAGATGAGTGTTATTTTACTAATTCATGCACATGACCAATACATATGACATAATAGTTCATGAGTTGAACCAGGTCCCATTAGTATATTAGATGTAATATATGTGCATGGATGAGATCCACACGCGGGAGATATATGTCACAAATCTTATACTTAAATAGCTTCACAACCAGTAATGAGACTGGGCATTTCATTTGATAAGGTTGCAGCACTTTGATCACTATGAAATAGTGTGATTTGTCTCGATCATCAGAATGTAAGATTCTGGATCACGGTGCTGGTACATTGGATGTATTGAAGGACCATGAGATGCACCTTATGGAATTCCATCTCAATAATAAGGTATGCTCTCATAATTCCCTAGCAATAGGCTATTAATCCTGAGACATTGATGAACTCAAGTTTCTATCTATTCATTTGCTTTGAGTCACCAATGAGTGAGGCCGACTATAGGTTAACACCTCGGTGTCTTGGGTATGTGGTAGTAGAACTGTGGGAACGTTGAATGATCAAGATGGAATCTATCTCTATTATCCCCTTGTGCCAATTAATGGATTTGTCATTAGTAAGTGCGCACCCATCTCAATTAAGAATTAATTGGATGGTACTGATGATTACTATGATTAATTGGGGCTCAAGGATAATAAGATGTAGAACTTAGATTGGAAGATACGAATTTATTCCAATTGATCCACGGATATTGATAGAGGGGCCTACTTGTGGTAATTGGGAAGTTTAGGGTCTTCATTGTAATTTATTCCTAAGACTGGAGTGCAATTGCATTTATATAGTGGTGTTATTTGCAATTAACTGAGGGCCCGGATTGCACATGAGATGTGGGGTCGCGGTGTTCCAGTTGGAGCCAGCTTTTTAAGGAATCCCTAGTGGTCCCCACGCTAGCCCAAGTTATTGGAAAATACTAATCTGACTCGAACTCTAGAAAGAAAGGATAAGAAAGGAGAAACTTGCTAATTGCTTTGGAAATAAGACTTCTATTTCAATTAGGCAAGGACGAGATTTGAAAGTATATAAAATATCCTTGGACGTACAAAAGAGTCTCTCTCATGCCCAAAACCCTTTCGTGCAAGAGTTGCACGAGTTACTCTCTCCTCCTTTCTTCTAGTTCCTTGGAGTTTCGAGTTGGGATTTCTCCTGAAGATTCCACCATTCTTCTTGAGAAAAGAAATCCAATTCGGGTCATAGCGTGGAAGGCTAAGAGGTGTTGAAGAAATCCATTAGAGCACTGCGGATCTCCAAAGGTATGATCTACTTCTTGCATGTCGTAGATTATTATGGATGTTTAGTGCTGGTAGACTATTTACTGTACATGGTCATGAGATTGAGGGTAACGCATCCTGGATTGGGTTTTGGTCTTATGGATAGTTGATCCCTGTGTCAAGTGGGTCAAAAGTTTTGAAAATCTATCCACGAGACCCACCTACTTCCAACAGTAGCTAGCTTCTCCCAAGTCCTTCATATCAAAAGTCTTGGCTAACCAAACTTTTACCGTTGACAACATTCCTATATCTTTCCGAGGAGAAGGATGTCATCGACATATAAAACTAGAAAAACTACCCTGTCACCTTCACTTTTCATGTACACACATGACTCATCTGGATTTTGACAAAAACCAAATGACATGATTGCCTGGTCAAAATGGATATTCCAGCTTCGGGATGCCTGCTTTAGTCCTTAAATAGACTTTTGTAGCTTGCAAACTTTTTGCTCCTGGTTTTTAGCTACAAAACCGTCTGGCTGCACCATATAGATGTCTTCCTCAAGATGGCCATTGAGAAACGCCGTCTTGACATCCATTTGCCAAATCTCGTAATCGAGATGAGCCGCAATGGATAAGAGTATCCGGATGGATTTGAGCATGGCTACTGGCGAGAAGGTTTCCTCACAATCGATCCCCTCTTTCTGAGTATATCCTTTCGCAACAAGCCTAGCCTTATAGCTCTCCACTCTTCCATCTGGTCCTCTTTTTCTCTTGTAGATCCACTTGCACCCAATAGGTTTAATATTGGCAGGCAAGCTCACAAGTGTCCAGAACTGATTTGAGTACATAGACTTCATCTTAGCTTTCATAGCATCTTGCCAGCGTCCCGAGTCTAAGTCATTGATTGCTTCATCATAGTTAGAGGGATCTTGTTCCGGCTCTTTTGGGATTGCTTCATAAGACTCTCCCAAGAATGAGAACCTGTCTGGGGATCTGACAATCCTCCCGCTACGACGAGGTACTGGTGTAACTACTGGGTCTGGTAAGGGCGGTTCTTCCTCAAGTCCAGTCATACTTGGATTTGGAATTGATTGCTCCTGAATCTCTTCCAAGATCACCTTTTCTAAAAATTTCCGGTCCATCATATAATCTTCCTCCAGAAAAACCGCATTGGTGCTGACCAGCACTTTCTGCTCTCTGGGATTATAGAATAACCAACCTTTAGTTTCTTTAGGATATCCTACAAATGTGCATACTTCCGACTTCGTTTCCAACTTATCTATCTTAACCTTGAGCACATGTGCTGGACAACCCCAAATGTGTAAATGTTGTAGACTAGGCTTTCACCCAGACCACAATTCCCGGGGAGTCTTAGGTATAGACTTAGATGGTACGAGGTTTAGTATGTACATTGCAGTATCCAAAGCGTATCCCCAAAAGGATATAGGTAATCTTGAGAAACTCAGCATAGACCTAATCATATCTACAAGAGTCCGGTTCCTTCTTTCTGTTACTCCATTCTGTTGAGGCATACCAGGAGCAGACAACTGGGATAGAATCCCATTTTCTGATAAGTAACCCATAAAATCAGCAGAGAGATATTCCCCTCCTCGATCTGATCGAAAAGTCTTGATACTCTTACCTAATTGCTTTTTCACTTCCGCTCGAAACTCTTTGAACTTTTCAAAAGCTTCGGACTTGCGGTGCATAAGGTATATGTAACCATATCTTGAGTAATCATTTGTGAAAGTGATGAAGTACTCATATCCTCCTCTGGCCCTGACATTAATAGGTTCGCAGATATCAGTATGCACTAATTCCAATAAATCTTTGGCCCTATTACCCTTAGTTGAAAAGGGTCTTTTGGTCATTTTACCTTCCAAACAGGACTCAGAGATAGGCATTGGTTCTACCACCAATGAAGGTAAGATACCATCTTTCACTAGCCTCTCAATCCTGTTAGGGTTTATATGACCTAGCCTCAGGTGCCAAAGTTTTGTTGGATTAGATGAAGGTGACTTTCTCTTTAATGATGATCTATTAATTATTTCAGTATCATGTATCTCATACATCATGGGAGTTAACAAATAAAGTCCATTGGTTACCTTGCCAGAACATATGAAAGTACCATTCCTCTTTATGGCAACTTCAGTACCAAGAGTAATAGAATAACCTTTATTCACCAAACTAGAAACTGAAATTAAATTCCGCCTTAAAGACAGTACATATAATGTTTCTGACAAAACCAATTTATTATTTGAAAAACATAAAGTAATGGCTCCCACTGAAACAGCCTCCGCCTTAGCGTCAGATCCTGGGTTGACAATGATTTCTTCATCACGTAGCCTCCTGGTTTCCCTGAACCCCTGCAACGTATTACAAATGTGATTAGTTGCCCCGGAATCCACACACCAGGATTCTGAAGTACCAGTTGCAAAACTAACTTCAGATATAAGTGACTCAATCATACCTGGGGTCTTTTTCTTAGATAGATATTCTGGACAATTCCTCTTCCAATGTCCTGTCTTACCACAATGGAAACACTTTCTTTTTGTCCCTGAACCCTTAGCTTTAGCCACGCCACCAGTTGGACCATTCTCCACCTTAGGACCTTTTGGAACTGATTTCTTTTTGCCTTTTCGCCCTTTGCCTTTCGGCTTGGACTTGGCATCTAACTTTTCTGTCATTAAGGCTGTTGGTTTTTTCTTCATAATCCCTTCAGTTGCTACCAGCTGACTAGATAGCTCAGCCAAAGTCAGATTCATTTTATTCATATTATAATTGACCTTGAAATTGTTGAATGACTCTGGTAGTGACTCAAGGATTATGTCAATCTGCGATTCTGCATCAATCGCAGCTCCCAGTACATCTAACTCATTTAATGAGTCCATCATCTTCAGCATGTGTTTCTGTTCTGATGTACCTTCAGCCATCTTGGTGCTAATGAACACCCTCATGGCTGCCTGCCTAGCAGGTCTGCCTTGTTCTGCAAACATCTCTTTTAAGTTCGATATCATATCAAATGCAGTCTTATAAGATTAATATTGGCGTTGCAGCACATTAGACATGGATGCCAGAATATAACATCGGGCCATCTCATCGTCTTTGGCCCATTTGGTGTAAAGGTCCTTTTCTGCTTCTGATGGATCTGGACCAGGCTCTTCAAGGGGGTTTTTGGTAAGGACATATTTATATCCTGAAGCTGTCAGGACAATATCCAGATTCCGTTTCCAGTCTACATAGTTGGATCCCACCAACTTATTCTGGTTGAGGATGGTCGCAAGTGGATTGAAAGTATTCGAATTCATGCTTGTAATACTGTAGCACATAACCATACATTCAATTAATGAATTTAAATGACATTAGGGTTTAGTATTCTACCAAATTTATGTGGGAATCCTCATAACCACAAAATTCAGAATACATCGGAATCCCAATCCTGCGGGGTATGCCTCCTTGGGGAGTGCAAATACCTCCTAGACTGGTGCGGATCAAAGTTGGTCAAAATTGAGATTAAGACTAACTATCCATGATCCCCTTCAATCATTACAATCTAGGTATCCCATACCAAATAATGTATAACTCCTGATTAGCTTCGGTTTCTAAAATACATGAGGCAAATCCTTGGGGATACTACATCATTATTTTGGTTAAGTGTGACCCACCAACTAGCATTGCACGACAACCGTTGTGGGCAGCTCCTCCTTGGGGAGTGGGCTCCAACCTCGTCTCATTAACACTATCCATAGGAGATCCATATCCAGTATCCATATAAATACAAGCCCTCCGTGGGGAATGGCCATTCTTAAAATGGCGCGAGGCTAATACTTTCCTTACAATGGACCTACGGTGGAAAACCATGGGGATTTTTATATTGGAAGTAGGTGGGTCTCGTGGATAGATTTTCAAAACTTTTGACCCACTTGACACAGGGATCAATTATCCATAAGACCAAAACCCAATCCAGGATGCGTTACCCCCAATCTAGTGACCATGTACAGTAAATATTCTACCAGCACTAAACATCCGTAATAATCTACGACATGCAAGAAGTAGATCATACCTTTGGAGATCCGCAGTGCTCTAATGGATTTCTACAACACCTCTTAGCCTTCCACGCTATGACCCGAATTGGACTTCTTTTCTCAATAAGAGTGGTGGAATCTTCAGGAGAAATCCCAACTCGAAACTCCAAGGAACTAGAAGAGAGAAGGAGAGAGAAACTCGTGCAACTCTTGCACGAACAGGGTTTTGGGCGTGAGAGACTCTTCTGGACGTCCAAGAGATTTTATAAACTTACAAATCTCTTCCTTGCCTAATTGAAATAGAAGTCTTACTTCCAAAGCAACTTTCTCCTTTCTAATCCCTTCTTTCTAGAGTTCGAGTCGGATTAGTATTTTCCAATAACTTGGGCTAGCGTGGGACCACTAGGGATTCCTCAGAAAGCTGGCTCCAACTAGAGCACCGCGACCCCACATCTCATGTGCAATCCGGGCCCTCAGTTAATTGCAAATAACACCACTATATAAATGCAATTACACTCCAGTCTTAGGAATAAATTACAATGAAGGCCCTAAACTTCCAAATTACCACAAGTAGGCCCCTCCATCAATATCCGTGGATCAATTGGAATAAATCCGTCTCTTCCAATCTAAGTTCCACATCTTATTATCCTTGAGCCCCAATTAATCACAGTAATCATCAGTACCATCCAATTAACTCTTAATTGAGATGGATGCGCACTTACTAATGACAAATCCATTAATTGGCACAAGGGGATAATAGAGATAGATTCCATCTTGATCATTCAACGTTCCCATAGTTCTGCTACCACATACCCAAGACACCGAGGTGTTAACCTACAGTCGGCCTCACTCATTGGTGACTCAAAGCAAATGAATAGATAGAAACTTGAGTTCATCAATATCTCAGGATTGAGAGCCTATTGCTAGGGAATTATGAGAGCATACCTTATTATTGAGACAGAATTCCATAAGGTGCATCTCATGGTCCTTCAATACATCTAATGTACCAGCACCGTGATCCAGAATCTTACATTCTGATGATCGAGACAAATCACACTATTTCATAGTGATCAAAGTGCTGCAACCTTATCAAATGAGATGCCTAGTCTCATTACTGGTTGTGAAGCTATTTAAGTATAAGATTTGTGACATATATCTCCCGCGTGTGGATCTCATCCATGCACATATATCACATCTAATATACTAATGGCACCCGGTTCAACTCATGAAGCACTATGTCATATGTATTGGTCATGTGCATGAATTAGTAAAATAACACGCATCTCATGAAAGCAAAGCATGGTTTTATTGATAAATAAAGAAATTAATCAATTTATTACATCAACTGATGGTTTGAGTCCACAAAATCCAACATTTTATATATATAGAAATGCCCCGCTCCCACTTAATATTTTTGAGTTGAGGATTACCTTAAAGGTGTATGGGTCCATCAAATATAGGTATATATTCATCTCATGATAAGACCAATGATTGGTTCCAAGTTAAGTTATTTTAAGGAAAGTCCAGTTTCTAAAATTAGTGTTACCAATAGATCCATCTCATTGGCCCACCAACTTTAATTAGAACTCTTTCCAAAAATTAATTTGATTTGACCAATTTTGGAATTTGCTACGTTTGGTTCAGATATGGAAATACTCTAAAACAAGCATTTATCCATAAATAGAAAGTGCTATAACAAAAGACTAGTCCTCTCCTCCACATGACCCAAGCGGAAAAGACTTCTTCGACTTTTGGACTTTCCAAAACTTTGGGATTCCTCAAACTCTTTGGGCATCTCCAAAACACCTTTTGATAATCTTCAACCTCTTTGATTAGGAGTCCAGCTTCTCTTTCCTTCTTTGTTTCGGACATCTCCAGAATTTACAAAGTTTTTTTTAAAAAAAAACATAAATTCCAATGTCTCTATAATGAGACTTACATGGTAATCTAAACATGGAAATAAAAGGGCTATAGGGAAATTCACCATGCCTTGCCCTTTCATGGGAAACCAAGGAAACCATAATGCCCTTTACACTTAGCCATAAATAAACCAATAATTAAAAGGAAAGAAAAACATTTGGGCCATATGGAGAGGATATTATCACCTGCAAGTTAGTATCTCATACAACAAAGCATCTTACAAAACCAGGTTGCCAAACCACAATGGAAAAACAAGATGCCAAATTTTTGCCACCACGATACAAGATCCCCTATGCAGCGGGGGTCCGGGGGCAGCGCTCCCGGCGGGGATCGAGCTGACGAACCAGACCAACTTGCAGACCAAGAAAAAAAAAACAACTCAGACCAAGAACAAGATGATTCTTCCTGGGTTCGACAAGCCGATCTGGTCCCTACGGTTAGCCAACAGACCTCTACAGCCATAGTGGTCCGTTTGACTAACAGACCTGATGAACCCAGAAATTTGGGTTCTCTTTCAGATTCGGCTCCTGCTGTCCTCAGTCACCTCTAATGATCTCAGTATGCTTCTAATGGCATCTTATCATCCTTCTATCATGATTAAAACCTTTTGTGACTTTCCAAACATGTATCTACTAAGAAAGCAAGCAAACCCAATAAACACTGATCCTATCATAGCCCTTGCTTTATCCTCTTCACATCTCATGCAAAGATTAGAACAAGATTACTGATCTAACATGATTCGAGATGAGGTATGTCTCTTATACCAATTGTTGGAAGTAGGTGGGTCTCGTGGATAGATTTTCTAAACTTTTGACCCACTTGACACATGGATCAATTATCCATAAGATCAAAACCCAATCCAGGAGGCAGTACCCTCAATCTCGTGACCATGTACAGTAAATACTCTACCAGCACTAAACATCCATAATAATCTACGACATGCAAGAAGTAGATCATACCTTTGGAGATCCGCAGTGCTCTAATGGATTTCTTCAACACCTCTTAGCCTTCCACGCTAAGACCCGAATTGGACTTCTTTTCTCAATAAGAGTGGTGGAATCTTCAGGAGAAATCCCAACTCGAAACTCCAAGGAACTAGAAGAGAGAAGGAGAGAGAAACTCGTGCAACTCTTGCACGAACAGGGTTTTGGGCGTGAAAGACTCTTCTGTACGTCCAAGAGATTTTATAAACTTACAAATCTCTTCCTTGCCTAATTGAAATAGAAGTCTTACTTCCAAAGCAACTTTCTCCTTTCTAATCCCTTCTTTCTAGAGTTCGAGTCGGATTAGTATTTTCCAATAACTTGGGCTAGCGTGGGGACCACTAGGGATTCCTTAGAAAACTGGGTCCAACTGGAACACCGCGACCCCACATCTCACGTGCAATCCGGGCCCTCAGTTAATTGCAAATAACACCACTATATAAATGCAATTGCACTCCAGTCTTAGGAATAAATTACAATGAAGGCCCTAAACTTCCCAATTACCACAAGTAGGCCCCTCTATCAATATCCGTGGATCAATTGGAATAAATCCGTCTCTTCCAATCTAAGTTCCACATCTTATTATCCTTGAGCCCCAATTAATCACAGTAATCATCAGTACCATCCAATTAACTCTTAATAGAGATGGATGCGCACTTACTAATGACAAATCCATTAATCGGCACAAGGGGATAATAGAGATAGATTTCATCTTGATTATTCAACGTTCCCACAGTTCTACTACCACATACCCAAGACACCGAGGTGTTAACCTACAGTCGGCCTCACTCATTGGTGACTCAAAGCAAATGATTAGATAGAAACTTGAGTTCATCAATATCTCAGGATTGAGAGCCTATTGCTAGGGAATTATGAGAGCGTACCTTATTATTGAGACGGAATTCCATAAGGTGCATCTCATGGTCCTTCAATACATCTAATGTACCAGCACCGTGATCCAGAATCTTACATTCTGATGATTGAGACAAATCACACTATTTCATAGTGATCAAAGTGCTGCAACCTTATCAAATGAGATGCCTAGTCTCATTACTGGTTGTGAAGCTATTTAAGTATAAGATTTATGACATATATCTCCCGCGTGTGGATCTCATCCATGCACATATATCACATCTAATATACTAATGGGACCCGGTTCAACTCATGAAGCATTATGTCATATGTATTGGCCATGTGCATGAATTAGTAAAATAACACGCATCTCATGAAAGCAAAGCATGATTTTTTTGATAAATAGAGAAATTAATCAATTTATTACATCAACTGATGGTTTGAGTCCACAAAATCTAACATTTTATATATATAGAAATGCCCCGCTCCCACTTAATATTTTTGAGTTAAGGATTACCTTATAGGTGTATGGGTCCATCAAATATAGGTATATATTCATCTCATGATAAGACCAATGATTGGTTCCAAGTTAAGTTATTTTAAGGAAAGTCCAGTTTCTAAAATTAGTGTTACCAATAGATCCATCTCATTGGCCCACCAACTTTAATTAGAACTCTTTCCAAAAATTAATTTGATTTGAACAATTTTGGAATTTGCTATGTTTGGTTCAGATATGGAAATACTCTAAAACAAGCATTCATCCATAAATAGAAAGTGCTATAACAAAAGACTAGTCCTCTCCTCCACATGACCCAAGGGGAAAAGACTTCTTCGACTTCTAGACATTCCAAAACTTTGGGATTCCTCAAACTCTTTGGGCATCTCCAAAACACCTTTTCATAATCTTCAAACTCTTTGATTAGGAGTCCAGCTTCTCTTTCCTTCTTTGTTTCGAACATCTCCAGAATTTACAAAGTTTTTTTTAAAAAAAAAACATAAATTCCAATGTCTCTATAACGAGACTTACATGGTAATCTAAACATGGAAATAAAAGGGCTATAGGGAAATTCACCATGCCTTGCCCTTTCATGGGAAACCAAGGAAACCATAATGCCATTTACACTTAGCCATAAATAAACCAATAATTAAAAGGAAAGAAAAACATTTGGGCCATATGGAGAGGATATTATCACCTGCAAGTTAGTATCTCATACAACAAAGCATCTTACAAAACCAGGTTGCCAAACCACAATGGAAAAACAAGATGCCAAATTTTTGCCACCACGATACAAGATCCCCTACGCAGCGGGGGTCCGGGGGCAGCGCTCCCGGCGGGGATCGAGCTGACGAACCAGACCAACTTGTAGACCAAGAAAAAAAAAACAACTCAAACCAAGAACAAGATGATTCTTCCTGGGTTCGACAAGCCGATCTGGTCCCTACGGTTAGCCAACAGACCTCTACAGCCATAGTGGTCCGTTTGACTAACCGACCTGATGAACCCAGAAATTTGGGTTCTCTTTCAGATTCGGCTCCTGCTGTCCTCAGTCACCTCTAATGATCTCAGTATGCTTCTAATGGCATCTTATCATCCTTCTATCATGATTAAAACCTTTTGTGACTTTCCAAACATGTATCTACTACGAAAGCAAGCAAACCCAATAAACACCGATCCTATCATAGCCCTTGCTTTATCCTCTTCACATCTCATGCAAAGATTAGAACAAGATTACTGATCTAACATGATTCGAGATGAGGTATGTCTCTTATACCAATTGTTGGAAGTAGGTGGGTCTCGTGGATAGATTTTCTAAACTTTTGACCCACTTGACACTGGGATCAATTATCCATAAGACCAAAACCCAATCCAGGATGCATTACCCTCAATCTCGTGACCATGTACAGTAAATATTCTACCAGCACTAAACATCCATAATAATCTACGACATGCAAGAAGTAGATCATACCTTTGGAGATTCCGCAGTGTTCTAATGGATTTCTTTAACACCTCTTAGCCTTCCACGCTATGACCCGAATTGGACTTCTTTTCTCAATAAGAGTGGTGGAATCTTCAGGAGAAATCCCAACTCGAAACTCCAAGGAACTAGAAGAGAGAAGGAGAGAGAAACTCGTGCAACTCTTGCACGAACAGGGTTTTGGGCGTGAAAGACTCTTCTGTACGTCCAAGAGATTTTATAAACTTACAAATCTCTTCCTTGCCTAATTGAAATAGAAGTCTTACTTCCAAAGCAACTTTCTCCTTTCTAATCCCTTCTTTCTAGAGTTCGAGTCGGATTAGTATTTTCCAATAACTTGGGCTAACGTGGGGACCACTAGGGATTCCTTAGAAAACTGGGTCCAACTGGAACACCGCGACCCCACATCTCACGTGCAATCCGGGCCCTCAGTTAATTGCAAATAACACCACTATATAAATGCAATTGCACTCCAGTCTTAGGAATAAATTACAATGAAGGCCCTAAACTTCCCAATTACCACAAGTAGGCCCCTCTATCAATATCCGTGGATCAATTGGAATAAATCCGTCTCTTCCAATCTAAGTTCCACATCTTATTATCCTTGAGCCCCAATTAATCACAGTAATCATCAGTACCATCCAATTAACTCTTAATAGAGATGGATGCGCACTTACTAATGACAAATCCATTAATCGGCACAAGGGGATAATAGAGATAGATTTCATCTTGATTATTCAACGTTCCCACAGTTCTACTACCACATACCCAAGACACCGAGGTGTTAACCTACAGTCGGCCTCACTCATTGGTGACTCAAAGCAAATGATTAGATAGAAACTTGAGTTCATCAATATCTCAGGATTGAGAGCCTATTGCTAGGGAATTATGAGAGCGTACCTTATTATTGAGACGGAATTCCATAAGGTGCATCTCATGGTCCTTCAATACATCTAATGTACCAGCACCGTGATCCAGAATCTTACATTCTGATGATTGAGACAAATCACACTATTTCATAGTGATCAAAGTGCTGCAACCTTATCAAATGAGATGCCTAGTCTCATTACTGGTTGTGAAGCTATTTAAGTATAAGATTTATGACATATATCTCCCGCGTGTGGATCTCATCCATGCACATATATCACATCTAATATACTAATGGGACCCGGTTCAACTCATGAAGCATTATGTCATATGTATTGGCCATGTGCATGAATTAGTAAAATAACACGCATCTCATGAAAGCAAAGCATGATTTTTTTGATAAATAGAGAAATTAATCAATTTATTACATCAACTGATGGTTTGAGTCCACAAAATCTAACATTTTATATATATAGAAATGCCCCGCTCCCACTTAATATTTTTGAGTTAAGGATTACCTTATAGGTGTATGGGTCCATCAAATATAGGTATATATTCATCTCATGATAAGACCAATGATTGGTTCCAAGTTAAGTTATTTTAAGGAAAGTCCAGTTTCTAAAATTAGTGTTACCAATAGATCCATCTCATTGGCCCACCAACTTTAATTAGAACTCTTTCCAAAAATTAATTTGATTTGACCAATTTTGGAATTTGCTATGTTTGGTTCAGATATGGAAATACTCTAAAACAAGCATTCATACATAAGTAGAAAGTGCTATAACAAAAGACTAGTCCTCTCCTCCACATGACCCAAGCGGAAAAGACTTCTTCGACTTCTAGACATTCCAAAACTTTGGGATTCCTCAAACTCTTTGGGCATCTCCAAAACACCTTTTCATAATCTTCAAACTCTTTGATTAGGAGTCCAGCTTCTCTTTCCTTCTTTGTTTCGAACATCTCCAGAATTTACAAAGTTTTTTTTAAAAAAAAAACATAAATTCCAATGTCTCTATAACGAGACTTACATGGTAATCTAAACATGGAAATAAAAGGGCTATAGGGAAATTCACCATGCCTTGCCCTTTCATGGGAAACCAAGGAAACCATAATGCCATTTACACTTAGCCATAAATAAACCAATAATTAAAAGGAAAGAAAAACATTTGGGCCATATGGAGAGGATATTATCACCTGCAAGTTAGTATCTCATACAACAAAGCATCTTACAAAACCAGGTTGCCAAACCACAATGGAAAAACAAGATGCCAAATTTTTGCCACCACGATACCAGATCCCCTACGCAGCGGGGGTCCGGGGGCAGCGCTCCCGGCGGGGATCGAGCTGACGAACCAGACCAACTTGCAGACCAAGAAAAAAAAAACAACTCAGACCAAGAACAAGATGATTCTTCCTGGGTTCGACAAGCCGATCTGGTCCCTACGGTTAGCCAACAGACCTCTACAGCCATAGTGGTCCGTTTGACTAACCGACCTGATGAACCCAGAAATTTGGGTTCTCTTTCAGATTCAGCTCCTGCAGTCCTCAGTCACCTCTAATGATCTCAGTATGCTTCTAATGGCATCTTATCATCCTTCTATCATGATTAAAACCTTTTGTGACTTTCCAAACATGTATCTACTAGAAAGCAAGCAAACCCAATAAACACTGATCCTATCATAGCCCTTGCTTTATCCACTTCACATCACATGCAAAGATTAGAACAAGATTACTGATCTAACATGATTCGAGATGAGGTATGTCTCTTATACCAATTGTTGGAAGTAGGTGGGTCTCGTGGATAGATTTTCTAAACTTTTGACCCACTTGACACAGGGATCAATTATCCATAAGACCAAAACCCAATCCAGGATGCATTACCCTCAATCTCGTGACCATGTACAGTAAATATTCTACCAGCACTAAACAACCATAATAATCTACGACATGCAAGAAGTAGATCATACCTTTGGAGATCCGCAGTACTCTAATGGATTTCTTCAACACCTCTTAGCCTTCCACGCTATGACCCGAATTGGACTTCTTTTCTCAATAAGAGTGGTGGAATCTTCAGGAGAAATCCCAACTCGAAACTCCAAGAAACTAGAAGAGAGAAGGAGAGAGAAACTCGTGCAACTCTTGCACGAACAGGGTTTTGGGCGTGAAAGACTCTTCTGGACGTCCAAGAGATTTTATAAACTTACAAATCTCTTCCTTGCCTAATTGAAATAGAAGTCTTACTTCCAAAGCAACTTTCTCCTTTCTAATCCCTTCTTTCTAGAGTTCGAGTCGGATTAGTATTTTCCAATAACTTGGGCTAGCGTGGGGACCACTAGGGATTCCTTAGAAAACTGGGTCCAACTGGAACACCGCGACCCCACATCTCACGTGCAATCCGGGCCCTCAGTTAATTGCAAATAACACCACTATATAAATGCAATTACACTCCAGTCTTAGGAATAAATTACAATGAAGGCCCTAAACTTCCCAATTACCACAAGTAGGCTCCTCTATCAATATCCGTGGATCAATTGGAATAAATCCATCTCTTCTAATCTAAGTTCCACATCTTATTATCCTTGAGCCCCAATTAATCACAGTAATCATCAGTACCATCCAATTAACTCTTAATTGAGATGGATGCGCACTTACTAATGACAAATCCATTAATCGGCACAAGGGGATAATAGAGATAGATTTCATCTTGATTATTCAACGTTCCCACAGTTCTACTACCACATACCCAAGACACCGAGGTGTTAACCTACAGTCGGCCTCACTCATTGGTGACTCAAAGCAAATGAATAGATAGAAACTTGAGTTCATCAATATCTCAGGATTGAGAGCCTATTGCTAGGGAATTATGAGAGCATACCTTACTATTGAGACGGAATTCCATAAGGTGCATCTCATGGTCCTTCAATACATCTAATGTACCAGCACCGTGATCCAGAATCTTACATTCTGATGATTGAGACAAATCACACTATTTCATAGTGATCAAAGTGCTGCAACCTTATCAAATGAGATGCCTAGTCTCATTACTGGTTGTGAAGCTATTTAAGTATAAGATTTGTGACATATATCTCCCGCGTGTGGATCTTATCCATGCACATATATCACATCTAATATACTAATGGGACCCGGTTCAACTCATGAAGCATTATGTGATATGTATTGGTCATGTGCATGAATTAGTAAAATAACACGCATCTCATGAAAGCAAAGCATGATTTTATTGATAAATAAAGAAATTAATCAATTTATTACATCAACTGATGGTTTGAGTCCACAAAATCTAACATTTTATATATATAGAAATGCCCCGCTCCCACTTAATATTTTTGAGTTAAGGATTACCTTATAGGTGTATGGGTCCATCAAATATAGGTATATATTCATCTCATGATAAGACCAATGATTGGTTCCAAGTTAAGTTATTTTAAGGAAAGTCCAGTTTCTAAAATTAGTGTTACCAATAGATCCATCTCATTGGCCCACCAACTTTAATTAGAACTCTTTCCAAAAATTAATTTGATTTGACCAATTTTGGAATTTGCTATGTTTGGTTCAGATATGGAAATACTCTAAAACAAGCATTCATACATAAGTAGAAAGTGCTATAACAAAAGACTAGTCCTCTCCTCCACATGACCCAAGCGGAAAAGACTTCTTCGACTTCTAGACATTCCAAAACTTTGGGATTCCTCAAACTCTTTGGGCATCTCCAAAACACCTTTTCATAATCTTCAAACTCTTTGATTAGGAGTCCAGCTTCTCTTTCCTTCTTTGTTTCGGACATCTCCAGAATTTACAAAGTTTTTTTTTAAAAAAAAACATAAATTCCAATGTCTCTATAATGAGACTTACATGGTAATCTAAACATGGAAATAAAAGGGCTATAGGGAAATTCACCATGCCTTGCCCTTTCATGGGAAACCAAAGAAACCATATGCCCTTTACACTTAGCCATAAATAAACCAATAATTAAAAGGAAAGAAAAACATGTGGGCCATATGGAGAGGATATTATCACCTGCAAGTTAGTATCTCATACAACAAAGCATCTTACAAAACCAGGTTGCCAAACCACAATGGAAAAACAAGATGCCAAATTTTTGCCACCACGATACAAGATCCCCTACGCAGCGGGGGTCCGGGGGCAGCGCTCCCGGCGGGGATCGAGCTGACGAACCAGACCAACTTGTAGACCAAGAAAAAAAAAACAACTCAAACCAAGAACAAGATGATTCTTCCTGGGTTCGACAAGCCGATCTGGTCCCTACGGTTAGCCAACAGACCTCTACAGCCATAGTGGTCCGTTTGACTAACCGACCTGATGAACCCAGAAATTTGGGTTCTCTTTCAGATTCGGCTCCTGCTGTCCTCAGTCACCTCTAATGATCTCAGTATGCTTCTAATGGCATCTTATCATCCTTCTATCATGATTAAAACCTTTTGTGACTTTCCAAACATGTATCTACTACGAAAGCAAGCAAACCCAATAAACACCGATCCTATCATAGCCCTTGCTTTATCCTCTTCACATCTCATGCAAAGATTAGAACAAGATTACTGATCTAACATGATTCGAGATGAGGTATGTCTCTTATACCAATTGTTGGAAGTAGGTGGGTCTCGTGGATAGATTTTCTAAACTTTTGACCCACTTGACACTGGGATCAATTATCCATAAGACCAAAACCCAATCCAGGATGCATTACCCTCAATCTCGTGACCATGTACAGTAAATATTCTACCAGCACTAAACATCCATAATAATCTACGACATGCAAGAAGTAGATCATACCTTTGGAGATTCCGCAGTGTTCTAATGGATTTCTTTAACACCTCTTAGCCTTCCACGCTATGACCCGAATTGGACTTCTTTTCTCAATAAGAGTGGTGGAATCTTCAGGAGAAATCCCAACTCGAAACTCCAAGGAACTAGAAGAGAGAAGGAGAGAGAAACTCGTGCAACTCTTGCACGAACAGGATTTTGGGCGTGAAAGACTCTTCTGTACGTCCAAGAGATTTTATAAACTTACAAATCTCTTCCTTGCCTAATTGAAATAGAAGTCTTACTTCCAAAGCAACTTTCTCCTTTCTAATCCCTTCTTTCTAGAGTTCGAGTCGGATTAGTATTTTCCAATAACTTGGGCTAACGTGGGGACCACTAGGGATTCCTTAGAAAACTGGGTCCAACTGGAACACCGCGACCCCACATCTCACGTGCAATCCGGGCCCTCAGTTAATTGCAAATAACACCACTATATAAATGCAATTGCACTCCAGTCTTAGGAATAAATTACAATGAAGGCCCTAAACTTCCCAATTACCACAAGTAGGCCCCTCTATCAATATCCGTGGATCAATTGGAATAAATCCGTCTCTTCCAATCTAAGTTCCACATCTTATTATCCTTGAGCCCCAATTAATCACAGTAATCATCAGTACCATCCAATTAACTCTTAATAGAGATGGATGCGCACTTACTAATGACAAATCCATTAATCGGCACAAGGGGATAATAGAGATAGATTTCATCTTGATTATTCAACGTTCCCACAGTTCTACTACCACATACCCAAGACACCGAGGTGTTAACCTACAGTCGGCCTCACTCATTGGTGACTCAAAGCAAATGATTAGATAGAAACTTGAGTTCATCAATATCTCAGGATTGAGAGCCTATTGCTAGGGAATTATGAGAGCGTACCTTATTATTGAGACGGAATTCCATAAGGTGCATCTCATGGTCCTTCAATACATCTAATGTACCAGCACCGTGATCCAGAATCTTACATTCTGATGATTGAGACAAATCACACTATTTCATAGTGATCAAAGTGCTGCAACCTTATCAAATGAGATGCCTAGTCTCATTACTGGTTGTGAAGCTATTTAAGTATAAGATTGATGACATATATCTCCCGCGTGTGGATCTCATCCATGCACATATATCACATCTAATATACTAATGGGACCCGGTTCAACTCATGAAGCATTATGTCATATGTATTGGCCATGTGCATGAATTAGTAAAATAACACGCATCTCATGAAAGCAAAGCATGATTTTTTTGATAAATAGAGAAATTAATCAATTTATTACATCAACTGATGGTTTGAGTCCACAAAATCTAACATTTTATATATATAGAAATGCCCCGCTCCCACTTAATATTTTTGAGTTGAGGATTACCTTATAGGTGTATGGGTCCATCAAATATAGGTATATATTCATCTCATGATAAGACCAATGATTGGTTCCAAGTTAAGTTATTTTAAGGAAAGTCCAGTTTCTAAAATTAGTGTTACCAATAGATCCATCTCATTGGCCCACCAACTTTAATTAGAACTCTTTCCAAAAATTAATTTGATTTGAACAATTTTGGAATTTGCTATGTTTGGTTCAGATATGGAAATACTCTAAAACAAGCATTCATCCATAAATAGAAAGTGCTATAACAAAAGACTAGTCCTCTCCTCCACATGACCCAAGGGGAAAAGACTTCTTCGACTTCTAGACATTCCAAAACTTTGGGATTCCTCAAACTCTTTGGGCATCTCCAAAACACCTTTTCATAATCTTCAAACTCTTTGATTAGGAGTCCAGCTTCTCTTTCCTTCTTTGTTTCGAACATCTCCAGAATTTACAAAGTTTTTTTTTAAAAAAAAACATAAATTCCAATGTCTCTATAACGAGACTTACATGGTAATCTAAACATGGAAATAAAAGGGCTATAGGGAAATTCACCATGCCTTGCCCTTTCATGGGAAACCAAGGAAACCATAATGCCATTTACACTTAGCCATAAATAAACCAATAATTAAAAGGAAAGAAAAACATTTGGGCCATATGGAGAGGATATTATCACCTGCAAGTTAGTATCTCATACAACAAAGCATCTTACAAAACCAGGTTGCCAAACCACAATGGAAAAACAAGATGCCAAATTTTTGCCACCACGATACAAGATCCCCTACGCAGCGGGGGTCCGGGGGCAGCGCTCCCGGCGGGGATCGAGCTGACGAACCAGACCAACTTGCAGACCAAGAAAAAAAAAAACAACTCAGACCAAGAACAAGATGATTCTTCCTGGGTTCGACAAGCCGATCTGGTCCCTACGGTTAGCCAACAGACCTCTACAGCCATAGTGGTCCGTTTGACTAACCGACCTGATGAACCCAGAAATTTGGGTTCTCTTTCAGATTCAGCTCCTGCAGTCCTCAGTCACCTCTAATGATCTCAGTATGCTTCTAATGGCATCTTATCATCCTTCTATCATGATTAAAACCTTTTGTGACTTTCCAAACATGTATCTACTAGAAAGCAAGCAAACCCAATAAACACTGATCCTATCATAGCCCTTGCTTTATCCACTTCACATCTCATGCAAAGATTAGAACAAGATTACTGATCTAACATGATTCGAGATGAGGTATGTCTCTTATACCAATTGTTGGAAGTAGGTGGGTCTCGTGGATAGATTTTCTAAACTTTTGACCCACTTGACACAGGGATCAATTATCCATAAGACCAAAACCCAATCCAGGATGCATTACCCTCAATCTCGTGACCATGTACAGTAAATATTCTACCAGCACTAAACAACCATAATAATCTACGACATGCAAGAAGTAGATCATACCTTTGGAGATCCGCAGTACTCTAATGGATTTCTTCAACACCTCTTAGCCTTCCACGCTATGACCCGAATTGGACTTCTTTTCTCAATAAGAGTGGTGGAATCTTCAGGAGAAATCCCAACTCGAAACTCCAAGAAACTAGAAGAGAGAAGGAGAGAGAAACTCGTGCAACTCTTGCACGAACAGGGTTTTGGGCGTGAAAGACTCTTCTGGACGTCCCAGAGATTTTATAAACTTACAAATCTCTTCCTTGCCTAATTGAAATTGAAGTCTTACTTCCAAAGCAACTTTCTCCTTTCTAATCCCTTCTTTCTAGAGTTCGAGTCGGATTAGTATTTTCCAATAACTTGGGCTAGCGTGGGGACCACTAGGGATTCCTTAGAAAACTGGGTCCAACTGGAACACCGTGACCCCACATCTCACGTGCAATCCGGGCCCTCAGTTAATTGCAAATAACACCACTATATAAATGCAATTACACTCCAGTCTTAGGAATAAATTACAATGAAGGCCCTAAACTTCCCAATTACCACAAGTAGGCTCCTCTATCAATATCCGTGGATCAATTGGAATAAATCCATCTCTTCTAATCTAAGTTCCACATCTTATTATCCTTGAGCCCCAATTAATCACAGTAATCATCAGTACCATCCAATTAACTCTTAATTGAGATGGATGCGCACTTACTAATGACAAATCCATTAATCGGCACAAGGGGATAATAGAGATAGATTTCATCTTGATTATTCAACGTTCCCACAGTTCTACTACCACATACCCAAGACACCGAGGTGTTAACCTACAGTCGGCCTCACTCATTGGTGACTCAAAGCAAATGAATAGATAGAAACTTGAGTTCATCAATATCTCAGGATTGAGAGCCTATTGCTAGGGAATTATGAGAGCATACCTTACTATTGAGACGGAATTCCATAAGGTGCATCTCATGGTCCTTCAATACATCTAATGTACCAGCACCGTGATCCAGAATCTTACATTCTGATGATTGAGACAAATCACACTATTTCATAGTGATCAAAGTGCTGCAACCTTATCAAATGAGATGCTTAGTCTTATTACTGGTTGTGAAGCTATTTAAGTATAAGATTTGTGACATATATCTCCCGCGTGTGGATCTTATCCATGCACATATATCACATCTAATATACTAATGGGACCCGGTTCAACTCATGAAGCATTATGTCATATGTATTGGTCATGTGCATGAATTAGTAAAATAACACGCATCTCATGAAAGCAAAGCATGATTTTATTGATAAATAAAGAAATTAATCAATTTATTACATCAACTGATGGTTTGAGTCCACAAAATCTAACATTTTATATATATAGAAATGCCCCGCTCCCACTTAATATTTTTGAGTTAAGGATTACCTTATAGGTGTATGGGTCCATCAAATATAGGTATATATTCATCTCATGATAAGACCAATGATTGGTTCCAAGTTAAGTTATTTTAAGGAAAGTCCAGTTTCTAAAATTAGTGTTACCAATAGATCCATCTCATTGGCCCACCAACTTTAATTAGAACTCTTTCCAAAAATTAATTTGATTTGACCAATTTTGGAATTTGCTATGTTTGGTTCAGATATGGAAATACTCTAAAACAAGCATTCATACATAAGTAGAAAGTGCTATAACAAAAGACTAGTCCTCTCCTCCACATGACCCAAGCGGAAAAGACTTCTTCGACTTCTAGACGTTCCAAAACTTTGGGATTCCTCAAACTCTTTGGGCATCTCCAAAACACCTTTTCATAATCTTCAAACTCTTTGATTAGGAGTCCAGCTTCTCTTTCCTTCTTTGTTTCGGACATCTCCAGAATTTACAAAGTTTTTTTTTAAAAAAAAACATAAATTCCAATGTCTCTATAATGAGACTTACATGGTAATCTAAACATGGAAATAAAAGGGCTATAGGGAAATTCACCATGCCTTGCCCTTTCATGGGAAACCAAAGAAACCATATGCCCTTTACACTTAGCCATAAATAAACCAATAATTAAAAGGAAAGAAAAACATGTGGGCCATATGGAGAGGATATTATCACCTGCAAGTTAGTATCTCATACAACAAAGCATCTTACAAAACCAGGTTGCCAAACCACAATGGAAAAACAAGATGCCAAATTTTTGCCACCACGATACAAGATCCCCTACGCAGCGGGGGTCCGGGGGCAGCGCTCCCGGCGGGGATCGAGCTGACGAACCAGACCAACTTGTAGACCAAGAAAAAAAAAAACAACTCAAACCAAGAACAAGATGATTCTTCCTGGGTTCGACAAGCCGATCTGGTCCCTACGGTTAGCCAACAGACCTCTACAGCCATAGTGGTCCGTTTGACTAACCGACCTGATGAACCCAGAAATTTGGGTTCTCTTTCAGATTCGGCTCCTGCTGTCCTCAGTCACCTCTAATGATCTCAGTATGCTTCTAATGGCATCTTATCATCCTTCTATCATGATTAAAACCTTTTGTGACTTTCCAAACATGTATCTACTACGAAAGCAAGCAAACCCAATAAACACCGATCCTATCATAGCCCTTGCTTTATCCTCTTCACATCTCATGCAAAGATTAGAACAAGATTACTGATCTAACATGATTCGAGATGAGGTATGTCTCTTATACCAATTGTTGGAAGTAGGTGGGTCTCGTGGATAGATTTTCTAAACTTTTGACCCACTTGACACTGGGATCAATTATCCATAAGACCAAAACCCAATCCAGGATGCATTACCCTCAATCTCGTGACCATGTACAGTAAATATTCTACCAGCACTAAACATCCATAATAATCTACGACATGCAAGAAGTAGATCATACCTTTGGAGATTCCGCAGTGCTCTAATGGATTTCTTTAACACCTCTTAGCCTTCCACGCTATGACCCGAATTGGACTTCTTTTCTCAATAAGAGTGGTGGAATCTTCAGGAGAAATCCCAACTCGAAACTCCAAGGAACTAGAAGAAAGAAGGAGAGAGAAACTCGTGCAACTCTTGCACGAAGAGGGTTTTAGGTGTGAAAGACTCTTCTGGACGTCCAAGAGATTTTATAAACTTACAAATCTCTTCCTTGCCTAATTGAAATAGAAGTCTTACTTCCAAAGCAACTTTCTCATTTCTAATCCCTTCTTCTAGAGTTCGAGTCGGATTAGTATTTTCCAATAACTTGGGCTAACGTGGGGACCACTAGGGATTCCTTAGAAAACTGGGTCCAACTGGAACACCGCGACCCCACATTTCACGTGCAATCCGGGCCCTCAGTTAATTGCAAATAACACCACTATATAAATGCAATTGCACTCCAGTCTTAGGAATAAATTACAATGAAGGCCCTAAACTTCCCAATTACCACAAGTAGGCCCCTCTATCAATATCCGTGGATCAATTGGAATAAATCCGTCTCTTCCAATCTAAGTTCCACATCTTATTATCCTTGAGCCCCAATTAATCACAGTAATCATCAGTACCATCCAATTAACTCTTAATAGAGATGGATGCGCACTTACTAATGACAAATCCATTAATCGGCATAAGGGGATAATAGAGATAGATTTCATCTTGATTATTCAACGTTCCCACAGTTCTACTACCACATACCCAAGACACCGAGGTGTTAACCTACAGTCGGCCTCACTCATTGGTGACTCAAAGCAAATGATTAGATAGAAACTTGAGTTCATCAATATCTCAGGATTGAGAGCCTATTGCTAGGGAATTATGAGAGCATACCTTACTATTGAGACGGAATTCCATAAGGTGCATCTCATGGTCCTTCAATACATCTAATGTACCAGCACCGTGATCCAGAATCTTACATTCTGATGATTGAGACAAATCACACTATTTCATAGTGATCAAAGTGCTGCAACCTTATCAAATGAGATGCCTAGTCTCATTACTGGTTGTGAAGCTATTTAAGTATAAGATTTGTGACATATATCTCCCGCGTGTGGATCTCATCCATGTACATATATCACATCTAATATACTAATGGGACCCGGTTCAACTCATGAAGCATTATGTCATATGTATTGGTCATGTGCATGAATTAGTAAAATAACACTCATCTCATGAAAGCAAAGCATGATTTTATTGATAAATAAAGAAATTAATCAATTTATTACATCAACTGATGGTTTGAGTCCACAAAATCTAACATTTTATATATATAGAAATGCCCCGCTCCCACTTAGTATTTTTGAGTTGAGGATTACCTTATAGGTGTATGGGTCCATCAAATATAGGTATATATTCATCTCATGATAAGACCAATGATTGGTTCCAAGTTAAGTTATTTTAAGGAAAGTCCAGTTTCTAAAATTAGTGTTACCAATAGATCCATCTCATTGGCCCACCAACTTTAATTAGAACTCTTTCCAAAAATTAATTTGATTTGACCAATTTTGGAATTTGCTATGTTTGGTTCAGATATGGAAATACTCTAAAACAAGCATTCATCCATAAATAGAAAATGCTATAACAAAAGACTAGTCCTCTCCTCCACATGACCCAAGGGGAAAAGACTTCTTCGACTTCTAGACTTTCCAAAACTTTGGGATTCCTCAAACTCTTTGGGCATCTCCAAAACACCTTTTCATAATCTTCAAACTCTTTGATTAGGAGTCCAGCTTCTCTTTCCTTCTTTGTTTCGGACATCTCCAGAATTTACAAAGTTTTTTTTTAAAAAAAAACATAAATTCCAATGTCTCTATAATGAGACTTACATGGTAATCTAAACATGGAAATAAAAGGGCTATAGGGAAATTCACCATGCCTTGCCCTTTCATGGGAAACCAAGGAAACCATAATGCCCTTTACACTTAGCCATAAATAAACCAATAATTAAAAGGAAAGAAAAACATGTGGGCCATATGGAGAGGATATTATCACCTGCAAGTTAGTATCTCATACAACAAAGCATCTTACAAAACCAGGTTGCCAAACCACAATGGAAAAACAAGATGCCAAATTTTTGCCACCACGATACAAGATCCCCTACGCAGCGGGGGTCCGGGGGCAGCACTCCCGGCGGGGATCGAGCTGACGAACCAGACCAACTTGCAGACCAAGAAAAAAAAAAAACAACTCAGACCAAGAACAAGATGATTCTTCCTGGGTTCGACAAGCCGATCTGGTCCCTACGGTTAGCCAACAGACCTCTACAGCCATAGTGGTCCGTTTGACTAACCGACCTGATGAACCCAGAAATTTGGGTTCTCTTTCAGATTCGGCTCCTGCTGTCCTCAGTCACCTCTAATGATCTCAGTATGCTTCTAATGGCATCTTATCATCCTTCTATCATGATTAAAACCTTTTGTGACTTTCCAAACATGTATCTACTACGAAAGCAAGCAAACCCAATAAACATTGATCCTATCATAGCCCTTGCTTTATCCTCTTCACATCTCATGCAAAGATTAGAACAAGATTACTGATCTAACATGATTCGAGATGAGGTATGTCTCTTATACCAATTGTTGGAAGTAGGTGGGTCTCGTGGATAGATTTTCTAAACTTTTGACCCACTTGACACATGGATCAATTATCCATAAGATCAAAACCCAATCCAGGAGGCAGTACCCTCAATCTCGTGACCATGTACAGTAAATACTCTACCAGCACTAAACATCCATAATAATCTACGACATGCAAGAAGTAGATCATACCTTTGGAGATCCGCAGTGCTCTAATGGATTTCTTCAACACCTCTTAGCCTTCCACGCTAAGACCCGAATTGGACTTCTTTTCTCAATAAGAGTGGTGGAATCTTCAGGAGAAATCCCAACTGAAACTCCAAGGAACTAGAAGAGAGAAGGAAAGAGAAACTCGTGCAACTCTTGCACGAACAGGGTTTTGGGCGTGAAAGACTCTTCTGTACGTCCAAGAGATTTTATAAACTTACAAATCTCTTCCTTGCCTAATTGAAATAGAAGTCTTACTTCCAAAGCAACTTTCTCCTTTCTAATCCCTTCTTTCTAGAGTTCGAGTCGGATTAGTATTTTCCAATAACTTGGGCTAGCGTGGGGACCGCTAGGGATTCCTTAGAAAGCTGGCTCCAACTGGAACACCGCGACCCCACATCTCATGTGCAATCCGGGCCCTCAGTTAATTGCAAATAACACCACTATATAAATGCAATTGCACTCCAGTCTTAGGAATAAATTACAATGAAGGCCCTAAACTTCCCAATTACCACAAGTAGGCCCCTCTATCAATATCCGTGGATCAATTGGAATAAATCCGTCTCTTCTAATCTAAGTTCCACATCTTATTATCCTTGAGCCTCAATTAATCACAGTAATCATCAGTACCATCCAATTAACTCTTAATTGAGATGGGTACGCACTTACTAATGAAAAATCTATTAATTGGCACAAGGGGATAATAGAGATAGATTTCATCTTGATCATTCAACGTTCCCACAGTTCTACTACCACATACCCAAGACACCGAGGTATTAACCTGCAGTCGGCCTCACTCATTGGTGACTCAAAGCAAATGAATAGATAGAAACTTGAGTTCATCAATGTCTCAGGATTGAGAGCCTATTGCTAGGGAATTATGAGAGCATACCTTATTATTGGGACGGAATTCCATAAGGTGCATCTCACGGTCCTTCAATACATCCAATGTACCAGCACCGTGATCCTGAATCTTACATTCTGATGATCGAGACAAATCACACTATCTCATAATGATCAAAGTGCTGCAACCTTATCAAATAAGATGCCCAGTCTCATTACTGGTTGTGAAGCTATTTAAGTATAAGATTTGTGACATATATCTCCCGCGTGTGATCTCATCCATGCACATATATCACGTCTAATATACTAATGGGACCCGGTTCAACTCATGAACCTTTATGTCATATGTATTGGTCATGTGCATGAAGTAGTCAAATAACATTTATCTCATGAAAGTAAAGCATGATTTTATTAATAAATAAAGAAATTAATCAATTTATTACATCAACTGATGGATTGAGTCCACAAAATCTAACACAAGTACTGTTAAGATATAGATCATTTTACGGTTAAATCATAAATGCGAAGGAATGATTGTATAACCACAGCTAATCTGTAATACATCTTATGGCTATGCCATAAGCTGCCCGCTGTTCATCAACACATAAGTGCAAAACTGCGATGTAGTAATAAACTAGTTAGACCAGGTCGATCCACAGAGAGCTAAAATAAGATTTCCAACTTGACTTGTCACCTGCCCTAAATAAAATCTAAAACTACCTTAAAACTAGAAAATTTACAATCACCATTCCTACTTTTAAATCAAATACATTCTAAAAATAAAAATTTCCTCATCTAAAAAAATCTTAAATTAACTGCAAAAGAATACACATATTAGAACATCAAATTTGAAACATTTTATCATGGAAACTTATGAAAAGTAAAACATACAAATAAAATGGAAACAACTCCTCAACCAAATCTAAGTTAGAAACAATCTAAACTAATCAATTTACTTACTAAAATTAAATTCATAAATTAGAAAACTTTCCAAGTTAAGTTCCAAAATTATAGTTAGTAGTCAATTCTAAAATTAGAAAGTTAGACAACAAAGTAACAATGCAAAGCAATGCATGCCATGAAAAAAATGCAAAAATTTAAATGAGATGCAAAAGTTAATAAAAATATGAATCTAACCAAATGCAAACCTAATATAAGTTTGATGGCTGAAAAACACACTTAATTAATGCATGAATTCAATAAAAAAACAACAAGAAAAAATATTGAAAAACAAGAAAAATATGGATGAATGAATGAAGCTAGTTACAAAAATTCTGTAGTGCAGAATTTGACTACAGCTATGGGTTGTTCTAAGGCTATTTTCACATCTTAAATTTAGGTAGTTCTGGGCACAACTGAGATGAAAAATCAAAAGTTTTAGAAAGTGTTTTCGGCAATATTTATGGCCCATGAACTTTCCAATTTAAATAATACAAGACTACATGAAAACTTGACGTGAGTAGGTACCAAACAGAATTGCAGAATTTCTGAATTATATGAACTGGAATTCAGATTTTAGATCTAAAACATGTTTAAAATCCTTCTCCAAATCATGGGTTTAATGGTTCTTAAGTATCACAACTGAACCAATAATGAACATGTGAACCAAATATGTGATTTTCAAATTTTTAACCAGAAATATTTTTCAACACAGACTGATGTTAGACGTCCAAACATGTCATGAAATCTGAATTTTAACTTTAGTAAAATAATTCTGAAATTTAATTATTTTTACACCTTACACATGTTAGAGAACTCAGCAATAAATGATGTATGCTATGATAAAACTTTCAACCATTAAACCATATATGATTTTTATTTCCACTTTTTGTTTTCAAATCGAAAGTAAACACTAGGTGGCCTTTCTCCATTCACCCAGTTAATTCATCTTGGTTCTAATATAAATAATTTACCAAAAATGAACCAGGAAACAAAAACATTTTATAAGCTAATTTTTAAGTTCACATCGTATTCTCCTGGAAAATTCCAAAAACAGTATTAAAGCTTTCTATCCAAAATGTCAAAAAAATATATATGTGTATGCATGTGGAAAGCAAGTTTTGGTACTCTTCCAATAGATTTCCTCCTTTAGAAAATGCAAACTTTCTTTTTAGTTCCTTCCAAAAGTATGAAAATTCCATATTTCTATGTATCTTCAAATTACTCCAATTCCTTTGAAAACTTTCTTTTCTAAAATGAAAAATAAATGCTGAATAAAATAAAGGTCCTAAAAATTTTTTTTCTAAAAACTAACTAAAATGATAAACATGATAAGGAAATCGAAAAGTTTTTGTCTAAATTTTTTTTCTAAAATTGGACAATTGGACAAGCATGCTTGTTCCCACCCTCAACCAATTATGTGCATCATCCTAGATGTTTATCATGCAATGCATAACTATAAAAGTAAAATAAAGATACATAAATGTAAAGTAGGATAAAGAGAAGAAGTCACCTGAAGATGCATCTTAGCTGCTCCCTGTCCAAGGTTAGACAAAACAAAGAAAAGAAGTACAAAAAGACAAGAAGCTACTCTAAAAGGAAATATCTATGCTAAAAAGAAAAGAAAAAACCTATACTACTGGATTTAAAACCATGAGTCCACCTAGATCCCAAATGAAATTTTCCTCCATATAGTTTACAAGAAGCACAGAAAGAGATGAAACATTGCTGGAAGTAGGCTCAATGAACATAAGGACCGCATGTTCTTGTAAACTGTGTGAAGAGGGGACCACAAAGAAAATTTCTTCCTCCTCCCTTAAAAGTGGATTTTTGAAAAATAGGAGAAGAGAATGTAATAAGCCACCAGGTGGCCCTAGGTTCTCTCATGCCACAAATTTCATTTGTTCAATTTCATCAGTCCATTTAGACACTAGCTCAAAGGATTCCAAATTGTCGGACTCGGGGGTCTGAATGGGACCACTGTTCTCCTACTCCATAAGTTTTTCTGAATAACATTGAGGGCTAAGAAATGCGAGGGCAATTTTTCTAAGGGTTGGACCATCAGATTCCATGAATAATTTAGTACAAGATTCCAAGGATTCCAAACTGTCTAACTCAAAAATCTGAAAAATGGGGTCATCCTCCCAATTATAATCTTTCTTTTGGGGCAAATTAATTACATTCACGATTTCATCAATCATGGGAATATCAAAATTTTGGAAGACCGCAATGCCAAAATCATCAGAGGAATCTGAATCATAGAAAGGATTTATATAAAAGGGTATAGATTCCTCTTCGATGAAGTAGAATGGGTGGCATTGAGGAAAAGTAGGGCACACAGGCTCATGTGATTCTTCAACTGGTTCATGCATTGCACCATCATCCATTTTCTCATGTGCACCCTTGGATATCCATTGTATGTTTTCATGATCCATATCTACAAGATCTTCAATGAATGTAGGATCATCTTATTGAATTTTTGTTTCAATTCCAAGGGTGTCACTTTTTTTCTCATTTCAAGCAATGTTTCACTCATCGAAATCATTAGGCTTTCCATGCATTGTGCATTATTTTGTATGGTTTGCATGGTGTTTTGTGTGAACTCAATGAATTTGGCTAAAGTATCCTCCAAAGAATTCTTCGGGGGTGGTGATGGTTCATATGACTATTCAGGCAGTGGAAAATTATGTATGAGGTGCATATGACCAGGGAGAAGAAAGGGGTGTATATGACATTCCCTGTGAGAGGTAGTCTTATGACCTATCCAAAGTAAATTCTTTGGAATAAGAGATATGATCCATATTGTGCCCATTTGAACAATTGTCTAGTGATTGATCATCCCAATTTGGACCACACATGCTACCCATGTCATTGTGGTAATGCAATTGATTTGTATTTGAGTCGGCCCACTATTGAATTCCCACATCCATATCAGAATGAGTGAATGATTGTGTGGGGTATGAGAACACAAGCAGAGCCATTACTGGTTGATCATCTGACCTAATCATTCCATTCCCATTGGTTTGCCCATTTTTAAGTCCCCTCATGTTTGTGGATTCCCATCAATCAATTTTTGGAATCATTTTTTTTTGTTTTTTTTTAATTTTTTTTGGATTTTTTTAAATGAATGCAACTAAGCTAAGGGCCACCTAATACTCTCATGGTTATGAACTACACTTAAACTGATAACCAGCACTTATGAAGTTGAGTCTCGACCAGGTGAGCCACCAAGAAGTGGTGGGGTACACGAGGGCCCACTTAAAAACAAGTTTCTTGAACAAACAAGCTGTCACGCACTACAGGGGCAAAAGCTTTTTAAGATATCAAGCTCAACCAAAGAACGTAGTTATTAGTTTTAAGTGTGCCCTTTTACCAAGGAGTTTACCTAGATGTGATTTAAAAGAATGAAAAAAAAACTAATAATAAGTTGGAAATTTTTGGTAACTTCTTTGGAATTATCTAAGAATTGATGAATCAGTATCAACATTCCATGCAAATCCTAATTCCAATTTAGGGTAGTTTAATATTCCATGCATGTCCTCCTATTTCTAGAAAGATGCCAAAATTAAATCGCACACACAAAGCAATATAAATCAAGAAATTTTGAAAAGTTACCTTGAATGACGCTTCTTAGCAAGGGTGCCAAAAACTTGTTCGTCAACTCCAAATGCAGAACTTCAATGTAGTAATAAACTAGTGAGACTAGGTCAATCCATAGGGAACTAAAATAAGGTTTCTAACTTGACTTGTCACCTACCCTAAATAAAATCTAAAACTAACTTAAAATTAGAAAATTTACAATCACCATTCCTACTTTTAAATCAAATACATTCTAAAAATAAAAATTTCCTAATTTAAAAAAAATCTTAAATTAACTGTAAAAGAATACACATATTAGAACATCAAATTTGAAGCATTCTATCATGAAAACTTACAAAAAATAAAACATACAAATAAAATGGAAACAAATCATCAACTAAATCTAAGTTAGAAACAATCTAAACCAATCAATTTACTTACCAAAATTAAAATCTTAAATTAGAAATTTTTCTAAGTCAAGTTCCTAAATTAAAGTTAATAATCAATTCTAAAATTAGAAAGTTAGAAAACAAAGTAACAATGCAAAGCAATGCATGCGATGAAAATAAAAATTCAGAAATTTAAATGAGATGTAAAAGTTAAAAAAAAATATGAATCTAACCAAATGCAAACCCAATCTAAGTTTGATGGCTGAAAAACACACATAATTAATGCATGAATTTTTAAAAAAAAAACAGCAAGGAAAAAGATTGAAAACAAGAAAAATATGCATGAATGAATGAAGCTAGTTACAAAAATTCTGCAATGCAGAATTTTACTACAGCCGTGGGCTGTTCTTGGGCTGTTTTCACATCTTAAATTTAGTTTTTTTGGGCACAACTGAGATGAAAAATCATATTTTAGAAAGTCTTATCAGCAATATTTATGGTCTATGAACTTTCCAATATAAACAATACAAGAATACAAGAGAACTTGACATATGTAGGTACCAAACATAATTGCAGAATTTCTGATGATATATGTGCTGGAATTCAGATTTCAGATCTGAAACTTGTTTAAAATCCTTCTCCAAATCATGGGTTTAATGGTTCTTAAGTATCACAACTGAACCAACAATGAACATGTAAACCAACCATGTGCTTTTCATATTTTTAACTAGAAATATTTTTCAACATGGATTGATGTTAGATGTCCAAACATGTCCTCAGATCTGACTTTTAACTTTAGTCAAATAATTTTGAAACTTAATTATTTTGACACCTTACACATGTTAAAGAATTCACCAATAAGTGATGTATGCTATGACAAAACTTTCAGCCATTAAACTATGCATAAAACAAAACATTAAAACATAAAGAACATAAAAAAAATTACAAAAATTTAAATGTGGTGAGAAACTAAAATTTAAATGTAGTAACTATAAGAATTTAAATGTAGTGATTGCAGAAAAATAAATGCAATGAACAAGAATTTAAATGTAGTAATTGTAATGAAGTTATCTTCTCAAAATTTATTCTTAACCGGGTTCATGGTTACTTTAAGTATAATCTCAGTAACTTAGATTGAAAAATAAAATAAAATAAATACATGCTAGGATGGAAAAGAAAACCTCTTCTAGTTGAAATCTCAAGGGTTTAGTATGACAGTGGCATAGTGTCCTTGAGGGCTATGATGAGGGTAGAGAGAGAGAGAAAGGGAGAAGATGAAGTGTAGAGATCTAGAAGAGGAGGTCTTCCATGAAGAGTATAGGAGGCTAATGCCTTTAATTTATAAGAGTTGAGAGCCCCTTGTTTCTCTCCATAGATCCTACTTTGTAGCAAAGATCTCCTTCAATTGGTAAGTCCTCTTCTTGGCCAACAAGTTTTCCAAGTTTGAGATGAGATAAGATTCTTTCTCTTGCTGAAATTCTAAGTATATCCACCTTTTGAATTTTAGCTAACACTTACCAAAGGATAAGGCCCACCTTTGATAAGACAATTTTAATCCCGAGTAAAAAAATCACAGCCATCTTCTTCGGGTCATAATTTTCTCATTTCAACTCCAAATTGTACAATCTTAGGCTCCATGGATATCTACTCTGAAAAGCTTTCCAATGGTACCAAGATTGGCAAATCCAATCTACAGTTTGAGAGATATGATCATTTTAATCTGGGTTGTTCTGAAAAAAAAAACAAGATTGACTTTCCTTCTTCTGATAAGACTCTTCTTTTTCTTTCTTTTTCAATCATCATTTTTTCTTTTCTCCTTAATCCCTAAGCTTGACAAGGATAAGATAAGGAGGAGTTTTGTTGCTGAAAATATCCTTAAATTTGATCCAAAAGCAATGGCAATAGGGCCCACTTTAAGTAGAATGCAGAAATACATAGAATAGCCCAGTTTTCTTCAGTTTTTTTTCGATTTCAAGTGAAGTAGGATCCACCTCCTTGACTAGACATCCAAAGCTAAGGGAGAGCCTCTTTTTAGATGTGAAAAATACTCCTTGAAAGGATAGGGGCCTATCTCTTTTGGTGGGTTATCCTTTTCCCACTAAAACACTCTTTCCTCCCATGAATTATCTCTTTTCCTTCTCAAATTTAGCATAAACAATGGAGAGATAATTTAACAGAGTTTAAGTATGATCCAAACATAAAAATACAAGAGGCTTCGATGTGTGTCACACCCCCAAAACTGGGCCGGATCCAAAATCCGGTTCCAGGGGTGTGAGAATTGGGGCTAATTAAAATTTTTTAACATAATCAATACGAGCTCCAATTCTGGGTGGATCGAAGTCCTTCATGAGGCTATGCTTGGTGATCAAGCAACCATAATCATACACGGAACTAATATCCATACTCATCGCAGACGGATATCACATAACAACCATGTAACAAATCTCATTAATAATAAAATCAAGATCAAGTGCTTCGAAGCATAACAATTAAAGTTATAATTTCAAAACAAATAAATTTAATTAAGTAAACTAATGGCCCAAAAATGGCCTTATTACATAACCTAAAGTTTTTGAACTCTGCACCGTACTAGGACACCTCAGATGGTGTCATCGGTGCGCCACTCAACAACTCCGCCACCCGGCGGAATTTCCTGCGTAGCTTGACCCTTTGGTTCGGCACCGGTAACGGAACCTAGACACCAAAAGTAGTGGGTCAGATTGACGTAATCTGGCAAGAGGGTAAACTGCAAGTAATGGATTAATCAACTGAATTAGACATAAGTATTCATTATGACAAAAAAATATATCAAATGCAAATCCCAATGGCATGAATGCACAGAAACGGGTATTCCCGCGGATAAATATACAGAAACGGGTAATCCCGCATACAGATAACAGAAACGGGTAATCCCGCATACAGATAACAGAAACGGGTAATCCCGCAGATAATAACAGAAGGCACAGCTGTGTACTATAATCCACAATACACGCTGACCCGATGGCGTACGTCCACCTCCAAACTGCAGTCGGTCAGATATATATATACATATATATATTTACAAATGCATATATATATAGATGCAGAATGAATCATGATATGACACCCTTAATCTCAATATTCAAACCATTAACAATTTGAGTACTTAGACTTTTATAATTAAAAATGTATTCTAAATATGTGTCAATTCAAGTTTTCCGAGGGTAAGCACTAAACCACCTAACGGTCATAGTTGGTTAAACACACACATGAGAACCAACTCTCTATCACAAGGAAATATGAGTCACGATGCCGTTATACTACTTTTGGTGCCTATCATGTAGTGCATCTCGAGCCTCACATTCCCATTCTGCATTTAATCAAATTTTCAAGTGAACATTCAACTAACTTTCCTAAAGACATAATTCATCTAATCAATTATGTATATTTATTGCGTTTCACAAATTAGATAAAAAATGTGCAACTTCCAAATCCAAAGTTAAATCAAGTCATGATAAAAAGGGGAAGGGAATAATTAATTCCTTAATATCATTGTTGTGTATAAATAGACATTTTTATTTTATACAAAACAAAAGATACAAATCTCAAACCCCAATTCGAAATCTAACTCAAATTAGAAATCCAAGTTAGAATTAGAAATACAATCTAATTAAGATTTAATCATTACTAAATACATCTTAGTTAATTTCAAATCAATCTAAATAAATATTAATCAAAATTACATAATTCTCAATTAAATTTATAAACAATCCAAACTAAATTTCTAACATCGCCTAAATAGGAATAAATTAACATAATCAATTCTCTATTAGTCCACTAGACCATTAGTAGAACTACAATGATCTAAACTATTTTTAAATACTATACTAAATACTAATTAATATATAATAATATTAAACTGGGCTAAGCCCCGTCGAATCTAGCCCAGACCCGCCAGCAGACTCAGCCCGCCAGCAGACCCAGCCGGCCAGCAACCCAGCCCGCTAGTAGGCCAGGCCGCCAGCAGGCCAGGCTGCCAACAGGCCAGGCCGCCAGCAGGCCAGGCCCAGCCCGCTGGGCTACATGAGGCAGCAGCGCAGGCAGCACTGCTGCCTATGCATGCCTGGCAACAGCGCTGCCTGGCGTGCACAGGCAGCAGCCTGCTGCACTGCAACACTGCTGCTGTCGTCTTCTTTTTTTTTTGTTTATTTTTTTAATATATAAATATATATATAAAGAAATCAAACCATGATTCAAAGACGCTAAACCTTAAATCTATATGTACTTACTTGGTTTCAATCAAAATCAATCTTCACTATTAATCTCTTAACCAAAAACATTAAACCATACAAATAAATCATGTTTAGAGCATATGATTAAACAAAGTAACTAAGAAGATATTATTTGCAGTTATCCACTTGCCTGGATCTCGAAGCCAAAAGCAAATCTGAAGAGCAGAAGATCCAACCTTGGTTTCCCCCTGGAGAACTTCTAGAGCTTGGTTGCAGAAGAGAGGAAGAAGATGAAAGAATGGGGAGAATCGTAAGAGTAGAGTTTATATAAGAGAGGGGGTTTTTCTAAATTACAAAGAAGGGCCCCCTGCTTTCTAGTGGGTTTTAAGAAATTCCAAAAAGAGTCCTTTGGCCTAAAAGGGTCCAATAACTCAGGCCCAATTGTGTTAATTCAATCCATTTGACCCTCTTAACCCAACTCAAACCCGACAAACCGGTATGACCCAATATAAAAATTTGGGACTTGACATCTCATCCCCCTTAAAGGGCATTTGGTCCTCCAAATGACTAACATACCTCAGGAAAAAGGTGCGGATACTGACATTGCACTAGCAACGGCTCATACTGCAACACATGCGAACGGTTTGCTATATACTTCCTCAACATAACAACATGGAAGGTGTTATGAACACCCGACAGCTCTGGTGGCAATGCTAACCGATAAGCCACGTCATTAACCTTACTGATAATCTAGAATGGTCCCACATATCTTCCGGAGAGTTTTCCTTTTTGCCCAAACCGTAAAGTACCACGTGTAGGTGATACCTTCAAAAATACATGGTCACCAATCTCAAACTTTAACTCTCTCCCTCTTTTATCGGCATAACTCTTTTGAGGACTGCGGGTAACCTTCAACTTTTCCTGAATTTGTCTTATCTTGTCACTGGACTTTCCAACCTCAGACAGTCCATGAAAACCGCGAGCTCCAAAATTCGACCAACATATAGGGGTTTGACATCTTCTCCCGTACAAAGCTTCAAAAGGTGTCATGCCAATGCTAGAGTGATAATTATTGTTGTACGCGAATTCACATAGAGCCAAGCTTTCGTTCTAACTAGTCTTGAAATCCAAGACACATGCCCTTAACATATCCTCCAATGTCTAGTTTGTCCGCTCTGTTTGTCCGTCTGTTTGGGAATGATTGGCTGTACTAAAACTCAGCTTGGTTTCTAAGGTTTCCTGCAGTGATACCTAAAACCTAGATACAAACTTACTATCCTAGTCAGGGACAATAGAAACTCGTTCTCCATGCAATGTCATCACATCCACCAATAGTGATCCTTCAGATCTTGATACATCTTGGTACCTCCTCGGTGAATAGTATACCGAGTACAATGTGCCTCTACCATGATTTCATCCTTCAATTTTGGAAAATCAGACACACAAATTCTACCTTTATAATACAAAATATCATCTTCCAACTTGAAATTAGGCCTCTCATCCATATGATCTTTATTTCTTGTTATCTCGGGGTCTAATAATTGGTATACTCTGATCCTCGGTAGTAATTCGGGTCCCCACGAGAATATACTGGCCAATACTGCTTGCTCACTGATAGGCTGGAAATAAACATCCATATCTTCCAAACAACGAATCCAAAAGCATTCTACAATTAATCCTCCAGTGAACGCTGCTTTTCTACTTACAGCATCTGCCACTACATTAGCTTTTCCTGGATGGTACTTCAACCCAAAATCGGAATTCCTAATATACTCCATCCATCTCCTTTGTCTCATATTCAAATCACCCTGCGTGAAGAGATATTGGAGGCTTTTATGGTCCGAATGCACTTCAAAAGTGGCTCCGTAAGGATAATGTCTCCATATCTTCAAAGCAAAGGCCATTGCTGGTAGCTCCAAGTTATGAGATGCATACTTTCGTTTATGTTCCTTCAACTGTCGAGACCCATACGCTGCTACCCTCCTATGTTGCATGAGAACACAACCAAGTCCAACTCCAGATGCATCAGTAAAAATCACAAAACATCATTGCCACGAGTATGTCAGTATAAGAGCTGTGGTCAACCTCCTTTTCAACTCCTGAAAACTTTGCTCACAATCCTCATTTCACACAAAAGGAGCTTCTTTACGAGTCAATCACGACAGTGGGGCTACTATTGTGGAAAACCCTTCCATGAATTTGAGGTAAGAACCTACGAGGCCTAGGAAACTTTAGATTTTCGACACTGTTTTCAGTCTATCCCGCTTTACGACTGCTTCAATATTTGCTGGGTCCACCACTAAACCTTCCTTGGAGATAACCAAAGGATCCTACCTATTCCAACCAAAATTTACACTTACTTGCCTTAGCACACAATTGATGTTCCTTCAACAGTTGCAATGACGTACAAAGATGCTAAGTATGCTATTCCCGACTCTTTGAATACACAAATACGTCATCGATAAATATCACCGCAAACTTGTCCAAGTACTGTGCAAAAACCCTATTCATCATAGTCGTAAAAGCTGCCGGTGCATTTGTTAGCCCAAAAGACATCACCAAAATTTCGTAGTAACCATATCTAGTTCTGAATGCGGTTTTTAGGATATCTTGATCTTGTACCCTCAACTGATGATATCCTGACCTTAGATCAATCTTAGAAAAATACTGCGCACCTTGCAATTGATCAAATAATTCATTGATTCTCGGTGAAGGATACTTGTTCTTGATGGTCACTTGATTCAGTTGCCTATAATCAATACACATTCTCATATAACCATCCTTTTTCTTCACAAATAACACTGGAGCCCCCCAAGGAGAAACACTTGGTCTAATAAAGTCCTTGTTTAATAACTCGTGCAATTCCTCTTTGAGTTCTCTCAACTCTGCTGGGGCCATTCTATAAGGGTTTTCGAGATCTGAGCTGTGGCCGACACAAGCTCAATTACTAAGCTGATCTCACGGATCGGTGGTAATCCAGGAATCTCATCAGGAAAAACATCAAGAAACTTAGATACCACTGGTACCTCCTCCACCGCTTTAGTCCGTTTATCCTCCGTGATAAACGCTATATACCCTTCAGAACCTTTCATCAACAACTTTATAGCCTTAATAATTGAAATCATACGAATAATATCCTTCTTATTTGATCTCACAATTTCACCTTGTGTCATCATCAACTATAAGTTAACTGTTTTCTGTCTCCAACACTTAGTTGTAGGGTGATTATTGCCACAAATACCACAAGACTCCCTCTTTTGCTTATTAAATTGGTACTGTGAAACCGGAGACGAAGTAACTTTCTGCTTAAGTTGGCTTGTAAGGGCCATGCGTCCAATCAACTCCTCGGCCCAATATGCCTTTTCTAAAAAATGCATGGTAAGTATTTAGAACTTATGACTTGGTATGAAGTAGTATATCTAGTCGAAGGCCCTCGATGAACCATCGAATCCTCTTTAATTATTGGAGTGATGACGCTTGGTACGAGATGGAGGAAATCAATAAACTGCAGCCCGTACTTCTAAATAGACAGATTCCCTTGCTTTAGTCTATCAAACTCTATTCGCTTCTGAATGTAAACATGCTCCGGTACGTACTTCTCGGGAAACTGATTACGAAAAGTAGTCCAAGCCACCTCTTTGGTGATCCCCTATACATTAGCGACTAAACGACCAAAAATGCGAAAGTAACGAGCTCCTGTAACCTTTAAACATTTGCTAAAGTACCCCCTCAACGTTCCTACTTAAAGTTTTTAATCCTCACATCGAACCTACGTTCTAGCATCTTTTAGAACTTCTAGAACTTGACTGGCTCTGATACCATCTGTCGCACCCCCAAAACTGGGACGGATTCAAAACCCGGTTCCAGGGGTGTGAGAATTGGGGCTAATTAAAATTTTTTAACATAATCAATACGAGCCCCAATTCCGGGTGGATCGAAGTCCTTCGTGAGGCTATGCTTGGTGATCAAGCAACCATAATCACACACGAAACTAAAATCCATACTCATCGCAGACGGATATCACATAACAACCATGTAACAAATCTCATTAATAATAAAATCAAGGTCAAGTGCTTCAAAGCATAACAATTAAAGTTATAATTTCAAAACAAATAAATTTAATTAAGTAAACTAATGGCCCAAAAATGGCCTTATTACATAACCTAAAGTTTTCGAACTCTGCACCGTACTAGGACACCTCAGATGGTGTCATCGGTGCGCCACTCAACAACTCTGCCACCCGGCGGAATTTCCTGCGTAGCTTGACCCTTTGGTTCGGCACCGGTAACGGAACCTAGACACCAAAAGTAGTGGGTCAAATTGACGTAATCTGGCAAGAGGGTAAACTACAAGCAATGGATTAATCAACTGAATTAGACAGAAGTATTCATTATGACAAAAAAAATATATCAAATGCAAATCCCAATGGCATGAATGCACAGAAACAGGTATTCCCGAGAAGAAATATACAGAAACGGGTAATCCCGCATACAGATAACAAAAACGGGTAATCCCGCAGATAATAACAGAATCGGGTGATCCTGCAGATAATAACAGAAATGGGTAATCCCGCAGATAATAACAGAAGGCACAGCTGTGTACTATAATCCACAATACACGCTGACCCGATGGTGTACGTCCACCTCCGAACTGCAGTTGGTCAGATATATATATACATATATATATTTACAAATGCATATATATATAGATGCAGAATGAATCATGATATGACACCCTTAATCCCAATATTCAAACCATTAACAATTTGAGTACTTAGACTTTTATAATTAAAAATGTATTCTGAATATGTGTCAATTCAAGTTTTCCGAGGGTAAGCACTAAACCACCTAACGGTCATAGTTGGTTAAACACACACATGAGAACCAACTCTCTATCACAAGGAAATATGAGTCACGATGCCGTTATACTACTTTTGGTGCCTATCATGTAGTGCATCTCGAGCCTCACATTCCCATTCTGCATTTAATCAAATTTTCAAGTGAACATTCAACTAACTTTCCTAAAGACATAATTCATCTAATCCAATTATGTATATTTATTGCGTTTCACAAATTAGATAAAAAATGTGCAACTTCCAAATCCAAAGTTAAATCAAGTCATGATAAAAAGGGGAAGGGAATAATTAATTCCTTAATATCATTGTTGTGTATAAATAGACATTTTTATTTTATACAAAACAAAAGATACAAATCTCAAACCCCAATTCGAAATCTAACTCAAATTAGAAATCCAAGTTAGAATTAGAAATACAATCTAATTAAGATTTAATCATTACTAAATACATCTTAGTTAATTTCAAATCAATCTAAATAAATATTAATCAAAATTACATAATACTCAATTAAATTTATAAACAATCCAAACTAAATTTCTAACATCGCCTAAATAGGAATAAATTAAAATAATCAATTCTCTATTAGTCCACTAGACCATTAGTAGAACTACAATGATCTAAACTATTTTTAAATACTATACTAAATACTAATTAATATATAATAATATTAAACTGGGCTAAGCCCCGTCGAATCTAGCCCAGACCCGCCAGCAGACTCAGCCCGCCAGCAAACCCAGCCGGCTAGCAGGCCAGGCCGCCAGCAGGCCAGGCTGCCAACAAGCCGGGCCGCCAGCAGGCCAGGCCCAGCCCGCTGGGCTACATGAGGCAGCAACGCAGGCAGCAGCCTGCTGCACTGCAGCGCTGCTGCTGTCGTCTTCTTTTTTTTTTGTTTTTTTAATATATAAATATATATATATATAAAGAAATCAAACCCTGATTCAAAGACACTAAACCTTAAATCCATATGTACTTACTTGGTTTCAATCAAAATCGATCTTCACTATTAATCTCTTAACCAAAAACATTAAACTATACAAATAAATCTTGTTTAGAGCATATGATTAAACAAAGTAACCAAGAAGATATTGTTTGCAGTTATCCACTTGCCTGGATCTCGAAGCCAAAAGCAAATCTGAAGAGCAGAAGATCCAACTTTGGTTTGCCCCTGGAGAACTTCTAGAGCTTGGTTGCAGAAGAGAGGAAGAAGATGAAAAAATGGGGAAAACCGTAAGAGTAGAGTTAATATAAGAGAGAGGGTTTTTCTAAATTACAAGGAAGGGCCCCCTGCTTTCTAGTGGGTTTTAAGAAATTCCAAAAAGAGTCCTTTGGCCTAAAAGGGTCCAATAACTCAGGCCCAATTGTGTTAATTGAATCCATTTGACCCTCTTAACCCAACTCAAACCCGACAAACCGGTATGACCCAATATAAAAATTTAGGACTTGACAATGTGCATGCTTGTGTGTGGGTCCCCTTGTAGCTTTACAAACTCCTTCTTGCACTATTTTTTCAATTACTGCAACATCGTGGAATTTTTTCGAACTTTCCTGAAAAAGGCTGTAAGGATAGTTCAAGCAGAATGAGTGGACCCCCCTTTTACCCATGGCACATGATGAGCTCTCCACATGTGTGAATGTTTAAAAGGTCCACAGACTTTAATTCTTCTCTGTTCTTTTTCAGATCAGTAACTTTTCAGCTCCAATCTTTACTGTAGGACCCAATATGATTTTCTGAATTGCGTGTAGGTCTCAGGCAAGAATCAAGGTGTTAGTAGGATTCTTCATCCAAGAAGGGTATCTTTTCCAATTGATCTCTAATGGGTCTCAGTTTTCATAGTACCTATAGAAATGGTTTAAATGATAAGAATTAGCAGAGTTCTAATCCAACTAAAACTCTTCACAAATAGTCATGACTCAACTAGGATTCCTCCAAAATTTTGAGAAATGATATGGAACACAAAGAATAATGTAATGATGCTGAATTAGAGAGTTGGAGGCACAGGAGATTCAGTCAGATGGCAGAATTGTTGAGCAGAGTACTGATGACATCAGCCGAGATGTCTTAGTGGCGGTGTTTAAATTGGAACATTAGACTTTGTAAAAAGGCCATGTTTGGGCCATTAGTGTAGTCATTCAATATTTTTGTTTGGAATTATAATTCTTAATTATTATGCTTTGAAACAGTTGACCATTGATTTGATTATTATTGTGATTTATTTATATGAATTGAATGTAATATTCAGCTGCACAATATATGGATTCTTGGTTTTGCATGCGATTATAGTTGATTGATCACCAAGCATAGCCTCACGAAAGAGTTAGCTTCACTAGGAATTGGGGCCCGTATTGTTTACTTAAGAAAATTTTTAATTGGCCTAATTCTCACACACTAAGACCAAGTATGGGTCTAGCCCAATTTTAGGGGCGACACATTTCAAAATGCTGCACAACATTGTAGTTGTTTTGTTTATCCTAAATATTGAGGCACTGCCATCCGATCCAATAATTCTCTGAGCAAATAGAAAGTGAGGCAAAACACTAAAACATTGTGGGTGTCCAATAATTCTCTGGGCAGACAGAAAGTGAGGCAAAACACTAAAACATTGTGGGTGTCCAATAATTCTCTGAGCAAACAAAAAGTGAAGCAAAATACTAGAACATTGTGGGTGTCCAATAATTTATTTGCGCAAACAGAAAGTGAGGCAAAACACTAGAACATTGTGGGTGTATGTTTGACAGGCCCCAAAATTTCATCATTATTATTGCCAATACCCTGATCATCATCAAGGCTTTATTCCATCTATCTAGGCATTGGCTGTTTACATTCTACTATTCCACTTGATTGTCATGGTCTTTGCAACCCCCTAACTATAAGGTCTTTTTTCAGTCTCCCACTTCCCCATAATATCCAAAATGTGAGATACTAAAAAATTCTCATAGCAGTAAATGAGGAATCCAAATGCATCTACTATCTAACAAAAAAAACATGACAAAGTAGGATACATGATTCCCACCTTCTGACTGTCTGAAAGCATTTCGGCTGAATAATACTTTCCATCTACAATAATGCCACTCAACTCACAGATATTTTAAAAAATAACACTGAATTTCTTCATGTTATCAACATAATAAACATAATGCTTCCCACTCAGGTCATAAGTCCTTGCATCTTCTACAAGGGTATCCCACGTCTTTTCTTTCATGTTGCTTCCAAGGATTTGCGTTTATTACAAAAAAAAAATCAGAATAATATAAGAGGAATCTTAGAGCACTTCCTATTCAACGGCAAAATCCTGTTCTTACCTTCCACAATCCTTGAGGATCTATGCCTAAAAGCCAGAAAAAATCTTTGACTTTGAAAATCCCATTGTCATTCAACCTCCTATGGAAAGATCCATTATTTCCAATCTTCTTCAATCTCCATGGATCATCATCCAATGCAGGCAGTTCATGCTTTTTGTAAACTGCAAAGAATAAAAAGAAATGCATATTTGTGGTTGGTGGTCACAAACATTAAAAGAGATTTTACTAGAGTATTTGGATTTTTCGGATGAGCCTCAATTCCAAATAGTTTGAATATTTAGGAGAATGGAATAATTTACCCATTTATGCTTCTATTGGTATGCAGAACACTAGAAATTCATGTGGTAAGATAGTGTTTCCCACCTTCCCCAACCCCACCCCCTGTTTATAACTTCTACCCCAAAAAATGATGACTATGATTCAAAGAAGAAAGCAGAATGCATTAAAGGGAATCTAGAGTAGAACTCCATGACGGGGCTCATCTAATGAAAACCATGGCTGCTCCGCATAGTCTTGCCATAAATTTTTTGACCATGTATTAAAAAAAGTTTAATGAATGTGTAAGATTGAATCAAATGTGTCAGGTTCTAGATTTTTAATTTTGGGTCAAATCGGTTTACCAGGTTTAAGTCGGGTTGTGAGGAGTTGGATGGACTAATTAAACACTTTGGGGCCTTGGGCCTGAGTTATTTGACCTTTTTAAGCCAAAAAGTCTTTTTTTAAAATTTTGTAATACTCATTAGAAGCAAGGAGCCCTTCCTTGTAATTTAGAAAAAATGTCACATAATATAAACCCTAAGGGCTTTCCCAATTCTCTCATCTTTTTCCTTTAAGGTTTGATCTTTAAATCTACTGTTGGCATCGAGATCCAGGCAAGTGAATAACTGTAAACAATATCTTCTTGGTTGCTTTCTTGAATCACATGCTGTAACTATGATTTATTTGTTTTGGTTTAATGTTTTGAGTTAGGGATTAATAATGAAGATTTGTTTTTTTGATTAAAACAAGTATGACTCGACGATTCGGTTTTAGGTTTTTGATAATATGGTTTTGATTTCTTTTATTTTAAATAAAGAATTTATATAAAAAAGAAAGAAATGCTAGGGCGCTGATGCCTAGGCTGCTGCTAAGTGTAACCTGGGCTAGCTGGGCTAGGCTAACTGCCTGGCGAGCCCGGGCCGCTGTTGGGCCAGTTTAAGGCTGGGCCTATTTAAAAAAAATTAAAGAAAATAGTAATAATAGATAAATAAGTAATTAGGATTTTTTATATTAATTATAGATAATTTAGAATGTTGGGTTTTGATTAATGGCTTAGCATATTAATAGTGACTTGATTTTATTATTCAATTCTCATTTAGGTGTTATTAGAAGTTTAGTTAGAATTGTTTATAATTTAAGTGAGGTTTAATTACTTGTGATTAATAATATATTCAGTTTGATTAGAATTTAATTAAGATGTAATCGGGAATGATTAAGTCTTAATTAAAAAAGTATTTGAAATTCTAATTTTGGATTTTTGATTGAGTTTAATTTTGAAATTGAATTTGGGATTTAGATCTTTTGTTTTATATAAAATGATAAGGAATTTTTATACACAACAATGTCAATTAATGACTTAATTGTTCTCTTCCTTTTTTTTATCATAATTTGATTTAGTTTGAGCTTGGAATTTGAATATCTTTTACCTAATTTGTAACACACACTAAATATATATAATAAGATTAGATGGGTTCCTGTCTTTTTAAAAAAGTTATTTGAATGTTCACATGAAGATTAGACTTAATTCAGGATGAAAATGTGAGATTCAGAATGCAACAAATGATAGACACTGAAAGTAGGTTATTGGCATGGTGGACTTACATTTCCATTGTGAAAGAGGGTTAGTTCTCATGTGCATATTTATCTAACTATGACTATTAGGTGGATTACTGCTTTTCCTCAGACAACTTGGAAATACACACTATCATAATATACTTTTAAATTAAGTAATCAAGTACTTAAATTGATATTGGTTTGAATATTATGAATCAAGGGTTTCATAGCATAGTTCATTGTACATCAGTAGATATATGTATATACATATATTCATATATATTTGACCGACTACAGTTAGGAAGTGGATGCATGCCATTGGGTCAGAGTGTATTGTAGAATATAGGACACAGCTGTGCCATTTGTTATGTCTGGTGGGAATACTATTTTTATATATCTGTCTGCGGGAAATACTCATTTTGTTTATTATATCTATGGGAATACCATTTTTATATACTATATCTGCAGGAGTACCTGTTTTTTGTATATTGTATTTACAGGAATACCCATTTTTGGGCATTCATGTCATTGAGTTTACATTCGGTATATTTTGGGTTAGAATGAATATTATATTTTGATTCAGTTGATTAACACCACTGCATGCGGTTTACCCTCTTGCCAGATTACGTCAATCTGATCCATTACTTTTGGTGTCTAGGTTCCGTTACCGGTGTCGAGTCGGAGGGTCAAGCGACGCAAGAGATTCCCCCAGATGGCAAAGTTATTAAGTGAAGCATCGATGACATTGTCTGAGGTGTCACAGTGTTCGTGTTGAGATCAAAACTTTAGATAACGTAATAAGATTATGTTTGAGGCCATTAGTTTGTTTATTAAATTAATTTGTCTTAGAATTACAACTTTAACTATTATGCTTCAAAGCACTTGACCTTAATTTTATTATTAATGAGATTTGTTGCATGATTGGTATGTGATATTCATCTGCGCAGATTGTGAATTTTAGTTCTGCATGTGATTATGGTTGCTTAATCACCAAGCATAGCCTCACGAAAGACTTTGATCCACCCGAAATTGGGGCCCATTTCATTTATGTAAGAAATCCCTAATTCTTACACCCTTAGAACCGGGTTTTGGATCCAACCCAGTTTTGGGGGTGTGACAAAATGGTACGTTGGGATTTGGGGTACCTGAGCGGTTATTTTGATTTCCACTCCTTTAACTTAGGATTTCTAAGTCAAAGCCTCTAAGGATCCAGACTCATTAATCACCATCCAAAGAATATATGATTGCACATATCTGCAATGTGCGAAGGAATAGTTAAATTGGTGTCATAACCCGAGCCCAGGAGTTCGGGGGTTAGCAAAAGCCAAACCAATGACACACGTACTCCCGTGCATGTACACGTAGACCTGGTCTAAATGCACACACACAAGGGAAGGTTCACACGTGCCAAACATGTACGCGGAAGCTGTAGATATCAAAACATCACACTAAACAATGCAAGAAGAGAATACGAAAATAGAACTAACATATATAGATAAAGGTTTTACAAAATAAAACAAAAAAAACATGTACAATTCATGATAAGATCCAAGCGTGACAAATCTCAAAATAAGGAAGACTCCTATGCAATGAATGTCCAAGGCGCTCTCTGGTGGAGTGATTACATCCACTCCTCTAGTCCTAATGGGACCTCGAGGGCCTCACTTGGAGTCTGGTCGACTGACGAGGGGTCGGTTAGGGTATCTGAGCCTGCAACACCAAAGACAACTCGTGAATACAACGATTCAGCAAAGTATAAGCCATAATAAGTTAACACACGCTATGTCTAATAGAATAAAGAACATCATGAAAATCATAACAGAGCACATTAGTATACTAAGCTGTCATGCAAGAAAGAAACATGCCATGTGAATCAATGTATACATACGGTGTACATAACTAGTTGGCAACTACATTGCCATATGCTCCCAAAAGAGGGATCTTATATCCGTGCAGAGAACACCATTGTCAGGGCCAGGGTACAAATGGGTCTTGGGTTCCTGGGGTCCAGATTCTCCAAGACGTTTCCTTACTGCAGCAAGGCCATGAAAACTACACCAAATTCACCCCGTCGGGATCCTAAGGCTGAGGCTAAGTAGTGCCTGACCATATAGAGTCAATCATGTAAACCCTGAGTAGATCGTGACAAGCATATCCTGCGTGCATATCCGAGAACGTGTCGTATACATGCAAGCTTGATAACATACATACATACATACTCAAGGTGGAAACATAGTACGACTTTCAACGTTACATGCAATGATCCTGCTAAAGAGTGGAGATCAATGATCGAAATACAACATGTTATGCAAGCAAATCTTACCATATCGAGTCACGTTCATTTACTAGCCAATTCTAGTCTAATTATCCAGTGTTTCTAACCATGCGTGATGAGGTAGTTTTAAGTTATCTGCTGCACCATTGTCTAGTGTTGCATTACATCATATGATGCACTGAAGTCCTTTAAACCAACACCCATGGGGAGGTGCTTAACAACTGGATAATGAATATGAATGATTCGCAGCCCTTGAGATCATTCACGCATTTTATCATGTTCCGTTGGGCAAGTTGAAGTTGCCTACCTTCTACTTTAACAGTCCTACAGGTCTCCTTCCTTTCCTATCTTTTTTACTGTTTATGTCAGCCAGCTCAGCCGTAGATAACCCTACGGCTTACCCGTAAGCTTCTTACGGCTTAGCCGTATTAGTCTACACAGCTTAGCCGTGGATGAGCCGTAGAGAAGTCGCAGAATTGCATACTCTCAGTTACTTTTAGGTGTCACCCTGTTTTGATCTACGGCTGGGTTCACGGTTAGGTCATGGCTTAGCCGCAGTGTGTTTTACGGCTTAGCTGTAACACATTTCATGGCTTAGCTGTGCATGCACCGGGTCTAATTCTGAATCAAATACAGAATACCTATAACGACATCAATTGAGCAAAATTGCAACAAAAAAAGGGAGAATGAACTCAAATTGGGCTGTGAACATGTTTTCCATGCAAACTCATGTGAATTAACTAAATTCAAGCAAATACCAACATGGGTTCATACATATTATGCTTAAATTTGCCTTAATGGAGTTCAAATACACAATTGCTGTCCTTGGGGCTCAATTCACTTCCAAACACCACTTACAGCTATCATGCATGCATGAGAAAGAGAGAGAAACTCATGAGCATAGTCATGGAATCATGGAAATGTGAAGAAGAAGAAGATGAGGGAGATGGAGGAGAACTCGAACTCACCTCAATCCAATCACCAAGGAATGAAAGAGCACAATTCCCTCTTCTAAACGTGATTGAGAAGAAAAGAATCGAGAAGAAGAGAGAAGGGGACTCCAACGTGAGCTGAGGGAGTGAATGAGAGGAAAGTGAGGGAGTTGAGTCAGTGCTAAGCTCTTATATTGAATAAACTTAAAGTCCAAAGTGCAAACAAGTCCAATGTATAACCCAATTTACAGTTTGAGTCAAATCCGAGTCCAACGGAAGCAAATGACATCGGTGACGAACAATGTAGTTACAAAAGGTAACGAGCTCAACGAAAGACACGTGTTGACATCAAGATGATGCGAAAATGACCATGTCTTAGAAAAGCTAAAATTACGAAAAAGGGCTTGGTTTACCTAATCTAGGTCAAACTCAACCCAACTACCTATCCATGACCCATAACGAACACAAACCAAAAGTAAAACACAATTAACAAGCTAAAGCAACATTAATTAGTTGCTAAACAAGGTCAAGCTAGGTCGGAGTGTTACATCCTCCCCTACTAGAGAATCATTCTGTCCTCGGAATGAACGCACAGTCATGCGTAAATAGATCAGGATACTGTCGTGCCATCTGCTCTTCTAACTCCCATGTAGCTTCATCTGGACTGTGATGCTCCCATAGCACTTTGACCCATCGAATTGTCCTGGTGCGGAGTATATGCTCTCGGGTTCCCACGATACAAAGTGGTCGCTCAACGTATGCAGCGTCCAGCTGAATCTGAACATTGTCGTAACGAATGACATGGGAAGGGTCATGAACATATTTTCGAAGCATCGGAACGTGGAAAACGTCATGCACTCCTGAGAACTCCTCGGGAAGAGCTAATCAGTATGCTAGATCACCAATCCAGCTCTTGATCTCGAACGGTTCGACATATCGTGGAGCTAACTTGCCTTTCTGGCTGAAACGGATCGTGCCTTTCATCGGTGAGACCTTCAGAAAAGCCCACTCACCAACTTGAAATTCTAATGGTCTTCTGCGAGTGTCTGCATAGCTCTTCTGTCTCGACCGAGTAAATTTCAGATTCTTAATTGCTTTCTGTACTTTCTCTGTAGTTTCAGCGATGATCGTCGGTCCGTGAAAACTCCGAGTTCCAACTTCTTCCCAATATACCGGGCTTCTACACTTACGTTCGTACAACGCTTCATATGGCACCATCCCAATACTCTCATGGAAGCTGTTATTGTAGGCGAATTCACACAACGATAGATGGATATCCCACTCTTTCTCATAGCTCAACACACTGGCTCGTGACATGTCCTCCAAGGTCTAAATCGTCCGCTTTGATTGTCCATCTGTTTGTGGGTGATATGCTGTGCTGAAGTTCAATTCGTACCCATATCCTCTTGGAAAGCTTGCCAAAACAAAGAAACAAAGTGACTGTCACGATCAGATGCAATCGATACGGGCGTACCATGGAGACTGACAATCTCATCTACGAACTTCTTCGCCATCTCTGAAAACGTCATACCTTTTCGAAATGGAAGGAAATGGGCTGATTTCGTCAATCGATCTACAATCATCCAAATGGCGTTGTTCTTCCTGCTCATCGGGGGTAATCCTGAAACAAAGTCCATGGTGAAGTGTTCCCACTTCCACTGCGGTATATGCAAGGGATGCAATGAGCCTGGAGGTCTCTGATGATCTGCTTTCACCTTTTGGCATGTCAAGCATCGAGCAACAAACCCTGCTACTTCTCTCTTCATATTGTTCCACCAGAAGTGATCTTTCAGATTCCGATACATTTTTGTGCTGCCTGGGTGCATCGCATATCTGTCATAGTGGGCTTTCGTTCATCAATTTCTCCTTGAAATCATCAACTGCTGGCACACACAACCTGCTACAAAAATGGAGCACACCGTCCACCTGTCTGAAATCAGGTCTATCTCCGATGTGGTCACGAATACGCTTCAAAGTGAGGTCTTTGAATTGCCTGTCTTTCATCTGCTGAATCATCTCAGGCTGAAAAACTAGCGTACTAGCCAAAGTCACATACTCATTCACTAGTTTCACCTCAACAAGTAGATCATGGAACATCAAAAGAAAACTACTCAACATCTGTACAGACTCTGCTTTCCTACTCAGTGCATCTGCCACCACGTTCCCTTTTCCTGGCTGATATTTGATTGGGAAGTCATAATCTTTGATGAGCTCAAGCCATCTACGCTGTCTCATGTTCAGCTCCTGCTGCGTGAATAAGTACTGTAAACTGTAATGATCAGAATGGACCTCAAATCTCATGCCATACAGATAATGTCTCCAAAGCTTCAATGCAAACATGATGGCTGCCAGTTCTAAATCATAGGTGGCATAATTCTTCTCATGTTCTCGCAGCTGTCTAGATCCATAGGCAATTACTTTCCCGTGCTGCATCAACACACAGCCTAGACCAACTCGAGAGGCATTTGAATATATCACGAACCCTTCACTACCATTGGGTAAGGCTAACACTAGGGCCGTAGTCAATTTCTCTTTCAAGTTTCGGAAACTGGCTTCACACTCCTCAGTCCATTCAAACGGCACATTCTTCCGAGTCAATTTGGTCAAAGGAGAGGAGATCTTAGCAAAATCCTGAACAAATCAACAATAATAGCCTGCTAGACCTAGAAAACTCCGAATTTCTATCACTGTCTTAGGGTTAGGCCAATTCACAACTGCCTCTACTTTAGAGGGATCAACTGCCAATCCCCCTCGTGAAATGATATGACCAAAAAATGCCACATGCTTAAGCCACAAATCACATTTTGACAACTTGGCAAACAAACGATGTTCTCTCAACAGAGCCAAGGCTTTTCTCAAATGCTCCCTATTCTCCTCTGCTGACTTAGAGTAGATTAAGATATCATCAATGAAAACAACTACAAACTGGTCCAAGAAAGGAGTAAAAATCTGATTCATCAAAGCCATAAACGCTGCAGGTGCATTGGTTAGTCCAAAAGGCATCACGAGGGATTCATAATGTCCATACCGAGTCCTGAAAGCAGTTTTAGGGTTGTCATCTTCCTTTACCCTCAACTGGTGATATCCAGATCTCAAATCAATCTTCGAGAAATAAGCTGCACCCTGAAGTTGATCAAACAACTCATCAATCCGAGGGAGGGGATACTTATTCTTTATAGTCACTTTGTTTAGCTGCCGATAGTCTATGCACATCCAAAGAGTACCATCCTTCTTCTTGACAAACAACACTGGCGCTCCCCAAGGTGAGATGCTCGGACGGATGAAACCCTTGTCCAAAAGCTCCTGCAATTGCTTCTTCAACTCTAACAATTCAGCTGGAGCCATGCGATACGGAGCTTTACTGATCGGTGCTGTGCCTGGAGCAAGGTCAATGGCAAACTCTATGTCTCGAACCGGGGGTTGGTCTGGCACATCATCCGGAAAGACATCTGGAAAGTCACAGACCACCTGAATCTCACCTAGCTGCTTCGTCTCTTTCTTCTCCGAGATAAGGGTAATGAAGCCTTCACACCCTTTGCGGATCAAGCGATCTTCCTTGCACGCAGAAATTACACGCCTGGGGCATCTCTTCTGACTGCCCTCGAAACGGAAGCCCTTGCCTAAATCGAAGAAGATCGTCCTGTTGTAACAGTTAACACAGGCACGATATCAAGCGAGCCAATCCATTCCAAGGATCACATCGTAGTCCAGCATCGATAGCAAGATCAAATCAACGGGCAATGATGACCTGCAATTTGCACGTCGCAATGGGGGTAGTAAACACTACACTCCACTCGCTTACCAACCGGGTTGAATACAACCAACACGTATGGCAACGGCTTTGGCAGCTGCTGTAACCGTTCAGCAAAATGAGGTGCTACGTATGATCGCGTAGACCCTGAATCGAACAATGCTGACGCCTCAACGTGCAAAATTAGAACAGGACCTTCAACCACCTGTGGATCTTCGGTACTCTCGTGGGTCACAGCATATGCACGAGCTATCTGACATGGCTGTCTCGGGCCTGGACGAGCTGATTGGGACTTGCTCGGAGCTGTAGACACACTGAATCAGCCAGAAGTTGCACCTGCTGTAGTACTGGATGGTGGAGGTTAAGAAGCCTTATATCGAGGACAATTGACCATCATATGCTCCTTAGAACCACAGATGAAACAAGCGCCTGTCTTCCTCCAACAAACTTCGGACTTGTGGCCTTTGCCACAGTGCTCATAGGTCAAACTGGCGGAACTGGAAGTACCCTGCTGGCCTCGCATTTTCTTCTGTACTTGTCCTCGTGCACTGAATGGTGGCTGCCGCTTAGGATCAATGGCTCTTTCAGCTTGGTGGATGGTCTCAACAGAATAGGCCATATCCACTGCATCATCAAACGTAGCCAGTCGCTGGAAAGCAGTCACATGGTGCATGTATCGGGGATGCAGACCTTCGACGAACCGATTCACCTTCTTTGCATCGGTATTGATCATATCTAAAGCAAAATGCGATAACTGGATAAACTTATTCACATACTCTGCCACGGTCGTCTGCTGCTGACGGAGGGCTAAGAACTCAACTTCCTTGGCTCTATGCACATGAGCCGGGATAAACTTCCTCCGAAACTGCTTCTTAAATGTATCCCACACAATAGCGCTGGGCAGGTCTCTGTACGAGTCCTTCATGCTCTTCCACCAAGTCTTCGCGACATCTCTGAATATAGAAGCTGCTAATCCGACCCTCTGCCTGTTTGTGCACATTACAGTCTCAAATACATCCTCTGTCTGTTCTAGCCACTACTCCGCCTTGAGTGGTTCTTCTATCCCGTAGAACTCAGTAGCTCCTCGCTTGCGAAATTTATCGTATAGGGATTTGAATCGGTCTCTCTCGGCTGAAAGACCACCTGCTGGTCCACATGCAACTGGGCTGGGGCCTGACTTTGCCTGTCTAACATGGTCCGACCTGTGCCTGCAAATTCTGCATCGACTGTGATTGAGCATGTATGGACTGGAATAGCATAAGGATGTGCTTATCGGTGTTCATTGCCGGTGGTGATGGTGTGGAACCGCTTTCGTTATTTTTGGCATTTTGCTGAGGACCTGAACCTGATGCCATATCCTGTGAAATGGAAAAGGGTAAGACACAAACACAAAACATTTCCGCCCAACTATTCCTCATAATCTAGAAAAGCACAAAGAGATAATCGTATCCTCACCGCGTTCCTACATGCATACATGCTTATCATCTAGAGCAAAGACGCTCTAATACTATACAATACGTATGTCACAGCCCGAGCCTAGGAGTTCGGGGGTTAGTAAAAGCCAAACCAATGACACACGTACTCCCGTGCCTGTACACGTAGACCTGGTCTAAATGCACACGCACAAGGGAAGGTTCACACGTGCCAAACATGTACGCGGAAGCTGTAGATATCAAAACATCACACTAAACAATGCAAGAAGAGAATATGAAAACAGAACTGACATATATAGATAAAGGTTTTACAAAATGAAACAAAATAAACATGTACAATTCATGATAAGATCCAAGCGTGACAAATCTCAAAATAAGGAGGACTCCTACGCAATGAATGTCCAAGGCACTCTCCGATGGACTGATTACATCCGCTCCTCTAGTCCTGATAGGACCTCGGGGGCCTCACTTGGAGTCTGGTCGACCGACGAGGGGTCAGTCGGGGTATCTGAGCCTGTAACACCAAAGACAACTCGTGAATACAACGATTCAGCAAGTATAAGTCATAATAAGTTAACACACACCATGTCTAATAGAATAAAGAACATCATGAAAATCATAATAGGGCACATTCGTATACTAAGCTGTCATGCAAGAAAGAAACATGCCATGTGAATCAATGTATACATACGGTGTATATAATTAGTTGGCGACTACATTGCCATATGCTTCCAAAAGAGGGATCTTATATCTGTGCAGAGAACACCATTGTCCGGGCCAGGTACAAATGGGTCTCGGGTTCCTGGGGTCCAGATTCTCCAAGACGTTTCCTTACTGCAACAAGGCCATGAAAACTACACCAAATTCACCCCGTCGGGATCCTAAGGCTGAGGCTAAGTAGTGCCTGACCATACAGAGTGAATCATGTAAACTCTGAGTAGATTGTGACAAGCATATCCTGCGTGCATATCCAAGCACGTGTCGTATACGTGCAAGCTTGATAACATACATACATACATACTCATGGCGGAAACATAGGATGACTTTCGACGTTACATGCAATGATCCTGCTAAAGAGTGGAGATCAATGATCGAAATACAACATGTTATGCAAGCAAATCTTACCATATCGAGTTACGTTCATTTACTAGCCAATTATAGTCTAAATATCCAGTGTTTCTAACCATGTATGATGATGTAGTTTTAAGTTATGCACTGCACCGTTGTCTAGTGTTACATTACATCATATGGTGCACCGAAAATCCTTTAAACCAACACCCATGGGGAGGTGCTTAACAACTGGATAACGAACATGAATGATTCGCAGCCCTCGAGATCATTCACGCATTTTATCATGTTCTGTTGGGCAAGTCGAAGTTGCCTACCTTCTACTTTAACGGTCCTGCAGGTCTCCTTCCTTTCCTATCCTTTTTACTGTTCATGTCAGCCAGCTCAGCCGTAGATAACCCTACGGCTTACCCGTAAGCTTCTTACGGCTTAGCCGTATTAGTCTGCACGGCTTAGCCATGGATGAGCCGTAGAGAAGTCGCAGAATTGCATACTCTCAGTTACTTTTATGTGTTACCCTGTATTGATCTACGGTTGGGTTCACGGTTAGGTCACGACTTAGCCACAGTGTGTTTTACGGCTTAGCTGTAGCACATTTCACGGCTTAGCCATGCATGCGCGGGGTCGAATTCTGAATCAAATACATAATACCTGTAACGACATCAATTGAGCAAAATTGAAACAAAGAAAGGGAGAATGAACTCAAATTGGGCTGTGAACATATTTTCTATGCAAACTCGTGTGAATTAACCAAAATCAAGCAAGTACCAACATGGGTTCATACATATTATGCTTAAACTTGCCTTAATGGAGTTCAAATACACAATTGTTGTCCTTGGGGCTCAATTCACTTCCAAACACCACTCACAGCTATCATGCATGCATGAGAAAGAGAGAGAAACTCATGAGCATAGTCATGGAATCATGGGAACGTGAAGAAGAAGAAGATGAAGGAGATGGAGGAGACCTCGAACTCACCTCAATCCAATCACCAAGGAATGAAAGAGCACAATTCCCTCTTCTAAACGTGATCAAGAAGAAAAGAATCGAGAGGAAGAGAGAAGGGGACTCCAACGTGAGCTGAGAGAGTGAAAGAGAAGAAAGTGAGGGAGTTGAGTCGGTGCTAAGCTCTTATATTGAATAAACTTAAAGTCCAAAGTGCAAACAAGTCCAATGTATGACCCAATTTACAGTTCGAGTCAAATCCGAGTCCAACGGAAGCAAATGACATCAGTGACAAACAACGTAGTTACAAAAGGAAACGAGCTCAACGAAAGACACGTGTGGCATCAAGATGATGCGAAAATGAAAATGTCTTAGAAAAGCTAAAATTACGAAAAAGGGCTTGGTCTACCTAATCCAGGTCAAATTCAACCCAACTACCTATCCATGACCCGTAACGAACACAAACCAAAAGTAAAACACAATCAACAAGCTAAAGCGACATTAATTAGTCGCTAGACGAGGTCAAGTTGGGTCGGAGTATTACAATTGGCCGACTATCCACTCTATCTACAAGTTCTTGAAGTGCCAAACATGTGTTCAGAGTGAGTTTCACCTAATGAGGAGCATTGAAAAGTACTTATGTGCCTTTTGGTAGAATTGGTTTGCTGTGAAATCCTAATATGATATTAGAGCCAACTGAAAAAAAAATGCACGATGCCAAAAGTAGACCGACATTCCACTTGAGGGGAGTGTTGAAGGAACCTACCTTCCCCTCTGCAATCTTTAACGATGAAAAGAATTGTTATTCCCTTGCGTAAGCGGATTGCCTCACAGAAGCCTATTGCAACTTTTACCCTAAGCCTGAGTTTTTTGCTTTTGTCCAACTTGAATTGTCACTAAAAGTGAGCCTTCCCAATGATCCTACACCTCCCTTCAAGCGCACACATGAGTTCTTTTTCCTTCGCGCTCCTTCGCTACATGGCTTTCAAATTCCTCTTGAGTCCAATCATCATCATCTTCATTGTTAAAGTCACCTTTGACTACGGCAACATTAAGTTTTATACGAATCAAGTTCTTGAAATGACAACATGGCCTGTGGTTGTGTCAATTAGTTTCACATGAATCAGAGCACTACCTTGCCCTTCTATTTTCCTTCCAGTATAGAAACTATTAAGCAACATTGACTGAAAACACAGCTAAAAGTTTCTTCTTTTTGGCTCTTCCATTTTTTTCCTGCATTTCTTTAAGTTCTTCAAAGAACATTTTTGAAATAAAGTCCTTATACCTAATCACCCAATTTCTCACTCTAGTAGCAACACCGAAGTCCCAGAGAGTGGATAATGTGAGGAGGTTCAATCTGTGCAAAGAGAAGGAGAAGGTAGAAAATGAGGGTAATAAGATCATTCTACTGGAGCGGGTAATGGTGTTAACGTTGTACTTTAGAATTCTGTGGTCATTTTTAAACCATAAGAGGATAGAGTGTTATTGAACAAAACCACATGGGGTAAGGTGGATTTTGCCGATTCTTTTTCTTGACTGTTTTCTTACTGTTAATCTTTTTGTTTTGGGGCCAATTTGACCTTGTGTTTTGTTGGGAAGTGGAGTTTGTGGCGATGGTGGTAGTAAGGCATCCTAGCTTCTGTACTAATCCATAGATTTGCCAGAATCATCAGAGAATACCTAAAAAGGAAGAAGAAAAAAGGTACGGCACTAGTAATCAAGGTTTTGAGTTCCGTTCCTTTCCGGTCATTTCAACCTGAATTTTCTGCTCCGGTGACCAATTCGGAATAATAATACCCCTTGGTTCGTCTCACCTAAAACTCCCATCATTCCAGCCAATTCCGGCAATACCGGGCGGTATTGAAGTTTCGGTCTGGAATGAGGTTTTTTTTTATTTACTGTTCTATTTTTTCCTTGTGTTTTTCCCATAGCAATTGAGTTTTCTTCTCCACTTGAGACTCACTCACTCACTACACGATTGACACTCCACCGACAACAAAACTTTCTTCACCACTTCAGATCATCGAAGGGACCATTGCCTCTCTCATCTTCTCCATTTTTCTTCTTTTGTTCCCAATCCTAGGTCCTAACGCTAAACCCACCACCACCCTATACTCACTAATGACCTTTTCTTCTCTTACTTTTGTCATCTTTGTCACGCCCCCCAAACTGGGCCGGATGCAAACCTGGTTTCAGGGGTGTGAGAATTGGGGCTAATTAAAATTTTTTACTTACATAAACAATACGGGCCCCAATTCGGGATGGGTCGAAGTCCTTCGTGAGACTATGTTTGATAATCAAGCAACCATAATCACACGCGGAACTAAAATCCATACTCATCATAGATGATTATGATATAACAATCATGTAACAAATCTCATTAATAATAAAATCAAGGTCAAGTGCTTCGAAACATAGTAATTAAAGTTATAATTCCAAGACAAATAAATTTAATAAATAAACTAATGGCCCAAACATGACCTTATTACATAATCTAATGTTCCAATCTCTGCACCAATTCTAGGACACCTCAGATGATGTCATCGGTGCTCCACTCAATAACTCTGCCATCTGGCGGGATCCTTACGTCGCCCGACCCTCCGGTTCGACACCGATAACAGAATCTAGACACTAAAAGCAATGGGTCAAATTGACGTAATCTGGCAAGAGGGTAAACTGCAAGCAATGGATTAATCAACTGAATAAACATAATATTCATTATGACCCAAAATATATCAGATGCAAAACCCAATGGCATGAATGCACAGAGACGTGTATCCCCGTAAATACTATATACCAAAAACGGGTACTCCCGTAGATAAATATATGGAAATGGGTATTCCCATAGACAGATAAACAGAAACGGGTATTCCCGCAGATAAATATACAGAAATGGATATTCCCACAGATAAATAAACAAAAATGGGTATTCCCACCAAATATAACAAAAGGCACAGGTGTGTACTATAACCCACAGTACATGCTGACCCAATGGCCTACGTCCACCTCCGAACTGCAGTCGGTCAGATATATATATAAATATACATATTTACAAATATATACATATACCAATGCAGAATGAACCATGATATGAAACCCTTAATCCCAACATTCAACCAAATATCAATTTGAGTATTTAGCCTTTTAAATTTGAAAGTGTATTATGAACGTGTGTCACTTCAAGTTCTCTAAAGGTAAGCACTAAACTACCTAACGGTCATAGTTAATTAAATATATACATGAAAACTAAGCCTCTATCACAATGGAAATGTGAGTCCACGATGCCAATATCCTACTTTCAGTGTCTATCATGTGGTGCATCCCGAATCTCACATTCCCATTCCGAATTTAGTCTAATTCTCATGTGAACATCCAACTAACTTTTCTAAAAAGACATGAATCATCTAATCCAATTATGTATATTTAGTGTGTGTTACAACTTGGGTAAACAATATTCAAATTCCAAACCCAAACTTAATCAAATTATGATCAAATGGAGGAAAGAGGAATAATTAAGTTCTTAATTAACATTGTGTATAGTTATACCTTATTATTTGATATGAAACGAAGGTCCAAATCCCGAAATTCGGTTCAAAATCTAAACTCAAATTAAAAAAATTTCAAATTAGAATTATAAATACAATCTACTTAATATTTAATCAACCCCAATTAGATTGTAGTTAATTTCTAACCAAACTAAACAAAGTATTAATCACAATTACATAATTTTCCATTAAATTTATAACCAATGCTAACTAAATTTCTAATAACATCGAATTAAAAGTTAATTTAATAAAATCAAATCTCCATTAGTATACTAAACCATTAATCAAAATATAACATTTTAAGCTCTTTATAAATAATATCCTAGCTAATTATTTATTTAATATTATATATATATATTAAAATTAGACCCAGCCCATCAAACTGGCCCAGGTTGCCGTTGCCCGCTAGCAGACTTGGCCTAGCCAGCAGATCGGGTCTGGCCTGCACAGCAGCAACCTAGGCGGCCTGCATAGTAGCACGCCTGGCGGCAGCGTCTGCTACCTGTGCACGCCTGGCGGCAGCGCTGCCTGGCGTGTGCGGCAGCATGATGCGCTGCGGCACTGCTACGAATCTTCCTTTTTTTTACATAAAAAAAATTTTATATTTATAAAAAAAAAGATCAAATCTCTAAGATTAATCCCAAATCAAAGTATTAAACCTGAGCGAAGAAATCACACAAAAAGTTTAAACCCAAGCGAAGAAATACTACAAAAAGCATGTCAACCAACAAGCAACTAAAACATATTACAAGTAACCAAAAGCCATTGTTTACAGCTATCCACTTGCCTAGATTGCGAATACAAAAGCAAATCTGAAAATCAAATCTTGGAAGATCCAATCTTGGTTTCCTTCCGGAGAACTTCTAAGGCTTGGTTGCAGAAGAAAGAAGAAGATGGAAGAATTAGGAGAACCCTAAGGTTTTATATTATAAAGAGGTTTTTCTAAATTATAAGGAAGGGCTCCCTGCTTTCTAGTGAGTTTTACAAAATTTCAAAAAGAGTCCATTGGCCTAAAAGAGTCAAATAACTTAGGCCCAAAGCCTAAAAGTGTTTACTCAACCCATTTAACCCCTCTCAATGCAACTCAAACCCGACAAATCGATATGACCCAAAATAAAAATTTGGGACCTGACAATCTTCATTTGTAGCTTTTCTTTTGGTTGTATGTGATTTGCAAATTTTCTGAGGCAAAAGTATGTAATTCCATGGATCTCACTACAAGGAACACCAACGTATGGAGTCCAATTTCATGATTCAGTGGAATCTGATATGTGCCTTCAGCTAGATCTTTGTTATTGCAAAATATTATTATTTTTCTTTCAAATAAATGTTCAATTACAATTATTTCACTCCAATCTGGTTTTTTTTTTTTTTTTTGTTTCTGCGGGCTGTCATGTTTGATTGGGCATGTATATGCTGAAAACTGCCTGAGTGCTGCACTGATTGAGGGTTTTTTTTAATTAAGCTTTGTTGTTTTACTTTATTTGATGTTTCCTTTGTTAGGTAGCAGAGTGTTGCCCTTCTATTGTATTCATTGAATATCGTTTGGTTTAATAAAATTTGATTTGGATCGTTTTTCCTCTCTCTCTTGTATAGGAATATATATGTAGCAATAATCCTAAAATGGAACACCAGACGGGTCCCAGAATATTTTATTCCAATGGACAAACCGGAATGGCCACCGGAACGAAATTCAAAAGCTTGCTAGTAATTGTTGAATGACATGGAGCTTTTTTGGTCAATTTGTTACAAAGGCGGCTTTACATGGGAGCTAGGGGGTTCAAGTGAACTGTAATAACCCCAAACCTGAGCAATCCAAATTAGGTGGAAATCCGAACTTGGAGCGCGATGCATGCAGGATCTTTAGTCCACAGTGAGGACCAATTTGAAACTTTTCCAACATTCAATCCACATTTAAAAATTTAAGTTCAGCATAAGTTGGTACCAATCTTATATGTCAAATATAATGGTGGAAGCAAAGTCTATAAACTATAATGCTCAAATAGTCCAAATTTACTACAATGTATTACAATTAACTTCTAATAATTGAAACTCCAAATACCACCTCAAAACTGCATAGTGACTCTTCGAAAGCTCCATACTCCTCATTTATTACTCAACCAAACTACACTATGCCAGAAATCTCACTAGCCTTCTCTTCCACATTTCCCTCCGAGCTCACTGTCTACACACCCAAAGTAAGTAGCATCAAGTCATGTAGGACTTGGCAAACGTAGCATGTAAAGAACACCATACATATTTCAAGATAGAATAAAGGAAACAATGTAGTTTATGTCACAACCCAAGCCCATGAATCCTTGTACGTTAGGGTTAACCCCGAGGCATGACACGCGTACTCCCGTGTAATCTACACCTGGACTGGAGACTAAGAGGAATTACATAGAGATATTCGCATACTTATACATATGAGGTACTTTTAACTGACATCTGTGAAAGTATTAATCATGCAGAAGCTTGTTAATATCACCTTTAAAAAAAATTTCTTTCCATCAAGTAAACATTTCAATATGTATCAATTCCTAAAATAGTACACACCAAAATACCGACAAAAAAGGAGAGAAACATATCTACATTACTATATTTGTAATCCATATAAGCAAGTCCATATAATAACAAGTACACTAAACACATGCTGTACAAAAGAGGTATAAAATTATGGACAATAACAAAAATACACTTTAAGGTCCCGACCCAACTTAATTATAATTTATATTAATTAAACTTGATTTCTTATGAATTAATGTATTTTAGTTTTAATTGATCTTGTTTTCATTTTATAGGGTCATGGATAGGTAATTAGGTTTGAACCTTACTTAGGTAGTCAAGATCTTTTCTATTTTAAAATTTTATGGTTATGCATCATTAAGGCATCATGTTAGTTGCATAAACCCAAAACCAATGGACCTGGTGTAATTTCCATAAACCCAACCATTTAAATCAAAGAGCCCATCATTTGTTCTTCTCCTCCTTCTCATTTCTGCTAGAGCAAGAGTTCTTATTCCTCTCCCATGCTTTCTTCCTCATCTAGTCTCCATTTTGGGCAGTAGAAGGCTTTGCATGCAAGAGTTTGAGCACCTTCTTCTTCTTCTTCACTCTTATTGTTCTCCTTTTTAGGGATCTAAGGCATCATCTCTTTCCTTTTGCTTGTAGAAGCCTTGAGGTAACAAAATCCCATCACTATTCCATTTCCTTGAGTTCCATAGAGTCAATGAGACTCAATCTCGTTGCATGCAACCCATCTCATCCCCATTTCATCCATTTTCATGTAGGGTTTTATTTATGGTTAGAGATTGTGTTTTCTCCACCATCAAGCCAAAGGAAGAGCTAGATTTGGGTAAAGCACCGAGTTAAGGCAAGTATAGTTGCATATAATCATTGCATGTATGTTAAATTTCTTAATTCTTGATGAACTCTCTCTATATGCCAATCTACAGCTCATTTCCTCTTTTATTAAGATTATTAAGTTTTGAATGATTAACGAGAGTGTAATTTAATTAATGATGTGGGTTGGTGTTAAGGAGTGATTAGAAGGCTTATTTGATGAATGGAAGTGGAAGGAGCCAAGGGAAAAGGAGAAAAATCAGTTTGAAACTAATTCTACACGGAAAGAATACTCCAGGGCCGACCAGCCGACCCTGAAGCCTGATCGGTCGGATTTTGATTCTAAGAGGTGGCCGATGGGTTGGACACCCTACTCGATCGGTCGGGTAATTGAAATTCCAAGTTGAAATATTTATTTAAAAATTTATTCAAATAATTTACCAAAGACCTTCCATAGTCCATCGTGGGGTATAAGGAGAGGCTACACCTTTGATCTTAGGTGGAGCCAAGGTATTCTAAAATTAATTATTAGATTATCTAAATTTTCTAAAATCATAATAATATCTAAAATTATCATAATATGGGGTCTTACTGAAGCTCCGGTAAGTACTATTATGTATGAATATATGGGTAATACTTTTGAATACTTTATTGGATATAAAAATGGTAGACCGTAAACTTTGACTTTTTTAATGTTTTAGAGCCCAAATTTCTCTACGGAACTCACTCACGATGTTTCATAAGGTAAGCTCCATATAAGTACAATTATTTTATGAAAATAAGAGTTATTTTATAGAAATGTTTTGGGGGAATTTATACGCATGATGAGAATATTCTAGGCATTTATTAGAGTTATTGGGAAGCAAATGTACCCCCAGTTTTAGTGAAAACTTTACTTTATTCTTTTGAAAAGGGGATTAATTAAGAACTATCTTAGCATTACACCAAGACCCTAGAGGTATGTTTAAAACATATCCTACCCTGGGACATTAAGTATAATTAAAAACCATGTAGGACCTTAGAAGTAGTACATTTACCCCAAACAAATTAGCCCAACGGTAATTAATACTAAGAAGAAAGAGTGTTAAGCTCTCACTCATTTCCTTTTGATTTTCTGGTCAGTTTCTAATGTTACGTTGTGGGTGTTGGCATAAGAAGAGATGTCTTTTGCGTGCACAATGTAACACCAAGAATTTGATAACACATTGACACTGTACGTTTTATGGATATATCATACTGAATGACCTTGGAAACACGGATTATCTAACATAGGGTTGGCTAGTAACTATCCTTGATAATTACTCAATCTAATTGCATTCATACTGTTAAGTAACCTTACCCTCAACATGATCTAATCATGTACCCAATTCTTCCTAACGAACCTTATGGCGAAATCAATGTTGGAGCTTCTATTGAGTATGGCCTGTGAGCCAAAATGGGTATAGCTAAGGTTGAGAGGGTTCAAGCTCTATTAGCTCATTTAAGTATGCATTGTTTGATTATCAGTGATTCGTTTAATTTCGAATTTTATGATTGAATATGTTCTCAAGATCAAAACTTCCTTATGTATGATACAATGATAAGTATGAGTTAATATGTATGATATGAATTCGGACGGTGTTGCTATGTTGAGTCGGCACCACTTAGCTTGTACCCTTATTAGGTTCGATGGGACCAATTTGGGTATTCCTTATATTCCTACTGCAGTAGTTTATGGAGGAGTTAGTCGGCACTCCTTCTAAAGCAGACTGATCCCCTAGCATAATTCTCATACGTACATTATACGCTCTCCCTAGATGATACACTCTCTTTGGGGAGAATATAGCCTTGTGGATGCCAACTAATATGTTTCGATATTCTATTTATGATTCATTACTTATGTTTATTCATCCACAACATGCCTAACTTATGATTATTACTCTTTTTTAATTGATACGTCTCTAATTCATTTAATACAACATGATAGTTTTATATGCACCTATATTTGCTTAATCGTCATGTTAACAGTGCTACCCTTGGTGTTACAAACAGGTTTAAGTACTGATTCCACCTTAGACGCATCCATAGAGGAGTTTCCAGAGACTTCCCAGGGTATAGTATAGTAGTATGAACTTGACAACACTCTCCAGTAGTCTATCTCGCAGAATGTCATGGGTTTATTTGGGACATAATAGAATATGCCATGGGTATGAATATGCTTATGCATCATGTCATTATGTTATATTGTCATTATGTTATTTGATTTGATGGATATGTATGTCTCTTATTCAAATTGCATTTAAATTCTATATATTTGGTCACACCAGGTATTTTTACTTTGGATCATTCATGTAGACATTTGTATTTTGGTCATGTAGAATTATGCATGGGATTTTGTTTCATGTAAAAGACTCTTTTAGTTCTATGTCTTTAGTTTACAATTTTCAATTTAATAGACTCAGTTATGCTTAATAGCATATCTCAAAAATATGAATTGTATAGGATTATTGGTTAAGTACAAGTAAAAATACACAGGCTTCCACAAATGTTTTAAAAGGACACGTGTTACATGTCATTCCTTACAAGTGATATCTGTACTTTTTCCCCTGTGGTAGTTTGTACATGTCTTAGTATCACACAAATTGCCACAGGATTATGTATGTTAAGAGAAATAAATTAATTAAGAGAAATACTTTACTATTTAGCACTACATTTACTATATCCTCCTAATAGGGATCTTTGCATGGGGAACACTAACGCGTTAGCCAAAGGTATGATTAGGTTCCTATGATCTTGGAGTTTGGAAGGTCCAAAGGCACACTTCAATGGCACCATTTCAATCTACTACACCAAAGTCAACCCCGCAAGGCATCATAAGGCTGAAGCTAAGTAAAGGCAGACTATTTCGAATCATATAATTAAACTTGAGTAAATCATGCAATTCGTTACATTGAAAGATAATTCATTATGCATTCAATTTATTTTTATTCAATTCAATGTTGACAATAAGAAAACTGTATGTCATGGAAGGTTCAAATTAGAATCAATTCATATCATGAACATTTCATAGGCATTTTCAATAATAAAGGACAATTGTAAAGATTTCAATATGCCATGAAACTTGATTTAGTAGAATGACGGTAATTTACAAGCTAAATCCTAGCCTAGTCATTCATTGTTTCTAACCATACATGATGATATGGTTTTAAGTTATTTGATACATAGTTGTTTCTATTTGGTGTAACATTGTGTAATGAAGGTGTATCAAAGTCCCTTAAACCAGCACTCATGAGTAGGTGCTAAACAAATGAGCAATATCACATGAATGAGTCCCAGCCTCAAGGCATTTCATGTTAGGTAATTTTCCATTGGGCCAAATGATTAAGTTAAAAGATCCAAGGAACTAAGGCCATACAAGGTCTTCTGAATGTTCCTAATTTTGCCTAAGTTTTCTGGATTCCAACGGCCTAGCCACGGATAGTCTATGGCTTAGCTGTGGTATATAAAAATTGTCCCACATCTACGGCTTGGCCGTAGGTAGCCTACGACTTAGCCGTAAGTGTCATCTGGCATGACCACGGTTTGGATACGGCTTCGCCATAGAAGAAAAGTTTAGCTTTTTTTTTTTCATCAAACTTTTGTGTTTATATGACTGAGCCATAAGTTTCAGAATTTCTAGAGCTGGGCAGTTACAGAATTTCTCTTCTTCAACCCATGATTTTGGATTCTGACTGCATGACTCTTAACTAATCTAAGTTAGTCATTTCTAGTCAATTCCAAATTCCACATTTCATTCATTTACTTAAGAAATCTCATTATGCATTTGAAACAAGGATATAAGGGCTAAAAACCAAATTTAGATCTTAATAAATTTATAAGAATCATAAGTTACCAACATGCATTCAACAATAATTAGCTTTTACTTATGTTAGATTTTGTATTCAACCTTAGATTTTGTATTCAACTACTATTCTTTCTCTTGGCTCAAAATGAGAAGAAGAACCCAATTTCTTAACCCTAAATGCCATGCATGTAAAAGAATGAAAAGCATAAGTGCATGGTTGAGATAAGAGTCTCCTTGACTCTATTAAACCAAGAAATCTATAAATGAATAAGGGGTCTTACCAAGACAACAACTAGAGAGTTGTAAGGATAGATGCAAGTTACTATCTTCTATTCCAAAAGAGAAGGAAGGTAGAGAAGAGGTGAGATGAGAAAATGGGTGCTTGAAATCATTCTTGTTGGATCCATCTTGCTCGTATTGATAAAGAGGAAGAAAAAAGGAAGAAAAAGAAAGCTGTTGCAGTTTCCAAAGAGGAGAGAATCGACTAAAAGGTTCTTTGGTTCTTTTAAAATAAAGTTTTACAGAATTACAAGTGTTAATTTCCCATTCTATTTCCATTTTAAGTCATTTGAGGGTCTACTTAGCCCAATTAAAGTCAAATGAATTTGGATTAAACATGAAACTTGTCACGGTCAACGAGATAAATGCGATAATATCAATATGATGCATGTATGATGTAAAACTATGAAATTTAAAATTACGAAAAAAGGCTTTCATCTACTTAATTAAGGTCAAACCCAACCTAAACTACTTATCCATGACCCGAAATTAGCCCACTAGACATAATTATGAGACAAAAATAAACTTAATCTAACCTAATTAGAGATTAAAAGTCACTATCTAGAATAATTATATATTAATTAGCTAATAACTTAATTAGTCACTAAACATGCTTAATTGGGTTTGGAATGTTACATCCTCCACCACTTAGGAATCATTGAGTCATCTGAATGAAACCTACCTGTGTGAAGAGTCAAGATATTAATATGCCATTTGCTCTTCGAGCTCCCACATGGCCTCATCGGGACCATGGTGTTCCCAAAGGACTTTGACCCATTGTATAGTCCTAGTACGGAGTGCTTACTCTCTTGTACCTACAATATGGAGTGGATGCTTAATGTATAATGCATTTGGCTGATTCTGTACATTATCGAACCAAATGACGTGGGCAGGATCTCTAACACACTTGCAGAGCATAGAGATATGGAATACATTGTAAACTCTGAAAAACTCTACAGGAAATGCTAGTTTGTAGGCCAAATCATCGACTCTGCCATTAATTTCAAATGGGCCTACATATCTTAGGGCTTGCTTTCCTTTCTAGCCAAAACGGATCATACCTTGCATGGGAGAGACCTTTAGAAACACCAATCACTAATATGAAATTCCAGGTCTTTTCTACGAGTATCTACATAGCTCTTTAGTCTTGAGTAGGCAACTTTCAAATTCTCTATCACTTTTTGTACTTTTTCTGTAGTCTCTACAATGATAGTCAGTCCATGAAAACTTCTAGTTCTCACTTCCTCGCAACAAATTGGAGTCTATCATTTACGTTCGTATAATGCTTCAAATGGGGCCATGCTAATGCTCTCATAGAAACTGTTGTTATATGCAAACTCACACAATGATAGGTGCTTATCCCATTCTTTATTAAAATTTAGGACACTAGCACCCAACATATCTTTCAACGTCTAAATAGTGCATTCAGATTGTCCATTAGTCTATGGATGGTATGCAATGCTAAAACTGGACTTAGTACCCATAGTTTCCTAAAAAGCCTTTCAGAATGATGATACAAATCTACTATCATGATCTAAGACTATAGATACTAGCATAACATGCAACCTTGTAACCTCATCCACAAACTTCTTATCCATCTCAGAAAATGTCATGCCCTTTCTAAAAGGAATAAAGTGAGCTGACTTTGTTAGTTTATATATAATCACCCAAATTGCATTATTCTTTTTGCTAGCCGTGGGTAAACCGACACAAAATCCATAGTAATATGTTCCCATTTCCACTGAGGAATATGCAATGTATTCAAAGAATCAAGAGGTCTCTAATGGTCAGCTTTCACCTTTTGACATGTAAGGCATCTAGTTACAAATCCTGTTATTTATCTCTTCATGTTGTTTGACCAAAAATGGTCTTTCAATTATCAATACATCTTCATGCTACTAGGATGTATCTCATATCTAGCATAGTGCACAACTATCATAATGCTCTCTTTCATGCCATCATGAGCTGTATACATAATCTATTTTTTTAAGTAAAGTTCACTATCTTCAAAATGAAAATCCAGTCTGTTAGTGATATGATCTTTAATTCTCACCGGATTAGGATCCTAAAATTGCTTGTCTTTGATCGATTGAATTATTTTAGGCTAAAAGGCAATCGTACTTGCAAACATCACCAAGTTATCTACCAATTCCACTTCAACAGGCATGCCTTTAAATTCATCCTACACAAATAGTGTACCAAACAAGGAACTTAGATTTACTATCTTCCTACTAAGGGCATTTTCCATGACATTCCATTTTCTTGGATAATATTTGAAAGGAAAGTCATGATCCTTAATGAACTCAAGCCATCTACATTGCCTCATGTTCAAACCATACTGTTCAGAAAAATACTACAAACTGTGGTGATCTAAATGGACCTCTAACTTCTCTTCGTAAAAGTAATGTCGCCAAAGTTTTAAAGCAAATGTAATAGTTGCTAACTCCAAGTCATGCGCAACATAATTCTTGTCATGCTCCTTTAGTTGTCTAAAGCCATAAACAATCACTTTTCCATTCTACATCAGAACAAACCCCAATCCAACTCTAGAAGCATCTGAATAAATCACAAATCCTCTGTTACCATCTGATAAAGATAACATAAGGGTGGTAGTTAGCTTTTCCTTTTAAGTTTTGAAACTTAACTCACATTCATCACTCCAAACAAATGGCACAGTCTTTCGAGTCAGCTTCATTAACGGGGCTGATATTTTTGAGAAATCTTGTACAAATCTTCTGTAATAACCTATAAGTCCAAAGAAGTTTCTAATCTCTATCACATTCTTTAGAGTTTACCAATTTATAACTACATCAACTTTTGCTGGATCAATTGCCAAACTATCTCGTGAAATAATATGACCTAAAAAAGCCACCTGCTAGAGCTAAAAATCACATTTCTCCGATTTCACATATAATTGATGTTCCCTTAACAGTTGTAGTGACTTCCTAAAATGGTCTGCATGCTCCTCTGCTGTCTTAGAATATACTAAGATGTTTTCAATAAAAACTATAATGAATTGATCCAAGAAAAGAGCAAAGACCCTATTCATTAAGGCCATAAATAGAGCAGGTGTATTAGTGAAACCAAAAGGCATCACAAGGAATTCATAATGGCCATAACTTGTTCTAAAGGCTGTTTTGGCGATATCATCATCTTTAACTCTTAACTAATGGTAATTAGATCTCAAATCTATTTTCGAGAAATGTGTGGCACCTTGGAGTTGATCAAATAATTCATTGATGCACAGTAGGGGGTACTTATTCTTTATAGTTACCTTGTTTAACTACCGGTAGTCGATACACATTATAAGAGTGTCATCTCTCTTTTTCACAAATAACACTGGGGCTCCCCATGGTGACACACTAGGGCTTATGATACCCTTATCAATCAAATACTGCAACTATTTCTTCAGTTCTTGTAACTCTGTAGGAGCCATCCTATATGGGGCTTATCTAATTGGAGATATTCCAGGCATAAGGTCAATAGAGAAATCAACTTTTCTAATAGGAGGTAAACCAGGAACTTCATCAAGGAATACATCTGGGAATTCACGAACAACAAGAATGTCTTCAAGTTTCTTTAGTTGTTTCTTTTCAAAGATAAAGGCAATGAAGCCTTCACAACCTTTGCGTATCATCCTATCCACTCTGAATGCGTAAATGACTCTCTTAGATTATTCCTCTTAATTCCTTTGAAATGGAACCCGTTACCCAGATTGAAGTTAATCGTCCTGTTGTAACAATCCACGCCGGCAAGATATTTCACCAACCAATCCATACCAAAGATGATGTCAAAATCTAACATAGACAATAGAATCAAGTCAACTGGGAGTTGATGAACTTTGATTCGAATATCACACTAGGGGTAGTATAAACTATATTCCACCCTCTTACCTATAAGAGTAGACACCACCAACATATACAGTAGCTACTTAGGCTACTCCCATAACTTAATAGTAAAATGAGGTGCTACATACGAAACCCCAAATCAAACAATGCTTGTACTTTCTCATTAGCTATAGAAATGATAACTTCCACTACATCAGCATCCTCAGCACTCTCATGAGTAGTGGCATAAGCATGGGCATTCTGATAGTTCTATTTTTAGCCTTGACGTTGCTACTGCTATTTACCTTGAGAAGTGGGTAAGGTAGATCGCTATTATAGGATAGGTTCGTACTTTGGACACTGAACCATCTGATGCTCCATGGAACTACAAATCAGACAAACTCCCATATTTCTCCAGCATACCTCATTCCTCTTAGGCTTCCCATAAGAACCACACTTTACATTTGATTTACTAGGACTACCTTAACCACCCTTCACCTTTTTCTGTGCTTGGCCCTTACCAGTAAAAGATGTGCTTCTTTTGGGGTCCATAGATGTCTTTTTGTGGGATTTAGCCTCTGTAGATTAAGCTCTATCTACTGAATCAACAAAGGTAGCTGTCATCCGAAAAGCTTTAACGTAATCCTTGTACATTGGATTCAAGCCAATGATCAGTCTATTGACTTTCTTCTCCTCTATATTGATCATATCCTTTGCATACTAAAACAACTGAGTAAAGGTATGTACATAGGATGCCACAAACATTTGGTGTTGCTGCAATGCCATAAATTCAATTTCTTTCTCCTTCGGAGTATGTGTAGGGATAAACTTCCTTTTGAACTGTTTTTTGAATGTTTCCCAAACTGTAGCTCCAGGCATATCCTTGTAAGAATCTCTTATGCTTTGCTACCAAGTCTTAAGCACACCACCAAACATGGAAGCGATGAGCAAGGTCTTCTGCTTGTTAGTGCAAATAACTATGTCAAACATATCATCAATATGCTCTAGCCATTCGTTTGCTTACAAGGCATCTTCTTTACCATAAAACTCTATAGCCCCTCGCTTTCTGAACTTTTTATATAGAGCATTTGGATCATTCTCTTTTGGTTGAAATGCTACTTGTTGCTCTACATGAGGCTGAACTAAAGGTTGTCCTTATTTTTCAATTATGGCATTGATCTATGCTTGCAACGTATGCATAGCTTGCATTTGTGCCTACATAGAATGGGACTATGCTTGAATAGCTTGCATAATTGTCAAAAAATGATCATTGGTATTTGAAGGTGGTGGTGGAGGTGTTAAACCACTAATGTCTATAAGCAAGTTCACACCGACATCATTGTCATTGTTGCCAAAACCACATCCTAAAGCCATTTTCCTACAAAAGAAGGTCAATCCTAATTATGAATACCCATCTAAACCCCATACCAAAATCAAGTATTAGACTATAGAGTCAAATATTTGATATTCACTTTAATACTATAGTATCCTCACCACGTTTCTAATTTCTAAGTCTTTTAGCATACTTTTTCATGCTTTGATACCATACTGTATATATGTCATGACCCGAGTCCGAGAATCCTTGTAAATTAGGGTTAACCTCGAAGCGTGACACACATACTCCTTAGACCAGAGTTTAAGTGGAATTACACAAGAGAAATTCACTTACTTACACGTATGAGGTACTTTTAATGGACATCTATCCAAGTATTAATCACGAGGAAGCCTGTCAATATCACCTCTAAAAAAATTTCTTTCCATTAAGTAAACATTTTGATATGTATAAATTCCTAAAACAATACATAGCAAAATACTGATAAAAGGGAGAGAAATATATCTACATTACTATATTCGTAATTCATATAATCAAGTCTATACAATAACATGTACACCTAACACATGCTGTGCAAAAGAGGTATAAAAGTTATGGACAATAACAAAAATATACATTGTCCCAAAAATATAAGGAATCATGAACTATGCATGGAAAAACTAGTGCAAATGTCATGAAACCCTATTGCTTCCAAAATTCCAAAATGGAATGCCCTAATGTGATTGTGTTATGCTCCACAAAAGGATTAGTCAGATCATTTCTATTGTCCACTCAACAAGGCCTAAATGGACCTCAAAGGCCTCCTCTGGAGCCTCCTCGGTCTTTGCAAGACCGAGGCTGAGATTTGAGCCTGTAACACCCTAAAACAACTGTAAATAAAACTGTTTAGCAAAGTGTAAGTATAATTAAGGTAACACACATTGTGTTTAAGAGAATCATTAACAGTTGATCATAGAAATCAATTGAGTACACTAGGCATGTTGTGCATTGAATAAAGCATGATATAAGAATAATTAAGAGAAATACTTTACTATGTAGCTACTACGTTTGCTATATCCTCCTAATAGGGATCTTTGCATTGGGAACACTAAGCCCCAGCCAAAGGTACGATTGGGTCACTATGATCATGGAGTCCAGAAGCTACAAAGGCACATTGTAGCGGCACCATTTCAATCTACTACACCAATGTCAACCCCATTGGGCATCATAAGGCTGAAACTAAGTAAAGCCAGACCATTTTGAATCATATAGTTGAACTTGAGTCAATTGTGTAATTCATTACATTGAGAGACAATTCATTATGCATTCAATTCATTTCATTCTTACTTAATTCAATATTGACAATAAAAAAACCATATATCATGGAATGTTCAAACTAGAATTAATTCATATCATGACCATTTCATAGGCATTTTCAATAATAAAGGATAATTGTAAATATTTCAAATTGCCATGCAACTTAATTTAGAAAAATCAAGGTAATTTACAAGCCAATCCTAATTTAGTCATTCATTATTTCTAACCATACATGATGATGTAGTTTTAAGTTATTTGATATACAGTTGTTTCTATTTGGTGTCATATTCTGTAAGGAAGGTGAATCAAAGTCCCTTAAACTAATACCTTTGGGTAAGTGCTAAACAAATAAACAACATCACATGAATGAGTCGCAGCCCTCAAGACACTTAATGTTAAGTAATTTTCCATTGGGCCAAATGATAAGTTTCAAGGATTCAAGGAACTAAGCCCCTAGAAGGTCTTTTGAATGTTCCTAAATTTGCCTAAGTTTTTTGGGCTCCTACGGCAAAACCGTGGATAGTCTATGGCTTAGTCGTGGCATATAAAATTGTCCCACATCTACAACATGGTTGTACGTAGCCTACTGCTTAGCCATAAGCAGCTTATAGTTTGGCCACGACTTGGCTACAGCTTAGGCATAGTACATTTCACGACCTCGCTGTAAGCTTAGCTATAGAAGAAAAGTTTTGACTTTTCTCTTTCATCAAACTTTTGTGTTTATACAGTTTAGTAGTATTACAGTTTACGGCTTTGTCGTAAGCTTCAAAATTTTTAGAGCTGGGCAGTTATAGAATTTCTCTTCTTCAACCCATGATACTAGGTTTTGACTGCATGACTCTTAGCTAATCCAAGGCAGTCATTTCTACTCAATTCCACATGCCACATTTCATTCATTTACTTAAGAAATCTCATTATGCATTAGAAACAAGGATATAAGGGCTGAAAATCAAATTTAGATTTCAATAGATTTACAAGAATCATAAGTTACCAACATATATTCAACAATAATTAGCTTATAGTTGCTTTAGATTTTGTTTTCAACCAGCATTCTTTCTTTTGGCTCAAAATGAGAAAAAGAACCCAATTTCTTAACTATAATTGCCATGCATGTACAAGAATGAAGAGCATTAGTGCCTCCTTGACTTCATTAAACGAAAAACTTTGTAAATGGATAAGGGATATTACCAAGACGACAACTAGAGAGTTGTAGGGAGAAATGCAAGCCACTATCTTCTACTCCAAAAGGGAAGGAAGGTAGAGAAGAGATGAGATGAGGAAATGGTGCTTGAAATCATGCATGCAGGAACCTCTTGCTCATATTGATAAAGAGGAAGAAAAAAAGGAAGAAGAAGAAGGCTACAGTTTCCAGAAAGAAGAAAACTGATTAAAAGGTTATTTAGCTCTTTTAAAACAAAGTTTTACAAAATTACAAGGAAGTCTTAATTTCCCATTATAATTCCAATCTAAGTCATTTGAGGGTCTACTTGGCCCAATTGAAGTCAAATGAATTTGGGTTAAACATGAAACTTATCGCACTCAATGAGACGAATGCAATAATATCAATATGATGCGTGTATGATGTAAATCACGAAATTTAAAATTACGAAAAATGGCTCTCATCTACTAAATTAAGTCAAAGCTGACCCAAACTACCTATCCATGGAACTTGACCCACTAGATTCAATGAGACAAAAATAAACTTAATTTAACCTAATTAGAGATTAAAAGCCACTATTTAGAATAATTCTATATAATTAGCTAATAACTTAATTAGTCCCTAAACATGCTTAATTAGGTTTGGAATGTTATAGTTTATGAGGTCAATGATAATAATATTAAGAGCAATAGGACCATGAATCGGCATAATATATGAGAATCAAATAAAAGAAGTATCATCTATAGCATCCAAAATCTAATCAACTGGCACGACCACACAAGCTAGCACCACGGGATATTATGCGGCTACCCTCCTTTAATTATGTCGGGGATTACATGGTATAATAGACTAGCCATTATTGTTAGCCCCGTAAGACTCTTGTAATGTAGTTTTGATTTCTCAGCCTACTTATTTGATACCGTAGTATCAACTGAATTTGTGCACAACCCAACTCCTATAAATAGCACCATCGGACTCCTGTAAATTGCCAACCATGGAGGCACTGATAATGAGTTCCTATCAAGGGCTGGCCTACCCGAGGCTGAACTTAACAATTGAGCGAATAAGTGTGCCAACTATACAGAATAAATAATTATAAGTCTATGTCTTATTAGGCCCTTTGCATGAGCAAAAGTATTCATACATAAGGTCAATCCTATCGGATCTATGTATCCATTCATGTAGTCCATGAAATTCATCCACGAATATTCATCCATAAAGTCCATCTATCAATGATCAAACAGTATTCACTACCATTTGGTATCTTTTCTATATTAGTACATATTTCAAGTTCATCATCTACTTCATAGTTCATTTATCACATACATATAGCTACTGAATAGCCGGCCCAATCACAAACAACAGTCCATCTCTATTGTATATATATCTCCAAGGCACTTGTAAGTACATTGTAAGTCAAGTTACCATTTATACATTTTAAGTGATAGAAAGAAAGAGCATAACATCTTGTAAAATTTATGAGAAAGAGGACAAGGATACAATAGTAATATAAGATCAATATCATCTCATCTATCAATAGAACGTATGATAAAAGTAACCAAACCTTAGTTATGTTGTACATTTTGAGCTATAGAGGACTTTGATCAACCATATGATGGACATCTAAGCTCATAGGGTTATACGTATTGGTTGTTACAATGGTTGGGCACATCCAAATCCAAACATCCATCTATTGGTACAAATCCCCTTCTCTAGCCTCAACTATGCTGGAACCAGTGGATAAAGGCAAAGCTCATGCCCTGAATCCACATAGGCATGTTTTATGCTCCATAATTGGGGATATATATGATTCAAGTGATGTCTAAGGTTTGGGGTTCAAAATATCAATTTTTCTTTAATTTACTAAGTTTTGTTGTAAGGCGCGCTTAAGCACAGATGAGTGCCCGTTCGAGTGCACTCACCTCTGCTTGCAAACAAGAAACTACTTTGATCAATTAATTGAGAGTTCTCTAAGCCCACTCAAGTGCATTTTGGGAATTATGTCCAAATTAAGAACTCATGTTTTCCCAATTCCTTTATTCCCATTCTTTCTTCAACCTGCATACATTCATTAAAAGCATGATCAATCATGCCTCCATTTCTGTGGGTCCCCATCAATCATATACCATCATTCCCATTCATTTCGAACATAATACAATCCACATTATCTATTCTTCATCTCACTTAATTCAAACCATTCATTCCACCATTTCTCATTATTATTATATAGATTATCATAATGGAGAGAGTATAATTATAGATAAGGATTTAAAAGAGAAAATTGTGGGGGTAAAGAGGTTTGGTGATAGAATTATAGCAATTAAACTAGTACTAGAGGAAAACATAATTCATATCATTAGTGCATATGCTCCCCAAGTAGGACTAGAAGAAAGTGTGAAAAGACAATTTTGGGAGGAGATGGATGATTTAATGCGAGAAATCCCAAATAGTGATAAAATTTTCCTTGGAGGGGATTTAAACGGGCATATAGGAAGAGATAATAGAGGATATGAGAGAGTGCATGGAGGGCATGGATTTGGAGAAAAGAATGAATGCGGAAACATTATATTGGACCTTGCAGTGGCATTTGATCTTATACTAGCAAATACTTATTTTAAAAAGAGAGATGAGCATTTAATTACATATAAAAGTGGGAGTAATAGGAGTCAGATAGACTTTTTTCTAGTTAGAAAACATGACCGATTGGCTTGTAAAGATTGTAAGATTATCCCAGGAGAGAGTTTGACTACGCAACATAGGCTTAGAGTTTTAGATATTTGCATTAGAAGTAAAAAGAGAGCAGTAGTAAACAAAATGGACCCTAAAACAAGGTGGAGAGATTTGAAGGGGGAAAGAGCAAATATATTTAAGGACAAAATGATTGAGAAAGGAGAATGGAATATTGAAAGAGAAACTACAGTAATGTGGAATCAAATGGCTAATTGCATTAGGAATGTTGCAAAGGAGGTACTTGGAGAATCAAAAGGGAGGAGACATATTAATAAAGAAACATGGTGGTGGAGTATGGAGGTTCAGGAAGTTATTCGACAAAAAAAACATTACTACAAAGTTTGGCAGGGGACTAAGAGTATAGAAAATTTTGAGTTGTATAAGAAGGCAAAGAAAGAAGTTAAGAAAGTAGTAAGTAGTGCAAAGTTCAAAGCATACGATGACCTCTATAATAGGTTGGGAACAAGAGAAGGAGAAAAGGATATTTTTAAGCTTTCAAAAATAAGAGAAAAGAAAAGTAGGGACTTAGATCATGTCAAATGTATCAAGGACAATGAGGAAAATATTTTGGTGAAGGACAACAATATTATAGAAAGGTGGAAAGATTATTTTAGTAAACTTTTAAATGAAGAATATTTGGGCGATACAAGAGTGGAGGAGGATACTTCATTACAAGAGTATACTTTTCTCCGTATAATTAGAGGGGTGGAAGTGAAGGAAGCATTGAAGCGAATGAAGACAGGAAAGGCAACAGGCCCAGATGGTATTCCGATAGAGGTATGGAAATGCTTAGGAGAGGTTGGAGTAGTTGGTTATGTAGACTATTCAATAAGATACTTGTGACACAGAAAATGCCGGAAGAATGGAGAAGAAGCATTGTAGTACCTATATATAAGAATAAAGGAGATATACAAAATTGTACCAACTATCGAAGGATTAAACTTATGAGTCACACTATGAAGTTATGGGAGAGAATAATAGAGCAAAGACTGAGAAAAAAGATTAAGATTTCGGAAAATCAATTTGATTTTATGCCAGGGAGATCAACTATGGAAGCTATCTTTTCACTTAGGCAATTAATGGAAAAATACCTAGCAAAGAGGAAAAATCTACATATGGTCTTTATCGATTTGAAAAAAGCCTATGATAGGGTACCGAGGAATTTAATTTGGTGGGTCTTAAAGAAAAGGAATGTCCCAAGAGGTTACATTGAAATTTTAAAGGATATGTACGAAGGTGCAATAACAAATGTGAAAACCACATGTGGAGAAACAGGCGGATTTCCCGTGACTATAGGCTTACATCAGGGATTATCCTTAAGACCTTATCTCTTTGCATTAATTATGGATGAGTTAACTGTGCATATTCAAGAAGAGGTACCATGGTGTATGTCGTTTGCAGATGATAGAGTATTGGTGGATGAATCAAGAGAGGGTGTAAATGCAAAGCTTGAGAGATGGCGGAGGGCATTAGAATCTAGAGGCTTTAAAATAAGTCGTACAAAGACAGAATATATGGATTGCAATTTCAGTGGACATATACAAAGTGTTGAAACCACTGTCAAAATTGAAACCCATGAGATACCACGTAAAGATTCTTTTCGGTACCTAGGCTTGATGATTAGTAAGGATGGGGAGATTGACGAAGATGTGGAGCATAGGATAAGAGCTAGATGGCTGAAGTGGAGACTAGCTTCGGGAGTATGTTGTGATAGACAAATGCCAACAAAATTGAAGAGAAAAATTTACAGGACAGTGGTTAGACCAGCTATGACATATGGAGCAGAATGTTGGCCAATTAAGAAGACACATATTCATAAGATGGATGTAGCGGAAATGAGAATGCTTAGGTGGATGTGTGGTAAAACTAGGAAAGATAAAATTAAAAATAAGCGCTTTCAAGAACATTTAGGGGTAGCACCAATAGGAGATAAGATTAGAAAAACTCGTTTAAGATGGTTTGGGCATGTTGAGCGTAGGCCAGTAATGGCACCAGTGAAAAAAAGTTTGGATATACAGGTGGAGGGTCCATCAAGAGGTAGCGGTAGGCTGAAGAAAATAAGGATGGAAGTCATTAATTCAAATTTGAAGAAGTTGCACTTATCGAAAGATTTAGCTCAAAATAGAACGGAATGGAGAAATAGAATTCATGTAGCCGACCCCAACATGGTTGGGATAAGGCTTTGATGATGATGAGGCTATCATATGCATTCATCAAAATAGATACTAGTATGTAATTGCTCATCATTAATACATTTAAGGCCATTAAAAAGGGTTTCCACCTATAATTCTAAGTATGCTATGAGTTTAATTAAATATGGGTTTCTTTTAAGCAATTCAAAAAACATGTAAAGGGCAATCAAGACAACATATATATATATATAGAGTTAGAAACGTGCTACTTACCTTAAACTAGAGATGATCCTTCAATTGAAAGTCTAAGCTAGCCAAAAATCTCTTCTAGTAAGCCTCTCCACCCAACTACACCTCACACCCAAGATCTATAACTCTACAACCACATCAAAGGAAGATGAGAGAATTAGGATGACAATAGAAGAGGTGATTTCGAATTAGAAGGGAAATTAGATGATTGAAATGGGTCTAAGAAGTGAATTACCTTAACTTGGTGAAGAAGGAAAAGTCTTTCTTGTAGTTGTGTTGGATTGAGATGACGGAGAGTGGAATTCTTCAAGAACCAATGAAGAAGGTGATGTTGGTCATGGTAAAACTTGGAGATTGTCTCTTATAGGGTTAGAGAGAGAGATTGGAAAGGGATGAAGGAAGAAGAAGAGAAATTTGAAAGAGCTTAGAAAGTGGAGAGTTTGGAATGAAAGTTTTTGTAACTTTAGGTTGTATAAAAAGGATAAGTGAAAGGATTAAGGTGCCCTTACTAGTTGAATAGAGAAAGAAATCTTGGAAGGGCTTTTGGGTATTTCAAGTGGGTTTGGATATGAAAGGACTGAAATGTCCATTGAAGGTGAATTAGGAGAGAAGGTATTTTAAGGGTAACTTAGGGAATTTGGTAAAGGTAGCTTTTAGATTTTTCTCTCAAGGACCTTTAGTTAAACCAAAACTCACTAAAGTCTTCTTCGACAACCTTCTATCATTGTGCTAATGACTTGTAACTCTTCTATTCCCCTAATCCAATGGTAAACGCCACTAAAAGACCAAGTTAATATGCATTTATAGAAATTAAAATGGGTGGGTCTTACATGAGCCCTCTAAAATTCATAAAATACCCCTTATATATATGGTATGTCATTCAATATTTTGTTTGTCTATTCTTTTGAACCCACTAATATAATAGAAAAAGATATAAAGTTTAGGTCTTGTGGTGTCAAAAACATCAATTTTAAGCTTAGCTTAAGTATTAATTGATGGTAGACAGAGAATCCAAGCATAAGGTACAATCTAAACATCAATTTTTCTCACTTGGTTTATTTTCCTTTCCATTTTGATGTTCATATCGTTTCATCAAAAGATAACATTTCTCAATAGCCGACATCAAAACAAGTGACAACTAGTTTTTATACCAAGAGAATGATTAAAGTCTTATGTTACAACCCAAGCCTGAGCTTCCCTTAATTAGGATCATTTGGAAGGTGTGACACTCAAACTCGTGAAATTCCACCCAACTCTGTGTTTGAAGAGAATCTACATGGGATACTTACAATCTTCGCGCGGTTGAGGACTCCTCAATGACACTTGTCAATGAGTGTCTTTAGTAGAAGTTCGTAGTTTTCACCTATACAATTCATCAAACATGAAGTATCATAGTTAAACAGTTCACATAATTTAAACCTTTAAGGCACGAATATGAATTCTACATTTACATATATTGGAGACCCAACCTTCTATATATGAATATATAGCTAGAATGTCAAATCTATACAATATGCATAAGTAACTACCTTTAAAGCACTTGGCCACAGAATCCATGCACTTCAGCTATACAAGTCCAAATATACAAAAATAATATCATCATAAAGAGTAAACCAATGGTAACATAGATGATGATATGATACAGGTAATATCCCAAAATAACCCAAGGTGACGCTCTCCGTACTAGTATTCAAAAGACCCTCAATGGTCCATTCTTCTAATCATGGAGGAATCTCCACGGTCTCCTCCTGAGTCTTCCTGTAACATCAATTGAATAACTATGAATATAATAATTCAGCCAAGTACAAGCAAAAGTAGAGTAATACACATTGCATTCTTTTAAACATTTAAGAACTTACTTTTAAAGAGACAATTCAAACAACTAAACTCATTCCAATATAATTCAAATCATACCTCATGCGGGGATTATAGCTGAAAACTCATTAAGTGGCTTATGCATGCTTAAATTATACTCTTCTATAAGAGCTTAAACAAATTGTGGGGGATATCATAAGTGCCCCAGGGCTAAGTACAACTGATTACCTAGTTGGAGTTCTGGACACTCCTATTATCCATTGCAGTGGCCAAACTTAGTACTTGCTTATTTACTTAATTCAGCTCAATTCCATACTCATGTAATTTCCAAGTCATGAACCCTTATGTTTATTGTCACTTCATTTCATTATGAACAAACAAAAAAGTATTGATTAAGCAATATAAGTAACAAATACTTCACCATATCAATAAATAAAAGAAAGGAAATTCCTCATCTTTCATTGAATTATTATAGTGTAGTTGGGAACTCAAGGAATCTTACTAGCCAATCCTAGTCTAATTCACCCATCGTCTTTAACCGACTATTTAGAAATGGTTTAGGTTACCCAAAGTACGGCCATTCTTAATATTACATTGTATATTAGTACATTAGTGTCCCCTAAATTCAGACCAATGGTTAGGTGCTAGACTTATTAGGTGTTTCACATGAGGTTTCTCAATCTTCAAGATTGCTCATGCATTATATGATCCATTTGGTTAGTGAAAAAGGTTATGGTTCCAATACCAGGGCCCTATAAGGTCTTGAACACCTAATAATCCTAATTGGTTGAAGGTTAGATTATAATTAACCTCTAAGTTAATTATAGAAGGTCTTTGATAGAGAAAAGGAGGTTAAATAGGCTTCATAACCCAAATAGGATTCTAAGCAAAAAGGTTAGCCCGATCAATTGGACCTGGGTCCAATGATCGGATTTGATCCCGAGGTATAATTTGATCAATTGGTGCCAAGTTTGATCGATCAAACTGGACACGAAAAGAACTTAAGTTTTCTGAAATTCTATTCCTTGCCTTCTCATTCTTTCACACTATACTTTAAAGGAACTTCATGTTCCACTCAATATTCCACTAATCCATGTTAGCTAATGGTATCCATTCTATTACTATCATTTTATTACAAGGAATCCATTTGTCGAACTAAGAATTCATCCCCAAACATCAATGGAACAACAAGGAATTGAGAAATAGATCATCAAAAACCCAATTTATATGATTACATAAAACAACATGCATTCAACAAACCCTGCTTATACTTGCCTTCACTTTACGATAAGATTTCCCCAAAATAGCTTCTCTTCGGCTTAATATAAGAAATCACCAATATGAAACCCTAACAATGAATTCATGAGAAAAAGATGGTGAGCATGCATGCATGTGATCGAGAGGAGTCTCCTTAACCCAATTTGCAACTCATATATGGGAAAAGGTGTAGCTTTCACCTATGGCAGTAGGTAGGAGAGTGTAGGAGAAGAGTAGTTAACAATCCAAAACTATTCAAATATAGAGGAATAGGTGGAGAAGAATTCTTTCCTCAACTTAACATGCATGGCTCCTTGCTTGATAGATTAAAGAAGATTGGGAGAGGGATGAAATAGGTGAAGGCTCTAGCAATTTTTGCAAGAAAGAAACTCATCAATTGATTAATGGGTTTCTTTTAACACATCCATTTTTCTTGAATTATGCTTTAAGTCCAAGTTATTTATATAATTACAATTTAGGTCATTTTAATATCCATTTGAGTCAAATGAAATCCAATGATGTGGGGTCCAACTTCAAAGTTGTTCTACTCAATGAGATACATACGATGACACCAAGATAGAATGGGTATAATGTAAAAACATAAAACGAAAATTATGAAAAAGGACTTTTCTCTACTTGATCAAGATCAAACCGGCCCGAAATTACCTGTCCATGACTCGAACTTGACCCAAATGAGCACAATAAGACAAGTCGAAGTTAGTTTAGCATAATCTTCACTTCACATAAGATTATTTAGCATAATCTAAAATTAATTAGCATTAAACACAATTAAATTGTGACAAGGAATCACACCCTCTTTGATTCCCTATCTTGGCCCCTAATTCTCTTTCTCCCTCGGTCTCTGACCCCTAATCCCTCTAATTCGAATACGGCCACATCAATAAAAAAAAAGATCAAGTCCAAGTTTACAAGCTGGAATAACCCTCTAAGGAGCAATCTTGGAGCCGCCCTTGTTTGTCACATGCTCCTAAGTCCAGCGAAATGAAAAGTTATGCTCTTTGACAATTTTTCAAGTCATAGAATTTGCAAAACTTGGTGCACTTTTTGAGTTTCCCTAGTGGGAGGTACGTACGTTGCACATAGTTGTTAGTGATTGGTGGTTTATTATTATAAACAAAAGATCAATGAATAAAACAAATATTTTTGCATTGATGATTGGCAAATGATGTAATAATTATTATTTCTTGTTTAGATTAAGTGACCACATTTCCTTTGATCACTTTAAAGACTTATCCAGATCGAGCAGAAAATAGAGAAGCATACAAAAAAATCTTCCATGGCAGGAAACAAAACTTTATATTGTTTAGTAAAAAAAGAAGAAAAAAAAACTTTATATTGACATTTAGGAGGAACAAAAGAGAGAGAGAGAGAGAGAGAGAGAGAGAGAGGATCAGTGTCACACCCTGATCTCGGGAATTAGGGATTAGCATGGGCCCCCTAGGGTGTGGATGCGTAATCACATAGCAATCCGTGCCATATGAAGACACGTACGAATCACTACAAGAGAAATTCCACAAGAACATTTGAGGAATGTCCAGTAACACGTAGACTAAATTTCAAACATAAAGTGGAAACCTATAAAATACACCTTTAATGATCATAAGCAATGCATAGAAGGAATATTATACAATCATAAATAAACTTTAAGTCTTTTACTTACTTAACCATTCCCAACACATATAACCACAATTCACTTAACAAGTCATTCATACAATCTCGAACACATGTCCATTGATCGATGTCCCAACAAAATAGGGAGGCATGCAAAACACTAATCCAAACATCACTAACTTATTAACCTAACCAAATCCCATTAACGCTCTTCACAAGACAACTAGTAGAAGACGTTGTCTTCTTTCCACTCTTCTATCCCCCTAGACACCATTGAGGTACCTCTGGGCCGCGTCGACAGTCATACTGGGATGGGGTTCCATACCTATAACACCAAGGGTGGCACTGTCAACATGACAGTTAAGCACATATAGATATATATATATATAACCAACATAATATATCAAACGAATTAATGAATATATTGATTAAAAGAAGGCAATAATTGTAAACTAGGCATGTTGTGTATGAGTAAGCATGTATAACGAATCATGGAAAAGTATCATAACTTACTAGTTGGCATCCACAAAGCTATATTCTCCCAAAAGAAAGTATATCATCTAGAGAAAGCATATAACATACATATGCGAATTATGTTAGGGGATCAGGTTAGCTTCCCGAGGAGCACGAACAACTCCTCTATAAACGACTGCAGTAGAACCATATAGAATACCTAAATTAGTCCCGTCAAACCTAATAAGGGTATAAGCTAAGTGGTGCCGCAACATATCAAGACCAACTCAAGTCCATATCTTTCATGCTTATAATCAACCGTAGTGATCGTCTCATTTTCATATAAATTCATTCTTACTTATCACATCATATAGGAGGGAATTTCAGTCTTAAGATCATATACAATCATAGAAATCAGAATTAACAAGGTAACTGATAATTATACAATACATACTTAACTGAGCAATTAAGCTAGAACCCTCTCAACCTTAGCTACACCCATTTCATCTCATAAACACACACTTAGTAGAAGCTCCGGTCTGGTTGCCTCAAGGTTCACCCGAAAGAATGGGTATATGATCAGATCATGTTGAGGGCAATGTTTCTTAACAATATGAATGCATTTAAATCGAGAAGGTATCAAGGAAATTTACTAGCCAACCTTATACTAGACAATCCATGATCCCGGGGGCATTCAATACGATGTATTCATAAAATGTCTAGTGTCATTATGTTACCAAATCTTGGCATTACATTGTGTATGCAATGGACACCTTTTTTTATGCCTATACCCATGACGTAACATCAAGGATTCATCCGGAAAATTGAAAAAGATAAGTGATGGCTTTACACTTGTCCTTCTTATCATTTAATTACCATTGGACTAGTTTAGTTGGGAAAAAAGTACCATATCTAAAGCCCTACAAGTAATTTGAAATTCCTAATCCTTGATTCACAGTGTTCTTACGGCTTAGCTATATACATGTTGCGGCTTAGCCGAGTGATTTAGTATTTCCTTAATTTCATATGTAGTTAGAGTTTAGCCGTATATTGGCCTGTGGCTTAGCAGTGCTAAGCCTACGGCTAGGCTACGGCTGGGCCACGGCTTAACTATAGCATAGTCCATAGTTTAGCCGAGGGCAGCCATAGAAAAAAGACAAAATTTCGGGCTCTCGGGAAAGCTTACTGTAAAATAACTTACGGCTTGGTCACGAGATGGTTACGGCTTAGCCGTTGTTCATTCCATGGCTGAGTCGAGGGTTATCCATAGTTCAAAAGTGGGTTTCTGTGCTCTCTAGATTCTGAGCCATAATACTTACAACTTGGCCGTGGCTTCCGCGTAAGCTTCAGAAATTCTAAAAATGGTTCCTAAAGCTCAAGTTCAGTACAAAACTCTCAATTGTTGATTACAAGAGCTTCGTTTTTGCCTCACTTATTAATATAGGTTTTACATTGCTCACATATCACCTATATCATATAATCATATTCTAATTCATTTAATCCAACATGTATATACTTAATCAAAGAGGAATGAGCTGTAACTTGAAGTTAGAGTGATTAATCCATTAAGCAACAATTTTGACATACATGCAATACTATATATACCCTAATACTTGCCTTTCATACAGTGCTTGACCCTATCGACTCCTCCTTGGTATGTAGTTAGAGAAAGCCTTGATAGAAGATGGGTTCTCTACATGAAAGACATGCAATGGGTGAGTCTTTTATGAGATGTATGCATGCTCTTCTTTTGAGTCTCCTAGACTCTGTTAAACCCAAATAATTGAAATGGAGGTAGAGATTCCACCTTAAGGAGCTGTAGCTTGAAGAAGATGGTGAATATGATGATTCCAACGAGAGAGATGCTTAAAAGAAGAAAAAAAGAAGAAGATTAGAAGCTATCCCTCTTGCATGCAAGGTTTGAAGACCTTGTTTCCAGCTCCAAGTTGAGGTGGAGATGAAGAAGAGTGAAGATAAGAAATAGTTCTAGTAAGGATTAGTAGAATAGGTGAAGAAGGACGTCGGATCATCTTTTAACTTAATTTTTCCTGAAGTTTTACATGCAAATCCAATATCTCTGGGAAAATTACAGTTTAGGTCAAATGGACCTTAATTGGGCCAAGATGAATTCGAATTAAGTTGGACCAAAAGTGAAAGATGGTCTACACGAAGAATTACACAAGATGCAACTAAGGAGATGTTAACATGATGCAAGGACTCAAAATTACAAAAGGGTCCTTAACTACCTTGGTAAGGTTCAAACCCAGCCCAACTATCTATCCATAATTCATGCCCAAAGAGTTTGAGTTAAGTTAGCCTAAACAAACTTTAATTAGTATAAAATAAGATTAATTAACATAAATCGAGGTTAGTTGGGATTGGGACCTTACATCCTCTCCCTCTTAAGATCAGTCAGTCCTCCAAATGCAACATGAAAGTGCAATAACTAGATCTCACCAAGTCCTAGAGGGGGGGTGAATAGGACTATTAAAAATTTCTTTTCAAGAATTGGGTTTATTAGTGTCCAATCTAAAAGATTAAGTAAAAATGAGAGTCCCCAAGAAGATAAAGACAGATATTCTGAGTTGTGAGTGTTTACAGTGTGTAGTAATGCAATTTGATTAACAGAGATGTAGCTTAGAAATGATGATCAACTCAAGTGTCAAAAATGCAAGGCAACATCCACACACAACAACAAGCAATAAACACAGTGATTTATAGTGGTTCGGTCCTAGACCTACATCCACTCTCAAGAGCAATCTCTCTTGGTTCCACTAAATAAGAGGCACTTACATAACATACACCTCTTGCAACAGTTTTTGATTCGGTGGTTTGTCTTCCACCAACTAGTGTTTTTGATCAGGTGGTTGATCCTTGATCTAGTCCACCAACTACAACAATTTTTGATACGGTGGTTTGTCTTCCACCAAATACAGCAATGAGAATTGAAATATTAAAGAACACCTAAACAAGGAATTGTATACCTTGGTTTTGAGTGGTGCTCTTGATGCTTGAAGGCTACCTCCAAGCTTTGGCCTCTTTGTTCTTGCTCCTTGGAGATGAAGATCTTCAGATGTGTACTCAGCCAAGGGAAGAGGTTTTAAGAGGGTTTGGAAGGCTAAGGTATTCTCTCAGATTTAATGGAGCCTTTCCTAACTCACCAACTACTCTACTTGTAACAATAATGGCACTCTTTGGTTTTGGAGAGTAGGTGGTTGTGGGAGCTTTGAAGATGATTTTAATGGAGGTGCAAAGGCTTAGCTATACTAGTGATTTTCTCAGCAATAAATTCAGTAGTTGGAGCAAGGGAGAGGTCCTCTTTATATACAGATGAGCTCCAACGGACAGATCTACGGCTAAAAACAGAATGGTCTATGGCTTAACCGTAAGTTCTGACAACATCCAACGGCTAGTTTGACCAGATTCAACAAGAATTCCTTCTTACGGTTAGGCTTACGGCTTAGCCGTAAATCCTTATACGGCTTAGCCGTGAGCACCTTTCGGCCTAGCCGTGGGTTAGCCATAGACTGAAATCACCCAAAAACTGCTCTCTGGAGAGTGGCCCGTAATCTTTACGGCTTAGCCGTGAATCACATTACGGCTTAGCCGTGAAGGCCTTTCGGCTTGGCCGTAAGCTCAACCGTAAGCATAATATGGCCAAGTGCACTCTCTGGATTGTGGCCCGTAGATTTTACGGCTTAGCCGTGAAACACACTACGGCTTAGCCATAACATTTTTTGGTGCAGCCGTAGGGTCAGCCGTAAAACAAAAAGCTTCAAAAAATACTCTCTGGAGAGTGAGCCGTAGGATCTACGGCTTAGCCGTGGTCCAAGCCGTAGAACAAAACAGGGTGTTTGAAAAACCTAATTTCCTATTTTATTTCTATGGACACTTAGGGATCACAGTTACCTTATCCCTTGGCACTCACAGATGATCTTCTTTGAACTTCTTTGCTTAGTCTTCATTGATAGGTCTTTCTTGAATGGTCTTGAACTTGCTTGAACTTCTTTGAACTTGGCTTAATCTTTAATGAACTTCCGAGGTGAACTAGGTCGTTCTAGAACCGAACTACACTTTGGTCACGGAATTGACAACACACTCTTACAATGACACTAACACAACATACCTTAGGTAGGAGCTCTGGATATTTTTCCCGAACTTATTCTTCAAGCTTCCAAGTAGCCTCTTCTTACCCATGGTGTCCCATAGAACCTTAACCTATTCGATCGTCTGAGTATGCAGTACTTGATCTTTAGTGTCAATGATATGAAGGAGTCTTTCTACATAGCTCGCGTCCAGCTTAACTTGGATGTCATCTATTTCAAGGACATGAGATGGGTCTAGAAGGTACTTCCTAAGCATCGATACATGAAATATGTTATGAACTCCCGCAAGTTGACGTGGTAACTCTAACCTGTAAGCTAAATCTCTTACTCTACTGTAAATTTCAAAAGGTCCTACAAACCACGGAGCTAACTTACCTTTCCGTCCAAACCTGATAACAACCTTCATCTGAGAAACTTTCAAGAAGACCTTGTCTCCCACTTGAAATTCAAGGGGTCTACAGCGGTTGTCTGCATAACTCTTCTAGCGAGATTCCGCAACCTTCAATCTGTATTGAACCTTTTGTACCTTTTCCTCTGTATCCGCAACTAGAGAGGGTCCATGGAAACTTCTAACTCCTACTTCTTCCCAACGACCAGTGTATGGCATTTACAACCATACAAAGCTTCAAATGGAGCCATTCCAATACTCACGTGACAACTATTGTTGTACACAAATTCACATAAGGAAAAGTGTTCATCCCACTATTTTCCAAAGTTCAATACATTGGCTCGAAACATATCTTCAAGAGTTTGTATTGTTTGCTCCGATTGGCCATCGGTCTGAGGGTGATAAGCTGTGCTAAAATTGAATTTGGTACCCATGGATTTCTGAAAAGGCTACCAAAAGGAAGATACAAACCTACTATCTCAGTTAGATACTATAGAAACTGGAGTACCATACAACCGTGTAACCCCATCTATGAAGATCTTAGCCATCTCATGGAATTTCATCCTTTTCCTACTGGAATAAAGTAAGCTGACTTCGTTAGTCGATCAACGATCACCCATATGACATCATGATGTTTGCTCATCCGAGGCAACCCTGAAACAAAATCCATAAAAAGATTCTCCCATTTCCACTTTGGAATATGTAAAGGATGTAGCAAACCGGGAAGTTTTTTACATTTAACCTTTACATGTTGACAAATAAGACATCTCGCTACAAAGCCTGCAATGTCTCTCTTCATGTTATTCCACCAAAACCTGCCATTTAAATTTTGGTACATTTTAGTACTCCCAGGGTGCATGGAATATCTAATATGATGTGCTTTAGTCATGATTGCTTCTTTTAGATTTTAATTTTGAACCATTGGAACACATATCCTGTCTCCGAAGTACAACACACCATCCACTATCCAGAAATTTGATCCCTGCGATATGTGGTCGTGAATCTTAATGAATTCTGGATCTTCAAACTATCTCTCTTTAATTTACTGTATTAAATTGGCCTCAAAGACAGACATAGCCACTAACATGACCTTATCATCCACGAATTCGACTTCCACATCCAGACCTCGAAATTCTTCTACTCGAGACCATTCACCACACATGGCTACCATCTCAATAGTTGATTTCCTACTTAGAGCATCAGCTACTACATTTCCCTTTCCTGGAAAATACTTGATTGGAAAATCATAGTCATTTATAAACTCTAGCCATCTACGCTGTCTCATGTTAAGATTATGTTAAAAGAATAAGTACTAGAGACTATGATGATCACTATGAACTTCAAATTTCTCTCCATATAACTAGTGTCTCCACAACTTCAAAGTGAAGACGATAACAGCCAATTCTAGATAATGTGTGGCATAATTCTTTTCATCTTCCCTTAATTGTAGAGATCCAAATGCTATCACCTTCCTATTTTGCATTAATACACATCTGAACCCAATATTTGAAGCATCAGTACATATAACAAATCCACCACTACCTTTCGGTAGAGACAATATTGTGGCTGAGGTTAGCTTTTCCTTAAGGAGTTGGAAGCTCAACTCGCATTCAGCCGACCAAACAAATGGTTCCTTCTTTCAAGTCAACTTCATCAAAGGTACAACTATTCTGGAAAAGTCCTTTACAAACGTTCAGTAGTAACCCACCAAACTAACAAAACTTCTAACCTCTGCAACCGTTTAAGGGCTTTGCCAACTAATTATTACCTTGAACTTAACTGGGTCTACCGTGAGGCCATCCTTTGAAATTATATTTGTAAGGTCCCAATCCCAACTAATCCCAATTTATATTAATTAACCTTGTTTTATATTAATTAAAATATGTTTAGGCTAATCAAACTCAAACCCTTTGGGGCTTGGGTCATGGACAGGTAGTTAGGTCGAGTTTAAACCTTACCTAGGTAGTTAAGGGCCATTTTGTAATTTGTTCTTGTATCATATTGACACCTCATTAGTTGCATCTTCTGTAATTCTTCATGTAGATCATCTTTTATATAAGCTCAACTTGATTCAGACCCATTTTGGCCCAATTGAGGTCCATTTGACTTAAATTGTAATTTTCCCGGAAATGTTGGGCTTGCATATAAAATTCAGGAAAAATTGAGTTAAAAAGGGGATCCAACGTCTCCCTCTTCCCTCTTACTCTTACAATCTTGTTGGAAGTTTGATCCCTTAGCATCTCATATGCATGCTCTCTCTGAATGATATGCTTTCTTTTGGGAGAATATAGGCTCGTGGATGCCAACTAGTATGTATAATATCCTATTTATGATTCGTTACTCATATTTACTCATACACAATATGCCTGGTTTACGTTTATTGCCTTCTTTTAATTTATATATTTCTTAATTCATTTGTTACAGCATACTGGTCGTATACATCTCTATATTTGCCTAACCGTCTGTTAACAGTGCTACCCATGGTGTTATAAGTATAGAATTAAACCCCAACATGAATATCGATGCGTCCCTAGAGGGTGCCCCAACGGTGCCTCAGGATATAGATGAACAAAAAGAAGACAACATTTTCTACTAGTTGTTTACGAAGAGAGTCGAAAAGGGGCTGTTCACTGGGTTGATAGGTTTAGCCTTGTTGGGACTGGTTTTGTATAAATGAACATGGTTAAGTGAATTGTGGATCATATATGGTTTATGTATTTAAGAATGTTAAGTAAAAGGCTTAAAGTTTATTTATGATTATATAATGTTTCTTCTATGTATTGCTTATGATCATTACAAGTGTATTTCATAGGTGTTCACTTTATGCTTAGAATTAAACCTACGTGTTGTTGGACTTTCTTCACACGTTCCTGTGAAACCTCCTTTGTAATGATTCATGCATATCTTCACATAGCACGGATTACTACAGGATTGTATATTCACACCTTAGGGGACCATTCTAATCCCTAATTCCCAGGATCGGAGAATGACATATGTAAGTAATGGTATCAGAATGATTAAAAAGTCAATTAAAAGACTTAGTAACTCTAGGAAACGTGGTAAGGTTACAATAGGTCCGATCGGGGATGGATTTCTATATAAAGATTTATAACTTACTCTCTACTAATGTACTGCTTATGATTAACTACTGTTATAATTGCAGATAAATGGCATCCGGGTCCGATACGAACAACAGTTTAGGCTGTAATAGTCACAAAAACATCGAATTGGATGGTGTGGATCCTCCATCACCACCCCCTCCTCATCCTGCATATAACACTAAAGAGCAATTTATGATGCTAATGCATCAACTAGTTGCCAGCAACACCAACCAAGCAGCCATGAAATTGTAGTTAGCCACCTTTTTGGATAGGTAGAACTAGCCCGGGGACCCTAATTCCTTATATGAGAAATTCTGGAAGAGAGGAGCTATGAAGTTCATGGGACGAGAGGATCCGTTACAAGCTGACAAATGGTTCATACACACAGAGAATGTTTTTGATTCGTTGACCTGCACATAAAGGTAGCAAGTAGTCTTTGCGGCATCCATGTTCAAAGATATTACGGATACCTGGTAGAAGAGTATCTGAGATCAAATTAAGGCTATGCTGAATGCTATTGTGTGGGAAGCTTTTAAGAGGCAGTTTAGGAAGAAGTTTATTCTAGAGCATGTGGCCCATAAGAAGAAGGCTAAGTTCCTCACCCTACAACAGAACTCCATGACAGTTGAGGAGTACGTACATGTATGCTGCCAGCTCTCTTGGTTTGTTTTAGACTTGATTGATACCGAGGAGAAAAGAGTTGAGAGGTTCCTCGAAAGGTTGAGGCCTACTATTAAAAGACACATTATGGCATTTTAGCATCTAGTACAGTATGATGACGCTGTAAAGAGAGCTTATGTGGTTGAAGAAATTAAGAAGAGCTTATTCTTGGGAGAGTCTAGGAGGAGTGTCCCACCTTCTTGGAGGAGTCAACCACACTCCAAGAAACAAAAAGGGGTTGTTGGTGGGACATTGAGGCCAGTCTACGATGTGTGCAGAAAAAGCCATGAGACAAGTAAACGTTGGAAGTCTTTGGGAGCTTATTTCAGCTGTGGCTCATTGGATCATCACTTATCAAAATGCCTAAAGAGAAAGGTTTTCGGTCAAGCCCCACCCAATCAGCAACATCAGCAGTCTTCTAGAGCAACACTGCCCACACCTCCTAGTCAACAACAGCAAGTCAAGCAAGACCAAAGGCAGACACAATAGGGTCAAGGCCAATAGACACAAGAACAGTAGAAACAAGGACAGCAAAGCCCACCTCACAGGCAAGGTCACACCTATGCAATGACGCATGAAGAAGCGGAAGCAGCGGAACATGTTGCATAGATAAGGTTTCCATTTGTAATACAGAAGCTAAGGTGTTATTTGATTCGGGATCTTCGCACTCCTTTATTTCACCCCAATTCTCTAGTAAGATACAAGAGCTGCTAGCACAGCTACCTTATATGTTGAGTGTTATCACTCTGATGGGTAAGAGGGTGACTTGTGAGGACTATTACCCAGGTCGTCGAGTTCTAATTGGAAAGATCCTTTTTTCAGCGGAACTCATCGTGTTACTGATACACAATTTCGATGTAATCCTAGGCATGGACTGGTTGACTAAGTATATGGCTTGCTTAGACTATTTCCATAAGACTGTCACCGTAAAGGTAGACAAAATCGGCCCGAGTGTAGTGCTCTAAGGTGAGAAAAAGAGTTTGAATACTAGGTTAATCTCAGCACCGCGAGCAAAAAGATTAATTCATAGTGGTTGCGAATGGTATATTGCCTTCATTGTTGAGAAGAAACCGCCTAAGAAGTTAGAAGAGATACCTGTGGTTTGTGAGTTTCCTAATGTGTTCCCTAACGAACTACTGGGTCTTCCTCCAGTAAGGGAAGTAGATTTTGTTAGTGTCATTATAAGAATATGTTGTCAATTACGTGACCAAAGTGTAGTTCAACTTTAGAAAGACCTAGTTACATCTCTGAAGTTCAAGATAAAGTTAGATCAAGGAAGCTCGAGGTCTATCAATGAAGATCAAGCAAGATCAAGGAAGAGCAAGTTCAGTCAAGCCCATCATCTAGAAGATCTTCTTTGAGTGCCAAGGGATAAGGTAACATTGACTCTTAATATCCGTAGAAATAGAATGGGAAAAAGAGCCTCTAAACACCCTGTCTTTGAACTACAGCTTGGACCACGGCTAAGCCGTAGACCCTACGGCTCACTCTCTAGAGAGAAATTTTTTGAATCTTTTGTTCTACGGCTGACCCTACTGCTGCACCGAAAAAGGGATACGGCTAAGCCGTAGTATGCTTCACGGCCAAACCATAAAATCTACGGCCCACTGTCCAGAGAGTGCTCTTGGCCATATAATGCATACGGTTGACCTTACGGCCAAGCCGGAAGGCCTTCACGGCTAAGCCGTAAGGTTTACAGGCCACTTTCCAGAGAGCAGTTTTGGGAGATTTCAGCTTACGGATAACCCACGGCTAGGCCGAAAGGTACTCACGGCTAAGCCGTATAAGGATTTACCACTAAGCCGTAAGCTTAACCGTAAGAAGGAATAACGTTGAATCTGGTCAAACTAGCCGTTGGATGTTGTCAGAGCATACGGCTAAGCCGTAGGCCATTTTTTCTTAGCCGTAGATCTAACCGTTAGAGCTTTTCTGTATTTAAAGGGGACCTCTCCTTTCTTCCTATTACATTGATTGAACTGAGTAAAATCCAAGATAGCTGAGCCTTTGCACCACTAGTTAAATCTTATTAAAAGCTCCCACAACCACCCACTCTACAACTCTTAAAGTATCATTATTGTCCTAAGTAGAGTAGTCGTGTATTGAGGAAAGGCTTCACTCAATCTAAGAAAATCTTAGCCTTCCAAACCTTCTTAAAACCTCTTCCTTTGGCTGAACACTCATCTAAAGATCTTCATCACCAAAGAGTAAGAATAAGAGGTCAAAGCTTGGAGATAGTCTTTCAAGCATCAAGAGCACCACTCAAAACTAAGGTATACAATTCCTTGTTTGGGTGTTCTTCTATATTTCACTTTTCTCTGCTGTAGTTAGTGGAAGACAAACCACCGCATCAAAAAATTGTTGTAGTTGGTGGACTAGATCAAGGATCAACCACCTGATCAAAAAATCTAGTTGGTGGAAGACAAACCACCGGATCAAAAATTGTTGAAAGAGGTGTTTGTTATGTAAGTACCTCATATTTAGTGGAACCAAGAGAGATTGCTCTTGAGAGTGGATGTAGGTCTAGGACCGAACCATTATAAATTACTGTGTTTATTACTTGTTGTGTATGGTGGATGCTTTATATCCTTTTTACTTGTGTTGATCATCTCTTTAAGCTATATCTTCCTTATTTGAATAGCATTTCTATACACTGTCAGCACACACAACTTTGAGCATATCTTTTGATCTTGCTTGTGGACTCTTAATTTTAATTATTGCATTCTTATAAAACCTCTTTTCTGGAAAGAAATTTTTAATAGTCCTATTCAACCCCCCCCCCCCCCTTAAAGACTTGGTGAGATCTAGCTGTTGCACTTTCAATTCGTATCAGAGCGGGTTACTGCTTAAGGGTGTAGTAACCTGAAGTAGATCCGTCTTGTACTAGAATCACCATGAATCCTGAAGGAAGCTCTATCACCCAGCCTCCTTTCTTTGATGGAACAAATTATGCCTTCTGGAAAGCCCGGATGATAGCACTTTTGAAATCCATGGATTGGGCTGTTTGGGAGGCTATAGAGAAAGGCTGGATGGAATCCACTGAAGATGTGACTATAAATGGTGTCACAACCACTAGACCATTGGATCCAACAAGATGGTCTGCTGCTCAGCTACTTCTTAGACAAAATAATGCTAGAACTTACAATGCTATAGTGTGTGCCATGAATCAAGAAGAGTTTAAAAAGATCATGACAACCACTAATGCAAAACAGGCCTAGAGAATCCTTGAAGTGACTTATGAGGGTACCTCTGTTGTCAAAAGATCTAAACTTCAGATGCTCACAAGTCAGTTTGAAAACATTCGTATGGAAGAAAATGAAATGTTTACTGACTTTCATACTAAGCTCATGAAAATTGTAAATGAAATGTGGGCTCTGAGGGAAACTCTTCCGGAAGGTAAAATTTGTAGTAAAATCTTGAGATCACTTCCGGAAAGATTCCATCCCAAGGTAACCTCTATAGAAGAACACAAGGATTCGGAACAACTGAAAATTGAAGATTTAGTGGGATCCCTTCAGACCTTTGAACTCAAATTTAACAATGACAAAAAGAAATCAATTGCACTAATCACCTCTCATAACACATCTTCCTCTAAAGATAACATAGGAATAACTAGTAATGATGAGGATGAAGATGTGGCCCTTTTGGCTAAAAGCTTTTTGAAACAATTTAAGAAAAAGAGAGTAAAAGATTATAAAAATGAAAACATTAATGATAAATACAAAGGTTGGTCGAGTTCCCTCTCTAAAAGTAAGCATAAGGAGCCCATGTGTTACAGGTGTAAGAAATTTGGACACATATCCACCGATTGTCCACTAAAAGGAAAATCCAAAAAGAAGAATCTAGTAGCCACTTGGGATGATTCATCTAAATCAGATTCTGACTCAGATAAATCACATCAAAATGAATCAGACAAATTTACAGTTCTGATGGCTACCACTGCAACATTCAATCTCTCTGAGGAAATGATTAAATCTGAAATATCGAATGAAGAAATCTCAGGAAGTGAGTTAGAGAGTGAATATGAAAATTCAGGTGATGAGGATAATGACAACACCACGGATTCCTATGAACTACTTTATGAGGGAACCTGTAGACTCGTTGAAACTATAAGCAAACAACAAAACAAAATTAAGAATTTAAAAGAAAAGGTTGATAGTATTAATGCTGAAAAGGAGGAATTAATCAAAGAACTTGAAAGTATAAAAGCCCAGTTATCAACATAAAAAGAAAATGTAATCAAATTAAGAGAAAATGAAAAAACACTTTGGAAAATAAAAGATGAAAATAATGCTCTCCACAATGAAGTGGCTGTTCTGAAACGATATAAAGAAAAGTATGAGTACAGATTTACCCAAAATGATGAGAAGTACATTAGACTGTTCAAACTTGGAAAATCTTATAAGGATATGACCGGTCTTGGATATGACAAAAATGTTAATCAATCTCCAAGTTCCAGAACTGTCTTTGTCAAAGGTGCTCTAGAAAAGGAAGATACCAGTGTTAAAAACATTTTGGATAGAGCATCTACTAGTACTCATGCTGTGTCATCAAATGTCATTTGTCATTATTGTGGAATAAGGGGTCATTTCAAAATGGAGTGCAAGTTGAGAAAAATTCAATATAACATTAGTCTAAAAAATGAGAAAAACACCTCTAAGAAAGTGGAACTTGAAAAGAAAATGCTGAAGTCCCAAATAAACAAGTTCCCCTTGAACCAAAAGATGAATAATCTGTTAAAAGAAGTCCAGAAGTTAAGAAAACAATTTGAAATACACAAAAGAGATGAAGCAAAAATTGGAGCAAACTTTCCTTCCCCCCAACATAAAACATTTCAAGTGAAACATCAAAAACCAGTTGGGATCCCCACTACTAGTACACTCAAGTGGATTCTTAAAAACAAGAATCTAGTGGTCCACACAGCTTTTAAAGCTACAGATCAATCAAGATGGTATCTGGATAGTGGATGCTCAAAACATATGATTGGTGATAAATCATGTTTGTCTAAAATGATTGAATTCGATGGAGGCACGGTTACTTTTGGTGATGGTAGTACTACAAAAATTACTGGTAAGGGAACTTTAAATGTTCCAAACCTACCACCTTTTGAGAATGTTCTGTGCGTTGATGGATTGAAACATAATTTACTTAGCATATCTCAAATCTGTGATAAAGACTATGCTGTGAACTTTAGTAGTCATAGTTGTGAGACCTCTAGGAATGGAAAGATAATCTTGAGAGGTCTTAGAACTACCGACAACTGTTATGTGGCGGGAAAATCAAATACTTCATCCTCCGCCTCTTGCTTATTAACTAATATTGATGAAGCTAAGTTGTGGCATCAAAGACTTGGGCATGTAAACTACAGGGACTTATCCCATCTAAACAAATATATTGAAGGACTGCCCAAGATCAGTAGCCAAGAAAAGATGATCTGTGGAGAATGCCTTCAAGGGAAACACATTAGAAATGCCCATAAAATGGTGAACGCTATGAAAACTTCTCGACCTCTAGAACTTATTCATATGGACCTAGTTGGACCAACTAAAAGAGAGAGTCGAGGTAAGAAAATGTACTTTCTTGTCATGGTAGACGATTACTCTAGATTCACTTGGGTTGCATTCTTGAGAGAAAAATTTGAAGCCTTTGGAGAATTTAAAAGGATTGTAAAACAAATTCAAATTGAAAAAGGCACTTTAGTAGCCCAAATCAGAAGTGATCATGGTGGAGAATTTGAAAATGATCAATTTGACAAATTCTGTGAGAAATATGGGATGCATCATGAATATTCAACACCTAAAACTCCACAACAAAATGGGGAAGTTGAAAGAAAGAATCGAGCTCTTCAAGACATGGCCACAGTCATATTTTATAATAAGAATCTTCCTAGAGATTTGTGGGCCGAAGCTGTTAATACCAGCTGCTACATCATCAACCGACTTTATCTTAGGACTGGTATAAATCAGACAGCTTATGAATTGTGGCATGGGAAGAAACCAAATGTGAAATATTTTAGGGTCTTTGGAAGTAAATGTTACATTTTTAAAGGATAGAGAACAACTGAGAAAATTTGACTTAAAAAGTGATGAAGGTATATTCTTAGGCTATTCAACACGGAGTCGAGCCTATCGTGTTCTAAATATGAAAACTGGAGTCATCCAAGAGTCAATAAATGTTATTATAGATGATGAATCCACAATTTATGATGATGTTAATGAAGTGGAAGTTCCCTCAATGACTGAACCCACACGATCCATAGTAAAAACTGATGTACCTACTTCCACTAAAAATTTGGTGAATGTACAAGATCATCCCATAGATCAGATTATTGGTGACCCTCTAACAGGTGTAAAAACTAGAAAACAATTGGAGAACATTATGAGTCACTTGTGCTTTACTTCTATTTTATAACCTACTTGCGTTGATGAAGCCTTTTCGGACAATGAATGGATAAAAGCAATACAAGAAGAATTGAACCAATTTACAAGATGTGATGTTTGGTACCTAGTTCCAAGACCAAAGGATAAAAATGTGATAGGCACCAAATGGATCTTAAAAAATAAACTTGATGAAAATGGTGTTATTGTTAGGAACAAAGCTAGGTTGGTAGCATAGGGATACTCTCAAATTGAAGGTATTGACTTTGATGAGACCTTCGCTCCAGTTGCTCGTTTAGAATCAATTAGGATTTTGTTATCTATAGCGTGTTTTTTAAAGTTCAAATTGTATCAAATGGATGTTAAAAGTGCCTTCTTAGTCTAGGTACACAAAGGAATTGGTAAAATGATTTGGTCTAATGGCTGGGAAACATGTCAAAACCCCCATGAGTACAACCATCAAACTTGCAAAGGATGCAAATGATAAAGGGGTTGACTCTAGCTTATACAGAAGTATGATCGGTAGCTTGTTATACCTAATTGCTAGTAGGCCAGACATAGCATTTAGTGTGGGAGCTTGTGCCCGGTATTAATCAGATCCAAAAGAATCCCATCTGACTGCTGTAAAAAGGATTATCAAATATATTGCAGCTACAACTGATTATGGTCTGTGGTATCTTCATGACTCATCCTCATCCATTACTGGATATTCAGATGCTGATCGGGCAGGAAACTTAGATGATAGAAAATCCACAAGTGGCGGTTGCTTTTATGTTGGAAATTGTCTAGTAGCTTGGCATAGTAAAAAGCAAAATTCTATATCTCTTTCCACTGCAGAGGCTGAATATATTGCCGCCGGAAGCTGCTGTTCTCAACTCTTATGGATGAAGTAGATGCTTATGGACTATGGCATTAAGCAAGGAATAATGAGCTTGTACTGTGATAACACTAGTGCCATCCATATATCTAAAAATCCGGTCCAGCACTCTCACACCAAACACATTAATATCCGACATCATTTTATTAGGGAATTGGTTGAAGAAGGAATCATTGAGCTTGAATATATTCAGACTGACCATCAACTTGCAGACATATTGACTAAACCTCTTGATATGTTAAAATTTGAAAAATTGAGGAAATCTATTGGTGTTTGCTGTTTGGATTAAATTGTTTTTGCCCCGGACCTACGGCTAAGCCGTAAGTCATTTCACGGCTATGCCGTAATCTCTATACGGTTAACCCGTATTTGCGCAAACTTTTACCCTACGGCTCAACCGTTAGGATTTACGGCTCAGTCATAAAATACTCTATGGCTAAGCCGTATAGGGTTATTTTCGCCCTCGTTCTACGCGCCGATGTGTTCTTAAGGTTGTCCCTTCGTTTTCTTTTCACTGCGCCTGCTCTATTCTTCTGCCCTAGGTCTCTGGTTCTTCCTTCTTCGTTCTTTCCTCTTCTGGCCTTCTCTTTCACGGTAAACTCTCCCTCCTCCATATTGTTTTCTTCTTCCTCAATTCTTGTTTGCTTCCGTTCCTGTATTTTTGTTTCTCTGTGCTCGGTTTCTTTCTGTCGTTTTGTGCTTTTTCTTTTTTTCTTGTTCTTGGTTGGGTTTCCTCCTTCCTCTGTTACTATGCCTCCCAGGACCAAAAACTCTTACCTCGCCGGTAAGAGGCCTCAAGCCTCGGGAAGCTCCTCCAGGCCTCGACAGAGCCCTCCACCCTCTCCCAGAGTTTTGGTTCCACGGGAACCCACTCGAGATAGGTCCTTTTTCTCTCATCCAGTTACTGTGGAGAGAAATGTTAATATCCTTGCAGTTGAAACTTATGGTGTTCATACCCTCCTCACCACGGTTAGATGGAAAAATATACTCAAATGGGGTGGTCCTGGCTTCCCATCGATTGTGCGAACCATGTATGCATCCATCAAGGCATCATCCTTAGACTTTCTCTCTTTTGAGATTGATTTCACTGATGGCACCAATGTCATCTCTCCTGCCATCATTTCTGCCCTTCTGTGTGTTCCTCTATCTGATGTGCCCCCTTCGGTCCTCAAGGATTTTCTCTCTGAAAAGGAAAAACAAACTGCCACTTTCGCTCTATGTGGAGCAACCATCCCTTAGAAGGACAAGGGCTTCCTCCCTGCAGCTTCCTTGCTTCCTCACTACCGGATCTTGCATGCCATCTTCACGTGTAATATCTATCCTAGGAGAGGCAATTTCTCTGACTTGACCTCTTTCATGGTTAATGTCCTCTATTCTGTCCATATGGAGGTCAAAGTGTGCCTTCCCTCTCTTATTTGTGCTTCCATTATTCGTTTCTGGCTATGTCCGGGTAGAGGCATGAATGCTTGTGTGTTTGGCTATCTCATGACTCGCCTTACCTCTCATTATGAGGTCAATTTACCATCTGATGAAGCTCCTGAGTCTCATCCCACCTTTGGAACTATCAATATTCAAAACATGTGCTTCTCCAAGCAATAAGCGGCCGGTCCCCGCTATCATGACTCTGGGGATGAAGAAGACTCACTGGATGAGCCTCCTCCTACAGCACCCTCTACTGCTTCACCGGGTCTGGTTCCTCCCCCGGCTTCTTCCTCTGCCACTTTTGAAGCTCGGCTAGCAGCGCTCGAACAACGGCAAACAAAGATGGAGAAGCTATTGAGGAAATCCTTTCAATATCTTTCAAAGATCTCCAAAAGCTACCGGGGAGACGATGTGACGATTCCTTCCCCCTCTCCTCCTTCGGATTGATGTTCTGTCATGTGCTTTGTTGGCACTGCATTCTTTATATATTTTGGACGTTGGTTGTGCTTCACCTTATGGATATGTTATTAGTTACATCTTTTGTCATTGTGGGTGATGCGCTCTTTCTGTGTTTTGGAAATTGTCATGTGTTTGTGCCTTGTACTACACCTTTTTTTCTAATATAATCTGGCCATTACTTCGCCATTGCTTATCTTTGTGTGCACTTGTTTTTCTTCATGCCCTTTTTTATGCTTTATGGCTGTGGTGCTTATTTTATATCTCTTTGTCAATATTGTACCAAAAAGGGGGAGAATTATATGCATGCCTTCAGGGGGAGCTTTCTAACCTCCCACCTTTCTAGTAGATTGTGTTTACAGACTTTTGCAGGTTAAGCATCTTCAAAGGGGGAGCCTCAATGTGTTGAACTTTCAGGACTTATGTAGATCTGTTTGGTTAAGGTGTATTCAGTATTGTAATACTTCTTGTATCCTATTGTTGAGTTACAATGTCGTATCATCTTCATTTTGTATATTTTTGTTACGAAATTGACAAAGGGGGAGATTGTTAGTGGTCATTATAAGAATATGTTGTCAATTATGTGACCAAAGTGTAGTTCAGCTCTAGAAAGACCTAGTTACATCTCTGAAGTTCAAGATCAAATTAGATCAAGGAAGCTCGAGGTCTATCAATGAAGATCAAGCAAGATCAAGGAAGAGCAAGATCAATCAAGCCCATCATCTAGAAGATCTTCTTTGAGTGCCAAGGGATAATGTAACATTGACTCTTAATATCCATAGAAATAGAATGGGAAAAAGAGCCTCCAAACACCCTGTCTTTGAACTATGGCTTGGACCACGGCTAAGTCGTGACCCTACGGCTCACTCTCCAAAGAGAAAATTTTTGAATCTTTTGTTCTACGGCTAACCCTACTGCTGCACTGAAAAAGGGATACGCTAAGCCGTAGTATGATTCACGGCTAAACCATAAAATCTACGGGCCACTGTCCAGAGAGTGCTCTTGGCCATATAATGCCTACGATTGACCTTACAGCCAAGCTGGAAGGCCTTCACGGCTAAGCCGTAGTATGATTCATGGCTAAGCTGTAAGGTTTACGGGCCACTTTCCGAAGAGCAGTTTTTGGAGATTTCAACTCACGGCTAACCCACGGCTAGGCCGAAAGGTACTCACGGCTAAGCCGTATAAGGATTTACCGCTAAGCCGTAAGCTTAACCATAAGAAGGAATAACGTTGAATCTGGTCAAACTAGCCGTTGGATGTTGTCAGAGCATACGGCTAAGCCGTAGGCCATTTTTTCTCAGCCGTAGATCTAACCGTTAGAGCTTTTCTGTATTTAAAGGGGACCTCTCCTTTCTTCCTATTACATTGATTGAACTGAGTAAAATCCAAGATAGCTGAGCCTTTGCACCACCAGTTAAATCTTATTAAAAGCTCCCACAACCACCCACTCTACAAGTCTTGAAGTATCATTATTGTCCTAAGTAAAGTAGTCGTGCATTGAGGAAAGGCTTCACTCAATCTAAGAAAATCTTAGCCTTCCAAACCTTCTTAAAACCTCTTCCTTTGGCTGAACATTCATCTGAAGATCTTCATCACCAAGGAGCAAGAATAAGAGGTCAAAGCTTGGAGATAGTCTTTCAAGTATCAAGAGCACCACTCAAAACTAAGGTATACAATTCCTTGTTTGGGTGTTCTTCTATATTTCACTTTTCTCTGCTGTAGTTGGTGGAAGACAAACCACCGCATCAAAAAATTGTTGTAGTTGGTGGACTAGATCAAGGATCAACCACCTGATCAAAAAATCCAGTTGGTGGAAGACAAATCACCGGATCGAAAATTGTTGAAAGAGGTGTTTGTTATGTAAGTACCTCATATTTAGTGGAACCAAGAGAGATTGCTCTTGAGAGTGGATGTAGGTCTAGGACTGAACCACTATAAATTACTGTGTTTATTACTTGTTGTGTATGGTGGATGCCTTATATCCTTTTTACTTGTGTTGATCATCTCTTTAAGCTATATCTTCCTTATTTGAATAGCATTTTTATACATTGTCAGCACACACAACTTTGAGCATCTCTCTTAATCTTGCTTGTGAACTCTTAATTTTAATTATTGCACTCTTATAAAACCTCTTTTTTGGAAAGAAAGTTTTAATAATCCTATTCACCTCCCCCCCCTCTAGGACTTGGTGAGATCTAGCTATTGCACTTTCAAATTTTACTATAGAGCTGGTACCTATTACAGCTCCAATTTCTAGGGCTCCATATAGAATGGCACCTGCAGAGTTACGTGAGTTGAAGATACAATTGCAAGACTTAGTAGATAAGTCCTAGCACATCGCCATGGGGAGCTCAAGTTTTGTTTGTGAGGAAGAAGGATGGCACCTTCAGAATGTATATTGATTATAGGCAGTTGAATCAGTTGACAATCAATAATAAGTATCCACTGCCTAGAATTGATAAACAGTTTGATCAATTACAGGTTGCAACTCACTTTTCAAATATCTATCTAAGGTCTGGATATCATCAGTTGCGGGTTAAAGATCAAGATACATCCAAAACAACTTTCAAGACAAGATATGGGCACTATGAATTTTTAGTCATGCCTTTTGGGTTGACCAATACCCCAGCTGTATTGATGGCCTTGATGAATAGGATCTTTTCACCCTATCTCGATCGATTTGTGGTAATTTTCATTGATGATGTACTAGTGTACTCCAAGACTCGAGACAAGTATGTTGAGCATTTGAGGGTTTCCTTGGAATTGTTGAGAGATCACCAACTATATGCCAAATTGGATATGTGTGATTTCTAGTTAGAACAAGTTGCTTTTTTAGGGCATATAATTTCAAAAGATGGGCTTGTAGTAGATCCAACTAATGAGGCTATAACTAGTTGGCAAAGCCCCAAAATAGTTGCAAAGGTTAGAAGTTTTGTCGGTTTGGGGGCTATTACTAAAGGTTTGTAAAGGACTGTTCCAGAATAGTCGCACCCTTGACAAAATTGACTCAGAAGAATGAACCTTTTGTTTGGTCAATTGAATGTGAGTTGAGTTTCCAACTCCTTAAGGAGAAGTTAACCTCAACCCCAATCTTATCTCTATCGAAAGGTAGTGGTGGATTTGTTATCTATACCAATGGATTGGGTTGTGTATTAATGAAAAATGGAAATGTGATAGCATATGGATCTCGACAGTTAAGGGAACATGAAAAAAATTATGCCACACACGATCTAAAATTAGCAGTAGTTGTCTTTGCCTTAAAGTTGTGGAAGAGAGAGGTTTGAAGTCCATAGTGATCATTGCAGTCTCTAATATTTGTTCTCTCAACATGATCTAAACATAAGACAGCGTAGATGGCTAGAATTCATAAATGACTATAATTTTCCAATCAAGTATTTTCCAGGAAAAGGAAATTTAGTGACCGATGCTCTAAGCAAGAAATCAACCATTGAGATGGCAGCCATGTGTGGTGAATGGTCACTAGTAGAAGAATTTTGAGATCTAGATGTGGAAGTCAAATTCGTGGATAATAAGGTTATGTTAGTGGCCGTGTCTATCTTTGAACCCACTTTAATACAGCAAATTAACGAGAGACAGCTTAAAGATCCAAAATTTGTTAAGATTCGTGTCCACGTATCTAAGAGACCAGATTTCAGGATTGTAAATAGTGTGCTGTACTTCAAAGATCAGTTATCTATTCCAGCGGTCGACTGAAGCACATCGCGCTAGATATTCCATGCACCCCGAGAGTACTAAAATGTACCGAAATTTAAATGGCAAGTTCTAGTGGAATAATATGTAGAGAGACATTGTAGGTTTTGTGGCAAGATGTCTCATCGGTCAGTGTGTAAAGGTTGAACATAAGAAGCCTCCCAGGTTACTACATCCTTTACATATTTTGAAGTGGAAATGGGAGAATCTTTCTATGGATTTTGTTTCAGGGCTGCCTCAGACGAACAGACATCATGATGTCATTTGGGTGATCGTCAATCGATTAACAAAGTTAGCTCACTTTATTCCTATTCGGAAGGGGATAAAATTCTAGGAGATGGCCAAGATCTTCATAGATGAGTTACATGGTTGCATGGTACTCCAATTTCTATAGTATCTGATCAAGACAATAGATTTTTATCTTCCTTTTAACAATCTTTTCATAAATCCATGGATACCAAAATCAATTTTAGCATGGCTTACCATCCTCAAACTAATGGGCAATTGGAGTGGACAATACAAACTCTTGAAGACATGCTTCGATCTAGTGTGATAGACTTTAGAAAAGAGTGGGATGAACACCTTTCCCTATGTAAATTTACGTACAACAATAGTTACCATGCGAGCATCGGAATGGCTCTATTCGAAATTCTGTGTGGTTGTAAGTGCTGTACATCGGTCTGTTGTGAAAAAGTAGGAGTTAGAAGTTTTCATGAACCTTCTTTAGTTCCGGATATGGCCGAAAAGGTGCAAAAGGTTCAAGACAAATTGAAGGTTACGCGATCTTGCCAGAAGAGTTATGCAGATAACTGCCGTAGACCCCGTGAATTTCAAGTGGGAGACAAGGTCCTCTTAAAAGTTTCTCCAATGAAGAGTACTATTAGGTTGGGTAGAAAGGTAAGTTAGCTACGCGATTTGTAGAGTCTTTTGAGATACAAAGTAGAGTTGGAGATTTGGCCTATAGGTTGGAGTTACCACCTCAACTCATTGGTGTTCATAACGTATTTCATGTATCGATGCTTAGAAAGTACTTTCCAGATCCTTCACATGTCGTTGAAATAGATGACATACGAGTTAAGTCAGATGTGAGCTATGAAGAAAGACCCGTTTGTATCATTGACACTAAAGATCAAGTGTTGCATAATCAGACAATTAAATGGGTTAAGGTTATATGGGAGCATCATGGGTAAGAAGAAGCTACTTGGGAGCTTAAAGATCAAGTTTGGGAAAAATATCTAGAGCTCCTACCTGAGGTACGTTGCATTCGGAGGACTAAATGATCTTAAGAGAGCGAGGATGTAAGGTCCTGATCCCAACTAACCCCGATTTATATTAATTAACCTTGTTTTATATTAATTAAAATATGTTTAGGCTAATTTAACTCAAACCCTTTGGGGCTTGGGTCATGGACAGGTAGTTGGGTCAGGTTCGAACCTTACCTAAGTAGTTAAGGGCCATTTTGTAATTTGTTCTTGCATCATATTGACACCTCATTAGTTGCATCTTGTGTAATTCTTCGTGTAGATCATCTTTTATGTTGGGCTCGACTTGATTCAGACCCATCTTAGCTCAATTGAGGTCCATTTGACCTAAACTGTAATTTTCCCAGAAATGTTGGGCTTGCATGTAAAATTTAGGAAAAATTGAGCGAAAAAGGGGAGCCAACGTCTTTCTCTTCCCTCTTACTCTTACAATCCTGCTGGAAGTCCTTCTACTCTTCTCCCTTCTTCATCTCGACCTTAATTTAGAGCTCCAAATAAAGTTTTGAAGCCTTGCATGTAATAGTAATAGCCTCCATCCATCTTCTTCTTCTTCCCTTATGCATCTTTCTCTTTGGAAGCACTCTCCTCTCTAAGCTATAGTTTCTTAAGGTGAAAACTCTACCTCCATTTCACTTTTTTGGGCTTCATAGAGTCAAGAAGACTCAATTATACCACATGCATGCATTCTACATTAGATTCACCACCATTTATGTGTCTTTTATGCAGAGAACCCATCTTCTTATTGAGGCTTTCCCTAACTACACATCGAGGAGAAGTTGGTAGGGTTAAGCGCTTTGTAAAAGGAAAGTATTAGAGTACATATGATGCTGCATGTATTTTTAAATTGTTGATTCTAGACTAAAGACTCTAATTTCAAGTTATAGCTACTTCCTCTTTGATTTAAGTATATTTGTGTTGAATTGAATGAATTAGAGTATGACTATGTAAGGTGGGTGTTGTGTGAGCATTGTAAAACCATAGTGATATTTTGAAGCCATAGGAAGCTCACTGTAACCCCCTTAAATTCAGAATTCTATACTGAATTCGAGCTTCAAAATTACTTTTAGAATTTTGAAACTTACAGCGAAGCCATGGCTAAGCCGTAAGTGTGTATGGCTCAAATTCCCAAGAGTAACAAAATCCATTTTTGTACTATGGCTAACCCTCGGGTAAGCCATGGAATGAACTACAGCTAAGCCATAACCATCCCATGACCAAGTCGTAAGCCATTTTACAGTGAACTTTTCCGAGAGCCTAAAATCCTATTTTCCTTCTACGGCTCAGCCACGGCTTAACTGTAGATTGTACTACAACTAAGCCGTATACTAGTCGTAGCCTAGCCATAGGCTTAACATGGCAGAGTCATAAGCTAATATTCGACTAAGTTGTAAATGTGTATGAACTTGAGGGAAAAACTAAGCCACTTGGCTAAGCCGTAACATATGTACGCTAAGCCGTAAGAATACTGTGAACCTAGGATATTAGGGAGTTCAAATGACTATGCAAGGCTTTGGATATGGCACCCTTTTCACAATTAATTAGCCCATGGTGATCAAATGATAAGGAGAATGAGTGTAGAGCTATCACTTATCCCGTTTGATTTTCCGGATGAATTCCCAATGTCACGTCCTGGGTGTTGGCATAAGAAAAGGTGTCCTTTGCATACACAATGTAATGCCAAGATTGGTGACACAATGACACTGGACGTCTTATGAATACATCGTGTTGAATGACCTTGAGTTCATGGATTATCTAGCATAGGGTTGGCTTGTAAATTTTCTTAATACCTTCTCAATTCAAATGCATTCATATTGTTAAGAAACCATGCCCTCAACATGATGTAGCCCAATTAAGTATGCATTAATTGATTATCAAATACTTGTTAAATCCAGATTACTATGAATGAATGCGACCTCAAGACCGAACTCCCTTATATATGATATGATAAGTACGACTGAAATATATGAAAGATGTAAATTCGAGTTGGTCATGATACGTTGAGTTGGCACCACTTAGCTTGTGCCTTCATTAGGTTCAACGGGACCAGTTTGGTTATCTTTATGTCGCTACTACAGTAGTTCATAGAGGAGTTGCCGTCGCTCCTCGAAAAGCTAGTCTGATCCCTTAGCATCCCATATGCACGCTCTCTCTAGATGATATGCTCTCTTTTGGGAGAATATAGCCTCATGGATGCCAACTAGTATTATAATATCTTGTTTATGATTCGTTACTCATGCACAATATGCCTAGTTTACGTTTATTGCCTTCATTTAATCTATATACTTCTTAATTCATTTGATACAGCATACTGATCTTATGTATCTCTATATTTGCTTAACCGTTGTGTTAACAGTGCTACCATTGGTGTTATAAGTATAAAATCAAATCCCAACCTGAATGTTGATGCGTCCCCGGAGGGTACCCCAATGGTACCTCGGGGTATAGATGAATGGAAAGAAGACAACATTTTCTATTAGTCGTTTACGAAGAGCGTTGCGAAGGAGTTGTTCACTGGATTAATAGGTTTAGCCTTGTTAGGACTAGTTTTGTATACATGAACATGGTTAAGTGAATTGTGGATCGCATATGGTTTATGTGTTTGAGAATGTTAAGTAAAAGACTTAAAAAATTTATTTATGATTGTATAATATTTCTTCTATGCATTGCTTATGATCATTACAAGTGTATTTCACAAGCTTCTGCTTTATGCTTAGAATTAAACCTACGTGTTGTTGGACTTTTCTCACACATTCCTGTGGAATCTCCCTTGTAGTAATTTGTGCATATCTTCACATGGCACGGATTCCTATGGGATTACGTATTCACACCCTGTGGGCCCATTTTAATCTATAATTCTGGGATCGGGGGATGAGAATATGCCCCAAGAAAGCAACTTGTTCTAACCAGAAATCACACTTGTTCAGTTTGGCATACAATCGATAATCTCTCAACAATTATAAAGAAATCCTCAAATGCTCAACATGCTTGTCTCGAGTCTTAGAACACACCAATACATCATCAATGAAAATTACTACAAATCAATCGAGATAGGGTGAAAAGATCTTGTTCATTAAAGCCATAAATACAGCTGGGGCATTGGCCAACCTAAAAGGCATGACTAAGAATTCATAGTGCCCATATCTTATCTTGAAAGTTGTTTTAGATGTATCCTAATCTCTAACTCGTAACTGATGATATCCAAACCCTAATTTGATCTTTGAGAAGTGGGTTGCGTCCTATAATTAGTCAAATAATTCATCAATTCTAGGTAGTGGATACTTGTTTTTTATTGGCACCTGATTTAACTACTTGTAATCAATACACATTCTGAGGATGCCATCTTCCTTTTTCACAAATAAAACTAGGGCTCTTTATGTTAATGTGCTAGGACGAATAAACCCCTTATCCAGTAAGACTTACAACTGTATCTTCAGCTCATGTCATTCTACAGGTGCCATTTTATACAAAGCCCTAGAAATGGGAGCTGTACCGGGCACTAGTTCTATAGTAAAATCTACTTCCCTAACCGGAGGAAGACCAGGTACTTCATCAGGAAACACATTTGGAAATTCACAGACCACCAGTATCTCCTCTAACTTTTTGAGCGGTTTTTTCTCAACAATGAAAACAATGTATCCTTCACAACCACTATGAATTAATCTTTCTGCTCGAAGTGCTAAGATTAGCCTAGTATTCAAACTCTTCTTCTCACCTTAAAATACAACACTTAGACCGACTTCATCTACCTTTACAGTGACGGTCTTATGGAAACAGTCCAAGCAAGCCATATCCATAGTCAACTAGTGCATGCCTAGGATTACATCAAAATTGTGCATCGATAACACGATGAGTTCCGCTAGAAAAAGGATCTTTCCAATTCGAAGTTGACAACCTGGCTAATAGTCCTCACAAGCCACCCTCTTACTAACAGGAGTGATAACACTTAACACATATGGTAATTGCATTGGCGGCTCCTGTATCCTACCAGAGAATTGAGGTGAAATAAAGAAGTGCGAAGATCTCAAATCAAACAACACCTTAGCTTCTATATCATAGACAGAAACCTTACCTATAACCATATGCTTCGCTGTTTTCGCTTCTTCATGAGTCAATGCATAGGTGCGGCCTTGCCTTTGAGGTCGGTTCTACTGTCCCTATTTCCGCCGTCCTTGCCTTTGTTGACCTTGACCCTGTCGTGTCTGCCTATGGCCTTGCCTCACTAGCTGTTGTTGACTTAGAGGTGCGGGTAGTGCTGCTCTAGAATACTGCTGATATTGCTGCTAGGGTGGGGCTTGATTGGAACCCTTTCCTCTTGGGTATTCTGATAAGCAATGGTCCAATAAGCCACAGCCAAAACAGGCTCGCGTAGACCTCCAACATTTACTTGTCTCATGACCCTTTTTGCACATGCCACAGACTAGCCTTGATGTCCCGCAACAATTCCCTTTTGTGTTCTTAGAGTGTTGTTGACTCTTCTCAGAAGGTGGGGCACTTTTTCTTGACTCTCCCAAAAATAAGCTATTCTCAATTTCTTCAGCCGCATATGCTTTCTCCACAGTATTATCATACTGTACCGAGCACTGGAAAGCCGTAGTATGTCCCTTAATAGCAGGCCTTAACCCTTTAAGGAACCTCTCAACTCTTTTCTCCTCGTTGTCAATCAAGTCTAAAGCAAATTGAGAGAGCTGACTGAAAAAGTGCACATATTCTGCAACTGTCATGGAATTTTATTGTAGGGTGAGGAACTCTGCGTTCTTCTTGCTGGTCACATGCTCTAGAATAAACCTTTTCCTAAATTGCCTCTTAAAAGCTTCCCACAGGTGGTTTCTGGCATAACCCTAATGTGATCCCGAATAATCTTCCACCATGTATCTGGAATATCTCTGAACATGGATGCTGTAAGGACCACTTGTTGCTTTTGTGTGCAGGTCAGTGAATCAAAAACATTCTCTATGTGTACAAACCATTCGTCAGCCTGTAATGGGTCCTCTCGTCCTATGAATTCCATAGCCCCTCTCTTCCAAAACTTCTTATATAAAGAATTAGGATCACCAACCTAGGTTTGTCTTTCCAGAAAGGTAGCTAATTGCAATTGCATAGCTACTTAGTTGGCGTTGCTGGTAGCCAGTTGATGCATCAACATCATAAATCACTCTTCAATGTTATATGCGAGATGCGAAAGGGGTGGTGGTGGAGGATCCACACCGTCCAATTCGATGTCTTCGTGGCCATTACCACCCGAACTGTTGTTCGTATCGGACCCAGATGCCATTTATTTGCAATTATAACAGTGGCTAGTCATAAGCAATACATTACTTGAAGGTAAGTTATAAGTCTTAGTACAAAATCTATCCCTCCAATCGGACCTATTGTAACCTCACCACGTTTCCTTAAGTTGCTAAATCTTTTAATTGACTTCTTAATCACTTTGATATCATTACCTCCGTGTGTCACACCCTGATCCCGAGAATTGGGGATTAAATGGGCCTTTAGGGTATGGATATGTAATCCCGTAGCAATCCGTGCCATATAAAGACATGCACGAATCACTAGAAGGGAGATTCCACAGGAATGTGTGAGGAATGTCCAACAACACATAGATTAAAATACACCCGCAATAATCATAAGCAATGCATAGAAGGAGTATTAGACAATCATAAATAAACTTTAAGTCTTTTACTTAACCACTCCCAACACATATAACCACAATTCACTTAATAAGTCATTCATACAATCTCGACACATGTCCATCAATCGATGTCCCAACAAAATAGGGAGGCATGCTAAACACTAGTCCAAATATCACAAACTTATTAACCCAACAAAACCCCTTTGACGCTCTTTGTAAGACGACTAGTAGAAGACATCATCTTCTTTCCACTTTTCTGTACCCCTAGATACCATTGGCATACCCTCCAGGGACGCATCGACAGTTGTACTAGGATTGGGTTCCATACCTGTAATACCAAGGGTATCACTATTAACACAACAGTTAAGCAAATATAGATATATATAAGACCATCATAATGTATCAAATGAATTAAGGATTCTATTGATTAAAAAAAGGCAATAATTGTAAGCTAAGCATATTGTGCATGAATAAGCATGTATAACAAATCATGGATAAAGTATCATAACTTACTAGTTGATAAGTTTTTAAAAATGCATATTTTCATGCACATTTTGGACCATTTTAAGGACTTATTAACTTGAAAGAGCCTTATTTAGTGTGATATCATGGTTTCAATTCTTTTCAATTTCTTTTAGTATTTCTTTGCATAATTTGTTTAAAAATCATACTTTTTGCACACATTCATGAAACCTACCATTTTTGGAAAGTCTATTTTTCGAAAGTTTTGTGAAAATAATTTTTCTTATGAAATAAATTGAATTTTCATCATCATTAGTTCATTCATATAAAATTTTGAAAAATGGTATGCATCTTCATTGTCATTTCATGAGAAAAAGGCCAGCATTCATGCATTTGTAATATAGGTGTAAAATTGTTTTTTTACATGAATTCCAATTTTTTTGTAGAAAATTGATAATCTGGGTCCCTTTTGCCAAGAATTGAGGCAAGGACTTGATCTTCAAGAGAAAAGAGAGAAAAATTGAAGAGAAAAAGAAATTTGAAGAAAATTGTATAAAGTCGGCTTCATGGTCCCACACACACATGCACATGTGCGGGGTACACTTGTAAAACATCTAAGATGGGATCCATTTATTTGTTGCACATTTTTAAGAGATTTTGAAGAGAATTTGAAGAATATTTTATCAAAGATGGACAAGGAAAGCCACATAGGTCTTCTTTTTGGAGAAGGAGAAGATTTAATTAAAAAAATAAAAAAATATATCCAAGCAAGTATTCCACGACCAAAAGAGGATTTAATTCAGATTTTTGGCTGAAAAAGAAAAGGAAAACAATCAAGAGGGTTATTTTCAAAGATCTCTTCAAGTTTGGAGCCAACAAGGAGAACTTTCCAAACAAGGAAAGTTGACAATGCAAAGAGATAAAACGGGAAGTTCTACACCTCATGTGGGCCAAGTTTGTTTCCAAGAAAAGATTCTTATCCGTAAATTATCTCTCCAAAGATCTAAATGCAAAGTGGCACAAACAAGAAAGGAAATAAGCATCCAAGAGGGACTTCCAAACAAAGCAAGCAAGGAAAGAAAAGAAAAAATATTTAAAAGAAATCCCCAAGAGCAAATCACGCCCAATGCTTTGTATGGAGCCATTTCTTTTAATTTTTTTTATTATTTTTAAGATGTTAGAGTTTGAGAAGGAATAGGACTTGAAAAGATATAAATAGGGCACCCCTCTCTCATATCCTTCATGAAAGAATTGTGCACCTCCCACCTCTAGAATTTCTACACTCCACCTCTCCCTTTCTTGTTCTCTACGTCTTAAGTCATCAAGGAGGCTTAGCCCTAAAGCCACACCATCAACTTTGAAGTGTCAACTAGAAGGAGGAATTCTCATCCATCCTAGTATGTAATTGTTTGCTTTTTATTTTCAATCTTTTGTAAAACAATTTCATGTTAGTAAAATTTGTTTCTTTTCAATTGTTCTTGTCATTGATTTTGTGGTGTTCAAAATTTTAGTCTTGTTTGTGATTGGGTTAATTTTCATTCTTGTTTAAATATTGGGATAGAATTGGAATCACAACTAGTAACCCATCTTAATAACCTTTTTAATATACTTTGTTTCTCTGGATACATTGTATGTTTGGAGGCAATGCAAGATGGAGTTAAAGAGGTTTGAGTGAAAAAAGATTAGAGGCCAATTCTGAAATTTATTTCTACACGGAATGGAAATTTGTTATCTCACTTAGATTGACGACTTAAGATAAAGAATAAGGCCTAGGGACAACACTTCTACTCTTTTTGAGCAAAAATTAAGATAAGGAATTGAAAGGAGCAATCTACGGCCTTTGACTTTCTATTATTACTGCCTTTAACTGTAATTGTTTACTGCCTTTGACTTCAATTGTTTCACCACCTTTGACTTCCTGCAATGTTAATTTATTTTCTTGCACTTTTGATTCTTAATGTTTGCACTTTTATTTCAAATTTTTGCACATGTATGTTTATATTATTTCATAGTTTGTTTATTGCTGAAAATTTCATTGGGTTTCATGCATATTAAAGTCATATTTAGGGATGTTAGTGAGATAAGATTTGGAAATCAAATTTGAAAGTTAAATTGTTTATATATAAAAATAGTCTACAAATTGAATAAAATTCAAATTTGATAGCATTCCAAAAGTGTGCAGAAAATTAGTTTCAATGAGGTTCATGTTGGATGACTATTATCAACAACTTATACATGTTTATAATGGCTGAATGCTTGATGGTTTCAACTAATTTAAACCTGAATTTAGACCTGAAGAGTCAATAAAAAATAGTCCAAAATCAGTTCTGAAGCAATGGTGGAAGTTGGCTATTATTCAAGTGATTGTGTGAATTGTTTTAACTATTTTTAACAACTGATTTTCTGAACCTAGAAAATTGAAGATTTAGATCTGAAATAGAATTAATTTCGTAGTAAAAATCTGATTTCTGAATGTTTATTGGCATCACATATCGTTCTCACACATCACACACATACATACACACGCCCCACCTTTCTATTCACTCTTGTAGTTTCTTTTTATTTTGCATTCATTCATTCATAGAATAGTTTAGGAAATTTTAAGTTTCAGATTTTTATTCTTATTTTTAAAAATATTCATCTGTGATAGTTTAGGATAAAAGAATTTTCAATTTAGATAGTTGTTGTACTGAGAAGACTTGTATAGTTGTATTGTATAGTTTGTTTTAGAAACTTGCTTAGCATTAGGTGATTACTAATTTGATTTCAGGTTTCCATTTAGAGTTCTTTCTAAAATTAAATTTCTTTCTAATTTTGAATAGGATTTAGAAATCTTTTGTTCTTAATTTAATTTAGTTTCTGATTTAGGAAGTTTTTGTTTTCTTTAACTTTTGTTTATTTTGTTCCTAACTTTGTTTAGTTTTCTTTTCAGTAAGTTTCTAATTTTAGATTTAGTTTTATTGGAAGTTCTAATATGTGTTTTGTTTTGCAGTAAATTTAATTTTATTTTTAGAAACTTTTAGATTTAGGATTTACTTTGTTTATTTGAATTGTGATTGTAATTATTTTGTTTTAGGAATGTATATATTTGTTAGATTTTAATTAGGATAGTTTTAGAATTTTGAATAGGCAGATAACAAGTTGAAAATATTTAAACATAGCTCCTTGTGGATTTGACCCCGTACTTATCGGGGTATTACTAAATCGCATCTCTACACTTGGAGTTGACAATGCTAGTTAGCATCTATAAGGCTATATTTTCCCAAAAGAGAGTATATCATCTAGATAAAGTATATAACATACATATGGGAATTACGCTAGGGGATCAGGCAAACTTTTTGAAAAGCACCAACAACTCCTCCATAAACTACAATAGTAAGAACATAAAGAATATTCGAATTGATCCCGTCGAACCTAATAAGGGTACAAACTAAGTGGTGCCGACTCAACATATCAAGACCAACTCAAGTTCATATCTTTCATGTTTACAATCAAGTATAGTGATGTCTCATATTCAAATAAACTCATTTTTACTGATCACATCATACAGGAGGGAATTTCGGTCTTGAGATCATATACAATCATAGAAATCAAAATTAACAAGGTAATTGATAATTGGACAATGCATACTTAATTAAGCAATTAAGCTGAACCCTCTTAACTTTAGCTACAACCATTTCGGCTCACAAACACACAATCAGTAGAAGCTTCGGTCCGGTTGCCTCAAGGTTCGCCGGAAAGAATGGATACATGATCATATCATGTTGAGGGCAAGGTTTCTTAACAATATGACTGAATTTAAATCGAGAACGTATCAAGGGAATTTACTAGCCAACCCTATGCTAGGCAATCCGTGATCTCAAGGGCATTCAATACATTGTATTTATAAAATGTCCGGTGTCATTGTGTTACTAAGTCTTTGCATTACATTGTGTACGCAAATAACACGTTTTCTTATGCCTACACCCATGACGTAACATTGGGGATTCATCCGAAAATTTGAAGAGGATAAGTGACAGCTCTACACTTGTCCTTCTTATCATTTAATCACCATTGGACTAGTTTAGCTGGGGAAAAAATACCATATCTAAAGCCCTACAAGTCATTTGAAATCCCTAATCCTAGATTCACAGTGTTCTTACAGCTTAGCCATATACATGTTGCGGCTCACCTAAGTAGTTTAGTCTTTCCTCAATTTCATATGCAATTATGGCTTAACCGCATATTGGCCTGCGGCTTAGCCGTGCTAAGCCTACGCCGTAGCACAGTCCATGACTTAGCTGAGGGTCAGCCATAAAAAAAGATCGAATTTCAAGCTCTTAGGAAAGCTCGTGGTAAAATGACTTACAGCTTGGTCACGGGATGGTTACGATTTAGCCATAATTCATTCCACGGCTTAGCCGAGGATTAGCTGTATTTCAAAAGTGGGTTTTTGTGCTCTCTGGATTCTGAGCCGTAAATACTTACAACTTGGCCGTGGCTTCGCCATGAGCTTAAAAAATTATGGAAATGGTTCCCAAAGCTCGGGTTTGATACAAAACTCTCAAATTATTAATTACAAGGAGCTTCCTTTTTGCCTCACTTATCAATATAGGTTTTACACTGCTCACATATCACTAATATCACATAATCATACTCTAATTCATTTAATCCAACACACATATACTTAATCAAAGAGGAATGAGCTATAACTTGAAGTTAGAGTGATTAATCTATGAATAAACAATTTAGACATACATACAGTACTATATATACCCTAATACTTGCGTTTAATATAGTGCTTGAACTCCTCCTTGGTTTGTAGTTAGAGAAAGCCTCGATAGAAGATGAGTTCTTTACATGAAATACATAAAATGGGTGAATCTTCTATGAGATGTATGCATGCTATTATTTTGAGTCTCCTGGACTCTATTAAACCCAAAGAATTGAAATGGAGGTAGAGATTCTACCTTAGGGAGTTGTAGCTTGACGAAGATGGTGAATATGATGATTCCAACAAGAGAGATGCCCAGAAGAAGAAGAAGAAGAAGATTCGAGGCTATCCCTCTTGCATGCAATGCTTCAAGACCTTGTTTCCAGCTCCAAGTTGAGGTGGAGATGAAGAAGAGTGAAGAGAAGAAGTAGTTCTAGCAAGGATGAGAAGAATAGGTGAAGAAGGACGTTGGCTCATCTTTTAACTCAATTTTTCTTAAAGTTTTACATGCAAGTCCAATATCTCTGGGAAAATTACAATTTCAGTCAAATGGACCTCGATTGGGCCAAGATGAATCCGAATAAAGTTAAACCAAATGCGAAAGATGGTCTACAAGAAGAATTACACAAGATGCAATTAAGGAGATGTCAACATGATACAAGGACTCAAAATTACAAAAGGGTCCTTAACTACTTAGGTAAGGTTCAAACCCGACCCAATTACTTATCCATAACCCAAGCCCAAAAGGTTTGAGTTAAGTTAGCCTAAACAAACTTTAATTAATATAAAACAAAATTAATTAACATAATTGAGGTTAGGTTGGATTGGGACCTTACAATCAGAACAGGTTGAGATAATCAATCAGAACAAAGATAGAAGACTAAAAATAGACAACACATAGACATCCTCCCAAATTAGAGTAGCATTTCTTATTATACATTCTTACAAGTGGACTTACATCTCTCTTCTCATAAACTCTTTGTGTTTCTATTGTTGATGATTATTATTGCATATGATTTGTGTAATTAACAAAGTTGTATTTCCATACATATTTTGGATTTCCTGAATGTTTTCAACAAATTAAATGGGCTTGATGTCACACCCTGATCCCGGGAATTTACAAACCAACCCTATCTACTAGATAATCCGTGAACCCGAGGACATTCAACACGATGTATTCATAAGACGTTTGGTGTCATTATGTCACCAATCTTGGCATTATATTGTGTATGCAAAGGACACCTCTTCTTATGCCAATATCCATGACATGATATTGGGAATTCCTCCGAAAAATTGAAAGGGATAAATGACATCTCTACACTTGTCCTCCTTATCATTTGAATACCATTGAGCAAATTTAATTGTAGAAAAAGGACCATATCTAAAGCCCTACAAGGTCATTTAAAATCCCTAATATCCTAGGTTTGCAGTGTTCTTACTGCTTAGCCGTACAGATGTTACGGCTTAGACGAGTGGCTTAGTTTTTCCTTCAAGTTCCTTCGCATTTATGGTTTAACCTTATATTAGCCTATGGCTTAGCCGTACTAAGCCTACAACTAGGTTATGGGTGAGATACAGCTTAGCCATAATACAATCTACTGCTTAGCCATGGGTTAGCCGTAAAAGGAAAACTGGATTTCAGGCTCTCGGGAAAGCTCGCCGTAAAATGGCTTATGGCTTGGTCACTGGATAGTTACGGCTTAGCCGTAGTTCATTCCATGGCTTAGCTGAGGGTTAGCCGTAGTACAAAATGGGTTTTGGTAGTCTCGGGACTTTGAGCCGTACACTTTTACAGCTTAGTAGTGGCTTAGCCATAAGCTTTAGAAATTCTAAAAATGGCTCCAAAGCTCGAATTCAATACAGAATTATGAATGAAGGGGGTACAGGGAGCTTCCTATGACTTCAAAATGTCACTAAGGTTTATTCAATGCTCACACAACACCCCCATTACCAATTCATAGTCTAATTCATTCAATGCAATATACATATACTTAAACCAAAGAGGAAGAAGCTGTAACTTGAAATTTTGAGTGATCATCCAAGAATCAACAATTTCAAATGCACATGTAGTATCATATATACTCTAATACTTGCCTTTTATATGGTGCATGACCTTGCTAACTCCTCCTTGGGGTGTGGTTAGGGAAAGCCTCAAGAAAAAAATGGATTCTCTACATGATGGACATGCAAATGGTGAATCCAAGGTAGAATGCATGCATGTAATATAGTTAAGTCTCCTTGACTCTATTAAACCCAAAGAATTGAAGGACAGTTTTCACCTTTCGGAGTTGTAGCGAGAAGAAGAAGGTGCCTCCAAGGAGAAAATGCACAAGGGAGGAAGAAAAAGATGAATAATGACTCTTACTAATGCATGCAAGGCTTCAAATCCTATTTGCAGCTTCAAGTTAAGATGGAGGTGAAGAAGAATAGAGCTAAGAAGTGGTTCCAATGAAAACACAGAGGAAGTATGAGGAGAGACGTTGGGCTCCTCCTTTTAATCAATTTATTCTACAATTTTACATACAAGCCCAACATTTGTGGAAAATTATAGTTTAGGTCAAATGGACCTTGTTTGAGCCAACATGAGTTCGAATCAAGTCAAGTCCAACATGAAAGATGATCTACACAAAGAATTATACGAGATGCAACTAATGAGGTGTCATTATGATGCAAGAATAAATTACAAAAGGGTCCTTAACTACCTAGGTAAGGTTTGAATCCGACCCAATTACTTATCCACGACCCAAGCCCAAAGGGTTTGAGTTAAATTAGCCTAAACACATTTTAATTAATGTAAAACAAAATGAATTAATAAAAATCGAGATTAGTTGGGATCGGAACCCTACACTTGATAAGGCATCTGAGCACACACTTAGAAGGCAACAACATTAAGTGTGGTTTGATAAACAATCCCATATAGTTTTTCTTTAAGAGATCAATAGAGAATGTCGGTCAATAAAATAACACACGTAACTTATTTTGCCTAATACAATGCAAAAGGGGCCAATACAGTCTACCATCTTATATTTCAACAGAAAATAAAACCAGCCTAATTCATCCAGTGCGGAAATCTGATGAAGACTATCCATTTTTCACTTGAATGATACAGGGTCCAATACCAATACTCTAACCATGCAGAAAACAGAAAAATAACTGGTTATCTAGAACGAAACAATCAAGAGACAACGTTAAAGAAAATGTGCATTTGGAAAGGAACCACAGATGGCAAGATTGAACAAGACCTGGTGTGTTGAAGAGCAGCCCTACAGTCCTTGGTGAACTTGGAAATTGCATGAGAATTTAAATTAATTTGTTAGACAGAGAGATAAAGATAAAAGAGAGAGAGATATGTGTGCATCAATTATGAAAAGTGAAAGTTTGGCTTCAATTGGACCATATGAGAAAAGAAATTCAAAACTACCAGTTGTTTAATAGTTTGAAAGATTATTGACTATATGGTAGCTTCTTAATATTTTGACATAATGATTTTTATTAAAAGACCATTAGGTTGTTCTTTCATACTATTAACTCTATTTTTATATGTTATTTGCAAAAAAAAAAAAAAATAACAGTTAAGCATTGTAACATTAGGCATTCTAGATTGTAGCCGGCAAAACTATTATGCATGTTTGGAAGCACATAACCTGCGATCGACAATCAAAGCTTGTTGTGCACATGTGGAAGCGCTTAACCTACGATCAACAATCAAAGCTATACACAAGAAGAGACAGCACACAAGAGCACACATGATAGATTTACATGGTTCGGCAATGCACCCATGTCCACGGCCAAAAGAGAATTCGAACTTCTACTGTACTCTTCTGCTTATTATCTAGGGTTATAGGTTATATCATATATATAACTCTCTTTCTTAAACCCTAAGAAAGCCCGATACATAGACTAAAAAATCCCTAACCCAAAGTTTAGTACAAGACTAACCTTATGGACCAATCCGGTGAATCTAGAATACAAGACATAAATCCAACAAAAACCTTAACTAAATTTAGGTAGACATATATATCGATCTTGGATTGTGGCTACGCCACAAAACCCATCAATGCCACTTGAATCATCAAATGGCCACCAGCAGCGATCAAAAAAAAAAAAAAAAAAAAAACTAAACAGTCAGAAAAACCCACCATCAATATCTCAAAGCAAAAAAAAAAAAAAAAAAAGACACACAAAGAAAGATCAATAACTCAATGCTCCACTATATATCTTATAAATTATGGAATCCAAACTCGGCCACAAAGATCAAGTCCCAAACCACCGACTCACACATTCAATAAACAGTAAAAAAAAAAAAGCCATTAGTTTAGAAGCATGAGAATTCAACTTCTTGTTTCCTAGATATATAATTATCAACTCGCACTTCATATTGCCCAAAGGCTAGGAACAAAACCGTTGTCACAAATCTATTGGCACAAAATTGGCCCATCAAAATCTACACCTGGTAGATGGCCTCTAAACTTCTTGCTTTAAAAATAATTTTTAACTCCGCAGAATCTTCAAGCCCTCTAGTTCTTCTCCTTGAGTCGTATATGCACCAATCATAGTATTCCACAAGACTAAACTTCTCACATTTCTTCAAACACCGGGTGCATATTCAACAAGCCCACATTTAGAATACATAATAACAATGTTTGAAATCAATGTGTTCACATGCAAACCCAACTGAACCACAAGCACATGGAAGCTCTTCCCTTCCATAATCAATTTATCCTCAGCACATCTCTGCAAGAGATGCTGCAATTCCAATGCTCCTGTTCGCACTAACCTAAGTAATGTTTCCTAATTTGGGTGTCTTAAAGATTCTGCAGTAAAATTGGTAGAACAAAGTCTAAAAGAGTAACCAATGCAAGAAACTCTCCTATATATGAGAATTGAAGCTTTCATGTTTTGTTCTACAAGAGAAGCCTACCTACCTACCCATCCATTTCAGTAATAGGGCTAAAGAAAAACTATTGCCAATGAAAAAATAGAGAGAAGTTCTCTTCCCTATTTTTAGGGAAAAAAAGAGGGACAGAGAGATGGTGCTATTATATAAACATGTTGATTTCAAATATATATAGAGAGAGAGAGAGAGATAGTGCCATATATGAGAAAAGAGGTTTGCTTAGGAGGAAAGTCAAAGACGAGAAAAAAAGTGGAAGATGAGGTTGAGGGTCTCTAATGGACATTGAAGGTTTCGAATTGATGCAGATGGAAGAAGAATGAAAAGAATGGAGAAAAATAATAAAAAGTGACAAAGGGAGTTTTGAACTTTGTGTGATGGAAATTAATCCACAAACCGTCAGCCTTTTTTGGTGTGAATCCATTTCATATGAGCTCAGGTGTGAAAATTTTACTATTAGCTAAAGTGTGAAAATTTTGGACTTCATTTACTAACTAATCTCACAAGCAATTTACACATATAATACATAAACAACCACAAACAAACATAGTGATGTATAAAATTTACACATATGTAAATGATTACAAACAAACGATCCCAAAGTACATAGTAAAGAGGCTGAGAATCACATATGGTGAAGAGAGTAAGCAACTTTTGTCCTGAGTAGTGGGACCGATTTGCTTATTTTGGTTATACAAATGCAAAAAAGGTTACTAGTTTTGGTTATCCAAGTCTTGAAATTTATTAGTAATTAGGTAAGGATTGCTAGATTTTGCTTACACCATTGGGGTAGGTTTTTTGGATCAATGTTCTTAACTTTAGAAACTGTTCCTTTTGGTTAGACCAATGAAGATGCTCTTAGCAGGACTCTTTAAGTATTATTATATTAATAAGAACGTTAAGAAACTCTAATTAAGGAGGCTTGCTTTGTTTCTTAATACCCTCTCTCTCTCTCTAAGGGTTTTTTTTCATCTGCAAATTAATTCTTCAATAAAATTTGGGTGCTTCTAAAATGCACCAATAGGTCTTTCAAAGTACACCCAAAAAACTTTAAAATATCCAAAATAACCCGATCCTCCTCCCTCAACTTGCAACTAGGGTTTTTTGTGCACCACCACCACCACCGTAGCACCCTCTCCCTCCTCCCTCCACCTACAACTCTCCCCACCCCCGCCCCTCTCCCCCATCGTAGCTACTCCTTCCTCCCCTCCCGACCTCCCCTGTCACCACCAACGCTGCCCCTCCCCTTGTCAAGTCCTGAATTTTTATATTGGGTCATACCGGTTTGTCGGGTTTGAGTTGGGTTAAGAGGGTCAAATAGATCGGTTTAACACAATTGGGCCTGAGTTAATGGACCTTTTTTGGGCCAGAGGACTCTTTTTGTAATTTCTTAAAACCCACTAGAAAGCAGGAGGCCCTTCTTTGTAATTTAGAAAAACCCCCTCTTTTATATAAACTCTACTCTTAGGGTTTTTTCCCATTCTCCAACCCTCTTCTTTTCTTCTTCAACCAAAACCCTAGAGACTCTCTAAGGGGGAAACCAATGTGGGCTCTTCCAAGCTTTGATCTTCAGATCTATTTTGGCTTCAAGATCCAGGCAAGTGGATAGCTAAAACAATGATTTTTGGTTCTTGCAATATGTTTTAGTTGCTCGTTAGTTTACACACCTTTTGGCATGACTTCTTCCTATTTGGATTAATGGCTTTTGGGGGGTAATAGTTGTGGGTTGATTTTCTTCCAAACTTATTAAAAGGAGTTAGATTTGTGTTTTGTTTAAAAAAAAATTTTTTGACCAGCTGCCGCTTGGCAGCGCCTGCTGCTGGGCAGCAGGCCAGGCGGGCTGGGCCCGGCCTGGCTGGCTGGGCCCGGCCTGGCTGGCCTGGGCCTGGATGCGGGTCTGGGTCTGGGCCCGTTAGCCCATTTTCTTTCCAAAAAAAATATATATTATTAATATATATATATATTTATACACAATATTGCTTCTTATAAAGAATTAAAAGGTTATATTTTGATTAATGGTTTAGTGTTTTAATGGAGATTAGGTTTTATTAAATTAATTTTAATTTGATGTTATTAGAAATGTATCTTGGATTATTTATAAACTTAATTGAGAATTATGAAATTTTGATTAGTGTTCATTTAGGTTGATTGAAATAAACTAAAAATGTATTTGGTAGCGATTAAACCGTAAATAGAATGTATTTATAATTTTAAATTGTATTCTTAATTGAGTTAAATTTCAAATTGGGATCCGAAATTTGTACCTTTTGTTTTGTATAAAATGATAATGTGTATTTGTACACAACAATGATATTAAGGAATTAATTATTTTCTTTCCCCTTTTTGATCGTGACTTGATTTAACTTTGGATTCAGAAATTGAACATCTTTTACCTAATTTGTAAAACACACTAATTATATATAATTGGATTAGATGAATTATGTCTTTTAGGAATGTTAGTTGAATGTTCACATGAGAATTAGACTAAATGCAGAATGGGAATGTGAGGTTCGGGATGCACCACATGATAGGCACCAAAAGTAGTATATCGGTATCGTGGACTCATATTTCTATTGTGATAAAGAGTTAGTTCTCATGTGCATATTTATCTAACTTGACCGTTGGTGGATTAGTGCTTACCCTCAATAATTTGAATTAAAACACGTTCATAATACACTTTCAAATTTAAGTACTCTAAATACTCAAAATGGTATTGGATTGAATGTTGGGATTGAGGGTTTCATATCATGGTTCATTCTGCATCGATATACATATGTATTTGTAAATAAGTATATTTGTATATATGTATCTGACCGACTACAGTTCGGAGGTGGATGTACGCCATCGGGTCAGCGTATACTGTAGATAATAGTATACAGCTGTGATTTCTATTATTATCTGCAATATTACCCGTTTCTGTTATTATTTGCGGGATTACCCGTTTCTGTTATTATCTGCGGGACTACCCGTTTCTGTTATTGTCTACCGGATTACCCGTTTCTGTTATTATCTGCGGGACTACCCATTTCTGTTATCTGTATGCGGGATTTACCCGTTTCTGTATATTTATCTGCGGGAATACCCGTTTCTGTGCATTTATGCCATTGGGGTTTGCATCTGATTTATTTTGGTTCATAATGAATATATCATTTAATTCAGTTGATTAATCCATTGTTGCAGCTTACCCTCTTGCCAGATTATGTCAATCTGACCCACTACTTTTGGGTGTCTAGGTTCCGTTACCGGTGCCGAACCGGAGGGTTAGGCTACGCAGGAAATTCCGCCGGATGGTGGAGTTATTGACTGGAGCACCGACGATATCACCTGAGGTGTCCCAGTGCGGTGCAGAGTTCAAAAACTTTAGCTTATGTAATAAGGCCATTTTTGGGCCATTAGTTTATTTAATTAAATTTATTTGTTTTGACATTATAACTTTAATTGTTATGCTTTGAAGCACTTGACCTTGATTTTATTATTAATGAGATTTGTTACATGGTTGTTATGTGATATCCGTCTGCGATGAGTATGGATTTCAGTTCCGCGTGTGATTATGGTTGCTTGATCACCAAGCATAGCCTCACAAAGGACTTCGATCCACCCGGAATTGGGGCCCGTGCTGTTTATGTTTAGAAAATTTTTAATTGGCCCCAATTCTCACACCCCTGGAACCGGGTTTTGGATCCGGCCCAGTTTTGGGGGTGTGACAGATGGTATCAGAGCCGGTCAAGTTCTATAAGTGCTAAAAGATGTTAGAACATAGGTCCGATGTGAGGATTAAAAACGTTAAGTGGGAACGTTGGGGGTTTCTGGCATTCATAATCGTATTCGAACTTTGGCAAATGTTTATAAGGTACAGGAGTTCGTTACTTTCCGCATTTTTGGTCGTTTAGTCGCTAATATATAGGGGATTGCCAAAAAGGTGGCCTAGACTACTTTTCGTATTCTGTTTCCCGAGAAGTACGTACCGGAGCATGTTCGCATTTAGAAGCGAATGGAGTTTGATAGATTGAAGCAACGGAATCCGTCTGTTCGGGAGTATGAGCTGCAGTTTATTCGTCTCTCTCGTTTTGCACCAACCTTCATCACTTTAGAAAGCAAGAGGATTCGACGATTTCTCGATGGCCTTGACCAGATATACTACTTCATACCAAGTCACAAGTTCTAAATACTTACCAGGCATTTTTTTGGTAAGGCATATTGGGCCAAGGAGGTGATTGGACGCATGGCCCCTACAAGCCAAGTCAAGCAGAAAGTTACTCCATCTTCGGTTTCACAGTACCAATTTAATAAGCAAAAGAGGGAGTCTTGTGGCATTTGTGGCAATAATCACCCTACAACTAAGTGTTGGAGACAGAAAACAGTTAAGTTATAGTTGATGATGACACAAGGTGCAATTGTGAGATCAAAGAAGAAGGTTGTTATTCGTATGATTTCAATTATTAAGGCTATAAAGTTGTTGAGGAAAGGTTCTGAGGGGTATATAGCGTTTATCTCGGAGGATAAACGGACTAAAGTGGTGGAGGAGATACCAGTGGTATCTCAGTTTCTGGATGTTTTTCCCGATGATATTCCTGAATTACAGCTGGTCCATGAAATTGATTTTTCAATTGAGCTTGTTCCAGGCACATCCCCGATCTCAAAAGCCCCTTATAGAATGGCCCCAGCAGAGTTGAGAGAACTCAAAGAGGAATTGCAGGAGTTGTTAAACAAGGGTTTTATTAGACCGAGTTTCTCTCCTTGGGGAGCTCCAGTGTTATTTGTGAAGAAAAAGGATGGTTCTATGAGAATGTGCATTGATTATAGACAACTAAATCAAGTGACCATCAAGAATAAGTATCCCTTACCGCGAATCGATGAATTGTTTGATCAATTGCAAGGTGCTCAATATTTTTCTAAAATCGATCTAAGGTCAGGATATCACCAGTTGAGGGTACGAGATCAAGATATTCCAAAAACTGCATTCAGAACTAGATATGGTCACTACGAATTTTTGGTGATGTCGTTTGGGTTGACAAATGCACCAGAGCTTTTATGGCTATGATGAATAGGGTTTTTGCACAGTACTTGGATAAGTTTGTGGTGGCGTTTATTGATGATGTACTTGTATATTCGAAGAGTCGGAAAGAGCATGCTCAGCATCTTCGTACTTCATTGCAGTTATTGAGGGAACACCAATTGTGTGCTAAGGCAAGTAAAAGTGAATTCTGGTTGGGAACAGATGGGATTCGTTAGTCACATCATCTCCAGGAAAGGTTAAGCGGTGGACCTAACAAAGATTGAACCAGTGGTAAAGTGGGATAGGTCGAAATAGTGTCAGAGATCCGAAGTTTCCTAGGCCTCGCAGGATCTTACCGTAAATTCATGAAAGGATTTTCCACAATAGTAGCCCCACTGTCGAGATTGACTCGTAAGGGAGTTCCTTTTGTGTGGAATGAGGATTGTGAACAAAGTTTTCAGGAGTTGAAAAGAAGGTTGACCATAGCCCCTATTTTGACCTTACCTGCTGGTGATGATGGTTTTGTGATTTACACTGATGCATCTGGAGTTGGACTTGGTTGTGTTCTCATGCAACATGGGAAGGTGGTGGCTTATGGGTCTAGACAGTTGAAGGATCATGAACGAAAGTATGCAACCCATGACTTGGAACTTGCTGCAGTGGTCTTTACTTTGAAAATGTGGAGACATTACCTTTATGGAGCCACTTTTGGAGTACATTCAGACCATAAAAGCCTTCAGTATCTCTTTACACAAGGTGATTTGAATATGAGACAAAGGAGATGGATGGAGTATATTAGGAATTCCGATTTTGGGTTGAAGTACCATCTAGGAAAAGTTAATGTAGTAGCAGATGCTCTAAGTAGAAAAGCAGCGTTCACTGGAAGATTAATTGCAGAATACTTCTGGATTCGATGTTTGGAGGATATGGATGTTTACTTTCAGCCTATCAGTGAGCAAGCAGTATTAGCTAATATATTCTTGTGGGAACCCAAATTACTCCCGAGGATTAGAGAATACCAGCTACTAGACCCAGAGATTACAAGAATCAAAGATCACATGGAGGAGAGGCCCGATTTTAAGTTGGAAGATAATATTTTACATTATAAAGGAAGAATTTGTGTGCCTGATTTTCCGGAAGTGAAGGATGAAATCATGGTCGAGGCACACTATACTCGGTATACTATTCATCCAGGCAGTACCAAGATGTATCACGATCTGAAGGATCACTATTGGTGGAAGAATATGAAAAAGGATATTGCAGAATTTGTTGGAAAATGTTTGGTCTGCCAGCAGATTAAAGCAGATTATAGGAGACCCCCGGGTCTTTTGCATCAGTTGGAGATTCCTCAATGGAAGTGGGAGTACGCTAGTATGGACTTTGTGTCTGGATTGCCTCATACTAGAAAGGGATTTGATGTTATTTGGGTGATAGTGGACCGTTTGACTAAGTCAGCCCACTTTGTACCATTTAAGACTGGTCAAGGAATGGAGATAATGGCAGACCTCTACATTAAGGATGTGGTGAGATTACATGGAGTGCCAGTTTCTGTAGTCTTTGACCGAGATAGTAGGTTCGTATATCGGTTTTGGGTATCACTGTAGAAAGCCTTAGGAACTAAGTTGAGTTTTAGTATAATCTATCATCCACAGACAGATGGACAGACAGGGCGTACGAACTAGACATCGGAGGATATGTTAAGGACATGTGTCTTGGATTTCGAGACTAGTTGGGACGAAAGCTTGGCCCTATGTGAATTCGTGTACAACAATAGTTACCATTCTAGCATTGCCATGTCACCTTTTGAAGCTTTGTACGGGAGAAAATGTTGAACCCCTGTATGTTGGTCGAATTTTGGAGCTCATGGTTTTCATGGACCATTGGAGAGTCCAGTGACAAGATAAGACAGATTCGGGAAAGGTTGAAGGTTGCCCGTAGTCGCTAAAAGGGTTATGCAGATAAACGGAGGAGAGAGTTGAAGTTTGAGGTTGGTGACCATGTATTTCTGAAGGTATCACCTACTTGTGGTACTTTGCGGTTTGGGCAGCAAGGGAAACTTTCCCGAAGATATTTGGGACCATTCCAGATTATCAGCAAGTCAACGATGTAGCTTATCGGATAGCATTGCCACCGGAGCTGTCAGGTGTTCATGATGTCTTCCATGGTTTTATGTTGAGAAAGTATGTAGCAGACCCTTCGCACGTGTTGCAATATGAGCCGTTGCAAGTGCAATGTCAGTATCTGCACATTTTTCTCCTGAGGTATGTTAGTCATTTGGAGGACCAAATGTCCTTTAAGGGGGATGAGATGTCAAGTCCTGAATTTTTATAATGGGTCATACCGGTTTGTCGGGTTTGAGTTGGGTTAAGAGGGTCAAATAGATCGGTTTAACACAATTGGGCCTGAGTTAATGGACCTTTTTTGGGTCAGAGGACTCTTTTTGTAATTTCTTAAAACCCACTAGAAAGCAGGAGGCCCTTCTTTGTAATTTAGAAAAACCCCCTCTTTTATATAAACTATACTCTTAGGGTTTTTTCCCATTCTCCAACCCTCTTCTTTTCTTCTTTAACCAAAACCCTAGAGGCTCTCTAAGGGGGAAACCAAGGTGGGCTCTTCCAAGCTTTGATCTTCAGATCTACTTTGGCTTCAAGATCCAAGCAAGTGGATAGCTAAAACAATGATTTTTGGTTCTTGCAATACGTTTTAGTTGCTCGTTGGTTTACATACCTTTTGGCATGACTTCTTCTTGTTTGGATTAATAGCTTTTGGGGGTAATAGTTGTGGGTTGATTTTCTTCCAAACTTATTAAAAGGAGTTAGATTCGTGTTTTGTTTAAAAAAAAATTTTTTTTTGAGCAGCTGCCGCCTGGCAGCGCCTGCTGCCCAGGCGGGCTGGGCCCGGCCTGGCTGGCCTGGGCCCGGGTGTGGGTCTGGGTCTGGGCCCGTCAGCCCATTTTCTTTCCAAAAAATATATATATTATTAATATATATATATTTATACACAATATTGCTTCTTATAAAGAATTAAAAGGTTATATTTTGATTAATGGTTTAGTGTTTTAATAGAGATTAGGTTTTATTAAATTAATTTTAATTTGATGTTATTAGAAATGTATCTTGGATTATTTATAAACTTAATTGAGAATTATGAAATTTTGATTAGTGTTCATTTAAGTTGATTGAAATAAACTAAAAATGTATTTGGTAGCGATTAAACCGTAAATAGAATGTATTTATAATTTTAAATTGTATTCTTAATTGAGTTAGATTTCAAATTGAGATCCGAAATTTATACCTTCTGTTTTGTATAAAATGATAATGTGTATTTGTACACAACAATGATATTAAGGAATTAATTATTTTCTTTCCCCTTTTTGATCGTGACTTGATTTAACTTTGGATTCAGAAATTAAACATCTTTTACCTAATTTGTAAAACACACTAATTATATATAATTAGATTAGATGAATTATGTCTTTTAGGAATGTTAGTTGAATGTTCACATGAGAATTAGACTAAATGCAGAATGGGAATGTGAGGTTCGGGATGCACCACATGATAGGCACCAAAAGTAGTATATCGGCATCGTGGACTCATATTTCCATTGTGATAAAGAGTTAGTTCTCATGTGCATATTTATCTAACTTGACCGTTGGTGGATTAGTGCTTACCCTTAATAATTTGAATTGACACACGTTCATAATACACTTTCAAATTTAAGTACTCTAAATACTCAAAATGGTATTGGATTGAATGTTGGGATTGAGGGTTTCATATCATGGTTCATTCTGCATCGATATACATATGTATTTGTAAATAAGTATATTTGTATATATGTATCTGACCGACTGCAGTTCAGAGGTGGACGTACGCCATCGGGTCAGCGTATACTGTGGATAATAGTATACAGCTGTGCTTTCTGTTATTATCGGCGGGATTACCCGTTTCTGTTATTATTTGCGGGATTACCCGTTTCTATTATTATCTGCGGGATTACCCGTTTCTGTTATTGTCTGCCGGATTACCCGTTCCTGTTATTATCTGCGGGACTACCCGTTTCTGTTATCTGTATGCGGGATTTACCCGTTTCTGTATATTTATCTGCGGGAATACCCGTTTCTATGCATTTATGCCATTGGGGTTTGCATCTGATTTATTTTGGTTCATAAGGAATATATCATTTAATTCAGTTGATTAATCCATTGTTGCAGCTTACCCTCTTGCCAGATTATATCAATCTGACCCACTACTTTTGGGTGTCTAGGTTCCGTTACTGGTGCCGAACCGGAGGGTCAGGCTATGCAGAAAATTCCGCCGGATGGTGGAGTTGTTGAGTGGAGCACCGACGACATCACCTGAGGTGTCCCAGTGCGGTGCAGAGTTCAAAAACTTTAGCTTATGTAGCAAGGCCATTTTTGGGCCATTAGTTTATTTAATTAAATTTATTTGTTTTGACATTATAACTTTAATTGTTATGCTTCGAAGCACTTGACCTTGATTTTATTATTAATGAGATTTGTTACATGATTGTTATGTGATATCCGTCTGCGATGAGTATGGATTTCAGTTCCGCGTGTGATTATGGTTGCTTGATCACTAAGCATAGCCTCACAAAGGACTTCGATCCACCCGGAATTGGGGCCCGTGCTGTTTATGTTTAGAAAAATTTTAATTGGCCCCAATTCTCACACCCTTGGAACCGGGTTTTGGATCCGGCCCAATTTTGGGGGTGTGACACCCCTCGCCACCCCAACGCCACCATTGAAGAAATGAGAAAGCTTCTTCGTAATGGTTGGAGCAGACTAACATTTTATTTGTGAAACAATGATTAGGCCTAACTTGGATGTATTAATAATCAGATAACCATCTTCGGTTTTAGATTATTGGCATTTGGTAGATACACTCACCCCATACCAAATTTGATCGCTGATATTATTTTCATACTAAGGGACGATGAATTTCTAAAGAGAGAGAGGGAAGCCGGCAACCTAGCCCCTCCCCTACCCACGCTGCCCCTCCCTTCGCCACCCCCACCCCTCCCCCCTTCTTTATCTTTTTCTTCTTTATGTTTTTTTCCTTTTCTCTTGCAGATCTGATTTCTATTGCAAATCTGAAAATCAGATATGAGAGAGAGAGAGCGCACTAAGGAGGGGTCGGGGTGTTAAGGAGAAGAGGAAAAGGAGAGGAAGAGGAGGAGGGGCTGATGGTGGGCGAAGGGATGCAGGTTGCTAAAGTTGGGACAGTGACCGGAGATAGAGATGATGGGTGTATTTAGAAAAAGCTTGAGTCAGTTAAATAGGTAACTGCATTTTGGGTATTAGAAAAACAAGTTTTTTTTTATGTAAATTAGGTTTACTTAGAAGAATTTTTGGGTGCATTTAGAATCACCCTAAAGAAGCACCTTAAAATTTTCAGTATTTGCTCATGAAATTTTCCCAATAACCTGGAATATGAATCACTTAACGATGATCTCAAAAACTAAAAGATATTCCGCATAATTATTGTAAACATTTGTCACCATAATTAATCGTAATTGATATTGGCAACAAACAATGGATTATCCATTGGTATTGGAATACTTGTTGAAAATTTTATCCTACATATTAAATGTGAGAAATTAAATATAAAGCGGCCTAGTTACTTGTTTCCTCTTTTAGTTGAAGTGCGACTTATTTGGTCACAGCCCTCCCCGGAAAGGCTAAATCTAGTCAACTGAGAAGGAGGTGATAACCTGAACCTGCTACCATTAACTTTCTAAGAGGGACAAAATATGAATAATTAGTTACAAAATATGAATAATTAGTTAATCTTAACTTATTTATTAACCAAACTACATAGATACATTCGAGCTCAAGTGGAGTCCTTGTCTAACGATGTAGTCCATAACCCACAAGTAACAAAATAGAGTACTTAATTTATTTTTACAGATAGATTATTTAGTACCATATATATAATATATACACTTTTCTTCAGACTCCTCTTGCAGCCAACTAGACTTCGTAGTGGACTCGACCTCTAGCTTGACCACCTGAATACAAATGGTGAGTTCTGGTGTACATTGATTCATAGAAGTGGACAATAGCATAAGCAATGTATTTCACATGAGTAGGTTGTCAAAATCAAAGACAACTAAGTACAACACAACTAAGTACAGCTCGTACAATATAGTGAAATGTAAACTGGAATAACTTTGCAATTTAGACATAGCATTGAATATGCATATTTTTTTATTCTTTTTATGGAAAGACTTTGAGGAAATATATTAAGAATGATACATGGAATCCACAAATACATTTTGCATAATTTGGTCATGCATAGAATGCCACTAAAGCTCTATATATTTAATGAACTTAGTATGCTTAACTAATTTATGAGTTACTACATTGCCATCTCTTCCTATGTAAGGAAATTCATAAATATTGAAATTCTTCAATAGATCTTTTATTGCATAACTTATAATTCAAAGCTATTATATTTGGTAGAACGTGCCAGTACTCAAACCACACCAACACCAATGATTCCCAAAGCACAACCACCTCAAAATCCAATGCCCCTTGGTATTTATACTTGCCCAAAGCGCCGGCGAACATGTGCATGCTAGTCAAATCCACCCCAATGAATTTATACTTGCCCAGAGCACTAGTGGATGTGTCACGGCCCGAACCCGAGATTAGGTCAATATGGTTGGCATGTACATGACACGCATAATCTCATAGGAAGTTACACTGCACTAAGGCAAACATTGACTACTATAAGGAAATTTTTACAATTCTCATATGTACGGAGGATCCATAATACATGCACATCCAAATCTAATTGCAGAACTTAGAGCTTAGTTCACCCAATGAATACCTTGTAATAGTCTAAGAGCTTAAATAAGTACCTATTTAATCATACCATAATTAAACTATTTAAAGAGTTATCAAAATAATCATAATCCCATATATAAACTACATGATTGAGTGCATGTCAAGTTATAAAGTGCAAAAAGTGTATAATGGTTAAAAACTGAAAGTATAATACATATCCCTCAAAAGAAATAAGCATAAACCAAGTCTAAATTCATGATGATATAATAAAAAGAGCTACTGTATCCCATATCTTAGATGCCCAACAAAGCTCATGTCCTTCTATGGATAGATGACTAGTAAAAGACATCACTGTGTCCTCACTCGTGTTATCCTAAAGGTACTACGGTAGCAAACTCCAAGACTGGGTCGACAATCGGGTCCATACCAGGATTGGGTCTTACTCTACCAAGGATAGCACCCTGAGTACGACAACTTAGCAAAAAATAGGCAAGTGGTACACTAAACAAGTTGTTCTAAATAGAATTAATGATACACTGATTAAATAGGGAAAAAGTGAAATCTAAGTATGTAAGCATAAGGTAAAACATAAATTGAGGAATCAAGATGATAGAAATATGACAACTAGATAGCAAACCACATGGATATAATCCTACCCGAAGAGAGACAGATATTAGAATATAATGGGAGATCAGGTAACTAATCTAATTACCCAAAGGAGCATCAACTTACTCTACAGAAAATCAACTGCAATGGTGCATAGAATTCCAACCCATATTCAGCCCTGCCAGGCCTTATAGAGTCCAGCTCAGTTGTGTCAACTCATGAGTCAAAACAAATAGAACAGATAGCACCATTGTGCTCTCATACTTATCTTTTTAATAGAACTAATTGACTTAACATTTATAGTAACTGTAGCACAATGATATCAATAACGATCAGTAATAACAAAAGCATATATCAAGGTAATGAAAGGATTATAACTGAACAGATAACAAAAGTAAGTAAAGGATTTAGAAGGCATTAAAATATACATAATTTCCATTTGATTAAGAAGCAAGGATAAATTTCAAGTCAAACTAATTAAAATGCTCGTGTCCTTAGTTTTCCACTTTGCATGACTATAAGGATCTCAATCCCATTTGTTACTGAAATCTTGGTGTCGCATTATGTATGAATCCGAACACCAAGCTCCTTATACCCATACACAAAGGCATAACATTAGAACGAACTAAATCATCTAACAAAAATGAATGACAGCTAACATTTTCCTTGTTTATTCCATTTGATTTTGTTGAGCAAGTGTAAGGTATATGGGTTTCCAAAGTCAAAGTACTATATGGTAATAAGTATCTCATAGCATTTTAATGTGACACTTGATCTCATAATCAAGCTCAAGGTTCCCTAAAGTATATTTGACATAGTCAAGTCCAATGGAGTTAGATTATAAGGGCTTTACAATTAGAAAAATAATTCAAATCAATAAATGATTAAATGGGTCAAACCCTGTCTGATTGATCGTGTTGATCCTAGAAGGGTAATTCGATCGATCGATTACAAATTTTTGACAAAATTCGAGAAACATCTTATCCAATCGATCGGGCATGAGTCCAATCAATCGGGTGTGGGATAGGATTTCAAATTTGATTCATTTCGAGCCCAAACTTCACTACAATTAATTCCATCCTTTCTCATCACAAAACCCATCATTTCACATACCATATCTAGCATATTGGAAGCTATTTACTTCCATTCTATAACATTAAATCCAAACCCTCATTAAAATCTATCTCCACCCACCGAGACATTCTCATTTATGAAAACATGAAAGGGATGAGCTGTACCAATGTGCTAAAGTATAGGAATCTCAAAGAATCAATCATTAATGCATTCATGCACTCTACCACTTGCATCAATTTGTTGTTGGTGCCACTAAAATCCAAATTAATACTTTTAGAGTGCAAACCCCTAAATCTCTAGCTCAAATATATCCCTAATCTTAGAAATGACATTAAAAAAAAGAGATGAATATGAAAAGAATGCCATGAAAAGATGATGTAATGAGTGACAAGCAAGAAAAACACTCTACACTATTCAAATGGGCACAACTACCAAGATGAGTTGGGTTTCTTCCTTGAAAGTTGTGCTAAAAGGGTGAAAATAAGCTTTTCACTCCAAACAAATACCAAGTGGGTAGAAGGGAATATGAAGGAGAAGATGAAAGCAATAACTAATGGTTAGAATCTCTCTCGCACACACTCTAGAAGGAAGGAGAAAGGAGACAGAGGCTAGGGTTTTAGCTAGGGGGCACAAGAGGCTCTAGCTTTGAGATGTGTGTTTTATATAGAGCTAGGGTTATTAGAAACTTTAGGCAATTGCTAGCAAGTCCATAGGTTAAAGTTATTTACAAAAGAGGTCATAAAGGTTCCTACATAAGTGACTTAGGTCTAAATGAAATGGGTCTGCTAACGTATTATAATAACCATGATTAATGAACACGAAATGATTGATGAGATGATGTAAATTAGACTAGTTAAATGACAAATTAGACCTCAAAGCTACCCAATCAAGTAGCTTCCTACCAATCTACCTATTCAAAGTCCAATTAGAAAAAAATACCATTAATTAGCAATAAGCACGAAAGATTAGCAAACAAACGCTAGATGCAGGGCCGGGATTTTGTAGGATGTTGAGGAATATTTTCCCCAAACTCCACCTTATCAAAACTCGCCCCATCGCTCATGTCCGGAGCACTGTCCATGCTTTAAAATTTCAAGATAAGCCACCAAAATCACATCGTGTAAGAATATTCAAAAGAACGGTAATTCTTCACACTAATTGCTTGCCCAATTTCCAAAAGAAAATTAGAGAGATGTTCTCAAACTAAATAGATATAGCAGTAGACATAGTTCTAATAGTCCACAACCATCATCGTGTACATTAGAGCTTTATTACCAAAGTATCAAACATGCTAATCAACAAAGAAGATTAATTCCATAAATGAATATAAAGAATATAATTTATACATATATGGTGTAGTCTCCACTAACATGAAGAAGTACACTCACCTTATAGCACGATCAACAACACTATCAGATGCCAACCTTATTCTTTATGTGGGATAGAAGTAGTTGTTACTTCCTTTGAATCTAATTCACAATATATAACATAATACGAACGAGTATCACACTCACATGCATAAATAATGAAAATGGGTGCATAAATACTTTAACAAAACTCCTAGCCCCCATTAATTCTTTCCCAACGGTAAATACAAAAGTGAGTATTCGTCAACTCCAAGTGCAGAGCTACAATATAGTAATATCCCCATAAGTAAGGGGTCGAATCCACAAAGAGCAATGTTTAAAGATGTTTTCAACTTGTCACCTGCCTAAATAAAATTCTAAAACTACCCTAATTTAAAATCTAACAAATATAGTCATTCTTAAGAATTAAATAATAACAATTCCCAAATTAAAAACCCTAATTCTAAAACTTCCTAAAAAAAAAATAAAATTTCTGCGAAACAAAACACACTTTAAAACTTCCAATAAAACAAAAACTAAAATTAGAAACTAACTAAAAATAAAAAATAAACAAAGTTAGAAACTAATTAAGCAAATGTTAGAAACTTTCCTAAGTTAAAAGTTAAATTAAGTTAAGAATCTACACTTTCTACAGCAAAAGATCTCTAAATCCTATTCAAATTAAAAAGGGGGTTAATTTTAAAAAGAAATATAAATGACAATCAAATTAGTAATCTCCTAAAACAAAACAATTCACAAAAACAACTTATACAATGCAACCATACAAACCAACTACAATACAACAACTTCCTAAGTTAAGAATGAATTTATCCTAAGCTATCATGCATGAGAATCTTTCTAAAAATAAAAAAAAAAATCCGAAAATACACTCTCCTAAACTAATCTACGATGTATGAATGATGACAATGCGAACTAAACTGAAAAAGAAAATACTACATGAATGAGTAAGGCGTGCATGAGTATAGGGGTGACCTTATTTCCCTTAGAAATCAGATTTAATGGGGCTAGTTTGATTCAGCTCCAGATCTGAATCTCGCATATTTCATATGTAGAAAATTAGAATTTAAGAATAGTTGAAACAATTCACAAACATATTACACAATCACTTGAAAAAAAGACGTTTTCCTTCACTTTTTCAGAACTGATTTTGGATTGTTTTCAATGTTATTTCAGTTCTAATTCCAAGTTTAAAACTCTTGTAAACAACAATCATTCAGCTGATAGGAGCTTGTACACATCTATTATGTGAAAGGTCATCCAACATGAACCTGTTTTAGACTATTTTCTGCACAAAATCAGGACTAATTTTCACTTCCGTATTTTTTTCAACCTTATGTTCAAATTCTGATTTCCTTTTGATGACAAACAGAACTAAAAAAATAATCACACAATGGAGTGCACAAATCAACCATGATAGATTCAAGTTTGACTCGATCATATGGATTGTTTTTCAATTTAGAATTGTGGAACTGTGAAAACTAAAAATTTGATTTTTCAACTTGTCATGATAATCACCCCTAAGCATGAATGAAATTACTCATAAAACTGAATGCAATTTCAGTAGTGAACATCACTTAAACAAAACTATGAAAGAACATAAACATCAAGAGTGCAATAAATTAAAATAAAATGCAGAAAATAAAGTAAAAGCACAGGAAATTTAAATAACAGGTGTAGAAATTTAAAGGTAGTTGTGCAAGAAGTCAAAAGTGGTAAAACAAAAAGTCAAACGTGATAAAACAGGGAGTCAAAGGTGGTAAATTGTTTTTTCAATTTCTTATCTCAGCTTAAGCTAAAAAAAATTAGAAGTGTTGTTCTAGGGCTATATTCTTCATCTTCGGTTGTCAATTTAAGTGAGAATAACAAATTTCCATTCAATGTGAAATAAATTTCAAAATTGGCCTCTAATCTTTCTTCACTCAAACCTCTTTAACTCCATCTTGCATTGGCTCCAAACATATAATTGATCCGAAGAGACAAAGTATATTGAAAAGGATTCTAAAATAGGTTAATAGTTGTGACTCCAATTCTATCCCAATATTTAAACAAGAATGAAAATTAACCTAACTATAATGACTCACAAAACTAATATTAAGAACATCACAAAATCAAAGACGAAAAAAATTGAAAAGAAAAAAACTTTATTACTAGCAAGAAATTGTTTTATATAAGATTGAAAATGAAAATCAAACAACTACATACTAGGATGGATGAGAATACCTCCGTCTAGTTGAACACTTCAAGGTTGGCGGTGTGGCATTAAGGCTAAGCCTCCTTGATGACTTGAGATGTAAAGACAAGAGAGGAAAAGATGGATGTAAAGATCTAGAGGTGGGAAGTGGGCAATTCTTCCAACCATTAGACTATTACAAAGGTGTCACACTCCAATCCTAGGAATTGGGGATTCAAATGGGCCCCCGGGGCGTGCATAAGTAATCCCATAGCAATACATCCCATGTGAAGACACGCACGAATTACTACAAGGGAGATTTTGCAAGAACGTGTGAGAAAGATCCACCAACACGTAGATTAAATTTCAACCATAAAGTGAAAACCTATGAATTACATGTAACACTCCGACCCAACTTAATCCGGTTTAGCGACTAAGTATTGACGAATTAGGTGTTAATGATGTTTTGCTTTTGTTTTGGTTTTGTTCCGGGTCATGGATAGGTAGTTGGTTGAGTTTAACCTGGTTTAGATAGACATGCACCCTTTTTCGTAATTTAGATTTTGTAAGACGTTGTCATTCATGCATCATCTTGGTGTCAACACGTGTCTTTCGTTGAACACATTAACTTCTGTAACTGACTCTATGTCAAATGGAATCGTTGTACCGTTAATTGACTCGAACTGCAATAAGTATAAAACTATTGGACTTTTCTCCAATTTTCCCTCATTCTTATCCTTATAAGACATGCACAGCCTTTTCTCTCTCTTCTCAACGTTTTCTTTCTCTCCTGTTTCGTTTCTTCCTTCGTGTTTCCTTCTTCTCTACGATCAAGTGTAGTAAAGGGAGAAGGCTTTGGCATCCAGTCTATCCATCCATCTCTTGTTGTGATTTTAAGGTAAGCTTGGATTCTTGGATTTCTTCTCTCTCTCCTTTTTTCTTCTTGTCAGTTACTGCACGTGCTTACTGTCTCTCTCTTTTTCTTGCATACATGGGTGTTAAATCAGTGTACAGACGTTGAATTTGAGCCCAAGGACAACTGTGCGTGTGTTAGAACTCATTTAAGGCAAGTATAAGCATGATTTGGATGAACTCATGTTGGTATATGTTTGATTATGAATAATTTCTAATGTTTGATTATGAGTAATTTCTTACTCTTGCATGTGAATGATGTTTTACAGCCCAGTTGTGTCAATCTCTATTTTGTTGAGTGTGTTTGTTCAGTTTTCTACACTCCCAGTTAGTTCTGTAACAGGTTCAGAAAACTGATCCCATGCAGTCTACGGCTAAGCCGTAATTGCCTACGGCTCAATTTCCCAATAGTTGCTAAACCTAGTTTTCTTCTACAGTAAGGCTACGGCTAAGCCGTAGAATGCACTACGGCTAAACCATAGGCTAGCCGTGACCCCACCGTAGGTCAAGCTACAGCTTGATTTCCAGAGAGCTGCAAACTGAGCAAATCTTCTACGGTCTAGCCATGGCTAAGCTGTGTAATGAGTTACGGCTAAGCCGTAGAACAAAACACGGCTAAGCCATAGAGCAAAACAAGGCTAAGCCGGAAATGTGGATGAATAGTAAGGGGAATCACAGCTAAGTCGTAGTACATATTACGGCTACGCCATAAGATGTCCACGGCTAAGCTAAGCCGTAGGTCACCCACAGCTAAGCCGTAAGACCTTTGAAAATTAAGAAAACTAGGAATGAAAAAGACCTGGTAAGGCCTTTAAGTCAAAATGTAGGTGACCTTGACTTGCCCAATGGAATATGACAAAATGGCATGAATGTTCTCGAGGGCTGCGACTCATTCATGTATGTTATCCAATTGTTAAGCAACTCCCCATGGGTGTTGGTTTAAGGAACTTCGATACACTTTCATAATACAATGCAATGCTAGACAACCGTGTATCGGATACTTTAAAACTACATCATCATGCATGATTAGAAAAACTGGATAACTAGATTAGGGTTGGCTAGTCAGTGATCTTGATTCGAGTAAGTGAGTTGTATGACATCTTGGATGGACATTTATTGACCTCCACTCTTCTGTCTGGTTTGTATAGCTTCGTTATGCCCCTTTTGATCTAAAAGTTGATTCATTTGCATGAGTCGTTTACTTGATATATTCGATATATTCAGTATGTTTCTATTAACTTGAAGAGTTTGTATGAATTGACCGTATGCACGTTTGCACGTATGATATATGTTTGATATGATATGCATGATCTACTCAAGTTCTTGGATATGATTGACTCCATATGGTCAGGCACTACCCAGCCTCAGCCTTAAGATACCCAACGAGGTTGAATTTGGCATAGTTATAGGGCATCGCTGCAGTGAGTTTATGTCTTGGGGCTTCCAAACCCCAGGAACCCGAGACCTATTCGTACCCTGACCCAATCGATGGTGCTCTCAATATGTGTGTCCCCAAAAGGGAGTATAGGAAAAATGTAATAGCCACCTAGTCATGTATGTACCATGTAAGCATTAATTCTATTAGCACATTTCATTTGTTTGTACAACTGCCTAGTACACGAAGTTGGAACTCTATGATTTACCTGTTAGTACTTATTTAGTTAGATATAACATGTGTTAACTTGTTGTTGCTTATACTTTGCTGAATCGTTTTATTCACGAGTTATCCTTGGTGTTACAGGCTCAAATCCCTCGACCGACCCCTCGTCGGTCAACCAAACTCCAGGGGAGACCCCAGATGCCCCATTAGGACTAGAAGAGTGGATGTGATCACTCCATCGGAGCGCAACAGTGTCACACATGCATATCGGTCTTCCTCATTTTGGGATCTCAGTGGATTTTGGATTTATTCATGGTCTTTATATGCTGTATTCTAACTCATTTTGTAGAACTCTTCACATTATGTAATCTTTTGTATATATATGATTCTGCTCTGGTGTATGTCTCTTGTTATGCAATGATACCTACAGCTTCCGCGTACATGTATCGGCGCGTGTGAATTTCCCTCGTGCATGTGCGTTTGGACATGGTCTAAGTGTTTAGGCACGGGAGTACATGCGTCACTGGTTAGGTTAGTCTTAACCCTTGATCTCCTGGGCTCGGGTTGTGACATTCGTATTGTATGGTATCAGAGCATTGTTGCTCTAGTTTATAAGCATGTACGTATGTAGGAACGTGGTGAGGATACGATTGTAAATATGTGATTTTAGAGTCTAATACTTATTTTGTTGGGGGTCATGTAGTGGGAAACATCTTGTGTTTGAATATTAACCCTTCGCATTTTGCAGGATATGGCTTCTGGCTCAGGTACCAATAACAATCACGGGGACAATGAGATTGGGTCAGCTCTTCCACAACAGCCACGAATGTGGATGATCGTTTTCTCGCGATGCTACAAGTGATCCATTCACTGTAAGCACAAGGCGTGTCTCTCTTTGACAGGTAGAGTCAAGCATCCGTTCCACCCCACGTGGAGTGACAGGTGGTCTTCCAACCTAAGGAGAGTGATCCCAATGCTCTTTATGAAAAGTTTCGGAAACACGGAGCCACCGAATTCTATGGGAACGAAAAGGCTTTAAAGGCAGAACAGTGGCTAGAGTACATGGAGGACCTCTTCGATACCATCGTGTGCACCAACAAACAGAAGGTTATAGTTGCTACTTCTATGTTTCGCGAGGTGGCAAGGACATAGTGGAAGAGTGTGAAAGAATCTTATAAAGACATGCCAAGTGCAACAGTTTGGGAAATGTTCAAGAAGCAATTTCGAAGGAAGTTTATCCCAACTCATATCTAACGGGCGAAGGAAGTAGAGTTTTTAGCATTACAGCAGCAGCAAATGACAGTGGCCGAATATATGCATAGGTTCATGCAGTTATCCTATTTTGCAGAAGACATGATTAATACCAAAGAAAAGAAGGTGAACCGCTTCATTAACGGCCTGAACCCTAAATACACAAATCACGTCACAGCTTTTCAAAGGCCAGTTACTTTCGATGATGCGGTAGAAAGAACCTATGCTGCCAAGGCCAATCTGCAAGTAGAAAGAGCTACTGATTCCAAGAGGCATACGCTATAACACCCCGACCCAATTTGATCCGGATTAGAGGGTAATTCCTGATGACTTGGTCGCTAATTGTGTTTTGCTCGTGTTTTTTTGGTTGGTTTCGGGTTATGGATAGGTAGTTGAGTTGAGTTCGACCTAGTTTAGGTAGACATAAGCCCTTTTTAGTAATATTCGATTCTGTTCGATGTCGTCATTCATGCATCATCTTGGTATTAACGTGTGTCTTCTGTTATGCTTGTTGATTCCCGTAACTACGTCGATTGCGAAATATGTCAATGGTTTCCATTAGACCCGCCAATGACTCAAACTGGAAATAGTGTGACTGCTTGGACTTTATTGCAAATTGGCCTTGATTTGTAACTTTATAAGTCCACCGACCTCTCTCCCTCATCAGTTCCTCACGTGAGTTTTCTCTCTCCTCTTCTTCTTTTCTGTTTCTTCTTTCTTCTTCTTGTTCAAAGCTAGGAAGAGGAATTTATGCTCTTGATCGATTTGTGTCGTTGGTAAGTTCAGGGAAGCTCTATGTTCCTAACCTTCTTCTTCTTCTTCCCTTCTTTCTTTTTCATGTTCTCGCCTGTTACATGCACTCACGCTTCTCGTTTCCTCCTCTTTCGCATGCATGGGTATTAGGAGCATGTCCATGTGAGAATTGAGCCCAAGGACAACAAGATCGTGTTTGAACTCATTTAAGGCAAGTATAAGCATAACTTGGCTAAACCATATGGGTATGTGTTTGATTAAGAGAAAGTCATGTGTTCTTGCTTATGAATGATGTTTACAACCCATCTTGTGATCATTTCCCTCTATTACATGTGATTTTGTCAGCTTGGCTATATTTCAGTGATTCTGTATCAGTTCAGAAACTACTTCATGTGTATCACGGCTAAGCCGTAAGTCACCTTTGGCTTAAAGTCCAGAGGGGGAAAAACCCAGTTTTCTTCTACGGACAGGACACGGCTAAGCCGTATATTGTCCTACGGTTAAGCCGTATCTCAGCCGTGACCCAGCCGTAGATCATTACAGGGTGCCTTTTTCTGAACTAACTGAAAGCAAGCAATTGACAGACCTTCTACGGCCCAGCCACAACTAAGCCGTAGAACAGCACACGGCTAAGCCGTAGAACAAAATACGGGTGAACCGTACTTGCGGATGAACAGTAAAAGGGAACCGCGGTGGAGCCGTAGTGCAGATTACGGCTATACCGTAAGATGCCTACGACTAAGCTGTATCACCCCTGAAAAATGAATAACAAGGATAAGCGTAAGAAAGAGACCGATATGGCCTTCATGAAAGAATGTAAATCACCTAGACTTGCCCAATGGTCTGAATGTATGACATGAATGATCTCGAGGGCTATGAATCATTCACGCACGTTATCCGGTTGTTTAGCACCTCCCCATGGATGTTGGTTTAAGGGACTTCAGTGCACATTTCGGATACACGGCAACACTAGAGAACGGTGCATCGGACAACTTAAAACTACATCATCATGTACGGTTAGAAACACTGGATAACTAGAATAGGATTGGCTAGTAAAAGACCATGATCCCTGTAAGGAAATTTGAGTGCATTGCATATTGACTTCGGTTCTTGCTCTATTTTACGCGTTCTACGCTGGGGCAACGATTGGATATTCCTAGCTCTGTCCATGGTTAATCCGGGGTGAAACAACGGTCTTGCCTGTTCGATACTACCCGTTTAACACACATAAGTTTGAGTTGCTGTTTTATTCGGATTGTATGAGCAGTAGCACTCGTATAAGCTCTTGTTTTATCTACTATCTGCCGAACAAGATATGCACGTCACATTCTGATAAGAGATACATGTTATGCTATGCACACAGTATGATATGCACGTTATGATGCACATTATGATAAGTTATGCATGTTCTTATGTTTGTTTAACTCCATATGGTCCGGCACTACTGAGCCTCAGCCTTAGGATCCCGACGAGGTGACTTTGCTATAGTTTTCATGGCCTTGCTGCAGTAAGGAAACGTCTTGGGGAATCCAGACCCCAGGAACCCGAGACCCATCTGACCCTTGGTGTTCTCTACACGGATATAAGATCCCTACTTTGGGAGCATATGGTGCACGTAGTAGCCACCTAGTATGTATCTGCTATGTACACATTGATTCACAGAGTATATTGTGACTTGACTGTACGACTGCCTCGAATACTAACTTGAAATGTTATGATTATTTATGCCTTTTATTTATGCCTTTTATTCTATTAGAGACCACACATGTTAACTTATTACTGCTTATACTTTGCTGAATCGTCGTATTTATGAGTTGTCCTTGGTATTGCAGGCTCAGGTACCTTCGACCGTGTTCTTGTCGGTCGTCAGTTTGCAGGGGAGACTCCAGTTGTCTCTTCAGGTTCGCGGAGTGTGTGTCATCGCTCCACCAGAGCGCGACTGTTTTCTACGTGCATGCATATTGCTTTCTTTTCCTGTCACTGATTATACTCATGTTCGATACATTGTACTTGGATCCCAATTTGTATGTTCCGACCTTTATGTCAGTCTTTGGATATCATTCCTTTTGTTTCTTGTGTGTCTCGTGTCGCATGTTCATATTTGCAGCTTCCGCATACTTGTGTTACATGTGTGCTTTCCCTTGTGCGTGTGCATCTAGACCGGGTCTAAGTGCATATGCACGGGAGTGCGTGTGTCGCTGGTTAGGTTTTTGCTAACCCCTGATCTTTTGGGCTCGGGTTGTGACATACGTATAGTATGGTATCAAAGCATTGTTGCTCTAGTGGTTCAGCATGCAGGCATGTAGGCACGTGGTGAGTAAACGTGATACTTACAGTTGGTCTTCAGTGCCAATTTGTGGGTAAGGTTGGTCGGCTTGTGTTATTCTTTTCTCGAAGTTTTTGCTCACAGGCGTTTTCTTTCGCAGGTGTTCAATCAGTGGTTGTCGAGGCAAGACGAACGGAACCTATGCGTAGCGCATCGTGCCCTTGGTGGTAGAGCTCATGGCAGCGGACGGTTTTCAGGAACCTTACATTGATGTTCTCCGTTGGGAGTTAGGGCACCTTAGAGGCATTCCTTTTGTTGTCCGGACAATGGCATTGGTGGATCTACTGCAAGAAGCCGAACTGTCCCGAGACCGGTATACGTTAGAAGAGAGCATCAAGCATCTTCTCCCAGACGCTTATATGATTGCGTGTAGACGAAGGCGACTCCTGCTGTATTCAGAGTACGAGAGATCCTCAGGATGCACTTCGGCTATCCATATACCTTCTGGACTGACAGCAGTTACGTGACATTCAAAGTGTATTTCCACGTTTGTATAGAAGCCTTACTTGCACAGCGGGATGAGTACGTCAACATGCTCCAAGGAGTGGTTGTTTAGTTTGTGCTTCATCGAGGACCCCATGCCTTCATTGCACCTTATTAGAGGCGACTGCTTTCTCGTGCTCGAGGGACTGGCTGTCCATGTTCTTTTGTGTTTTGTGTTCTCTCTTTTGTGTCAGTTAGCAGGGTAGGTGTTCCTTGTTTGTTGAAATGGTAGGAAATGGAGAGACCCTTCTAATTTGAGTCTTAAGCTGTACAAATCCCTAACTCTGTATTCCTCGTATGAGTGCATCTATCTACTTGTCTCTTGCTCTCATTCTATGTGGATGTCGAGATTTTGGTCTCCCTTAGATGGTGTTGAGGTTGCTAGTGTGGTCGGGTAGTTAGTGCTCGTGTGATCTTGTTCGGGAAGTGTAGGCATAGCCCACCTTGTGTGAAGAGGCTGATCTATTCTTTTAGTGGGGGAGTTAGTGGAGGAGCAGCTGGTAGCCATTAGGAGTGAATCTTCTGGGTGTCGTTGAGGGGAGGTTGTAGTTCCCAATGTTAGTAGTGTGATGGCGAGATGCGATGTAGATGATTCCTTATCGGCTTTGAGTCGTATCAAGTTGTTGTTGTTGTTGTCGGTTGTTTCCATTGAGGAAAGGGCAGTATCATCCTTCGGGTGGTAGAATTCCTATGATTCTTTTCCTCTATTGCTTGGTGATCCTCATTCTCTTTTCCATTGATTTTGTTTTGGGTCATTCCCATACACTAACTCTTGCCATCGAGAAGTCCTCTCAGGTTGACTCCACTGTTTTGTTTTGGGTTCAGTTTACTACTCAGTTCTTTTCTGTTCGTGCCTATGACTAGGTGACCGATGTTAGAGTTTGTCTCTTTGTCAGCTTACCCCTTCGTTTCCTTGCTATGTTCGTCAGATGTTTTGTGGAGCGTTACTTCTTCGTTGATGTCGCTGCTTGACCTGTTTACGTTCGCTCTTCGCCTTAGATGCTTCTCGTGGAATCTTGTTTTCTTGCCATTGGAGATGGATCATTGAAGTTCCAGTCGTCTTATGCAGTCATAAATCCCCTTTGAGTTATTCTGCATTTAACCATCCTTGGAATTCTCCAAGTAATTTTGATATCCTTCAACAACGTTCCCGTGACCGTTTTCGATTGGACCCTATTCGTTTCATTGTTTACTATTGCCACTATTCGTTTCTCTTCTAGCTTTTCTCCAGCTTGTTCTGTTAATTTTTCCTCTTTTACTTGTTTGTGGACACATTTTCTAGCTTGTTGTAGACCATCGATGTCACCATTCTTTTCTTAGAGCGTCACAGCTTGGTTTCTTGTAATCAATGTACCTATCTTGTGGTCATCTTTACTCCCTTCTTGTTTCTTTTCTTTGGATTACGCACTCACTCCTTGCCTTCCATATCTGGCTGTTTTGTTTGGTTGTTTCCTCGCCTCTTGACCCTTGTTTCCTTATTATCCGTTCATGATGCAGGATCATGTCAGTAGACTTCTTTCTCCGTGGACTTTTGCTAGCCGCTACAGTACTGACAGTGACGTGAGCACCAAGTGAGTTCGTTGGAAGATGGGAGATGTTTTCGCCTGATAAGAGTTTGCCAACTCTCCTGATGGAGTGATCGAATGGATGTTCAGTCAGTATTGAGAAGGTGATCTGGTGACCTAGTGCGTAAGTGGGTGCTGTTCGAGTCGTGTTACAGCGTTGCTCCATAGTGCATTTCCTATTGGAGCCTAGTTTGGCGAGACGACGTTAAGGTGAGAAGGGCTCTGCTGTGGATTGAGGATACCTGGTGACTTCCCGTGTTGGGTTGAGCTTTTCGGTTGGGCAAAGATCTGGGAAGGTTCTCATCCATCATGTCAGTTTCTTCGGGGAGCAGTCCATGCTTGAAGCCGCGTTCGTGACCTTCTCCCGTTATTCGGAGTATTAAGATGCTGTTTTGCCGAATGCCTTCGCAGTTGCTCGTTGCTCCTTCAATCGGTACGAATGGTCAGCCTTACATACGCAGACAGATGGATAAGTCGAGTGGATACACTTGCAAATCGCTCAGTACAGATAAGGAAGCCTTACAGACTCGTAGATGGTCGTGGAATTGCCGACGCGAAGATTGAGTTTCGAAAAGTCTTGCTGATGCAGAGTGCGATTTTCTTGCCAAGAAGACAAGTTAGCTCCGAGGCCTGTTGCACCAATTGAGATTGAGACTAACTTCAAGGAGCTGGCGTGTAGTTGGGTTCTTCCATGGCGTTTTCATTCTGGAGACGTAGTTGTTCGACGGGTTGTGCCTGCAAATGTGTGTTCATTCCGGGGACGGAATGTGTCTTTAGTGGGGGAAGATGTAACACCCCAACCTGATTTGATCCGGATTAGCGGCTAATTCCTGATGACTTGGTTGCTAATTGTGTTTTGCTCGTGTTTTTTTGGTTGGTTTCAGGTTATGGATAGGTAGTTGAGTTGAGTTTGACCTAGTTTAGGTAGACATAAGCCCTTTTTAGTAATATTCAATTTTGTTCGATGTCGTCATTCATGCATCATCTTGGTATTAACGCGTGTCTTTTGTTATACTTGTTGATTCCCGTAACTACGTCGTTTGCTAAATATGTCAATGGTTTCCATTAGACCCGCCAATGACTCAAACTGGAAATAGTCTGACTGCTTGGACTTTATTGCAAATTGGCCTTGATATGTATCTTTATAAGTCCGCCGACCTCTCTCCCTCATCAGTTCCTCACGTGAGTTTGCTCTATCCTCTTCTTCTCTTCTGTTTCTTCTTTCTTCTTCTTGTTTAAAGCTAGGAAGAGGAATTTATGCTCTTGATCGATTTGTGTCGTTGGTAAGTTCAGGGAAGCTATATGTTCTCGATCTTTTTCTTCTTCTTCTTCTTCTCTTCTTTCTTTTTCATGTTCTCACCTATTACATGCGCTCACACTTCTCGCTTCCTCCTCTTTTGCATGCATGGGTATTAGGAGCATGTCCATGTGAGAATTGAGCCCAAGGACAACAAGATCGTGTTTGAACTCATTTGAGGCAAGTATAAGAATAACTTGGCTAAACCATGTGGGTATGTGTTTGATTAAGAGTAAGTCATATGTTCTTGCTTATGAATGATGTTTACAGCCCATCTTATGATCATTTCCCTCTATTACATGTGATTTTGTCAACTTGGCTATGTTTCAGTGATTCTGTATCAGTTCAGAAACTGCTTCGTGTGTATCACGGCTAAGCCATAAGTCACCTTTGGCTTAAAGTCCAGAAAGGGAAAAACCTAGTTTTCTTCTACGGCCGGGACATGGCTAAGCCGTATATTGTCCTACGGTTAAGCCGTATCTCAGCCGTGACCCAGTCGTAGATCATTACAGGATGCCTTTTTCTGAACTAACTGAAAGCAAACAATTGACAGACCTTCTACGGCCCAGCCAAGGCTAAGCCGTAGAACAAAATACGGGTGAACCGTACTTGCGGATAAACAGTAAAAGGGAACCACGGTGGAGCCGCAGTGCAGATTACGGCTATGCCGTAAGATGCCTACGGCTAAGTCATAGGTTCACCTATGGTTAAGCCGTATCACCCCTGAAAAATGAATAACAAGGATAGGCGTAAGAAAGAGACTGATATGGCCTTCATGAAAGAATGTAAATCACCTAGACTTGCCCAATGGTCTGAATGTATGACACGAATGATCTCGAGGGCTGCGAATCATTCACGCACGTTATCCGGTTATTTAGCACATCCCCATGGGTGTTGGTTTAAGGGACTTGGGTGAACATTTCAGATACACGGCAACACTAGACAATGGTGCATTGGACAACTTAAAACTAGTTCATCATGCACGGTTAGAAACACTGGATAACTAGAATAGGATTGGCTAGTAAAAGACCATGATCCCTGTAAGGAAATTTGAGTGCATTGCATATTGACTTCGGTTCTTGCTCTATTTTACGCGTTTTACACTAGGGCAACGATTGGATATTCCTAGCTCTGTCCATGGTTAATCCCGAGTGAAACAGCGGTCTTGCCTGTTCGATACTACCCGTTTAATGCACATAAGTTTGAGTTGCTATTTTATTTGGATTGTATGAGCAGTAGCACTCGTATAAGCTCTTGTTTTATCTACTATCTGCTGAACAAGATATGCACGTCACGTTCTGATAAGAAATACATGTTATGCTATGCACACAGTATGATATGCACGTTATGATGCACGTTATGATAAGTTATGCATGTTCTTATGTTTGTTTAACTTCATATGGTTCGGCACTACTGAGCCTCAGCCTTAGGATCCCGACGAGGTGACTTTGATATAGTTTTCATGGTCTTGCTGCAGTAAGGAAACGTCTTGGGGAATGCAGACCCCAGGAACCCGAGACCCATCTGGCCCATGATGTTCTCTGCATGGATATAAGATCCCTACTTTGGGAGCGTATGGCGCACGTAGTAGCCACCTAGTATGTATCTGCTATGTACACATTGATTCACAGAGCATATTGTAACTTGACTGCACGACTGCCTCGAATACTAACTTGAAATGTTATGATTATTTATGCCTTTTATTTATGCCTTTTATTCTATTAGAGACTACACGTGTTAACTTGTTACTGCTTCTACTTTGCTGAATTGTCATATTCTTGAGTTGTCCTTGGTGTTGCAGGCTCAGGTACCCTCGATCGTGTTCTTGTCGGTCGTCAGTTTGCAGGGGGGACTCCAGTTGTTTCTTTAGGTTCGCTGAGTGTGTGTCATCACTCCACCAAAGCACAACTGTTTTCTACATGCATGCATATTGCTTTCTTTTCCTATCACTGATTATACTCATGTTCGATGCATTGTACTTGGATCCCAATTTGTATGTTCCGACCTTTATGTCAGTCTTTGGATATCATTCCTTTTGTTTCTTGTGTGTCTCGTGTCGCATGTTGATATTTGCAGCTTCCGCATACTTGTGTTGCATGTGTGTTTTGCCTTGTGCGTGTGCATCTAAACCGGGTCTAAGTGCATATGCACGGGAGTGCATGTGTCGCTGGTTAGGTTTTTGCTAACCCCCGATCTCCTGGGCTCGGGTTGTGACATGCGCCATTTGGTGCACGGGGACAAGCACAAAAAAGAATGAAAAGCAAGCAAGGTACCTCAAGTTCCACCGGTGTGACTTGTGAACACTGTGGCAAAGGCCACAAGTCAAAGCAGTGTTGGAAGAAGACAAGAGCTTATTTCATTTGTGGCTCTATGGATCATCCGATGGCTAATTGTCCGAGGTACAAGTCTTCCCAATCTCAGCAAGCTAAGCCAACAGCTTCCATAGCTTCAGGTAGATCCAATGTTTCAATAGCTCCGAGCAAGGCCCAACAAACCCATTAAGGCCAAAAACCACAACCCCAGACTATTCGTGTTTACGCAGCAACCCATGAGAGTGCCGAGGAGGCAAACGTGGTGGAAGGTATTATCTTGATTGCGCAAGCCAAGGCTATCGCATTATTTGATTCAGGGTCGATGCGTTCGTACATAGCACCTCATTTTACTGAACAGTTACCGCAACCGCCTAAGTCACTACCGTATGTGTTGGTGGTGTCCACCCCGGTTGGCAAGAGGGTGGAGTGTAATGGATACTACCCCAATGCGCTGTACGGATCGAAGGGCGTCAACTCCCAGTTGACCTAATTTTGTTATCGATGTTGGACTTTGACGTAATCCTTGGAATGGATTGGTTAGCGCGGTATCGTGCCTGTGTAAATTGTTATAACAGGACGATCTATTTTGATCTGGGAAATGGGTTCCGTTTCAAGGGCAATTAGAAGAAATGCCCAAGGCGGGTTATCTCCGTATGCAAGCCGAACCGTTTAATATGCAAAGGGTGTGAAGGCTTCATTGCTTTTATCTCGGAGAAGAAAGATTCGAAGCAGCTTGGAGAGATTTTGGTGGTGTGTGATTTTGCGGATGTCTTTCCTAATGATGTGCCAGAGTTACCTCCAGTACGAGAAATGGAATTCGCCACCGATCTAGTTCTAGGCACAGCACTGATCAGTAAAGCTCCATACCGTATGACCCTAGTAGAATTGTTAGAATTGAAAAAACAACTACAAGAGCTATTGGATAAGGGTTTTATATGCCCGAGTGTTTCACCTTGGGGAGCACTGGTACTGTTCATTAAGAAGAAAAACGGCACCTTTCGAACGTGTATAGGTTACCGGCAGTTGAATAAGGTGACCATAAGGAATAAGTATCCCCTGCCAAGGATTGATGAATTGTTTGATCAACTTCAATGTGCAGCCTACTTTTTAAAGATAGATTTGAGGTCTGGGTATCACCAGCTAAGGGTAAAGGAAGAGGATATTCCCAAAACTGCCTTTAGGACACGGTATGGACATTGTGAATTCCTCGTGATGCCTTTTGGATTAACCAATGCACCTGCCGCGTTTATGGCTTTGATGAATCAAATATTTGCTCCTTTCTCGGATTAGTTCGTGGTGGTATTTATCGATGACATTTTGGTATACTCAAAGACCGTAGAGGAGCATAAGGATCATTTGAGGAAAGCCTTGACCTTGTTAAGAGAACACCAATTATATGCCAAGCTCTCAAAATGTGATTTTTGGCTTGAGCAGGTAGCATTTCTAGCTCATATCATCTCACGAGAAAGATTCGCAGTTGATCCAGTGAAAGTTGAGGCAGTTGTGAATTGGCCCAGCCCAAAGTCGGTGACAAAAATTCGGAGTTTTCTTGGACTTGCAGGGTACTACAGATGATTTGTTCAAGACTTTGCGAAGATCTTTGCTCCTTTAACTAAGCTGACTCGGAAGAACGTGCCTTTTGATTAGACCGCAGAGTATAAGGCTAGTTTCTAGATTTTGAAAGAAAAGTAAACTAGCACTCCAGTTTTGACTTACAGGATGGGAATGAAGGATTCGTGATATATTTGGATGCTTCTTGAGTTAAATCAGGCTGTGTATTAATGCAACATGGTAAAGTGATTGCTTATGGATCAAGGCAACTCCGGGAGCATGAGAATAACTATGCCACACATGATTTGGAATTAGCCGCCATCGTGTTTGCTTTGAAGCTTTGGAGACTTATCTATATGGCGTGAAAGTTGAGGTCCATTCAGATCATCACAGCTTACAGTACCTGTTCACGTAGCACGAGTTGAACATGAGACAACGCAGATGGTTAGAATTCATCAAGGATTATGATTTTCCCATCAAGTACCAGCTAGGGAAAGGCAATGTTATAGCAGATGCACTAAGTAGGAAATCGGAGACCGTAAATGTGTTGGACAATTTCCTTTTGGTGATGAATGACAAGCCCATTGAAGTGCAAGTAGCAGATAATTATGTAATGTTGGCAAGTACTCTGGTTTTTCAACCTGAAGTGATTCAGCAAATTAAGGACCGACAAGTCGAAGATTTAACCTCGCATTCATGATCATATTAGAGATCGACTCGACTTCTGAATGGAGGATGGTGTCCTGTATTTTCGGGACAGATTGTGTGTTCCAGCAGTTGATGACTTGAAAGAAAAGTTAATAACAGAGGCACACTATACTCGATACGTGATGCACCCAAGAAGTATGAAGATGTACCAGAACATCAAGAATCGATCTTGGTGAAACAACATGAAGAGAGAAATCGCAGGGTTCATCGCTAGATGCTTAACTTATCAGAAGGTGAAAGCAAATCATCAGAGGCCTCCAGGTTCGTTGCACCCATTGCACATACCGCAGTAGAAGTGGGAGCACATTACCATGGACTTTGTTTCGGGATTACCTTCGACGAGTAAAAAGAACAACGCCATTTGGGTAGTCGTGGATTGGTTAACGAATTCAGCACATTTCATTCCTTTCAGGAAAGGTATGACGTTTTCTGAAATGGTGAAGAAGTTCGTTGATGAGATCGTCAAACTCCATGGTACGCCTATGTCGATTGTGTCCGATCATGACAGCCTCTTCGTTTTGTTGTTCTGGAAAGCATTTCAAGAAACCATGGGAACTAAGTTGAGTTTCAGCATGGTATATCACCCGCAAATGGAAGGACAGTTGGAACGGACGATTCAGACTTTAGAAGATATGTTACGGGCCAGTGTGTTAAGTTTTTAGAAAGAATGGGATGCACATCTCTCGTTGTGTGAATTTGCTTATAACAATAGTTTTCATGAGAGTATTGGCATAGCACCTTATGAAGCAATGTATGGACGCAAATGCCGAAGTCCTATATGCTGGAAGAAGTGGGGACTCGAAGTTTCCACGAATCGACGATCATCGCCGAAACTACGGAGAAAGTACAGAAAGCAATCGAGAATTTGAAGGTTGCTTATTTGAGACAGTAGAGCTATGCAGATACTCACAAAAGACCTTTGGAATTTCAAGTTGGAGATTGGGTTTTTCTCAAGGTCTCACTGATGAAGGGAATGATCCGTTCGGCCAGAAAGGCAAGTTAGCACCAAGATACGTGGGTCCGTTTTAGATTAAGAACAGAATTGGAGATTTGGCGTACAAATTGGCTCTTCCAGTGGAGTTTTCTGGAGTACATGATATATTTCATGTATCGATGCTTCGCAAATATGGTTGGGAACCTACCCATGTCATTCGATACGACGATGTGCAAATACAGCCAAATGCAACATACATTGAGCGCCCGCTCCGTATCGTGGGAACCAGAGAGCAGATCTTGCGTACCAGAACAATACAATAGGTCAAAGTGCTACGAAAACATCACAGTCCCAACGAAGCCACTTGGGAATTAGAAGAGCAAATGGCGAGTCAGTATCCTAATCTTTTCATACAAGTACGTGTTAATTCCGAGGACGGAATGATTCTTAAGTGGGGGAGGATGTAATACTCCGACCCAACTTAATCCAGTTTAGCGACTAAGTAATGACGAATTAGGTGTTAATGATGTTTTACTTTTGTTTTGGTTTCATTCCGGGTCATGGATAGGTAGTTGGGTTGAGTTTAACCTGGTCTGGGTAGACATGAGCCATTTTTCGTAATTTAGATTTTGTAAGACATTGTCATTGATGCATCATCTTGGTGTCAACACGTATCTTACGTCGAGCTCGTTAACTTCTGTAACTGACTCGTATGTCAAGTGGAATTGTTGTATCGTTAATTGACTCGAACTATAATAAGTATAAAACTATCGGACTTTTCTCCAATTTTCCCTCATTCTTATCCTTATAAGACATACACCGCCTCTTCTCTCTCTTCTCAATGTCTTTTTGCTCTCCTATTTCGTTTCTTCCTTATTGTTTCCTTCTTCTCTATGATCAAGTGTAGTAAAGGGAGAAAGCTTTGGCATCCAGTCTATCCATCCATCTCTTGTTGTGATTTTAAGGTAAGCTTGGATTGTTGGATTTCTTCTCTTTCTCCTTTTTCTTCTTGTCAGTTACTGCACGTGCTTACTGTCTCTCTCTTTTTCTTGCATGCATGGGTGTTAGATCAGTGTACAGACGTTGAATTTGAGCCCAAGGACAACTGTGCATGTGTTAGAACTCATTTGAGGCAAGTATAAGCATGATTTGGATGAACTCATGTTGGTATATGTTTGATTATGAATAATTTCTGACTCTTGCATGTGAATGATGTTTTATAGCCCAGTTGTGTCAATTTCTATTTTGTTGAGTGTGTTAGTTCAGTTTTGTACACTCCCTGTTGGTTCTGTAATAGGTTCAGAACACTGATCCCGTGCAGTCTACGGCTAAGGCGTAACTGTACGAATCAATTTCCCGAGAGTTACTAAACCTAGTTTTCTTCTACGGTAAGGCTATGGCTAAGCTGTAGGTTAGCCATGACCTCACCGTAGGTTAAGCTACGGCTTGATTTCCAGAAAGCTACAAACTAAGCGAAACTTCTACGGTCCAGCCATGGCTAAGCCGTGTAATGAATTACGGTTAAGCCGTAAACCTAGCAAGGCTAAGCCGTAGAACAAAACACGACTGAACCGTAGAACAAAATAAGGGTAATCAGGAAATGTGGATGAACAGTAAGGGGAATCGCGGCTGAGTCGCAGTACATATTCCGGCTACGTCGTAAGATGTCTATAGCTAAGCCGTAGGTCACCCACGGCTAAGTCGTAAGACCTTTGAAAATTAAGAAAACTAGGAATGAAAGAGACCTGGTAGGGCCTTTGAGTTAGAATGTAGGTGACCTTGACTTGCCCAATGGAATATGATAGAATGGCATGAATGATCTCGAGGGCTGTGACTCATTCATGTACGTTATCCAGTTGTTAAGCACCTCCCCATGGGTATTGGTTTAAGGAACTTCAATACACTTTCATAATACAATGCAACGCTAGACAACCGTGTATTGGATACCGTAAAACTGCATCATCATGCATGATTGAAAACACTAGATAACTAGATTATGGTTGGCTAGTAAGTTATCTTGATTCGAGTAAGTGAGTTGCCTGACATCTTGTATGGACGATTATTGAACTCCACTCTTCTGTCTGGTTTGTATAGTTTCGCTATGCCCCTTCGATTTGAAAGTTGATTCGTTTGCATGAGTCGTTTGCTTGATATATTCGATATATTCAGTATGTTTCTGTTAACTTGAGGAGTATGTATGAATTGACCGTATGCACATATGCACATATGATATATGTTTGATATGATATACATGATCTACTCAAGTTCTTGGATATGATTGACTCCATATGGTCAGGCACTACTCAGCCTCAGCCTTAGGATACTCGACAGAGTTGAATTTGGCATAGTTATAGGGCACCACTGAGTGAGTTTATGTCTTGGGGCTTCCAAACCCCAGGAACCCGAGACCTATTCGTACCCTGACCCAATCGATGGCGTTCTCAGTATGTGTGTCCCCAAAAGGAAGTATAGGGCAAATGTAGTAGCCACCTAGTCATGTATGTATTATATAAGCATTGATTCTATTAGCACGTTTCATTTGTTTGCACAACTGCTTCGTACACGAAGTTGGAACTCTATGATTTACCTGTTAATACTTGTTCTGTTAGATACAACATGTGTTAACTTGTCATTGCTTATACTTTGCTGAATCGTTGTATTCACAAGCTGTCCTTGGTGTTACAAGCTCAAATCCCTCGACCGACCCCTTGTCGGTCAACCAAACTCCAGGAGAGACCCCAGATGCCCCATTAGGACTAGAGGAGTGGATGTGATCACTCCATCGGAGCGCGACAATGTCACACATGCATATCGGTCTTCCTCATTTTGGGATCTTAGTGGATTTTGGATTTATTCATGGTCTTTATATGTTGTATTCTGACTCATTTTGTAGAACTTTGCACATTATGTAATCTTTTGTATATATATGATTCTGCCCTGGTGTTCGTCTTTTGTTATGCAATGATACCTACAGCTTCCGCATTCATGTATTGGCGCGTGTGAATTTTCCTTGTGCGTGTGCGTTTGGACATGGTCTAAGTGTACAGGCACGGGAGTACGTGTGTCACTGGTTAGGTTAGTTTTAACGCCCGATCTCCTGGGCTCGGGTTGTGACATTACACCTGTAATAATCAAAGCAATCATGAAGGGAAACATCATTCATTCATAATTTAAACGTATTGTCTGTTACTTATTCATTACCACCACATATAACTACATTCACTTAAATAAGTCCATCATACAATCTCAAACACATGTCCATCAATCAAAGTCCCCACAATGATAGAGATGGCATGTTAAATACAAGCCAAGCATCACTAAACTTATCAACCCCACAAAACCCCCCTTGACGCTTTTCGTAAGATGACTAATAGAATATATCGCCTTCATTCCACTTTTTTACACCCCTAAATACCGTTGAGGTACCCTCCGGGGGCACATCGATAGTCAGGCTGGGGTTGGATCAGTACCTATAACACCAAAGGTAGCACTGTTAAAACGATGGCTAAGCAAATATAAAGATATATAAAACCATCATGATGTATCAAATGATTTAAAGAGCATATTGATTAGAAGAAAGCAATAATCGTAAACTAGGTATGTTGTGCATAACTAAGCATGAGTAACAAATCAGTACGGGATATCAAAACATACTAGTTGGCATCCATAAGGCTATATTCTCCCTAAAGAGAGCAAATTATTTAGAGAGAGTGTTTAACATACATATGAGAATTACGCTATGGGATCAGTCTATCTTCCCAAAGAGCGCCGACAACTCTTCCATAAACTATTACAGTAGGAACATAGAGAATACCCGAATTGGTTCCATCAAAACTAATAAAGGTACAAGCTAAGTAGTGCTGACTCAATATATCAAGACCGTCCTGAATTCATATCTTTCATACTTATGATTAATCATAGTGATCGACTCATCTTCATACATATTCATTCATACCTATTATATCATACATAAGGAGTTTCGGTCTTGAGATCATATTCAATCATGGAAATTGGAATTAACAAGTATCTGGTAATCAAATAATGCATACTTAATTGAGCTAATAGAGCTCGAACCCTCTCAACCTTAGCTACACCCATTTTGGCTCATGGACGCACACTTAATAGAAGCTCTAGACCAAGTGCCTCAAGGTTCGTCAAGAAGAATGGGTATATGACTACATCATGTTGAGGGCAAGGTTTCTTAACAATATGAATGCATTTAAATTAAAAAGGTATTAAGGCGATTTACTAGCTAACCCTATGCTAGATAATCCATGATCCCGAGCGCATTCAATACGATGTATTCATAAAACATCTGGTGTCATTATGTTACCAAATCTTGGCAGTACATTATGTATGCAAAGGATAATTCTTCTTATGCCAACACCCATGACGTAACATCAGGAATTCATCCAGAAAATCGAAAGGGATAAGTGACAGCTCTACACTCGTCCTCCTTATCATTTAATCATCATTGGACTAGTTTAATTAGGGAAAAAGTGTCATATCTAAATCCCTACAAGGCCATTTGAAATCCCTAATATCCTAAGTTCACAGTGCTCTTACGGCTTGACTGTATACATGTCACGACTTAACCGAGTGGCTTAGTTTTTCCCTCAATTTCATACGCATTTACGGCTTAGCTATAAATTAGCCTACAGCTTAGCCGTTGCCCAGCTATAAGCTTAACATGGCTGGGTTACGGCTTAGCCGTAGCACAATCTACGACTTAGCTGAGGGTCAGCTGTAGAAGAAAAATGGAATTTTGGGCTTTCAGAAAGGCTCGCCGTAAAATGACTTACGACTTGGTCACAGGATGGTTACGGCTTAGCCGTGGGTTAACCGTAGTTCAAATATGGATTTTTGTGCTCTCTGGATTCTAAGCCATATATACTTACAGCTTAGCCATGGCTTCGCCGTAAGCTTCAGAATTTCTAAAGGCTATTATGAAACATGAGCTCATTTACAGAACTCTTTAGTTCTTGGCCCCTATGAGCTTCCTTTTGCTCCAATTTATCACAATAGGTTTCACAATATCTACATGTCATCTACATCACATATTCATACTCATGTTCACTTAATCCATCACATGTATACTTAATCAAGGGTGAGTGAGCTGCAACTTAGAATTAGAGTGATTAGTTCATGAATCAACAAATTTAAGCATGCATGTAGTAATATATACTCTAATACTTGCCTCTAGTATAGTGCTTGACCCTATCAACTTCTCCTTGGTGTGTGGGGGTAGAGAAAGCCTCAATAGATGACTTTCCTATTATATGCAAAGATATGCAATAGGCAAATCTAGTGTAAGACGCATGCATATTGTTCATTTGAGTCTCCTTGACTCTATTAAACCCAAAGAATTAAAATAAAGGTAGAGATCTCACCTTAGGGAGCTGTAGCTTAAAAAAGATGGTGTATATGATGGTTCCAATAAAAGAGATGTACAAAAGCTTGAAGAAGGAGATAAATGGAGGCTATTCCTCTTACATGCAAAGTTTCAAGCTTGAAGGGTGAAGAAGGAGCCAGGGAAGATGAAAGGGAATAAGGCTCCAACAATGAAGAGAGTAGTGGACAGAGGAAAGAGACAAAAGAGAGGGACAATGATTGTCCCCTTTTTAATCAAAATCTCCTAGACTTTGCATGCAAGTCCAATATCTCTAGGAAAATTACAGGTTAGGTCAAATGGTCCTCAATTGGGCTAAGATGGATCCGAATTAAGTTGGACCGAATATGAAAGATGATCTACACGATGAAATACACAAGATCCAACTAATGAGGTGTCAATATAATGCAAACCATGAGACTCTAAATTACAAGAAGGCCCTTAACTGCCTAGGTAAGGTTCAAACCCGCCCCAACTACCTATCCGTGACCCAAGCCCAAAGGGTTTGAGTTACATTAGCCTAAACAATTTTAATTACTATAAAACAAGATTAATTAACATAAATCAAGGTTAGTTGGGATTAGGACCTTACATCCTCTCCCTCTTAAGATCATTCGGTTCTACGAATGCAATATACATCAGGTAGGAGCTCTAGATATTTTTCCCAAACTTGCTCTTCAAGCTCCTAAGGAGCTTCTTCTTGCCCATGATGCTCCCACAGAACCTTAACCCATTTAATTTTCTGAGTACGTAGCACTTGGTCCTTTGTGTTAATGACACAAAGGGGTCTTTCTTCATAGCTCATGTCTGGCTTAACTTGAATGTCCTCTATTTCAAGAACATGTGAAGGATCTAGAAGGTACTTCCTAAGCATCGAGTTAAGGTGGTAATTTCAACCTATAAGCGAAATCTCTTACTCTGCTTTGAATCTCAAAAGGCCCTACAAATTGCAGAGCTAACTTACCTTTCTGTTCAAACCTGATAGTACCCTTCATTGGAGAAACTTTTAAGAAGACCTTGTTTCCCACCTGAAATTCAAGGGGTCTACGGCAGTTGTCTGCATAACTCTCTCCACAAGATGCGCAACCTTCAATCTATCTTGAATTGTACTTTTTCTGCCGTATCCGTAATAAAAGAAGGTCCATAGAGACTTCTAACTCCGGCTTCTTCGTAATAGAACGGTGTACGACACTTACAACCATACAAAGCTTTGAATGGAGCCATTTCGATGCTTGCGTGATAACTTTTGTTGTACGCAAATTCATATAAGGAAAGGTGTTCATCCCACTCTTTCCCAAAGTCCAACGTGTAACTCGAATCATATCTTCAAGAGTTTGTATCGTTCACTCTGATTGTCCATCGATCTGAGGATAATAAAGGTGCTGAGATTGAGCTTGGTACCATAGACTTCTGGAAGGATTGCCAAAAGGAAGACACAAACCTACTGTCTCGGTCAGATATCATAAAAACTAGAGTACCGTGCAACCGTTCAACTTCATCTATGAAGATTTTGGCCATCTCATGGAATTTCATCCTTTTCCTAATAGGAATAAAGTGAGCTGACTTCATTGGTCGATCAACAATCACCTATATGGCATTATGATGTTTGCTTATCCGGGGCTGCCTTGAAACAAAATCCATCGAAAAATTCTCCCACTTCCACTTTGGAATATAAAAGGATACAACAAATCAGGAGGTTTTTTATGTTCGGCCTTCATACGTTGACGAGTAAGACATCTTGCCACAAAACCAGCAATGTCTCTCTTCATGTTATTCTACCAAAACCTGCCATTTAGATTTTGGTACATTTTAGTACTCCTGGGGTACATGGAATATCTAGCGTGTTGTGCTTCGGTCATGATTACTTTCTTTAGATTTTGAACTACTGGAATACATAGTCTATCTCTAAAGCACAACATGCCATCTATTATCTTGAAATTTGGTCTCTAAGATATGTGGTCGCGAATTTTAATGAACTCTAGGCCTTCAAACTGTCTCTCTCTAATTTGCTGTATAAAGTGGGTTTAAAGACAGACATAGCCACTAACATGACCTATCATCCACGAATTCGACTTTCACATCCAAACCTCAAAATTCTTCTACTAGAAACCACTCACAACACATGGCTGCCATCTCAACAGTTGATTTCCTACTTAGAGCATCAGCTACTACATTTCCTTTTCTTGGAAAGCACTTGATTGGAAAATCATAGCCCTTTATGAACTCTAGCCATCTATGCTGTCTCATGTTAAGATCATGTTGAGAGAATAAATACTGGGACTACGATGATCACCATGGAATTCAAATCTCTCTCCATACAAGTAATGTCTCCACAACTTCAAAGTAAAGATGACAGCGGCCAATTCTAGATCATGTGTGGCATAATTCTTTTCATGTTCCCTTAATTGTCGAGATCCATATGCTATCACTCTTCCGTTTTGCATTAGTACACATCCCAACCCAATCCCTAAAGCATCGGTATATATAATAAATCCACCACTACCTTTCAGTAGAGATAAGATTGGGGCTGAGGTTAGCTTCTCCTTAAGAAGTTAGAAACATGACTTACATTCAGCTGACCAAACAAATGATTCCTTCTTCCAAGTCAGCCTCGTCAAGGGTGCAACTATTCTAAAAAAGTCCTTTACAAACCTTCGGCAGTAAGCTGCTAAACCGATAAAACTTTTAACTTTTGTGACCGTCTTAGGGCTTTGCCAACTTGTTATTACCGCAATCTTAGCTGGGTCTACTGCAAGTCCGTCCTTTGAAATTATATGCCCTAAGAAAGCAATTTGCTCTAACCAGAAATCACACTTGTCTAGTTTGGCATATAATCGATGATCTATTAACAACTGCAATGAAGTGCACATGCTCATCTCGAGTCTTGGAGTACACCAGTACATCATCAATGAAAATTACTACGAATCGGTCAAGATAGCGTGAAAAGATCATGTTCATCAAGGCCATAAATATGGCTAGGGCATTGGTCAACCCAAAAGGCATGACTAAAAATTCATAATGCCCATATCTTGTCCTGAAAGCTATTTTAGATATGTCTTGATCTCTAACTCACAACTGATAATATCCAGACCTCAAATCAATATTTGATAAATGGGTTGCACCCTGTAATTGATTAAATAGTTCATCAATTATAGACAGTGGATATTTGTTTTTTATTATCACCTGATTCAACTACCTATAATCAATACACAATTTAAGGGCCATCCTTCTTCTTCACAAAAAAAATTAGGGCTCCCCATTGTGATGTGCTAGGATGAATAAACCCCTCATCCAATAAGTCTTGCAATTGTATCTTCAGCTCATGTAACTCTAAAGTGCCATTCTATACAGAGCTCTAGAAATTGGAGCTGTACCGGGCACTAGTTCTATAGTCAAATCTACTTCCCTCACTGAAGGAAGACCAGGTACTTCATCAGAAAACATATCTAGAAACTTACAAACCACCAGTATCTCCTCTAACTTCTTGGGCAGTTGCTTTTCAACAATAAAGGCAATATACCCCTCGCAACCACTATTGGAATAAGCTTTTTGCTCAAAGTGCTAAGATTGGCCTAGTATTCAAACTCTTCTTATCACCTTAAAATACAACACTCGGACCAACTCCATCTGCCTTTACGGTGACGGTCTTACGGAAGTAGTCCAAACAAGCCATATACTTAGTCAACCTATCCCTGCCTAGGATTACATCAAAATAGTGCATCGGTAACACGATGAGTTCCGCATGGAAAAGGATCTTTCCAATTAGAACTTGACAACTTAGGTAATAGTCTTCACAAGTCACCCTCACGCAAATAGGGGTGATAACACTTAACACATACGATAGCTGCATTGGCGGCTCCTGTCACACCCCGATCCGGGGAATTTGGGGATTTGAGTGGGCCCCCAGCGCATGCATACGTAATCCCGTAGAAATCCGTGCCCTGAAAAATTATGCACGAATTCCTACAAGGGAGATTCCACAAGAACGTGTGAGGTATGCTGACACACGTACAAACATAACGTAGCATAAACGAAATCCTGCGAAATACTCAGTAATTATCAAGAGCACATGAAGTTCATAGTCTGTTAACCTTCAAAAGTAAACATATATATACATATGATAGTGTTGAAGTCTTTAATTACATTCCAAAATACTAATTAGGAGTGTGATACAAAAGGTCCCAATCATAATAGTGATATCTCCCAAGAATAAACGCTCCGTGGGATGGCTAGTAAAAGACATCGCCATCTTTCCACTCGTCTACACCCCGAGGTACCGTTGGGGTACCCTCCGGGGGCGCGTCAGTGTCCTCGTTGGGACCGGGTGCTGGACTTGCAATACCAAGGGTAACACTGTTAACACGACGGTTAAGCAAGTACTGAGGCATGAAACAAGTATAACATAATATATCAATAAGAATAATCACTGAACATGATGCATGAGGAAGAAATCACAACTTAAATGTCATACAGACGGATTGGCAACCACGACGCTCTATTCTCCTTAAAAAGGAGCATACACATAACATATGGGTCGCTAGGCGATCAAGCTAGCTTCTCGAGGAGCGCGACTACTCCTCCGTAAACCTACTGCAATGGTGACATACATAACATATACCCAAAAGGGCGTAAGCCGAGTGGTGCCGACTCATATCCAATCGTATCAGTCCTATCATACCCTTGGCTAGCAAGCTTACACTCATTAGAAGCTCTGGCTTGTCAAACACGCGCTCATTAGAAGCTCAGGTCTGAATGGCCTCAGGGTTTTGTTAGAGCAGTTCATGTTGAAGGTGGTATATCATAGCAATATGGATGCATTCAGCTTAAGTGAGTACCCAAGGAATTACTACCTTCACCCCCTATAATAAGTAACCTATAGTCCCCAAGGACATTCAACACGATGTACACATAAGACGTTCGGTGTCGTTGTGTTACCTTATCTTGGTATTGCCTTATGTGCATACGGGACACCCTTCTTATGCCAACATCCATGACTTGCCATTGGGAAACCCTTCCGGAATTCATTCATTCTCCCTAACATGTACTTACCATTGGGCCTGTGTAGTGGTATAGAAGGTGCCAATACTAAGGTCCTACAAAACCGTTGAGAGTCCCTAACATCCTGCTTCACTGGGTTCTTACGGCTTAGTCGTGTACAAGGCTACGGCTTAGCGAGTGGGTTCAATTCCTTCCGGATTTTCAGGCGCAATTACGGCCCAACCGTATGTTGGCCTATGGCTTAGCCGTGCTAAGCCTACGGCTAGGTTACGGGGAGGTTACGGTGTAACCGCAATATATTCCACGTTGCAGCCGTGTACAAGCCGTAGAAGAAACTGGGTTCCATGAGCTCTCTTGAAAGCTCGCCGTAGGAAGACCTACGGCTTGAGTACGGGCTGGATACGGCTTAGCCGTAGTGAAATCCACGGCGTAGCCGTAGGTGAGCCGTAGTACAAAATCGCGTTTTGTTGCTCTCTGGACTTTGAGCCGTAGATGCTCACGGCTTAGCCGTAGCTTCACCGTGAGCTTTAGCAACCTGAATACAGTTCTGTAGCTCAATTATGATTTCAGTCAGTACAGAACCTATATTGGAAGGGGGTTCTATGACTTACTAGGAGTACCCAATTAAGGTGTTCTGTACTCCCACACCTCTATTCCCATTTTTCCATTCCCACTTGATTCATACCCCACTGGCACCCAAGTAACAACTTAATTCATACACACCCATTAAGAAGAGACTGCAGTGGGAAAAATTAGAAGAACTAACTCAACATGCAATGAACAATTATACATGCAGTGCATATAAGCTCAAGTACCTGCCTTGTTACCAGTGTTTAGCCCCTTTCTAATTCTTCTTGTCGTGTGGGTAGAGGGAAAACTCCAAATCAAAATGGGTTCTCTACAATAGAACATGAAAGTGTGGAATATGGGGTTTAGATCCACATGCGTGTCGTGTAAATTGATTCCTCATGACTCTCATAACTCCAAATACATAAAATGGAGGTGGGTCTTTACCTTAAATAGCTAGCTTGCAGAAAAGAACAGTACAGAGAAATGGCTTAGGGAGGAGAATGAGGAAGAAGAAAATCCCCAAGCCGAGTGGCTCCTCAAATTTTAAGAAGGAGGAAGTTCGGGAGGAGAGGGAGAAGGCACTGCTCCAGTAACTCAAATGAAACAAATCGAAAAGAAGGGAGGAAAATACGTTGAGCTCTCATTTAAACATGAATTTCTTTGGAAGTTACATGCAAGTCCAATCTTTTCATGAAATTTCAGTTGAGGCCAAATGCACCTCAATTGGACCAAGATAAGTCCGGATCAAGTCGGACCCAACACGAAAGATGATCCACGCAAAAAGTTACACGAAAGGAAATGGACGAGGTGTCCTAGAGGTGCAAGGACAAATTACGAAAAGGCCTTTAACTACTAAAGTGGGGCCAAACTCCACCCAACTCCCTATCCGAGGCCCAAACCCGATAATTATTGGATTAAATTAGCCTTAATTGAGTTCAATTAATATAGAATGAGCTTAATCAACGTAAATCAAGATTAGTGGGATTCGGGACCTTACATCCTCCCCCACTTAAGATCATTCGGTCCTCCGAATGCAACGTACCTGGGGTAGTAGCTCTGGATATTTCACCTGAATTTGATCTTCAAGTTCCCAAGTGGCCTCTTCCTGTCCATGGTGCTCCCATAACACCTTAACCCATTTGATCATTCGTGTACACAGCACCTGTTCCTTAGTGTCGACGATACGAATGGGTCTCTCTTCGTAGCTCACATCAGGCCTCACTTGCACGCCGTCCAACTCAAGGACATGTAAAGGATCTGGGAGGTACTTCCTGAGCGTTGACACATGGAACACATTCTGAACTCCCGCAAGCGGGGGTGGTAACTCCAACCGATAAGCTAAGTCTCCCACTCTACTCTGTATCTCGAAAGGTCCCACAAATCGTGGAGCAAGCTTACCTTTTTGTCCAAACCTAATGGTACCCTTCATTGGGGAAACTTTCAAGAAAACTTTGTCCCCCACTTGGAACTCGAGGGGCCGGCGGCGGTTATCTGCATAACTCTTCTGGCGTGATCGTGCAGTTTTCAATCTATCTTGCACTTTTTGCACCTTTTCCGTGGTATCCGCCACCAGGGTGGGTCCGTAGAAACTTCTAACCCCAACCTCTTCCCAACAGATAGGCGTACGGCACTTATGTCCATACAAGGCTTCTAACGGAGCCATTCCGATGCTCGCGTGAAAGCTATTATTGTATGTAAACTCGCATAAGGAGAGGTGTTCATCCCACTCCTTTTCGAAGTCCAATACGCTAGCTCGTAGCATATCTTCCAGGGTCTGTATCGTTCGCTCCGATTGCCCATCTGTCTGAGGATGGTAAATCGTGCTGAAACTGAGTTTGGTGCCTAAGGACTTCTGAAATGATTGCCAAAAGGAAGACACAAACCTACTGTCTCGATCAGACACAATTGAGAATGGAGTACCATGTAACCGTACAATCTCATCAATGAAGGTCTTGGCCATCTCCTGAAATTTCATCCCTTTCCTGATGGGAATAAAGTGGGCTGATTTCGTTAGTCGATCGATAATCACCCACACTACATCATGATGCCTACTTGTTCGGGGCAACCCTGAAACAAAATCCATCATGAGATTCTCCCATTTCCACTTAGGAATCTGCAGGGGATGTAACAAACCGGGAGGCTTCCTGTGTTCAGTCACTCGTTGGCAGGTAAGGCATTTTACCACAAAGCCCGCTAAATCCCTCTTCATGTTATTCCACCAAAACCTGCCATGTAAATTTTGGTACATTTTTGTACTCCCGGGGTGCATGAAATATCGAGCATGGTGTGCTTCAGTCATAATTGCCCTTTTTAAGTGATGATTTTGAACCGCTGGAACACAAAGCCGGTGTCTAAAGTACAATACACCGTCCACCATCGTAAAATTAGGTTTCTCAGACATGTGGTCACGAATCTTGACAAACTCCGGGTCTTCAAACTGCCTCTCCTTGATTTGTTGAATTAAGGTGGGTTCAAAGACTGACATAGCCACTAACATGACCTTATCATCTACGAATTCAACTTCCACATCCAGATCTCGGAATTCCTCTACTAGAGACCATTCACCACACAAGGCTGCCAACTCGGAGGTGGATTTCCTGCTTAGAGCATCAGCCATGACATTCCCTTTCCCGGGGAAGTATTTAATTGGGAAATCATAATCCTTTATAAATTCCAACCACCTGCACTGTCTTATGTTAAGATCATGCTACGAAAATAGATACTGGAGACTGCGATGGTCGCTGTGGACTTCAAATTTCTCTCCATATAAATAATGTCTCCATATCTTCAGCGAGAAGACTACTGCAGCCAATTCTAAATCATGTACGCCATAGCTTTTCTCATGTTCCTTCAATTGTCGAGATCCATATGCTGTTACCTTCCCATTCTGCATGAGTACACATCCTAACCCAATCCCCGAAGCATCTGTATATATAACAAATCCGCCACTCCCTTCCGGTAGGGATAAGATCGGGGTTGAGGTTAATTTTTCCTTAAGGAGTTAGAAACTCGACTCACATTCCGCTGACCAAACAAATGGCTCATTCTTCCTGGTCAGTTTGGTCAAAGGTGCAACTATCTTGGAAAAGTCCTTCACAAACCTTCTATAGTAACCAGCCAGACCAACAAAACTTCTAATTTTCGCAACAGTTTTGGGACTCTGCCAAGTAGTTATAGCCTCAATCTTAGCTGGATCTACCGCAAGCCCATCCTTTGAGATAATATGCCCCAAAAGGCAACTTGTTCCAGCCAGAATTCACACTTGTCCAATTTAGCATACAGTCGGTGGTCCTTTAGCAATTGCAAAGAAGTCCTCAAATGTTCCACATGCTCGTCTTTGGTCTTGGAGTATACCAGAACATCATCAATGAAAATTACCACGAACCGATCAAGATGGGGTGAGAAGATTTTGTTCATCAAAGCCATAAACACTGTGGGAGCATTTGTTAACCCAAAAGGCATAACCAAGAATTCATAATGCCCATATCTTGTCCTGAAAGCTGTTTTCGATGTTTCTTGGTCCCTAACTCATAGCTGATGATATCCGAACCTGAGATCAATCATAGAGAAATGTGTCGCACCCAGTAATTGGCCAAACAATTCATCAATTCTAGGCAGTGGATATTTGTTTTTAATTGTCACCTGATTCAACTGCCGGTAATCAATACACATCCTGAGGGTGCCATCCTTCTTCTTCACAAATAAAACCGGGGCTCCCCATGGTGATGTGCTAGGACGAATGAACCCCTTATCCAATAAGTCCTGTAACTGTACTTTCAGTTCACGTAACTCTGCCAGGGCCATTCTATATGGAGCCTTAGAGATGGGAGCAGTACCCGGTACTAGCTCTATAGTAAAATCCACTTCCCTAATTGGAGGAAGGCCAGGCACTTCATCCGGAAATACATCAGGGAATTCACAAACCACGGGTATTTCTTTTAGTTTCTTAGGGGCTTTCTTCTCCACAATGAAAGCAATATACCCTTCGCAACCACTATAGATCAATCTTTCCGCTCGAAGTGCTGAAATCAATCTAGTGTTCGAACTCTTCTTGTCACCTTGGAATACAGCACTTGGGCCATCTTCACTCACCTTTACGGTAACCGTCTTACGGAAACAGTTGAGACAGGCCATATATTTGGTCAGCCAATCCATGCCTAGGATTACATCGAAATCGTGCATGGGTAACATGATAAGTTCAGCTAGAAGAAGAACTTCTCCGATGAGAACTCAACAACCAGGGTAATAGTCATCACAAGTTACCCTCTTACCAACCGGAGTGATAACACTCAACACATACGGCAACTATGCTGGCGATTCCCTTATCCTACTAGAGAATCGAGGTGAGATGAAGGAATGCGAAGACTCTGAATCAAACAACACTTTAGCTTCAATGTCACAAACAAAAACCTTACCTACAACTACATGTTCCGCCGCTTCAACTTCTTCTTGTGTCAATGCATAAGCGCGGCCTTGCCTTTGGGGTCGGTGTTGCTGTCCTTGTCTCTGCTATCCCTGACCTTGCCATGTCTGCCCTTGTCCTTGCCTCACTTGCTGTTGCTGTTGGTTAGGCACAGGAGGTGTCGCCTTAGAAGGCTGCTGATACTGCTGTTGCTGTGAGGCTCGACTAAAGTCCTTCCTTCATGGGCACTCGGACAAGCGATGGCCCATGGAGCCACAGCTAAAACAGGCTCCCATGGACCTCCAACATTTACTAATTTCGTGACCTTTCCCGCATACACCGCAGACTAGTCGTGATGTGCCACTAGCAAGTCCCTTCTGTTTCTTAGAATACTGCTGACCTTTCCCAGAAGGCGGAACACCCTTCTTAGACTCCCCCAAGAATAGGCTCTTCTCAATTTCTTCCACTGCACAAGCCCTGGCTACTGCATCATCATATTGAACGGGACGTTGAAAGGCAGTGCCATGTCCCTTGATAACAGGCCTTAACCCTTCCAGAAATCTTTCCACTCTCTTCTCCTCAGTGTCAATCAAGTCTAGAGCAAACCGAGAGAGCTAGCTGAATACATGCACGTATTCTGCAACAGTCATGAGGTTCTGCTGCAGGGTAAGGAACTCTACCTTCTTTTTACGAGTCATGTGGTCGGGGATGAACTTTTTCCTGAATTGCCTCTTAAAGGCTTCCCAAACCGTGGCATCCTGCATGGCCCTCATGTGGTCCCGGATACTCTTCCACCATGTATCCGCGATGTCCCTGAACATGGATGCCGCGAGGACCACTTGCTGTCTGGGTGTGCAAGTTAATGTATCGAAAACGTTCTCCGTGTGGACAAACCATTCATCTGCTTGTAATGGGTCCTCGTGTCTGATAAACTCTGTTGCTCCCTCTTACGGAACTTCTCATACAAGGAGTTGGGATCTCCTGGCTGATCTTGTCGGTTTAACAGAGCGGCCAATTGTAATTACATCGCAACTTGGTTAGCATTGCTAGCAGCTAACTGGTGCATCATCATCATAAACCGCTCCTCAGTGTTGTATGTGGGACACGGAGGAGGTTGCGGTGGAGGGTCCGCACCTTCTAATTCAACATTATTACGATCATTGTCACATGAGCTATTGTTCGTGCCAGATCCAAATGCCATGGCTCTGCAATCACAATGGTGATTATTCAGATGTATATCTATATATGTACATACATACGTACCACAGTCATACCATAAGTTATCATTATAATAGAAATCCACCCAAACGGACCTATCGAAACCTCACCACGCTTCCTAATGTTACTAAGTCTTTTAAGTGACTTCTTGGTGCAGCTGTGATACCATTACTTACGTATGTCACACCCCGATCCCAGGAATTTGGGGATTTGAGTGGGCCCCCAGGGCATGCATACGTAATCCCGTAGAAATCCGTGCCTTGAAGAATTATGCACAAATTCCTACAAGGGAGATTCCACAGGAATGTGTGAGGTATGCTGACACACGTACAAGCATAACGTATCATAAACGAAATCCTGCGAAATACTCAGCATAGTCTGTTAACCTTCAAAAGTAAACATATATATACTGTTGGAAGTAGGTGGGTCTCGTGGATAGATTTTCAAAACTTTTGACCCACTTGACACAGGGATCAACTATCCATAAGACCAAAACCCAATCCAGGATGCGTTACCCTCAATCTCGTGACCATGTACAGTAAAAATTCTACCAGCACTAAACATCCAAAATAATCTACGACATGCAAGAAGTAGATCATACCTTTGGAGATCCGCGTGCTCTAATGGATTTCTTCAACACCTCTTAGCCTTCCACGCTATGACCCCCGAATAGGATTTCTTTTCTCAAGAAGAATGGTGGAATCTTCAGGAGAAAATCCTAACTCGAAACTCCAAGGAACTAGAAGAAAGGAGAAGAGAGTAACTCGTGCAACTCTTGCACGAAAGGGTTTTGGGCGTGAGGGAGAGTCTTATTGGACGTCCAAGAGATTTTATAGACTTCCAAATCTCTCCCTTGTCTAATTGAAATAGAAGTCTTACTTCCAAAGCAATTAGCGGCTTTCTCTTTTCCAAACTCTTAATTCTAGAGTCCAAGTCGGATTAGTGTTTTCCAATATCTTGGGCTAGCGTGGGGACCACTAGGGATTCCTTAGAAAGCTGGCTCCAACTGGAACACCGCGACCCCACATCTCATGTGCAATCCAGGCCCACAGTTAATTGTAAATAACACCACTATATAAATGCAATTGCACTCCAGTCTTAGGAATAAATTACAATGAAGACCCTAAACTTCCCAATTACCACAAGTAGGCCCCTCTATCAATATCCGTGAATCAATTGGAATAAATCCGTCTCTTCCAATCTAAGTTCCACATCTTATTGTCCTTGGGCCCCAATTAATCACAGTAATCATCAGTACCATCCAATTAACTCTTAATTGAGATGGGTGCGCACTTACTAATGACAAATCCATTAATTGGCACAAAGGGATAATAGAGATAGATTCCATCTTGATCATTCAACGTTCCCACAGTTCTACTACCACATACCCAAGACACCGAGGTGTTAACCTATAGTCGGCCTCACTCATTGGTGACTCAAAGCAAATGAATAGATAGAAACTTGAGTTCGTTAATGTCTCAGGATTGAGAGCCTATTGCTAGGGAATTATGAGAGCATACCTTATTATTGAGACAGAATTCCATAAGGTGCATCTCATGGTCCTTCAATACATCCAATGTACCAGCACCGTGATCCAGAATCTTACATTCTGATGATCGAGACAAATCACACTATCTCATAGTGATCAAAGTGCTGCAACCTTATCAAATGAGACGCCCAATCTCATTACTGGTTGTGAAGCTATTTTAAGTATAAGATTTGTGACATATATCTCCCGCCTGTGGATCTCATCCATGCACATATATCACATCTAATATACTAATGGGATCCGGTTCAACTCATGAACCATTATGTCATACGTATTGGTCATGTGCATGAAGTAGTAAAATAACATTCATCTCATGAAAGTAAAGCATGATTTTATTGATAAATAAAGAAATTAATCAATTTATTACATCAACTGATGGATTGAGTCCACAAAAACTAACAATCTCCCACTTGGGCTCAATGCCAGTCAGGATTACATCTCATGCCCATCCCTTCTACGTGTTGCTCAAAGACTTTGGTAGTCAAAGGCTTAGTAAAGGGATCTGCCAAATTGTCTTCAGAGGCTATCTTGGTAATAGCAATATCACCTCTCTGCACAATCTCTCTGACTAAGTGATACTTCCTCTGTACATGCTTTTGGCTTTTATGGCTTCTGGGTTCCTTTGACTGAGCGACTGCCCCGCTGCTGTCATAGTAAACTGTGAGTGGCTGTCGTGCCAAAGGTACCACCCCAAGTTCCAAAAGGAATCTTTTAAGTCATACTGCTTCCTTAGCTGCTTCACAAGCTGCTACATATTCAGCCTCCGAGGTTGAATCAGCGATACATTCTTGTTTTATACTCCTCCAGCTGATAGCTCCGCCTCCAAGCATAAATACATAACCAGAGGTGGATTTCCTAGAATCCTTATCTGACATAAAGTCAGAATCTGTGTATCCGACTGGAATCAACTCATCACTGCTATGACACACGTACAAGCATAACGTATCATAAACGAAATCCTGCGAAATACTCAGCATAGTCTGTTAACCTTCAAAAATAAACATATATATACATATGATAGTGTTGAAGTCTTTAATTACATTCCAAAATACTAGTTAGGAGTGTGATACAAAAGGTCCCAAGCATAATAATGATATCTCCCAAGAATAAACGCGCTCCATGAGATGGCTAGTAAAAGACGTCGCCATCTTTCCACTCGTCTACACCCCGAGGTACCATTGGGGTACCCTCCGGGGGCGCGTCAGTGTCCTCGTTGGGACCGGGTGCTGGACCTGCAATACCCAGGGTAACACTGTTAACACGACGGTTAAGCAAGTACTGAGGCATGAAACAAGTGTAACATAATATATCAATAAGAATAATCACTGAACATGATGCATGAGGAAGAAATCACAACTTAAATGTCATACATACGGATTGGCAACCACGACGCTCTATTCTCCTTAAAAAGGAGCATACACATAACATATGGGTCGCTAGGCGATCAAGCTAGCTTCTCGAGGAGCACGACTACTCCTCCGTAAACCTACTGCAATGGTGACATACATAACATATACCCAAAAGGGCGTAAGCCGAGTGGTGCCGACTCATATCCAATCGTATCAGTCTTATCATACCCTTGGCTAGCAAGCTTACACTCATTAGAAGCTCTGGCTTGTCAAACACGCGCTCATTAGAAGCTCAGGTCTGAATGGCCTCAGGGTTTTGTTAGAGCAGTTCATGTTGAAGGTGGTATATCATAGCAATATGGATGCATTCAGCTTAAGTGAGTGCCCAAGGAATTACTACCTTCACCCCCTATAATACGTAACCTATAGTCCCTAAGGACATTCAACACGATGTACACATAAGACGTTCGGTGTCGTTGTGTTACCGTATCTTGGTATTGCCTTATGTGCATACGGGACACCCTTTTTATGCCAACATCCATGACTTGCCATTGGGAAACCCTCCGGGAATTCATTTATTCTCCCTAACATGTACTTACCATTGGGCCTGTGTAGTGGTATAGAAGGTGCCAATACTAAGGTCCTACAAAACCATTGAGAGTCCCTAACATCCTGCTTCACTGGGTTCTTACGGCTTAGCCGTGTACAAGGCTACGGCTTAGCCGAGTGGGTTCAATTCCTTCCGGATTTTCAGGCGCAATTATAGCCCAACCGTATGTTGGCCTATGGCTTAGCCGTGCTAAGCCTACGGCTAGGTTACGGGGAGGTTACGGTGTAACCGCAATATATTCCACGTTGCAGCCGTGTACAAGCCGTAAAAGAAACTGGGTTTCATGAGCTCTCTTGAAAGCTCGCCGTAGGAAGACCTACGGCTTGAGTACGGGCTGGATACGGCTTAGCCGTAGTGAAATCCACGGCGTAGCCGTAGGTGAGCCGTAGTACAAAATCGCATTTTGTTGCTCTTTGGACTTTGAGCCGTAGATGCTCACGGCTTAGCCGTAGCTTCACCGTGAGCTTTAGCAACCTGAATACAGTTCTGTAGCTCAATTCTGATTTTAGTCAGTACAGAACCTATATTGGAAGGGGGTTCTATGACTTACTAGGAGTACCCAATTAAGGTGTTCTGTACTCCCACACCTCTATTCCCATTTTTCCATTCCCACTTGATTCATGCCCCACTGGCACCCAAGTAACAACTTAATTCATACACACCCATTAAGAAGAGACTGCAGTGGGAAAAATTAGAAAAACTAACTCAACATGCAATGAACAATTATACATGCAGTGCATATAAGCTCAAGTACTTGCCTTGTTACCTGTGTTTAGCCCCTTTCTAACTCTTCTTGTCGTGTGGGTAGAGGGAAAACTCCAAATCGAAATGGGTTCTCTACAATAGAACATGAAAGTGTGGAATATGGGGTTTAGATCCACATGCATGTCGTGTAAATTGATTCCTCATGACTCTCATAACTCCAAATACATAAAATGGAGGTGGGTCTTTACCTTAAACAGCTAGCTTGCAGAAAAGAACAGTACAGAGAAATGGCTCAGGGAGGAGAATGAGGAAGAAGAAAATCCCCAAGCCGAGTGGCTCCTCAAATTTTAAAAAGGAGGAAGTTCGGGAGGAGAGGGAGAAGGCACTGCTCCAGTAACTCAAATGAAACAAATCAAAAAGAAGGGAGGAAAATACGTTGAGCTCCCATTTAAACATGAATTTCTTTGGAAGTTACATGCAAGTCCAATCTTTTCATGAAATTTCAGTTGAGGCCAAATGCACCTCAATTGGACCAAGATAAGTCCGGATCAAGTCGGACCCAACACGAAAGATGATCCACGCGAAAAGTTACACGAAAGGAAATGGACGAGGTGTCCAAGAAGTGCAAGGACAAATTACGAAAAGGCCCTTAACTACTAAAATGGGGCCGAACTCTGCCCAACTCCTTATCCGAGGCCCAAACCCGATAATTATTGGATTAAATTAGCCTTACTCGAGTTCAATTAATATAGAATGAGCTTAATCAACGTAAATCAAGATTAGTGGGATTCGGGACCTTACAGCTCCCGTATCCTACAGAGAATTGGGGTGAAATAAAGGAGTGAGAAGATCCCAAATCAAACAACACCTTAGCTTCTATATCACTGATAGAAACCTTACCTACAACCACATCTTTTATAGCTTCTACTTCTTCATGAGTCAATGCATAGGCGCAGCCTTGCCTCTGAAATCAGTTCTGTTGTCCCTATCTTTACTAGCCTTGCCTCACCCGCTGTTGACGTGGAGGTGCGGGTGGTGCTGCTCTAGAGGATTAATGATACAGTTACTGTGGGGGGCTTGACAGGAATTTTTTCTTCTCGGGCATTCTAACAAGCGATGGTCAAACGAGACATAACCAAAACAGGCACCTATAGACCTCCAACATTTACTTGTCTTGTGGCCTTTTCCACACACATCATATACTAGCCTTGATGTCCCACCAGCAGCTCCTTTCTATTTCTTGGAGTGTTGTTGACTCCTCCTAGAAGGTGGGGCACTTCTCCTAGACTCTCCTAAGAATAAGCTCTTCTTAATTTCTTTAGCCCCATAGGCTCTCTTTACAGCGTCATCATACTGCACTGGATGCTGGAAAGCCATAGCGTGTCATTTAATAGCAGGCCTCAACCCTTTGAAGAACCTCTCCAACTCTTTTCTCCTCGGTGTCAATCAAGTCCAGGGCAAACCAAGAGAGCTGACTGAATACATGTACATACTCTGCAACTGTCATGGAGTTCTGTTGTGGGGTGAGAAACTCTACCTTCTTCTTGCAGGTCACATGCTATGGGATAAACTTCTTCCTAAATTGCCCATTAAAAGGTTCTCACATAGTAGCGTCTGACATAGCCCTAATTTGTTCATGGATACTCTTCCACCATGTATCCGCAATATCTCTAAACATGGATGCCATAGGGACCGCTTGTTGCCTCTGTTTACAGGTCAGTGAATCAAAAACATTCTTTGTGTGTACGAACCACTCATCAGCTTGTAATGGATCCTCTCGTCCCGTGAATTTTGTAGCCGCTCTCTTCCAAAACTTCTCATATAAAGAATTAGGATCACCTGGTTGGTTTTGCTTTTCCAGAAGGGTGGCTAGTTGCAATTGCATGGCTGCTTGGTTAGCATTACTGGTAACTAGTTAATGCATTAGCATCATAAATCGCTCTTCCGTGTTATATGTAAGATGAGGAAGGGGTAGCGGTGGAGGATCCACGCCGTCTAATTAGACGTCTTCATGGCCATTACCACCCGAACTATTGTTTGTGCCGAACCCAAATGTCATTTAACTACAATTATAATAGTGGTTAGTAATAAACAATACATTAGTAGAATGTAAGTTATAAGTCTTTATACAAAATCTATCTCCCAATCGGACCTATTGTAACCTCACCACGTTTCCTAGAGTTGATAAATCTTTTAATTGACTTCTTAACCACTCTTATACCAGTACTTACATATTTCGCGCCCCGATCCTAGGAATTAGGGATTAGAATGGGGCCCCAGGGTGTACATACGTAATCCCGTAGTAATATGTCCCATATGAAGACATGCACAAATTACTACAAGGGAGATTTTATAAGAATGTGTGAGGAAGATCCACCAACACATAGATTAAATTTTAACCATAAAGTGAAAACCTGTGAATTAGACCTATAATGATCAAAGCAATCATAAAAGCGAAACATCATTCATTCATAATTTAAAAGTAATGTCTGTTACTTATTCATTACCACCACACATAACCACATTTACTTAAACAAGTCAATCATACAATCCCGAACACATGGCCATCAATCAAAGTCCCCACAATGATAGAAATGACATGTTAAACACAAGCCAAGCATCACTAAACTTATCAACCCCATAAAACCCCCTTGATGCTTTTCGTAAGACAACTAATAGAATATGTCACCTTTATTCCACTCTTCTACACCCCTAGATACCATTGAGGTACCCTCCGACGCACGTTGATAGTCGCATTGGGGTTGGGTTCGTACCTATAACACTAAGGGTAGCAATGTTAAAATGACGGTTAAGCAAATATAAAGATATATAAAACCATCATGATGTATCAAGTGATTTAAAAAGCATATTGATTAGAAGAAGGCAATAATCGTAAACTAGGCATGTTGTGCATGACTAAGCATGTAATGAATCAATAGGGGATATCAAAACATACTAGTTGGAATCCACGAGGCTATATTCTCCCTAAAGAGAGTGTGTTATTTAGAGAGAACGTATAATATACATATGGAATTATGCTAGGGGATCAATCTACCTTCCCGAGGAGTGCCGATAACTCCTCCATAAACTACTGCAGTAGGAACATAGAGAATACCTGAATTGGTCCCGTCAAACCTAGTAAGGATAACAAACTAAGTGGTGCCGACTCATCATATCAAGACCATCCTGAATTCATATCTTTCGTACTTATGATCAATCGCAATCATCAACACATCTTCATACATATTCATTCATACCTATCATACCATACATAATGAGTTTTGGTCTTGAGACCATATTTAATCATAGAAATTGGAATTAACAAGTATTTGGTAATCAAATAATATATACTTAAATTGAGCTAATAGAGCTCGAACCCTCTAAACCTTAGCTACACCCATTTCAACTCACTAACATACACTCAGTAGAAACTCTAGACCAAGTACCTCAAAGTTCGCTAGGAAGAATGGGTACATGATGATGAGTCTTTAAAAATACATATTTTCATATACATTTTGGACCATTTTAAGGACTTATTAAGCCAAAAGAGCCTCATTTAATGTGATCTAGTGGTTTCATACATTTATATATCATTGTAGTGTTTTTCTGTATAATTTATTTAAAAATCACACTTTTTGCTTACATTCATGAAACCTGCCAATTTTGGAAAATCTATTTTTAGAAAATTTTGTGAAAATTTATATTCTCAGGAAATTAATTAAATTTTCATCATAATTAGGTTATTCACATAAAATCATGAAAAATGGTGTGCATTTTCATTGCTATTTCATGAGAGATAAGCCCACATTCATGCATTTGTGATCTTAGGGTTAAAATTATCTTTTCACATAAAACTACATTTGTTTTATAGGAAATTAATGATATGGGGCCCATTTGTAAAGAATTGAGGCAAAGAAATCATTTTCAAAAGAAAAGAAAAAGGAATTGAAAAGAAAAAGAAGAAAGAAGCAAAATGCAAAGTTGGCTTTATGGTCCCATGCACATATTCACATGTGTGGGGACACACTTGTGGAATGTTCAAAAAAGGGGTCCCACTATCCAATTCTTGCAAAAATTCAAAATTAATGTAAGAAAAGAAAACTAAGGTGGAGAGAATTCAAGGAAAGAAAAGTCAAAAAAAGAGAAATCAAAAATAGAAAGTTAATCTCATTTTTCTTTGGACATCATACATTAAAATAGTTATAACTCTCAAACTAAGCGTCAGATTTGGACAATCTACCTACCATTGGAAAGCTCTTTTCAAGTAGATATCCGTAGGATCCAAGATTGGACCAATTGGAGTTAAAACAATAAAGATATGACCTCGGGAAATTTACTATACATTTTTAAATGGGATTGAGATTGTCTCATCAAAGGTGGGCCTTATCCTTTGGCAAGTGTTAGCTAAGAAAGATGGATACACTTAAAATTCCAATAAGAGAAAGAATCTTATATCATCTCAAACTTGGAAGACTAGTTGGCCAAGAAAAGGACTTACTAAAAGAAGAAAAACCACATATGAGACCTTCTTTAAAAAGGAGTAGAAGAAAAAAAAATTATAAATAGGGCACCCCTCTCCCATACTCTTCATGGAAAGAGAGCTCCTTTCTAGATCTCTATACTTCATCTTCTTCATCTCTCTCTCCTTTCATCCTAGTCCTCCAGGCGGCTTAGCTCTAAGCCTACACTACACCCTTGGGAATTTCAACTAGAAGAGGTTCTTTTTTTTTTCCCATCCTAGCATATATTGTTCTTGATTTTATTTGACAATCGCTTGTAAGGATTTTCTACATGTTAGTATAATTTTATCCTTCTTAAAATTTTTCTTCTTTTCTTGTGGTTTGTGTGGATATTTTTATTATTGCTTCTTGTGCTTGGATTCAGAACCCAACATGCTAAGATCATATTTGAAGAAATCATGAACCCAATTTAAAAGAAAATTTTGAGAAGATAACTTTACTGCCTTTACTACATTTAATTTTACGCAATGCTATATTTAAATTCCTACAGTTTTATTTTCCTTCCTGTATTTTTTTATTTAAATTTTTGCACTTTATGTTCTTGCACAATTATTCTTTTGAATTATTTACTATTGTAGGTTGCATTAGATTCATGCATATTTCACTTTTCAATCATGTTTAATGGTGATGATCATGGCAAGTTTAAAAATCAGATTTTCAGTTTTAACAATTCCACAACTCTGAAAAAATAGTCTAGATTTTTTTGTGCAAAAAATATTCTCAATTGGGGTCACATGTTGGATGATTTTTTTTAAATCAGGTTTACACATGTTTTGCTTAATGTTTCCAACTATTTTAAATCTGAATTTAGAACTGAAAATTTAATGAAAACAGTCCAAAAACAGTTTTGAAACTGTAGTTAAAGTTGGTCATTATTCAAGCGATTGTGTGATGTTCTTGTAAATTGTTTAAATCACTCTTTAACAACTAAATTTCTATATTAAAAAGAAGAAGATTCATATCTGAAACATAAACTGAATAAGCTTCATTAAATATAATTTCTGCAGTAAATCTAATCACCTATCATTCACATTCATGTAGTAATTTTTTCTCTAGATTGCATTGTTTGCATTCATACATCATAGATTAATTTAAGAAAGTTTTGTTTTAGATTTTTTTTTTAATTTTTAGAAAGATTGTCATGCATGGTAGTTTAGGATAAATTCATTCTTAATTTAGAAAGTTATTTTGTTTAGTTGCATTGTATTATTTTTAGAAAGTGTAAATTCTAAACCTAACTTAGTTTGTAATTTAGGAAAATTTTTTTTTGTTTTCTTTCACATTGTTTTAAGTAGTTTTTATCATTGTTTAGCTTTTTATTTTATTTTTAGTAAGTTTTTAATTTTAGTTTTATTTTATTGGAAGTTCTAACCTGTGTGTTATCTTTAGTCACCTAGTTTTTTTTTTAATTTTCAATTTAAGTTTTTAGTTTTTGTAAGTTTCTTTTATTGTAATTAATTCAATTTTGGAAAGTAGGAATGATGGTTGTGATTTTTAGCTTTTAGGCTAGTTTTAGATTTTTATTTAGGGCAATTACAAGTTAAAAACTCCTTTGGGACATTGCTCCCTGTAGATCAACTTAGTCTCACCAGTGTTATTACTACATCATTGCTCTACACCTGGAGCTCACGATCACATGACTACATCATGTTGAGGGCAAAGTTTCTTAACAATATGAATGCTTTTAAATTAAGAAAGTATCAAGGAGATTTATTAGCCAACCCTAAGCTAGATAATTCATGATCCAGAGGGTATTCAACATGATGCATTCATAAAACGTTCGGTGTCATTGTATTACCAAATCTTGGCATCACATTGTGTATGCAAAGGACACCTCTTCTTATGCCAACACCCATGACGTGATATCGGGAATTCATCCGAAAAATCGAAGAGGATAAGTGACAACTCTATACTTATTCTCCTTATATTTAATCACCATTGGACTAGTTTAGTTAGGGAAAAGGTGCCATATGTAAAGCCCTACAAAGTTATTTGAAATCTCTAACATCCTAAATTCACAGTGTTCTTACGGCTTAGCCGTATGCATGTTACGGCTTAGCCGAGTCGCTTAGTTTTTCCCTCAATTTCATACGCATTTACGGCTTAACTGTATATTGGCCTATGGCTTAGACGTGTTAAGCCTATGGCTAGGCTACAACTTAGCCGTAGCATAGTCCATGACTTAGCCGAGGGTCAACCGTAGAAGAAAAATGGAATTTTGAGCTCTCGGGAAGGTTCACTGTAAAATGACTTACGGCTTGGTCATGAGATGGTTACGGCTATGGTTACGGCTTAGCCATAGTTCATTCCATGGCTTAGCCATGGGTTAGCTGTAGTTCAAATATGGGTTTTTGTGCTCTCTGGATTCTGAGCCGTAGATACTTACAACTTAGCCATGGCTTTGCCGTAAGCTTCAAAATTTCTAAAGGCTATTCTAAAACACGAGTTCATATACAGAATTCTTTAGTTCTTAGTTCCCATGAACTTTCTGTTGCTCTAATTTATCACAATAGGTTTCACAATGTCCACATATCATCCACATAATAAATTCATACTCATATTCTCACTTAATCCAACACATGTATACTTAATCAAAAGTGAGTGAGCTATAACTTGGAATTAGAGTGATTAATTCATGAATTAACAAATTTAAACATGCATGTAGTAATATATATTCTAACACTTGTCTCTAGTATAATGTTTGATCCTATCAACTTCTCCTTGGTGTGTGGGGTAGAGAAAGCCTCAATAGATGAGTTCCCTATTATATCCAAAGACATGCAATCGGTAAATCTAGTATAAGATGCATGCATGTTGTTCATTTGAGTCTCCTTGACTCTATTAAACCCAATTGAAATGGAGGTAGAGATTTCACCTTAAGGAGCTGTAGCTTGAAGAAAATAGTGTATATGATGGTTCCAATAAAAGAGACGCACAAAAGCTTGAAGAAGGAGATGAATGGAGGCTATTCCTCTTGCATGCAAATCTTCAAACTTAAAGGGTGAAGAAGGAGCTAGGGAAAATGAAAGGGAATGAGGCTCCAGCTGTGCAAAGAGTAAAGGATGGAGGAAAGAGAGAAAAGAGAGGGACGATGGTTATCTCCTTTTTAATCAAAATTTCCTAGACTTTGAATACAAGTCTAATATCTCTAGGAAAATTACAGTTTAGGTTAAATGGTCCTCAATTGGGCCAAGATGGATCCAAATTTAGTTAGACCAAATATGAAAGATGATCTCCACGATGAAATACACAAGATACAATTCACACAGTGTCAATATGAAAAACCATGAGACTCTAAATTACAAAAAGGCCCTTAACTACCTAGGTAAGGCACGAACCCGCCCCAACTACCTATCCATAACCCAAGCTAAAAGGGTTTCAGTTAAATTAGCCTAAACAATTTTAATTAGTATAAAACAAGATTAATTAATATAAATCGATGTTAACTAGGATTGGGACCTTACAATGGGTGCCCTATTTATACTTTTTCAAGCCCTAAAGTTTCCATCTTCACTTGGTTTGATAAATTCCTCAAATAATTCAAATTTGACGAGATTTGGAATGCACAAAGGGCATGGGCGTGAATTCTCTTTGTGATTTTTCTTCTCTTTTTTTATTTTTTTTCTTTTCTTTCTTTCTTTGGAAGTCCTTTTTTGCTTCTTCTTTCCATCTTTGTATTTGCCACCATACATTAAAGAAATAACTTAGGGATAAGAATCTTCTTTTGGAATTAAACTTAGCTCACAAGTGATGTAGAACTTCCTCCTTTATCTTATGCATTGTCAACCTTCCTTCTTTGAAAGGTTCTCCTTGTTGGCTCCAAAATCAAAAAGATCTTTGAGGATAATTATCCATGATTTTTTAGATCCCAAATCTCTTTGGGCATCCATGCTTGCTTGGATTTTTTTTTTATTTTTTTTTTCAATTCTACTCCTTCTCAAAAAGGGCCTCTTATGTGGCTTTCCTTCTCTATCTTTGATGAGATTTTCTTCAAATTCATCTTGAAAATATCTTAAAATGTGCAACAATTAAAAATAATACAATTCAATAAAAGTAAACATGAATGCAAAGCCACTTTCGTTGGCACTCTCAACTGCATTTAGTGTATACAGGAAACCTTGAAACCCTTAGGTTCTCCCTAGTAGATGAGTTGTGCTTCATGAGGGTTTGTAGTGAATATACCCAAAAAATTCTTTTTTAAAAAAAAAAAACAAATAAACAAAAATAAAGGTGAAAAGAAATTTCCCAAAAGAAAATTCACTTGTATAAGATATTTTCAAAATATGGAATAATCAAACTTTTAAACTTTTCAAAGTCTAGTTCACAATTCTATTTTTGAAGACTTTCTTATATTCAAACCAACTTGCGTTCACTATGAAAAATGTATACTTCAAAAACTTATTTTAAATAATCCATGATAATGTTATAAAAATGAAAATTTTCCTTCAAATAGTCTGATCCCCTGAAATTTAGCAAAAAGAAATTTCCACTCAAAGTTACGAAAATAACTACCACATTATTGTTTACTTCGATGGCCTCTTTTCTCTCACTATCTTTTTCTTACGCAAGAGTTCCTGAGTCAATATGACATAAGAAAATTTAGAATCCAGAGAGCAAATCTGGTCCTTGTTCTTCCCCACACATACTCCCTTGCAAATTATTACTAACACTCTTCACTCACTCACTTTTTCCAACGTAGAAATTTCCAAGTTCATATGATATAGGAAAAGTTAGGATCTATGGAGCAAACCTAGTTCTTATGTATTTCTGCACATCCCTTGAAAATTCCTATGGACACTATTGGGCCATAATTCAGCATTATTCTTCTTTTGTTTTTTTTCTTACAAATCATTTTTTGACTTTGCAATGTCTAGATCGCTTAACCTTTCTAATTAACGCATGTAGTGAACATTAAGCCAATGACTCCCAAACCAGATGGCTTTAGGGCACTAAATATAGACATATCCTTTCAGGCTTACTAGCTCGAGTTAGAAAGGCTACGAACTCAAACTAGTCACAAACTTGTCATTCTATGCTTATCTCTCTCTCTCTCTCTCTCTCTCTCTTTTCTACATCAAAAGTGAACACTATGCAGCAGTTCTCATTTCACTCGAATTAATTCATCTTGGTTCCAATATATACAATTCACCAAAAATGAACTAAGAAACAAAAAATATTCTACAAACTAAATCTTAAGTTCACGTCGTATTATCCCGAAAAAGATTCTAAAAACAGCATTAAAGCTTCCTATCCAAAATGTTGAAAAAATGTATACATGTATGCATGTGGAAAGCAAGTTTTGGTAATCTTCTGATAGGTTTTCTCCTTTAGAAAATACAAACTTTCTTTTTACTTCCTTCCAAAAGCATGAAAATTCCAGATTTCTATATATCTTCAAATTTCTTCAATTCCTTTGAAAACTTTCTTTTCTACAATGAAAAATAAATGAAAAAGAAATGAAAAGTAAATGTTGGCAAAAATTCCTAAAACCAAAATAAAAGTCTAAAAATGTAAGAATTTTCCTAAAAATGAAAAAATAATAGAAAAATAAAAAAATTTTCCCTAAAGTGCCTATGAAGTGCCTAAAATTAGACAAATGTGCTTGTTCCCCCCCCCCCCCCCCCCAACTAATTATGTGCATCATCCACAAAATTTATGCATGCAATGCAGAATAGTAAAAGGAACATGAGGAAATGGAAACTTAAAAGAGAGAAAAGGGAGAAAGTCACTTGAAAGTGTATCTGTGCTACTTCCTATCTAAGGTTAGGCAAAACAAAAGAGAAACTACAGCATACATAATATACACAGAAAGAGGCCTTTGTCAGATCCAGGGCCTATCAATCCTTGTAGACAAGATCATCAAGAGGAATGTCTTCCTTTTCAGGTGGTGTGATCTCCAAGAATGGCTTTAATCTTTGGCCATTGACTTTAAACATTTGGCCATCCTTGGGATTAAAAATCTCAACAACACTATATGGAAACACTATTTTGACAATGTAAGGACCAATCCATCGAGAGTTAAGCTTACTAGGAAACTAACGAAGCCTAGAATTGTAAAGGATGACTTTCTGTTTAGGGTGGAAATTTTTCCTAAGGATGTGATTATCATGAAAAACGTTTGTCCTCTTTTTATATATTTTAGAATTTACATAGGCTTCCCTACGCAATTCTTCCAATCCAATCATTTGCAATTTCCTGTTAGATCCAGCCTTATCTATATCGGGGTTAAACTGTTTACTAGCCCAATAAGCTTTATGCTCAAGTTCCACTGGCAAGGGGCAAGCTTTCTCATAAATTAGCAGTGAGGAAACATTCAGATAAGAGTTTTGAATGATGTCCGATAAGCCCATAATGCATCAATTAGTCGGGTAGACTAGTCCTTTCAATTAGGGTTTATGGTAGTCTCCAAAATCTGCTTGATTTCAAGATATGAGACCTCTACTTGCCCACTAGTTTGCGGGTGATAAAAGGGTGGCCACTTTGTAAGTTATTCCATATTGCTTTATAAGGGCCTCAAAAGTTCTATTACAAAAATGCAATCCCCCATCACTTATGACAGCACGAGGGATTCCAAATCATGAAAACACATTCTTTAAAAATCACTGTACCATTTATCATCATTGTTTCAGCAGGGAATCACTTCTATCTATTTTGAGACATAATAAATAGCAACCAAGATATAAATAAAATCAAAACTAGGAGGAAAAGGTCCCATAAAATCTATACCCCATACATCAAAATTTTCAACTACCAAAATTAGGTTTAGGGCATCATGTTTCTTTTTGAAATATTACCCAATTTCTAGCAATGCTCACAGGTCTTGCAAAATTGATGAACATCCTCAAAAAGTGTGGGCCAGTGAAAACCGCATTGCAAGATTTTACATGATGTCTTTTTAGCAGAAAAATAGCCTCCACAAGCCTGTGAATGACAAAAGGATATGACACTAGGAATCTCATCATCTGGCAAAAAACAAATCTTTATCTTCCTTAGTCCAATGGCTAGGAATGCTGCCCATAGCAAGATAATTTGCAATATCTACAAACCATGGGGGTTGGGACAATGCGAAAAGGTGTTCATCTGGGAAATTGTCCCTGATTGGTGTTAGTTCAATAGGGTCAAAAATGATAAGCCTAGAAAGGTGATCTGCCACAACATTTTTTACTCTCTTTTTATCCTTGATTTCTAAGTCAAATTCCTAGAGTAAAAGGATCCATCTAATTAGTCTAGGCTTAACGTCTTTTTTAGAAAAAAGATATTTTAGCGCACAATGATCAATAAATACCACAATCTTGGATTCAATCAAGTAAGAGCAAAATTTGTCAAGTGCAAAGACCATTACCAACAATTCCTTCTCGGTGGCGGAATAATTTATCTGTGTACTATTCAAGCTCTTATTTGTATAATAAATTACGTAAGGTTTTTTATCCTTAGGTTGCCCAAAACAGCCCCAACTATATAATCACTGGCATCACACATTAGTTCAAAGGACAAGTTCCAATCTAGAGGTTGCATAATTGGAGAGGACGTCAACATGCCTTCTAATTTTCCAAAAGCCACTTGGCATGCCCAGTCAATTCGAACTATGCATCCTTGGATAACAGTTCATAGAGAGGCGAGATATAAAACTAAAATGTTTAATAAACCTTCTATAGAACCCCGCATGCCCTAAGAATGATCTTATATCCATTATGATTTTAGGTGTGGGTAAGTTGGCGATCAAATCAATTTTTGACTTGTCAACTTTCAGACCTTTTTCAAACACAGTATGACCAAAGACGATTCCCTGATGAACCATGAAATAACATTTTTCCTAATTGAGTACTAGGTTCTTTTCTTCGTATCTAGCGAGAACAATCTCGAGGTTGCTCAAACAGTCCTTGAATGAATCACCAAACATAGAGAAATCATCCATGAAGACCTCAAGAATGTGTTTCACCATGTCACTAAATATACTCAGTATACAACACTAAAATGTGGTGGGAGCATTACATAACCCAAAAGGCATTCATCAATAAGTGAAAGTACCAAAGAGGCATGTGAATTTGGTATTTTCTTGGTCCTCTGGGGCTATTTCAATTTGGTTATACCGAGAATATCTATCAAGAAAGCAATAGTATTAGTGGCTAGCTACCCTTTCCAAAATTTGGTCCATGAAGGGTAGGGGAAAATGGTCCTCATGTGTGATTGCATTAAGTTTCCTGTAGTCTATACATACCCTCCATCCTATGGGGACTTGGGTAGGGATAAGATCATTTTGAGCATTCTTGATTATAATGACACCCATTTTTTTCGGACCAACTTGGGTCGGGCTAACCCACTGGCTATCCGAGATTGGATAGATTTTCCCACATCAAGAAGTTTAAGCACCTCAACCTAACCACTTTCTGCATGATAGGGTTGAGCCGGTGTTGCATCTGCCTACATGGTTTTGCATCTTCTTCAAGATTGATGCGATGCATACACACTAAACGGTCAATTCCCTTGATGTCGTCCACATTCCAAGTAATAGCATTCTTGTGTTGTTTGTGTTGGGAGGCGAGCACCAGGATCCCTAAATATTATGCACAGATCTCTGTGGAAATATTTTTAGATGATGATGATTCAATATCCATACTTGTGAGATCTCTCTGATTTGATCTTGGTTTTACAATAACCCGAAAATCTCAAGACCTTCTATTGTATTCCTCTATGCTCGAACTCGCACCGGGGTGTGGGCTTCTTCTGTAAATTCTCCTTGCTCTCAAAAATGAGATTTCTCTTGTGTGTTTTTCTTAGAGAGCAATAGTGCATATTTATAGGTTACAATAGGAACATTAAGAAGGAAATAAGGGATAAGCTTTTTCTGGAAACAGGAAACCCTAATTCAACTCAAATTAGAATCTTAGATCCATAAATTACAATTTAGTCCACTAGAGAATTGTAATTGTTCTCCTGTCCTTTTTCTTAAAATAATATTTCGAGTTTCTTGTTATTAAATGCTTATTAATCTCTTCGTGTTAAGATTTTAGATATCCATCAATCAAATAATTACTAACACATATATTTAATCGATATCTTTATAATTCCTTGAGACCTTGAACTTAACTTATTTGATATGTCGGATACAAAGTCCACTTGCAAGGTTTGACATAATCAAAACTTATAAGTTTCATCATGAGGAATATCATCAATCCCTATTACGAGACTTGGATTCTGTCAAAAAACTAATATGCACCGTAGACATAATATAGTCATCCAATTTTCTGAAATTATTGGCCCATAAAAGGTCTCACTCCTTTGTAAATCAAAGTGCCAAACCCTAAATACATGTGTCTATTATTCACATTGGAATTAAGAATACAAGCACTCATAATAATTATTTGGATGTTAATCATCTTATATAGTCAATATAAAGAAAATAAACCAAAAGCGGTCTTATTCAATACACAAAAAGCGTACTAGCATAACGAGTCGAAACTGTACCGTTTCCCACAACCAAGACAAGCCTACTAAAACATCATATTACAATTGTACCGATGGTGTGTCCTGTTCCATCTAGATTATGAACAACAATAACTTGTATTCTATAAGAACTGACAAAAAAGTCTTCCGTGCATAAGTTGAACTCTACACACCAACTTGTCTACTTTATAAAATAAAAGATGCACTTATGCATAATAAATAATAATGAAACTATTTGCTCATACAAAATTCTCATTGAGATGAAAAGGCAAACTTTACTAATAAGTAAATCAGTTAAAGATAAATACATAAAAGTATGCTTTTAATATAAATTTCCAACAATCTCCCACTTAGACTCAAAGCCATGCTGACATGTATTTCAACCCCATTCCCTCTACATGACTATCCAAGCTTTTTACCAATAAGCTCTTTGTAAAAGGATATGCTCGGTTGTTTTTCGATGCAATCTTTGTCAAAATTATATCACCCTTCTGTACGATTTCTCGTATGAGTTGATACTTACGTTGGATGTGCTTACTGTTCTTATGCATCCTAGGTTGCTTTGCATTAGCAACCGCACTAATATTGTCACAATAAAGCATTATAGGTGATTTTCCCAAAGGTACCACTTCTAAATCCATCCAGAAGTTTCTGAGCCAAACTACCTCCTTGGCTACTTCAGAAGCTGCCACATATTCGGCTTTCATGGTAAAGTCAATTGTACATGATTGCTTGACACTCCTCCAACTTATGGCTCCCCCTCCCAAGGTAAAAACAAATCCTGAGGTTGACTTCCTGACATCATTATCTGACTGGAAGTCCGAGTCTGTGTACCAATGGGTATCAAACTCTTGGCTTAGTAAATTAGCATATAATTTCTAGTCCTCTTAAGGAACTTAAGTATATGCTTTACTATAGTCCAATGTTCTCTCCCTGGATTAAACTGGTATCTGCTAACCATGCCAACAGCAAAACAAATATCAAGTTTAGTATATAGCATTGCATACATGAGGCTTCCCACAGCCGAAGCATAAGGTACTTCCTTCATTTTTTTCTATCTCATCAGGTGTCTTAGGACACTGATCCTTGGATAAGTAATTCCATGCCTGAAAGGAAGAAATTCTTTCTTGGAATCTTGCATGCTAAAAAAGGGCAAGAATTGCACCAATATAAACCGCTTGAGATAAGCCCAACATTATTTGTTTCCAATCTCACAAGAGCTTGATCCCTAGAATGTGACTAGCTTCTCCTAAGTCCTTCATATCGAATTGACTACTCAACCAAACTTTGACTGAAGACAACACCCCGACAGCAGTTCTAATGAGTAGGATGTCATCTACATAAATTATTAAGAAAACCACCACACTGCCATTACACCTCTTATACACACAGGATTCATCAGGGTTCTACTGAAAACCATAAGATTTAATGGCTTGATCAAAACGAATGTTCCAAGATCTAGACGCTTGCTTAAGTCCATAAATGGACCTCTTAAGCTTGCACAACATGTGCTCACGGCTTTCAGCTACAAATCCATTTGGTTGCACCATATAGATACACTCGTCAAGATTTCCATTAAGAAAAGCTGTATTGACATCCATTTGCCAAATTTCGTAATTAAAATGAGCCGCAATGGATAAAAGAATCCAAATGGATTTCAACATGGCTACAGGGGAGAAAGTCTCCTCATAATCAATTCCTTCTTTCTGAGTAAACCCTTTTGCAACAAGTCTAGCTTTGAAGGTTTCAACCTTTCCATCCACCCTTCTTTTCTTCTTGTAGACCCACTCACAACCAATAGGTTTTATCCCCTCTAGTTAGTCTACAAGATCCCAGACTTGATTAGAGTACATAGACTTCATTTCTGATTTCATAGCTTTTTGCCATAGTTCTTCAACTTTGTCTTAGAGTGCTTCATTATAGTTGCAAGGTTCAGTATTTAGCTCATCAGTGACTCTATCAAATGACTATTCTAAGAACATATGCCGCTTAGGTTGACAAACAACCCTCCCACTACGACAAGGCACACCCTATGTCTGTGTATGAGTAGTGTCACACTGTGTTGAAACTAATCCTGGTGTATCATCATCGACATGCTCATCCAGCTTGTCACCCAGCATGTTGGTGATTTCACCTAGAGTATCATTAGCTTGAGACTCGGTAATCCTCCTACTAGGACGAGGTAATGGAAAGCCAGATTCTTCATCTTGTGGTGTCTCTTCCTCTGCTGCTGGTAATAGAAAAGTTTGGGTAGGTCTCTCTCCTCTCAATTCCTCTAGAACAATTCTGCTTTTGGGTTTGTAGTTCATTACATAGTCCTTTTCTAAGAATCGAGCATTGGTGCTAACAATGACCTTTCGATCTTAAGGATTATAGAACAAACCACCTTTTGTTCCTCTGGGACATCCAACGAAAATACAAGCTTTCATTCTTGGTTCCAACTTATCTGTGCTCCCTTTCAACACATGTGCTGGACTACCCCAAATCCAAACATGCTTTAAACTGAGTTTGCGCCCAATCCATAGTTCTGTGGGTGTAGTAGGTATTGACTTAGATGGAACTAAGTTTAGAATCTATGCAGCCATTTCTAGAGCATGCCCCCAGAACGAATTAGGCAAATTCAAATGACTCATCATTGACCTCACGATATCTATAACAGTCCTATTTCTTCGTTCTGCTACACCATTTTGTTGAAGTGTACCTCGTGCAAACAACTGGGATGTAATCCCCTCTTATGCTAAGTAATCCCTAACTTCTCCAAAGAGGTACTCACCACCAAGATCAAATCGTAGGGTCCTGATACTCTTACTAAGACGCTTTTCCGTTTCCTCCCTTTACTACTTAAATTTCTCAAAGCATTTAGACTTACGATGCACTAAGTAAATGTACCCACACCCTGAGTAGTCATCAATAAAAGTAATGAAATACTCAAATCCACCTCTTGCCTGAACATTCAAGGGTCCACACAGGTCAAAGTGAACCAATTCCAATGGCTCTTTGGCCCTATAGCCTTTTGCCGAGAAAGGGCGCTTAGTCATTTTCCCCTCTAAACAAAATTCGCAGACTGGAAGTGCCTTCACTTCCAATGAATCTAATGGTCCATTTGCAACCATTTTTGAAATCCGGTTTAGATTAATATGACCCAGGAGTAAATGCCAAAGATAGTTTGGTTCAATTATGAAGGTTCCTTTCTGTTACATGGTAGGGTAATTATAATATTCGATTCAGTCAGTTGCAGCTTAAGAGAGATAGGATCAACAATATAAATATCATCCACTAACGAAACAATATAAATAAAACACTTATTGTACTTAATAACCACAAATTTATTAAAATAAACGGAATATCCATCTCTAATCAACTTGGAAATGGAAATTAAATTCTTCCTAATAGAGGGAACATAAAGACAATCGTTTAAAATTAAAGTCCTATCTCTATTAAAACTTAGATAAACATCTCCAACAGCAACTGCTGCCACTCTCGTAGCACCACCCATAAGTAAATAAATCTCCCCATCATTTAGCTGCCTGGTTTTCTAAAACCTCTGCAACAAAATTGCAAACATGATTAATGACTCCTGTATCTACACACCAGGCACCGGTAGATATAACCGCCAAACATGATTCACTTTGATGGCCTCTTTTTTCTCACTATCCTTTTCCCACGCAGGAGTTCCTGAATTCATATGATATAAGAAAAGTTAGAATCTAGAAAGAAAATCTACTATTTGACTAAGATTTGATGAGGCAGTGATGAGGTCAGCGATGCCAACTGATAATAGATGTAAGTTTGTTTCTATTGGACTTTTATGTGGTATTTGGATAATAGTTGGGTCAAAATTGACTTGACCCCACTTGATATTGACCAAAATTGAAATTACTCCCACAAATATCTCTAGAGTGGCATGTGAAGGAAGTCACGTATATGGCGTCTCTAAATCCATGTGCAAAAGAGTTTTCAAAAGGGAATATCAAAATAAACAACAAAAATTTCTCAATTGACACACCATTTAAAAAATAATAATTAAAGATTCCCCAAAATACACCCACCCTCGACTCTCCCCACACACCTTCCTTCTCCCTCCATCCTCTCTCCTCCCCTTCCTCACCTCATCCTTCTATTGGCCACAAGCTCCAGCGATAAAGGGGGACTTTCCCTCCCCTGCCCTTCCGCTCCTTATTCCTCATCCTCTTCCTCGTCCTCTCCCCCCTCTATTCTCTCTCTATCTCTTTCCCTCTCCCTCCCCCATCTCCTCCTCTCTACAGCAGGTCACCCTATGCAAGGAGATCCTAATCTGCTTGCTGCAAGGAGATGCCGATCTTATATGATGCAAAACCTATAAAATAGGACCAAATAAGGACTAAACTAGATACCATGGACAAAATAAAAAGTAAGTCCAAAACCTTAATGACATCTGTTTCATCCATGAGGAACAACATCTCAATTAGCTTGCCAACATAGTGTTGGTCACCAAGAAGAACGAGCAAATCAGGTCTACATTGACTTCAGAGGCCTGAACAAAGTTACCCTAAATATGATTTCCCATTACCCATTCTAGAAATTGTGATTGACAATATACTTTTGGTTATGAGAAAATGTCTTTCATGGATGGATTCTCCGGGTACAATTAAATCAAGAAGAACAAGGAAGACGAGAAGCACACATCTTTTTGGACTCCATTTGGCATATATTGCTATTATTGGCATGCAAAAAAACGCAGAGGAAATCCATAACCATCTCAGCAAATAAAAAGTTAGGTCAAGACTCAAATATGACTTAAACCCAACAAAACAAAGCACAAATAGCTCAAGGAAAAAGCCTAAGAAGACCCCTTGAAGTTTGAAGAAGAAAACAAGTCATAACACTTCCAAAGTGAAAAAAAAAGTGCATATTAGCCAACTGAACAAAGCAGTGGCCTGAATGTACTCCAGCTAACTGAATAAGTGAGTGGCCAAAATAATAGTGGTTGACAAAGGAAAGTGATTAGCCAACAATTATAAATTTTTACACCTCATTGAGTAGAAAATTGAGATTTGATCAAATCATTCCAAGCTAATTTCAGGCTGATTGACATGATTCAAGGATGAAGATCTTACTACTACCTCACGAAGCTGACTGTGGAAGGGTAGCCGACCACACAAATGCACCATCGGCTACCCCCTATGAATCAAAGTTTGCTCAATCTTCTCCATTTATTAATGACTAGAGCAGACTCCTGGAGTTTATAAATACCCCCTTAGGCCCCCATTACAACACACAATGGAGACAAGACACAACTTGAAATCCCAACATTCATAGCACAAGACTCTGTAGATTTTATTCAAGAAGGCACAGATACTTTGACTTCTCCAATCTCTGACTTCAACTTTAGCAACAAGGTACTTGATCTTCTAAAAATAATTAGAAGGACAATCCCTTGGACCCATAAAAAATACAAATATTATAAGTGTTGCAATGAAGACATGACAAACAAAATTCCAAGTCAAAGACATATAAATCCTTCGGTTGTGAAATGCCAAGTCAAGTACTGCATCTAGATGTTTAGAACTAATGGAACTCACTCAAAAGACTTTGAATGAGCTCAGAGTGCAACAATTCAAATCTCAGGGGTGGTGGACTTCATTTGGTCACTCAACTCACCAAACAACAAATTTAAGGTTCATTAGCTCAAAGCCTATGGGTCATTGAACACACTCAAGCAAGCTTCTGGGTTACCAAAGTGGTTGAAAATCACATGGCAGCTCCAAAACATGCTTAGGAATGATGTTTCAAAGTTACAATGCATTTGGACTTCATTTCAACTCAAACTCAAGCTTCAGTGACTATCTGCCAACTCCTTCGGGGTTACTGTGACAACTAACATTTCTACATGTCAAGATTAACTGAGATTCTTGGAAAATGTGTAAATTATATTTAGGAATAGCTTTGCAAAATTTCAAGTCAAATGGATGCCATTTGACCCAAAGTCCAATAAACATGTCATTTTTCGATCAATGACCCCTAAGCCATGGGGTTACTAACCAAAGATCAGCTTCCAGGTGACCAAAGTTGATGAAATTCGGGCATGAAGCTCAAGTTAAGTTTAAAAATGATTTTTTGAATTTCAAGCCAAGGGGACTTCATCTAACCCTGCTTCAACCGCATGTCAGCTTAAGAGTTAGTGACCCTAAAGCCATGGGATCACTAACCAGAATCCTACTTCTGGGAGGTCAAAGCTGATGAAATTTGGATCAGAGACTCAAAATGTTCTTAAAGTCAACTTCGCAAAGTTTCAAATCAATTGAACATAATTTGGGTAAAAAACAAGCTAACTGCCTGCAATGCAAGAGGACATTGACTTAGAACACACAACAAGTGGGCCACCAGTCAAAATCCTACTTCCACTAAGCCAAACTGCATGAAATTTTGATGGACACTTCAATGTTCTACTTACATCAATCCCTCCAAGTTTCAAGTTAATCTGAGATCATATGGGCTTCAAACGGTTGGTACAAAGGCCCATTTTCATGAAAAGTCACAAGGAGGGTTGACCAACTTCGAAAGGTCAAAACAAGGTGAAATTTCTATGACATACTCAAAGTGGTGTTAGAAAACATCCCTCTAAGTTTTGTAAATATCAATAACGTTCAGGCCCCAAACTAATGAAGACAGGTTGCATAGGCAAAAAAAACTCGAAATTGGGCATGTCTGTGACTGCGGCCGCAGTCACAGACACCGCTGCAGTCACAGACACCTATAAAGTGGTTCTTGGGGGTTTCTGGGAGTTTATTTCACTTTATTTCAACGTCCAACTTCCCCATAACTACTAAGAGCCATCCCAACTCCATCTGAAGTCTATAAAAGGCATACTTGGGGACTTGGGAACGGGTTCCAAACAAGTTTGAAAATTGAAGAAGTTCTAAGTTTAAAGAAAAGATTCCAAGTTCCAACACTCCACAAGCATCAAGGTTCCGAGTTCACCCTCTGTTTTTCTTCATCTCACTAACTTAAGGTGAGAGTTGGTTCAAAGGATAAAAATATACATGCTTATCACTTAGAAAACATTAGTTCCAATGCCATCAAGCATACCAATGAATGAGACTATGTTTCTTTGGTTCTCTCACTAGAAGGGGCTTTAAGGCATCTTTAAGGTTGTAGACAAGCCTCTTTATGCTTCATTATGCTCCTTGAGAATTATAAGATTAGAATCACACAAATTTAGCCTTAGTTGCTTGCATAAAAGCACCCTTTCTGAATTTGCACAAAAGTGATCAGGAACAAAAAAAAAAAAGTGGTGATTACCAAAGGTTGTATGTGATTCTACGGGCAAATTTAGTGCTCTTAGAGATAATTCAACACTCCTAAAGTCAGAAAACACAAGCTTTAGCACTCTGAAGGCACTACAGAGCAAACAAAAATGAAATGAGGATAAACACTGGCCAAAACGGCCACTGTCTGTCAGTGACCGTGGGCCACGGTCACTAACCGGTTTTAACCCCAAATTGACTTGTCTAACTCTAAAGACACCTTATTCAAGACCTTTTATGTCTATAATGGGTTTGGTAACATTTATGGAAGAACTTTGCACCTTGAAGTGCATTAACTTGTCACTTAAATGGAGGAACCTTGTACCTTGAAGTGCATGGACCAAATCAACACCCCTGTATGAAATGAAAGAGTGTTGACTCAGTCCAAAAGGCTTTACCTTACTGGCTGTAGGATCACCAGTTCGTTTATAAGACCTAAACAAATGTTATCCCAAATCGATCATATGAACGACAACATTTATAGTTATGCATTGTCCGGAGTCCTGTACTGATGGATCCCATGTGATCATTGTGGTAGTGGTGCAGGCTTGATCCTATGGGCGCTATCCCTTTGATTGGATCCAACCATCTCTTGCTTATAAGTCTGACCAAAATAGTCCTAAAATGCTGTCAAAATTCTAGTAGCGAGGACCAGTCAGCATAGTATGCTTCTGAGTCTGGCTACATAGCCCCGAAATACTGTAGAAACTCTGGTAGCTAAAACTGGTTAGCATAGCATAATAAGATTGGGTTTATGCCAATTTCTGACTATTTCCATTTGTCCAATTAGAAAACCATGTTGGTTCAGAAGGCACTCATAAACTATTCTGGCTAGCCCAAGAGGCGTTATAAAACTAATATAATCCTTTGGACTTATTGTTTTGCAAAAAATACCATGGGATCCTTAATTATTACCTTTGATGAAGCCAAGGAGAGGCTATTCAAGATCTCCATGACCCAGAACGGTCTATCTGAAAGAACACCAAAGTGGGCCCGCATTGACCCTGCTACTCCTGCATCAAGGGTCTTAGTCTTTCAAAGGCTCTCTACTCCTATGAACTCAGCTACTTCCATTGATCTAAACAGGTCATCAGTGACCCCGAAATCTATTAAGAAGATTGAAACTCTCAAACCTTGGGTTTCCAACTATGCCCAAAACCCGTTTGAGATTGCTACCAAGGTTTAAGAGGAACCTAAACTCAAGATGCAGTCAGAAGGCAGCAGCCTTCACATCATCAAGCCTCGTCTGGGGCTAGACAGGTCCAATTCATGGATCGCAAACCAATGGTTCCTAGCAAGTCGCGTGTTGTGGTTTGCCCAAGGCCCAAAGTCATCATCAACTCAATCCAAGCAATGGGTCATCAAAAATCAAATGCATGGAGCATTAGAGGATCTTCGGTAGTTCTTATCTCGCAAGAAGCTTAGAAGGATGCATCCATTCCAGGATTCAACGCATGGTCACCTTAACCACGTATTTCAAAACTCAACAAGGCTAAGACCAAAACCTTGGCCTTACTTGAAGAAACTACCTTCTATCCACTAACTCAGAGGGTGGGACGAAGGTTCGGTAGAAGGCATCTATCTTTTATCATTGTAGCACCTACTCTACCATCTTCACCTCAGCGTCCGTTACACACCGCTGAACACCAAATGAAGAGCAAGCGATTGGTCATCAATAATGGGACCGATTTCGCTCATTTCAAAAACTCACTCCAGCAAAAGAAAAGGCAAAAGAAAAAGAATAAAAGAGGTGTCGTCGACATCCTTTTATTATCTACTTCTAATCAAATGGATTGGGAGTAAGTTGCTGGCACCTTAAGGCCACTAATGGCTAGGTTCAAAGATCAAAACCTAGTAGCCAAGCTAGCTAATCAAATCAAGAAGAAAGCCTTGTGTAAGGTCCCGAATACCACTAATCTTGATTTACGTTAATTAAGCTCATTCTATATTAATTGAACTTGCTTAAGGCTAATTTAATCCAATAATTATAGGGTTTGGGCCTTGGATAGGGAGTTGGGCGGAGTTCGGCCCCACTTTAGTAGTTAAGGGCCTTTTCGTAATTTGTCCCTGCACCTCTTGGACACCTCGTCCATTTCCTTTCGTGTAACTTTTCGCGTGGATCATCTTTCGTGTTGGGTCCAACTTGAATTGGATTCATCTTGAGCCAACTAAAGTCACCTGACTTAAACCGTAAATATCTTTGAGAAAGGGGTTTGCATGCAAAGATGGGGAAAATGATCGTTAAAAGAGAGAGAGAGAGAGAAAGAGAGAGAGAGAGAGTCCTTTCTGTTCGTTCCTCCTTGGCTCTAGAGCGACTTCCTCTTTTCACCCTCCTCAACTCTCGATTAGAGCTAGAAACAGGGGATTCAGTGCTTGCATGCAACAGTGACAGCCTCCATCCCTCCTTATCTTCCTCCTTTGGGCATGCACTTTCTCTCTAAGCTACAGACCTGAGAGAACCCATATTAGATTGGAAGTCTTTTCCCTAACCACATAGTAAAAGATAGTTGGAGAGGGTTAGTACTGTTAGAAAAGGCAAGTATTGAGTTACATGTGCTGCATGCATGATTAAGTATGGATATTTACTTGCATTTTCCAATTTCAACCATTTCCCTTCATTGTTTTAATTGATATGAATGTAGTGTGTATTGAGTTAGAATGATAAAGATGGGAATAGAGGGTGTGGGAGCACAGAACACCTTAATTGGAGGCTACTGTAAGTCATAGAACCCCTCCCAATAGAGGTTCTGTACTGAATTGAGCTATAGAACTGTATTCAGGTTTCTGAAGCTTACGGTGAAGCTACGGCTAAGCCGTGAGCATCTACGGCTCAGAGCCCAGAGAGTAATAAAACTTGATTTTGTACTACGGCTCACCTATAGCTATGCCGTGGAATACACTACGGCTAAGCCGTATCCAGCCCGTACCCAAGCCATAGGTCTTCCTACGGTGGGCTTTCCAGAGAGCTCATAAAACACCGTTTCTTCTATGGCTTACACATGGCTGCACCGTGGAATATACTACGGCTAAATCGTAACCTCCCCGTAACCTAGCCGTAGGCTTAGCACGGCTAAGCCATAGGCCAACATACGGTTAGGCTATAATTGCGCCTAAAAATCCGGAAGGAATTGAACCCACTCGGCTAAGCCGTAGCCTTGTACACGGCTAAGCCGTAAGAACCCAGTGAAGCAAGATGTTAGGGACTCTCAATGGTTTTGTAGGACCTTAGTATTGGCACCTTCTATACCACTACACAGGCCCAATGGTAAGTACATGTTGGGGAGAATGAATGATTCCCGGAGGGTCTCCCAATGGCAAGTCATGGATGTTGGCATAAGAAGGGTGTCCCGTATGCACATAAGGCAATACCAAGATACGGTAACACAACGACACCAAACGTCTTATGTGTACATCGTGTTCAATGTCCTTGGGGACTATAGGTTACTTATTATAGGGGGTGAAGGTAGTAATTCCTTGGGTACTCACTTAAGTTGAATGAATCCATATTGCTATGATATACCACCTTCAACATGAATTACTTCTTTCAGCAACACCCTGAGGCAATTCAGACCTGAGCTTCTAATGAGTGCGTGTCTGACAAGCCAGAGCTTCTAATGAGTGCGAGCTTGTTGCCAAGGGTATGATAAGACTGATACGATTGAATCTGAGTCGGCACCACTCAGCTTACGCCCTTTTGGGTATATGTTATGTATGTCACCACTGCATTAGGTTTACGAAGGAGTAGTCGGCGCTCCTCGGGAAGCTAGCTTGATCCCCTAGCGACCCATATGATATGTGTATGCTCCTTTTAAGGAGAATAGAGCGTCGTGGTTGCCAATCAGTACGTATGACATTTAAGTTATAATTTCTTCCTCATGCATCATGTTCAGTGATTATTCTTATTGATATATTATGTTATACTTGTTTCATGCCTCAGTACTTGCTTAACCGTCGTGTTAGCAGTGTTACCCTTGGTATTGCAGGTCCAGCACCCGGTCCCAACGAGGACACTGACGCGCCCCCAGAGGGTACCCCAACAGTACCTCGGGGTGTAGACGAGTGGAAAGATGGCGACGTCTTTTACTAGCCATCCCACGGAGCACGTTTAATTCTTGGGAGATATCATTATTATGCTTGGGACCTTTTGTATAACACTCCTAACTAGTATTTTGGCATGTAATTAAAGACTTCAACACTATCATATGTATATATATATGTTTACTTTTGAAGGTTAACAGACTATGAACTTCATGTGCTCTTGATAATTACTGAGTATTTCGCAGGATTTCATTTATGATAGGTTATGTTTGTACGTGTGTCAGCATACCTCACACGTTCCTGTGGAATCTCCCTTGTAGGAATTCATGCATAATTCTTCAGGGCACGGATTTCTACAGGATTACGTATTCATGCCCTGGGGGCCCACTCAAATCCCCAAATTCCCGAGATCGGGGCGTGACATACGTAAGTAATGGTATCAGAGCCGCACCAAGAAGTCACTTAAAAGACTTAGCAACATTAGGGAGCACGGTGAGGTTCCGATAGGTCCGTTGGTTGGATTTTATGATAATGATAACTTATGGTATGACTGTAGTACGTATGTATGTACATATATATAGATATACATCTGAATAATCACCATTGTGATTGCAGAGCCATGGCGTCTGGATCCGGCACGAACAACAGCTCAGGTGGCAATGATCGCAATAATATTGAATTAGAAGGTGCGGACCCTCCCCCGCAGCCTCCTCCGCGTCCCACATACAACACTAAGGAGCAGTTTATGATGATGATGCACTAGTTAGCTACTAGCAATGCTAACCAAGCTGCGATGCAATTACAATTAGCCGCTCTGTTAAACAACAAGATCAGCCAGGAGATCCCAACTCCTTGTACGAGAAGTTCCGTAAGAGGGGAGCAACAGAGTTTACAGGACACGAGGATCCATTACAAGCAGATGAATGGTTTGTCCACATGGAAAACGTTTTCGATACATTAACTTGCACACCCAGACAGCAAGTGGTCCTCGCGGCATCCATGTTCAGGGACATCGCGGATACATGGTGGAAGAGTATCCGGGACCACATGAGGGCCATGCCAGATGCCACGGTTTGGGAAGCCTTTAAGAGGCAATTCAGGAAAAAGTTCATCCCCGACCACGTGATTCGCAAAAAGAAGGCAGAGTTCCTTACCCTGCAGCAGAACCTCATGACCGTTGCAGAATACGTGCATGTATTCAGCCAGCTCTCTCGGTTTGCTCTAGACTTGATTGACACTGAGGAGAAGAAAGTAGAAAGATTTCTGGAAGGGTTAAGGCCTACCATCAAGGGACATGCTGTCACGACCCGAGCCCAGAATTCGGGGGTTAGCGAAGAGCTAAACCGGTAACACACGTACTCCCGTGCACGTGCATCCAAACCCAGTCCAGATGCACACACACAAGGGATCTAACACGTGCGAACTAAGCATACGCGGAAGTTGTATATATCATAGCAAGCAACAAAGGGGAAATAGCGGAAGCCAAAACAAATGCGGAACGGAAAAGACAACGACAAATACGCTGATATAAAATTCGAATACACATCCAAAATCATGATATACAAATATACAGAGTACAAAGTCCAAAGTCCAAAGTGCCAAATACAAATCTCCCAAAAACCAAAACCAAACAACTAGGCCCCTGATGATATGCATGTACGCACTCGGCAGAGGTGATCAGGCCCACTCTGCCAAACCGGAGGGTGCCTCTAAACTCGGCCCTGCAGCCTCCTCAACCGCCGGGGAGCTGGGCAAGGGATCCGTGCCTGCAACACCACAGACAACACAAATGAATACAACGATCCAGCAATATATAAGTAACAGGGATGAAACACTCATAGTATCAAATAGAATAATGACGACAGAAGATTAAATACAGAGATCCATCTTAGTATGCTAAGCAAATCGTGCGTAGAATTAAAGCATGATATTTGAATCAAAGCATAGAAATACTGAACTAAGTGGCTACTACGTTAACCATATTCTCTCCAATAGAGAGCAGAGCAAAGCAGAGCAGAGGAGAACACCACTGACCGGGCCAGGGCACAAGTGGGTCTCGGTTTCCTGGGTTCCGGGGTCCCAAGACAAAGCGACACTGCAGTGATACAGAGATACAGAGATCTAAGCCAGAGGTAACCCCGTCGGGCATCCTAGGGCTGAGGCTGAGTAGAGCCAGACTAATACCAATCAAATCAAATCCAAAAGAAGGGAGATTATCCGCTTTGGACTCACTGATGACAAAGACCGGATCTTATCCTCACGTATTAATCTCTGGGCAGAGCCACCCGGGAATACCCAATAAATCAGAGATATACAAAGCCAGAAACAGAACATAGCATAGTGCAGATCGAAGAGTAAAACAGACATACAGGACGAAAGCAAAATGACTGCGGAATGCATAGACATAGATTGGCAGAACAGAGGGCAAAGCTGTAAACAATATGCAATGCATCTAATACGGAGTCAAGGTTAATTACAAGCCAATACTAATCTAGTTGTTCACTGTCACTAACCGTGCATGTTGATGTAGTTTAAGTTATTCAATGCACCGTTGCCATCAAAGTGTTGCAATGTAATCTTTGCGTGCACCGAAGTCCCTTAAACCAACACCCATGGGGAGGTGCTTAACAGTGATCAACGCTCACATGAATAAGTCACAGCCTAACAGACTATTCATGCGGTCCAAAGCATCCATCGGGCCGTTTTACGTGGGTGGTTAACCCGTATTTGAGCCCTACAAGTCTCACCATTATCCTAAGTTATTTTTCAGATTTGCCATGCCTAACGGTTTAGCCATGAGTGACCTATGGTTGAGCCGAAGACATCTTACGCACTCGTCGTAATATGCACTACGGCTTAACCGTGGTTCCATTGAAAACACAGCTAAACTGGTCATCTTCACCTCTGATCTGATACCTTTTTCGGCTGAGCTACGGTCAGTATACGGCTTAGCCGTAGACCAATCCACGGCTTAGCCGTAGCCACACCGTAGGAGTACTGTATCGGGAAAGTTTTGACTGATCAGAGATTTAATTCACGGCTGGATTACAGTTGGGTCACGGCTAACTTACGGCTCAACCGTAGGACCATCTACGGCTTAGCCGTAGCCTAGCCGTAGAACAAAAGTGAAATTGCAAGTCTCTGGAAATCCAGCCATAGAAGTTTACGGCTTAGCCGTACAATACAGAAACAAAATCGGGCTGAATACAGAAGCTAGAATTTGGTACAGAAACATTCCAAAACAAGCTCAATTACTCTCTACATCTTAGAAATTGGCTGTAAAACATTCTACACAAAGAATAAGAATGAATCAAAGAAATCAAACAAAACACCCATATGTGTTAAACAATCCTGTACTTATACTTGCCTCAAAACTCTGTCAATCCACTGAATCAAGCTCCAAATCAACTAAAATCAAAACAAATCAAAGAAATAAACCATGCATGAGATGAAGACACAGCAACAGAGAAAGAGAGGTGAAATTGGAGATGAAGAAGAAAGAGTTGCAGAGAACCCATTTACCAAAGCAGAGACAGAGAAAAAGGGGAAAGAGCCCAATCGAAATTGGAACCCAAATCATCAACCGAGCAAGAGAAGAGGAGTAAGGAGAAGAGAAGAGAAGAAATGAACGTGGCCCTCCTGGAGCCTCCTTGCATGCACGTTGAAGAAAAGTCATAGGAATGAGGACATCTGTAAGATGACTCATATATATAGGTTTTGGAGTTTAAGTCAAAGTCCGAAGAGTTTAAACTATTTACAGTTTAAGTCACACGAAGGTCCAACTTCTCCAATGTACTCCGAATAGATTTGACACAGTTACAGAAATTAACGAGCTCAACAAAATACACATGCTGACCCAAGATGATGCAAAGATGATACAAGCAAGGCAAAAGCAAAATTACGAAAAAGGGCTTAGAACTACCTATCTCAGGTCAAAGGTTACTCAACTACCTATCCAAGACCCAAACCAAGTCCGAAAAAAAATAAGACAATAGAAAAACACACTAATAAGCCACTAATCCAGCTCAAGGGGATCGGGGTGTTACACATGCCACTGCCTTTCAACGTCCCGTTCAATATGATGATGCAGTGGCCAAGGCTTATGCAGCGGAAGAGATTGAGAAGAGCCTATTCTTAGGGGAGTCTAAGAAAAGCGTCCCGCCTTCTGGGAAAGGTCAGCAATATTCTAAAAAACAGAAGGGAGTTGCTAGTGGCACATCATAACCAGTCTGTGGTGCATGCGGGAAGGGTCATAAGACTAGCAAATGTTGGAGGTCCATGGGAGCCTGTTTTGGCTATGGCTCCATGGACCATCGCTTGTTCGAGTGCCCGAGAAGGAAGGAATTTAGTCGAGCCTCGCAGTAACAGCAGTATCAGCAGCCTTCTAAGACGACACCTCTTGTGCCTAACCGACAGCAACAGCAAGTGAGACAAGGCCAAGGGCAAACACGGTAAGGCCAGGGACAGCAGAGACAAGGACAGCAACACCGACCCCAAAGGCAAGGTCGCGCTTATGCTTTGACACAGGAAGAAGCAGAAGCGGCGGAGCACGTGGTTGTAGGTAAGGTTTCTGTTTGTGGCATTGAAGCTAAAGTATTGTTTGATTCAGGATCTTCACACTCCTTCATCTCACCTCGATTCTCTAGTAGGATACAGGAATCGCCAGCACAGTTGCCATATGTGTTGATTGTTATCACTCCGGTTGGTAAAAGGGTAGCTTGTGACGATTATTACCCTGGTTGTCTAGTTCTCATCAGAGAAGTTCTTCTCCCGACTGAACTTATTGTATTACCCACGCACGATTTTGATGTAATCCTAGGCATGGACTGGTTGACCAAATATATGGCCTGTCTCAATTGTTTCCGTAAGACGGTTACCGTAAAGGTGAGTGAAGATGGCCCAAGTGCTGTATTCCAAGGTGACAAGAAGAGTTTGAACATTAGATTGATTTCAGCACTTCAAGCGGACAGACTGATCCATAGTGGTTACGAAGGTTCATTGTGGAGAAGAAAGCCCCTAAGAAACTAGAAGAAATACCTGTGGTTTGTGAATTCCCCGATGTATTTCCGGATGAAGTGCCTGGCCTCCCTCTAATTAGGGAAGTGGATTTTACTATAGAGCTAGTACCGGGTACTACTCCCATCTCTAAGGCTCCATATAAAATGGCCCCGGCAGAGTCACGTGAACTGAAAGTACAGTTACATGACTTATTGGATAAGGGGTTCATTCATCCTAGCACATCACCATGGGGAGCCCCGATTTTATTTGTGAAGAAGAAGGATGGCACCCTCAGGATGTGTATTGATAACCGGTAGTTGAATCAGGTGACAATTAAAAACAAATATCCATTGCCTAGAATTGATGAATTGTTTGACCAATTACAGGGTGTGACACATTTCTCTAAGATTGATCTCAGGTCCGGATATCATCAATTGCGAGTTAGGGACCAAGATACATCGAAAACAGCTTTCAGGACAAGATATGGGCATTATGAATTCTTGGTTTTGCCTTTTGGGTTAACAAATGCCCCCGCAGTGTTTATGGCTTTGATGAACAAAATCTTCTCACCCCATCTTGATCGGTTCGTGGTAATTTGCATTGATGATGTTCTGGTATACTCCAAGACCAAAGACGAGCATGTGGAACATTTGAGGACTTCTCTACAATTGCTAAAGGACCACTGACTGTATGCTAAATTGGATATGTGTGAATTCTGGCTGGATCAAGTTGCCTTTCTGGGGGCATATTATCTCAAGGGATGGGCTTGCGGTAGATCCAGCTAAGATTGAGGCTATAACTACTTGGCAGAGTCCCAAAACTGTAGCGGAAATTAGAAATTTTGTTGGTCTGGCCAGTTACTATAGAACGTTTGTGAAGGACTTTTCTAAGATAGTTACTATAACACTCCGATCCCCTTGAGCCGGATTAGTGGCTCATTAGTGTGCTTTTCTGTTGTTTAATCTTTTTGGACTTGGTTTCGAGTCTTGGATAGGTAGTTGAGTAACCTTTGACCTGGAATAGGTAGTCCTAAGCCCTTTTTCGTAATTTTTCTTTTGCTTTGAGTGCAGCATCTTTGCATCATCTTGGTGTCAGCACATGTATCTTGTTGAGCTCGTTATTTTCCGTAACTGTCTCAGACCCATTCGGAGTCAATTGGAGAAGTTGGACCTTCGTGTGACTTGATCTGTAAATAACCAAAATTCACTAGACTTTGTTCTAAACTTCAGAAAACTATATATATAAGTCACCTGTACAGATGTCTTCATTTCTACTCTTTTTCTTCAACGTTGCATGCAACAACTTCAGGAGAGCTCCACGTCCCCACGTTCTCTTCCCCTCTTCACTTCTGCTCTCTCTTTGGTTGATGTTGGGATTTTCCATCTTTTTCGATTGGGTTTTTCTTTTCTATCTCATCTCTGTCTTTGCTTGAGGTAAGTGGGTTCTCTCCAAGTCTTCTTCTTCTTCTTCCCCAATTGGATCTCCCATCTCTCTCTGCATGCTCATGGTTTGTGTTTGGATTTGTTTTGCTTGGGTTGTAGTTGGATTTGAGCTTGGCTTCAGTGATTGACAGAGCTTTGAGGCAAGTATAAGTACAGGATTGTATAACACATATGGGTATTTTGTTTGACTGCTTTGATTTCATCTATTACATCCTATACATGTCTGTTGTGTTTTACAGCCAAATTCTGTGATTTTGGAACCTCTAGAACTAGTTGAGCTGAATTTCTGTATCAGATTTCAGCTTCTGTACTCAGCTCGAATTCGGTTCTGTATTGTATGGCTAAACCATAACCTTGTACGGCTCAGATTCCAGAGACTTGAATTTTCGTATTTTGTTCTACGGCTAGGCTACGGCTGAACCGTAAATTGTTCTACGGCTGAGCCGGAAGCTAGCTGTGAAATGTATCAGATCAGAGGTGGAAGATGATAGTTTAGCCGTGTTCTGAAGGAAACCACGGCTAAGCCGTAGTGCATGTTACGGCTAGGCCGTAAGGTGTATACAGCTAAGCCGTAGGTCACCCATGGCTAAACCGTAAGCCCTGGAAAATCTAAAATAAAACTTAGGATAATGGTGTGACTTTGTAGGGCTAAATTACAGGTTAACCACCCATGTAAACCTGCCCAATGGACTCTGTGGTCCGCATGAATAGTCTGTTAGGCTGTGACTTATTCATGCGAGCGTTGATTTACTGTTAAGCACCTCCCCATGGGTGTTGGCTTAAGGGACTTCGGTGCACGAGAGGATTACATTGCAACACTTGGATGGCAACGGTGCATCGAATAACTTAAAACTACATCATCATGCACGGTTAGTGACAGTGAACAACTAGATTAGTGTTGGCTTGTAATTAACCTTGATTCCGTATTAATCTGAGATGCATTGCATATTGGTTACAGTTTTGCCCTCTGTTTTGCTAATCTATGCTTATGCATTACGAGGTCATTTTGCTTTCGTCCTGTATATCTGTTTTATTCTTTGATCTGCGCTACGCTTTGATCTATGCTAGGCTCTGTATTTCTGTTATACTCTGTATATCTCTGGCTTTGTATATCTCTGATTTATTGGGTATTCCCTGGTGGCTCTGCCCAGAGATTAATACGTGAGGATAAGATCCGGTCCTTGTCATCGGTGAGTACAAAGCGGATAATCTCCCTTCTTTTGGATTTGATTTTATTGGTGTTAGTCTGGCTCTACTCAGCCTCAGCCATAGGATGCCCGACGGGGTTACATCTGCCTTAGATCTCTGTATCTCTGTATCACTGTAGTGACGCTTTGTCTTGGGACCCCGGAACCCAGGAAACCGAGACCCACTTGTGCCCTTGGCCCGGTCAGTGGTGTTCTCATCTGCTCTGCTCTGCTCTCTAGTGGAGAGAATATGGTTAACGTAGTAGCCACCTAGTTCAGTATTTCTATGCTTTGATTTACTTATCATGCTTTACTTCTATGCACGATTTGCTTAGCATACTAATATGAAACTCTGTAATTAATATTCTGTCATTATTCAATTTGATACTATGAGTGTTTCATCCTTGTTACTTATATTTGCTGGATCGTTGTATTCACTGTGTTGTCTATGGTGTTGCAGGCACAGATCCCTTGCCCGGCTCCCCGGCGGTCGAGGAGGCTGCAGGGCAGAGCCTAGAGGCGCCCTCAGGGTTGGCAGAATGGACCTGATCACCTCTGCCGAGTGCGTACATACATATTCTCCGTGGCTTTTGGATTTTGGTTTTTGGAGCTGTGTATTTTGTACTTTGGACTTTGTCACTCTGTATATTTGTACATCTTGGTTTTGTTGTGTACTCAGACTAGTATCTGGTTTTCAAGTATTGTATTTCACTTTGTCTTTTCCGTTCCGCATTTGTTTTGGCTTCTGCTATTTCTTTGTTGCTTGCTATGATATCTACAGCTTCCGCGTTCGTTTATTTCGCACGTGTTAGATCCCTTGTGTGTATGCATCTGGACTGGGTTTGGATGCACGTGCACGGGAGTACGTGTGTCACAGGTTTGGCTTTTCGCTAACCCCTGATTTCTGGGCTCGGGTTGTGACAGTTACACCTTTGACCAAACTGACCCGAAAGAATGAGTCATTTGTTTGGTCAGCGGAATATGAGTCGAGTTTCCAACTCCTTAAAGAAAAATTAACCTCAGCCCCGATCTTATCCTTACCGGAAGGGAGTGGTAGATTTGTTATATATACAGATGCTTCGGGGATTGGGCTAGGATGTGTACTCATGCAGAATGAGAAGGTAATAGCATATGGATCTCGACAATTGAAGGAACATGAGAAAAACTATGCCACACATGATTTAGAATTGGATGTAGTAGTCTTCGCATTGAAGATATGGAGACATTATTTATATGGAGAGAAATTTGAAGTCCACAGCGACCATCGCAGTCTCCAGTATCTGTTTTCGTAGCATGATCTTAACATGAGACAGCGCAGGTAGTTGGAATTTATAAAGGATTATGATTTCCCGATTAAATACTTCCCCAGGAAAGGGAATGTCGTGGCCGATGCTCTAAGCAGGAAATCCACCTCCGAGTTGGCAGCCTTGTGTAGTGAATGGTCTCTAGTAGAGGAATTCTGAGATCTGGATGTGGAAGTTGAATTCGTAGATGATAAGGTCATGTTAGTGGCTATGTCAGTCTTTAAACCCACCTTAATTCAACATTTCAAGGAGAGGCAGTTTGAAGACCCGGAGTTTGTCAAGATTTGTGACCACATGTCTGTGAAACCTGATTTCAGGATGGTAGACGGTGTATTGTACTTTAGAGACCGGCTTTGTGTTCCAGCGGTTCAAAATCATAACTTGAAAAGGGCAATTATGACTGAAGCACACCATGCTCGATATTCCATGCACCCCGGGAGTACAAAAATGTACCAAAATTTACATGGCAGGTTTTGGTGGAATAACATGAAGAGGGATATAGCGGGCTTTGTAGCAAAATGCCTTACCTACCAACGAGTGAAGGCTGAACACAGGAAGCCTCCCAGTTTGTTACATCCCCTGCAGATTCCTAAGTGGAAATGGGAGAATCTCCCGATGGATTTTGTTTCAGGGTTGCCCCGAACAAGTAGGCATCATGATGTAGTGTGGGTGATTGTCGATCGACTAACGAAATCAGCCCACTTTATTCCCATCAAGAAAGGGATGAAATTTCAGGAGATTGCCAAGACCTTCATTGATGAGATTGTACGGCTACATGGTACTCCAGTCTCAATTGTGTCTGATCGAGACAGTAGGTTTGTGTCTTCCTTTTGGCAATCATTTCAGAAGTCCTTAGGCACCAAACTCAGTTTCAGCACGATTTACCATCCTCAGACAGATGGACAATCGGAGCGAACAATACAGACCTTGGAAGATATGCTACGAGCTAGCGTATTGGACTTCAAAAAGGAGTGGGATGAACACCTCTCCTTATGCGAGTTTGCGTACAATAACAGCTTTCACGCGAGCATCAGAATGGCTCTGTTTGAAGCCTTGTATGGACGTAAGTGCCGTACGCCTGTCTGTTGGGACGAGGTTGGGGTTAGGAGTTTCCATAGACCCATTATGGTGGCAGATACAGCGGAAAAAGTGCAAAGGGTGCAAGATAGATTGAAAACTGCACAATCACGTCAGAAAAGTTATGCAGATAATCGTCGTCGACCCCTTGAGTTCCAAGTGGGAGACAAGGTCTTTTTGAAGGTTTCCCCAATGAAAGGTACTATCAGGTTCGGACAGAAGGGCAAGCTAGCTCCGCGTTTTATAAGGCCTTTCGAGATACAGAGCAGAGTGGGAGACTTAGCTTATCAGTTAGAGCTACCACCCCCGCTTGCGGGAGTTCATAATGTGTTCCACGTGTCAATGCTCAGGAAATACCTCCCAGATCCTTCACATGTCCTTGAGTTGGACGACGTGCAAGTGAGGCCTGATGTGAGCTATGAAGAGAGACCCCTTCGTATCGTTGACACTAAGGAACAGGTGCTGCGTACATGAATGATCAAATGGGTTAAGGTGTTATGGGAGCACCATGGACAGGAAGAGGCCACTTGGGAACTTGAAGATCAAATTCGAGCGAAATATCCAGAGCTACTACCCCAGGTACGTTGCATTCGGAGGACCGAATGATCTTAAGTGGGGGAGGATGTAAGCTCCCGAATCCCACTAATCTTGATTTACGTTAATTAAGATCATTCTATATTAATTGAACTCGCTTAAGGCTAATTTAATTCAATAACTATCGGGTTTGGGCCTCGGATAGGGAGTTGGGCCGAGTTCGGCCCCACTTTAGTAGTTAAGGGCCTTTTTGTAATTTGTCCCTGCACCTCTTGGACACCTTGTCCATTTCCTTTCATGTAACTTTTCGCGTGGATCATCTTTCGTGTTGGGTCCAACTTGAATTGGATTCATCTTGAGATAACTAAAGTCACCTGACTTAAACCGTAAATATCTTTGAGAAAGGGGTTTGCATGCAAAGATGGGGAAAATGATCGTTAAAAGAGAGAGAGAGAGAGAGAGTCCTTTCTGTTCATTCCTCCTGGGCTCTAGAGCGACTTCCTCTCTTCACCTCCTCAACTCACGATTAGAGCTGGAAACAGAGGATTCAGTGCTTGCATGCAACAGTGACAGCCTCCATCCCTCCTCATCTTCCTCCTTTGGGCATTCCCTTTTTCTCTAAGCTACAGACCTAAGAGAACCCATAATAGATTGGAAGTCTTTCCCCTAACCACATAGCAAGAGACAGTTGGAGAGGGTTAGTACTGTTAGAAAAGGTAAGTATTGAGTTATATGTGCTGCATGCATCATTAAGTATGGATATTTACTTGCATTTTCCAATTTCAGCCATTTCCCTTCATTGTTTTAATTGACATGAATATAGTGTGTATTGAGTTAGAATGATAAAGATGGGAATAGAGGGCGTGGGAGCACAGAACACCTTAATTGGAGGCTACTAGTAAGTCATAGAACCCCTCCCAATATAGGTTCTGTACTGAATTGAGCTACAGAACTGTATTTAGGCTTCTGAAGCTTATGGTGAAGCTACGGCTAAGCCGTGAACATCTACGGCTCAGAGCCCAGAGAGCAACAAAACTTGATTTTGTACTACAGCTCCCCTATGGCTACGCCGTAGAATACACTACGGCTAAGCCGTATCCAGCCCGTTCCTAAGCCGTAGGTCTTCCTACGGCGGGCTTTCCAGAGAGCTCATAAAACACCGTTCCTTCTACGGCTTGTATATGGCTGCACCGTGGAATACACTACGGCTAAACCGTAACCTCCCCGTAACCTAGCCGTAGGCTTAGCACGGCTAAGCCATAGGCCAACATACAATTGGGCCATAATTGTGCATGAAAAATTCGGAAGGAATTTGACCACTCAGCTAAGCCGTAGCCTTGTACACGGCTAAGCCGTAAGAACCCAGTGAAACAGGATGTTAGGGACTCTCAATGGTTTTGTAGGACCTTAGCATTGGCACCTTTCATACCACTACACAGGCCCAATGGTAAGTACATGTTGGGGAGAATGAATGATTCCCAGAGGGTCTCCCAATGGTAAGTCATGGATGTTGGCATAAGAAGGGTGTCCTATATGCACATAAGCCAATACCGAGATACTGTAACACAATGACACCGAACGTCTTATGTGTACATCGTGTTGAATGTCCTTGGGGACTATAGGTTACTTATTATAGGGGGGGTAAAGGTAGTAATTCCTCAGGTACTCACTTAAGTTGAATGCATCCATATTGCTATGATATGCCACCTTCAACATGAATTACTTCTTTCAGCAACACCCTGAGGCAATTCAAACCTGAGCTTCTAATGAGCGCGTGTCTGACAAGCCAGAGTTTCTAATGAGTGCGAGCTTGTTGCCAAGGGTATGATAAGACTGATACGATTGAATCTGAGTCGGCACCACTCAGCTTACGCCCTTTTGGGTATATGTTATGTATGTCACCACTGCATTAGGTTTACGGAGGAGTAGTCGGCACTCCTCGGGAAGCTAGCTTGATCCCCTAGCGACCCATATGATATGTGTATGCTCCTTTTAAAGAGAATAGAGCGTCGTGGTTGCCAATCAGTATGTATGACATTTAAGTTGTAATTTCTTCCTCATGCATCATGTTCAGTGATTATTCTTATTGATATATTATGTTATACTTGTTTCATGCCTCAGTACTTACTTAACCGTCGTGTTAGCAGTGTTACCCTCACTCGGTCCCAACGAGGACATTGACGTGCCCCCGGTGGGTAGCCCAACGGTACCTCAGGGTGTAGACGAGTGGAAAGATGGCGACGTCTTTTACTAGCCATCCCCCGGAGCGCGTTTAATTCTTGGGAGATATCATTATTATGCTTGGGACCTTTTGTATAACACTCCTAACTAGTATTTTGACATGTAATTAAAGACTTCAACACTATCATATGTATATATATATGTTTACTTTTGAAGGTTAACAGACTATGAACTTCATGTGCTCTTGATGATTACTGAGTATTTCGCAGGATTTCGTTTATGATACGTTATGTTTGTACGTGTGTCAGCATACCTCACACGTTCCTGGGGAATTTCTCTTGTAGGATTTCGTACATAATTCTTCAGGGCACGGATTTCTTCGGGATTACATATTCATGCCCTGGGGGCCCACTCAAATCCCCAAATTCCCGCGATCGGGGGGTGACACCTTGGCTCGCTACAGGGAGTGAACTCTGAAGCTGTCGTATTGTAAGATCACTTGGAAATGGGCGGTCAAGAAAGACGATCCTAACTTGATCTTAGTAGATAAGCTAGGTGGTCAAGCTGAAGCTCAAGTAAATCATCTATTCGCTGACAGAAGAGAATAAGCAATTATCAGGAGGAATGCCCTTAAAATTGATTTGCTCATGGCTCAAATCAAATCCTTGACAGACAAGGTGAAGCCGTAGGTTCCTCTGGTGATCATTCATCAATCCTATGTCTTCACACAAATCTTGAAAAGCACATAACCTTCAAGGAGGTTAAAGAAATATTGGCAAAATCAAAGGTGGAGACCAGGATGAGAAATAAGGGTATCACACCAAAGTACCCTCCTGAGTTAGATCTTGTTCCATTTCTGCTAGATTATAAGCTTTTGACTTTCCAACCATTCTTAGGAAGGGGTTAGCTTATCAACACATCAAGCATTTCAAATCACTTCTTGGAAGTTTGCCAGAATTGGATGCATTAAAAATAAGGTTGTTTGTCGATACATTGAAAGGAGTTGCCTTTGATTGGTACAAGCAGATACCAGAACTCACTTTCATGACATAGCCCACCATGGAAGAGAATTTTTTGCCCCACTTCTAGGAGTAGGATCAAACAGTCACCTTTGTCATACTCAGCAATACAAGACAGGGAAACAATGAAACTGCACAGTCCTTTATTAACAGATGGAGAGAATTATTCTACTAATGCTTGGAACAACCATCTCAAAGGGTAACCATCGAAATGTACAAGACCAATATGTGACCAAAGATTAAGGCTATTATACTTAGTCACAAAACTAAGTCTCTGGCCCGATTGGTTGAGGTGGCCACTAATGCAGAACTGACCCTCAAAAAGATCAGTCAAAAGAAAGCAAACTCTAGAAAAATAGAGCCGTTTTCATCTTTTACATCAAAACCAAAGAAAAAACATAAGGTCCTCAATGTGCTAACCTCCAAACCTCCTCAGAAGCCTCAAAATACAAAGAATAATCAAACTAAGAAAAAGGAATATGAGAAAAGGAAGAAAACTAAGTTTCTCTTTGATGGAGACATCGAAGTAATTTTCCAGTCATTAATGGATAACTACAAGATTGAGCTTCCACTAGTAAAAAAACCTAAACAAGTAGGTCACGTCAATGATCCAAACTACTGTGCATGCCACCGACTGATGTCATATCCTCTCAAAGACTATTTCATTCTAAAGGAAAAGGTCAATGTGATGTGGAAAAATTGAGTACTAACTTTTGATTGGGCGTATAATCCTTCTCTAGTCAACATGATCTCCTTTGGACAATTTGCACGTGTGGCAATATCTTCTCCACCAAAACCAATAATGGTTGAATTCTATGTTGTCAATGCAATGCATGATGAACAAGGTTGGATACCAATCAAAACCTCTTCAGGAAAAGAAATGTGGGTCCATCCAGACCTAATGGATAATGAACGCTTGGAAAAGGTTAAAACCAAACCCATACCTGCAAAAAGAAGGAAGGTTAAAAAAGCAACTCAAGAACTTGCAAAGAGCTACCTAGAACTGCTTGGTCAAGCAATAAGAAAAGGCAAAAAGGAATAAGGAAAAATAAACAAAAGCTTCCGTTTCAGAAGAACCTCCTAAGCCAGTCAGAGGTCATTTTACGTTGGCCAACTTTAACATTCCAATTCCAAAGGATGAGGAAGAACCACCGATATATAGTTGCAACAGGGTATCATGGGATGGTACACCTCCGAATTCAGATGATTAGGAAAATTGGTCAAACTACTTTGACTTTTAAGATGATTATTGGATTAATGATTACTTTGCTAATAAATACCCCTCTGACAAGGATAAGAATTTTGAACAAACTTTCAATCATGAAATGGGTACCCTCATCATTAAACATGGTCTTAACACATTGTTAATAGCTCTTATGATCTCCATAGACAAAGTACAAGTGGTTGGTCAAGTGATCTTACTCCTTTTCCACTACCTCTAGAAGTTCCCCAGATCCTTTGTAATTAGTTGAATCCAATGGGACATAACAACAGCGAGCATCGTTTTTTGGTTCACAGGCAGTAGCCTCCATACCAAATATTTCTCCTAAACCAAGTGTTGAGCCAACTTCTTTGAAGCCAGACTTTGAACCAAGCACTCAACTCATTGTCCTGGAAACAGATGGTGAGCTCTTAAGTTACAAAAAGAGCACAATGAACTCAACATTGGTAGCCCTACTATACTTAAGAAAGTTTTTCAAGTTCAGGATAACCTCTCTAATTCAAAAGAAAAAATGCCACTGGTGCCTGCTTTGGTAGTCATCAGCACTTCTGCTGATTAAATTCCAGCACCTCAAGCCGTTTCTAACAATATAGATCAAGGGGCAAGCTTGGAAAAAGTCAGCCAGCTCTTTGTTGAACCTAAAGAAGTTTCCAACAACTCAAGCCGCTTCCAACAATGTAAATCAAGAGGTAGACTTAGAAGAAGTTATCCAGCTCTTTGCTGAACCTCAAGAAGTCAATGCCATAAGAAGAGATACTCATTCAAAGGTTGACCGAAATAACATAGTCAACGACGGCACTCGTTCCGGTCGCAACTATAGAGTCAACTATGATAGACCTTCGTGTTCTTCTTATGTAAACCCTTCGGGGAATATTCCAAATGTAAATGTAACTTCTTCAAAAGCAAATGCTAATGAAAGGCTATTAAAGTCATTCACATATGATGGTATTGAACACATTAAGCACTTTTCTACACGGCTTCATGTTTTTTATCTTTTGCAGATGTCTGAAGAGACTTGTAACAACTTCATATGAGCACTACTAGCTTTAAATCCTAGTAATCAAACTCATGTGGAGCAAGTCCATCATTGGATAGAGAAGAAGAAAAACTATCTTGAAGCAAAGTCCAAAAGACCTCAGAAGCAATGTATTGAATGTCTTTCCATTCACAATGCTTCCAAGACCATCATTTCCTTGGCCAAAGATGATTTCCTCTTAGGGGACATAAAGCACGCAAGGCTGCTTTACTTCACGGCCTACATCAAGGATATACCTGTTTGAAGAGTTCAAGTTGACCCAAGATAAGCTCTGAACCTCATCAAAATAACAGCTCTTCAGGAACTCGGCATCCCGGTGAGCAAGCTATCCGCTATCAAAACTTCGATCCAAGGCTATGATGGTGAAGTTTAGGATCCGATTGGCAAGTTTCGGACTCAGTTCCAGCTAGGTGATCTAACTTCAGAAGCCACTTTGCACATGGTAAAGATGCGCACTCGCTACAATATCCTCTTGGGGAGGCAATGGCTTCATGACTACTCCATAGTGCCTTCCACTCTCCATTAATGCCTCAAATACATTGATGATGAGGGTAGTGTGCATCTTGTCTTCACAGATGAAAAGCCATTCAAAAGCAAAGAGGTCTATTTCACCGACGCAGCCATGCATCAAGAAAGACCTATGCAAAGTCTAAGCCAGATGTAATCAATTCTCCCGTGGATGATAATCCGGAATAACCCTTCACCATCTCAACAAAAAAAAACTTATCCAACATTTGGTAAAAGATCTAAGCCCACCGAGGAGTTGGAGTCTACAAAGAAACCAGCGGTCAGATTTGTGGATACCAAAGCTCCTTTGGTGATTAAGGTCAAATCTGAAATCAAACAATTAGATCAACCCTTGGTCATATCCACAAAGCCATTCAGAATAAAGCAAGCAAGCATTGTTATTCATACAAGCAAGACATGTAATCCAGCTATGTATACAACACTCACTCATAACTCAACTACACCACCATTTGAGCACTTGTCACTGCCAATGGGGGATGGCGACTACCAATTGCAAGACAGCGAAGGCTCTCATATTCAGCAAATGTGATTACCTTGGTTGGTAACTCAGATTCTGACCAAGAAGGTAATGATGTACCTCCCCCAGTCAAGGGAATGTCACCAATGAGGCTTAATTCTCCTGTCACTTTCAGCTAACTTGTGTTGACATCACAACACAAGGGTGAGTCATCTTATAGATACATCAATAGATGGCTTCATTTGATTGAAAAATATAAAAATCCTCCACACTACTCAACATGGGTTCATCAATGCTGGATAGGCTTACAGCCCTTTGCAGTTTGACAGTGGCAATGAATTTCAAACCTTCGATGAGACATCTCGAGTTGTTTCATCCATTAAAGTGGCACTTTATCATTTGTGTGGAAGGTCTAGACAAACGCACCCAGTGCATGTCATCTCAGCGGTCAGAGATTCAAATTCCAAGTCAGATTCTAATGATGCTGAGAAGATGGACACTTCTGTGGACTTTGTTACGAATTGGGATCCTCCACTCTTGTCGTGGCCCACCCATCTCAAATTTATGTTTAGAGGTTCTTGCTTCTTCATTCCTCCATCTTTGTAACATAATCACTCAATAGTTCTCCATCGAGCTGAAGATGCTTATACTTCTTGTTCTATTAACAAAATACCAATGATGGGAGGATAAGGCTTGACATCTACAATTTTATTGTTTGCAACATGATGAAGAACATGAGGTACAATCTCAAGAAGCCCACCGGCCTCAAAATAAATGCAGATAGAGTTCAAGTTCCTTTTGATGTCTTCACTTCAGAGATGAAAGAAGATATCCAAAAAGAACGCAGAATTGAACAACTGCGATATTGTATAGGATACGTTCCTTACAGCAACATTCTTAAACTAATTCAAGATTTTAGAGCAAGATATGTAGTCTTCATTGAGAAGTATAACTTTGATGACTCTCAAGAGACTACTGTCTTCTAAGATCTTGCTGATGCGCTTTTCAGCATCTAGAGGGGGCAAGTGATGATAATGACACAATGTCACAAGTCATTAAATACTAGCTACTTGAGTTAAATAAAGAAATATACCCATCTCAACACACTCATTAGGAATGTCTAGCCTTAGATGTAAAAGTTAAAGAGCCTAAAAAACCGAATCCATGGAAAGGGATTAAGCCTTGGCTTAAACCCCAAATAGAACTCCAAAAGGTTTCGCGGAGTTAGAAGCTTCCGAAGATACAGTGGAAGAATCTCCTCTCAAACCTCTAACTGAGGACCAAGTACAAGAAAGCAACTTGGGTACCCAGAAAATCCTCGTTCTACCATTGTAAGCTCTCAGATTAAAGGAACGGTACTTGATGTGTATGTGAGTTTTTTACAAGAATTTATGGATTGTTTTGCATGGACCTACTTAGAAATGCCGAGTCTAAATTCAAAAGTTTCCATGCAAAAATTAAACATAGCACAAAATGTTAAACCTTTGAAGCATGAACAAAAAAGAAAAAAAACAAAGCCAAAAATCGTGGAGAAAATAGAAAAAAAGGTCCAGAAGCTCTAGGATGTTTGCTTCATTTGTGAAGAGCAGCATCTCGACTTGTTGGTTAACATAGTTCCAATCACCAAGATGAACGGGCAAATCAAAGTCTGCATTGATTTTAAAAATCTGAACAAAGTCTATCCCAAAGATGATTTTCCATTACCCATACCAGAAATTATGATTGATAATACTTTCTTATTTGAAAGAATGTCATTCATGGATGGGTTTTGTGGATACAATCAAATCAAGATGCACAAGGAGACGAGAAACACACATCCTTCTGAGCCCCCTTTGGTGTATACTATTACACCGTCATGCCCTTTGGCTTTAAGAATACGGGAGCCACATATCAAAGGGCGATGATGAAAATCTTCAACTACATGCAGCACAAGTCTGTCGAATGTTATGTCGACGACTTAGCAGTCAAAATCAAATAGAGGTCATATCATCTAGCTGATCTTTCTTTAAATCTTTGAAAGGTTATAGAAATTCAACCTTTGAATGAACCCTTTGAAGTGTTTCTTTGGAGTTTCCTCCTAGAAATTCTTAGGATTCATGGTTCAAAAAGGTGGTATCGAACTGGATCCAGTCAAAGTCAAAACTATATTGGAAATGCCTTCTCTGAAAACTCTAAAAGAACTCAAAGGATTGCAGAGCAAACTTGCCTACATTTGCCGGTTCATCTTAAACTTATCAAGGAAATGTAAAGCTTTCTCCAGACTCATGAAGAAAGGAGTTGAATTTGTATGGAATAAAGCTTAGGAAGATGCCTTTCAAGATATTAAATGCTATCTCACAAACCCACTAGTTCTTTCAACTCCAATTCCAAACAAACCTTTCATCCTCTACATTCGAGCTCTTGATTATTTCTTGGGGGCATTATTAGCTCCAAAGAATGATGCTAGTCAGTGATGAACAAAACTACCATCTGGTGGAAAAAGAATGTCTTGCATTGATGTTTGTAGTATAGAAACTACGTCACTACATCCTCTCCAATGTGGTGTACTTGGTTTCCAACATCAACCCATTGAAGACGCTTATAACAAAAGCTGGTGCATTGAGTGATTGTTCGGCCAAATGGTCTATTTTTCTCTCTCAATACGACATCAAATATACCCCTACAAAGGCGGTAAAAGGACAAGCTCTCACTGACTTTTCTAACAAAACATTCATTTTCGAAATATTCTAAATTTAAAGACAATCTCCCTGACGAGCCAGTCTTCTTTATTGAACAAATATGGAAACCCACCATTTATCCAAACTTACATTGGATCATGCATTTTGGATGAAGCATGCAAAAGAAATGAGCTAGGAGATTCAGTTTCTGGAGTTGGAATCATTTTTTGTAGCCCAGAAAGATTTTATGTCCCTTATTCCTTCTCATTGATCAAGCCATGTTCAAACAATGTGGTGAAATACACAGCATTGATTATGGGTCTCGAGCTAGCCATGGAGTCAGGCATCAATATGCTTGGAGTCTATGGAGATTCACAAATCATAATCAAACAAATGAATCTTGAATACGAAGTGAAGAAGCCAGATTTGTTTTCCTTCTTCAATAAAGCTTGTGAACTCAAAAAGAGATTCATATTATTCAAATTTCACCATATCCCAAAACATTAAAACGTCAAGGTTGATGCATTCACAAGATTAGCGGCATCAATGTTGATCCCCAAAAATGACAAAATGATTTTGAAAGTAGTTGAAAGAAAGCTTTTACCTCAACTTGATACCCATAAAACTGTAGCAGATTGCTTCGACGTGATCAAGAATCGGATTTCATCTTTTCAAAACTTATTTAGATACTAAGAGACCCTTTTATTGATTACATCTCTATGGAGTCTTACCAAAGAATGCTAAGGACAAAACTAGTACTCAAAGGCGAGCTCTAAAATTTCACTTTGATTTGCCTTCGAAGACTCTCTACCGCAAGTCATATGGTAGAGTTCTTCTCCATTGCTTGTCACCAAAAGAAGCAAATCAAGTACTCAAAGAAGTTCATTTTGGCTTATGCAGTGCTCCCTAAGCTGGACCTAAGCTTCATGATCAGATTTAAAGGTTAGGCTACTTCTGGCCTACCATGGTGTCTGACGCCATCAATTTTGCAAAGAGAAGAAATAAATGCCAAATCCGTGGCAATTACATCCATCAACCACCTGAATATCTACATCCTACGTCAACCTCTTAACCATTTAAGTCTTAGGGAATGGACATAGTTGGAAAAATCAATCTGCCATCAAAACAATGTCATCAATTCATTTTGGCTGCAAGGAATTACTTCTCCAAATGGGTAGAAGCAATGCCTCTTGTAGAAGTCAATAGATACAATCCTCTATTTTTTGAAGACTCATATCATTTATCATTTTGGGGTACCTAAGCATCTACATCATGAAAATGGTCCTTAATTCAACAATGACAAATTCTAAAGATTCTATTACAAGTATGGAATCCAATGTTGTCCTTCTACGGCATACAACCTTACATCTAATGGACTTGCTGAAGCCTTTAACAAGACTATCTGCAAAATCCTGAAGAAAATGTATCTAAAAATAAAAAGAGTTGGAGCACCAAACCTCCTAAAACTTTGTGGGCTTACAAAACTACAGTTCAAGGTCCAACAAAATCAACACTATATTCCTTATTTTACAATTGTGAAGCTGTGAAACCTTTGGAAATTCAACTTCCTTCTCTTTATGTAGCTGTCATAAACAAATACACTGAAGAAAAGATGCCAAGCTCAGACTTTAAAAGTTAGAAAACCTTGATGAGAAGAGGCTTGCTGCTCAATAAAGCATTGAGTTATATTAAGCTCATACGGCTAGGTCTTTCGACAAGAAGATCAAATACAGAGCTTACAAGAAAGGAGATGTAGTCCTCGCAATCAAAAGGCCAATGTTCTCTACATACACGTTAAAAGGCAAATTTAAATCTAAATGGGAAGGACGTTTCATTGTTGACAAGGTCTATTCCAACGGCACCTACACACTCCTCACACTTGACGGAGATAGATGCATTATGCCAAGCAATAGAAAACTCTTAAAGAAATACTATGCTTGAATGTCATTGGCATACCCAAACTATACACAGTGTACATTCTCACTTCTAAAATCCTTGGTTTCGAGCCTCACAACTTCTGACTCCTAACCAAAATCCCTCCGACTTGTACAAAATGACTATGAGGATCAAGCCATTTGGCCCTTTTAGTTAGCTCTCATTACTCGGATAATGTCCCTATAAGACCCCTTTGTAACATTCTGCTATATAAATCAAGTTCTTTTACGGACCCTGTATAGCAAAGTTCAGCTATATGGAATAAGTCTTTTTGCAAACCCGATGTGGCTAACGTTAGCTATATAGAACAAGACTTTTTGCAGACCCTATATAGTTACCATAGGTTATATGGAATAAGTTTTTTTGCAGACCCCATATGACCAAAACCCAAACAAAATCCAAAAACCAAATTTCTGTCCTAAGGAACAAGTTAGGGACCTCGGAGAAAGCCTTACACACAAGCACTGAATAATGTCCACTTTTCTTGACCCCTTTCAGCATCCATAAAGATCAAGTCATGGACTCTAGAAAAAGTCTCACACATAGGCACTAGATAATGTCCACCTATATGACTCATTTTACCTTTGATTTGTAGATCCAGAAGATCACAAGTCACACCTGTATACAAGTCTGAGAAACCAAATTAAAGTAAACCATACATATATCCAAACCATCCATACAAACCACGTAAAACATCTACACAAAACCAAACCAAACCAAAACAAACCATACATATATCCAAACCATCCATACAAACCACGTGAAACATCTACACAAAACCAAACCAAACATTCCATGCCCATGACAAAATGTAGCAAAAGGACAAGAAATTTTCCATTAATATTCATTTGAGTTTCAATACAAAAATGAAGTCAGTGTATACATAGCCATCCAGGCTAATAAAAAAAAAGAGAGAGCTAGACAAGAGCTGCAAGAGAATCAGTCCAAAATTTCTTGAATTGCCTCATTTCGTTCATAACACCTTCCATTAAGACACGCCATTTATAGCTTGCATAAGCGAGTACGACAATATTGATGTCAATCTTATCCAATTTGATATGCATTCACTCTCAAAAGACTGAACAAAGTCATCAAGGCTGTCCACTTCTCTCCCACATGGACAAAAAGGTCATCTCTATGTTGATTGTCCTCTGAGCGGGATTTCTTCAAGTGTTCAATGGTGCTCTGCAATCTTGGAGATTATCTTCCAAAGAAGAAAGCTATTGCTGCAATACGGCGATTTGCTACTATAGGCGTTCATGTTCAATCACATGCTCATTTATCTTTTGTGCTCTTTTGGTGCCCACTTCATCAACTGCTAGTATCTCCTCTTCGGTTCTCTCAATCTCTGCAACCAACTGGACTTTGTGCCTCACTACTTCATCTTAAAAAGCTTTGGAATAATCAACACCTCTATCCCAGGTGTCCTTTTCCTCAAGCTTGTTGAAAAGGACTACAAAAGCATTATGAAGATCACCCAAGTCTATTCCAGTACCGGAAGATATCAGCATATCAGCTAATATTTTAGCATCCTGAATCTTACCAATAGTGAGGTTTCCCTAAAAAATGTGGCTAAGTTACTACGAATCATTATCCTTGTGGCGCTCTTTATAGCAAACGGAGGCTTGGGGGCATCGCTAAATAGGCTCAGCTCCTTAGGTGTAGAGAGATTTGACTCTTGCTCTTATGAATTAGACTGAGTTTGAGAGCATGAGCTGTTTTCTTCTCCCTTTCAGCATTTACACCCTCACCCATGTGGATAGTTAATCCTTCCTCAGGGAGGGAGGGTGATTCATGTGAGCCTTGTGAAGACGAAGTGGCGGAAGGATCCCGATTTACATGTGGTGTTACTATAACAATCAATAATACTCTTTGGGAACCTCCACCATCAACAGTTGAAGCTTCATTTGATATTTTTGGTGCATCAGGACCTTTAGCTCTTCTTATAGAAGTCAATTGCTTAGTCCTAAAATGTACTCTTGAAGGATTATAGCGCTAGGTGGCATGAAGCTGCGGGTGACCGACGTGACAGGAACAACATCTTCCATAAAACTCATAGCTTCATCTTCAAAAACCAACTTCCTCTTAGCAGAAGGGACAGTCTTTGCTATGGTTGGCTCCTCCAAAACAACCTCCTCAGCTAGAACCATTTCAATGTCAACCTCCTCTTCCACCATGTCAATAGGTTTGACGTTTGGCTTTATCAAAGCATCCAGAGTCACATCAGTCCTTGGTGCATTAACTACAGGAGTCCCACTTACATGTGATCTTAATTCTGAATTAAGAGTCACCAACAGGATCACACTTGGCATTACTGCGGGGATGGAGCAGATTGGCTATAAAGTGAGCACTGATGACAACCCTAGATAGTTATTAACACTCCTGGTTAGTGAATCTAAAGAGGAGAGATCTTGGATGATCTTGCACAAGTCGTTCTTCAGAGTATTATTCATAGATGCCTCAAAGTATCCACTATGGATAGAAATGTTGTCTAAGTTGATCGGAGCTTCGAGATCCTCTTTCCCTATCAGCTCTTCAATTGACGACCCAAAAGGCTTTCTCACTGATGTGGAAGGCACAACAAGGCCACTCTCATTCATTTGGGTACTTAAGAAGGAATGAGAACAAAAAAAAAAAAAAAAAGAGATCAAATCATCGTGTTGGAATAAAATTTTCTAATTTTCAAATATTCAAGTCTTACCCTTAAGAGTTGGATCTACAGTAATTCCCTCAACAGCACTAGGAATTTCTCCTTCTTCCATTGAGACATCAACAATTGGTCCCTCAGATACTTTTGGTGGAATATCTTGCTGTTCAGTCTAAGGAACAACGTCTCTTTCCGAACTTAGGTAGCATTACCTGGTCAAACATATCTTTCCTGAAATTGAACTCAATATTAATATCACATCGGTTTGCTCTTCGGTGGTAGGAGTATCAAAGCCACTTCACTTCTTATTAGCATCATCAGAGGCATACTCCTCCACGATTTTGATCACCTTCCATGAAGTCTCTCTGACGGCCGAAGTTCAAACTTGTGAGGCCACAAGACAAAGTGCAAACATCAAGACAAGAAAATAAGAAGAACAAGTAAAAAAGTCTTAAAAGGAACATTTACCAGCTCTTAGCCTTCGGGAGCGATGAGTTTTAAGGCTTTTGACTTTTTTTTTATTTGATAAAGTTCCTTTGCCATTGGGAGATCTGCTTACATCCTTCGAGCATTTTACTAGAAGCTTCCTATGAAGTATTGGGCCTATCGAAGGTTTTGTTACCGAAACAACTGATGGCCTAGACTCAGCAGCCATCTCTATCGACTGTACTACCTCTGCGAGCTAGTACATGTGCCTCTGTTGGTAACGAACTAACAGCAACAGTCTCTGGCAAATTTTTGCGAGCCAAGTCTGCCTCTACAACTACCCGCATGAATGCTTGTTCCTCTTCAAATTTCCTTGTCTACTCGCCAACTAAAACTTTGGTTCTAACGGAATTAGAAGCAGACCTGAAATCCAACATAGCTCTACCAGCTCGCCTGGCCTTAACAAGACTTTCACTCTCTTGAAGTTTTCGTTGACAACCTGTTGCATTCTCACGACAGTCACATTGGGAGGAGGCAAGTCATCCTTTTCTTCTTCACGTTTCAAAAAGCGATGAGCTTTGCAGATGTTAGACCAAGTGACTAACCCAATTCGCCACTCATTTCCATCATATAACCAATTTTCAAAATTGAACAGGATGAAGCAATCCTTTTCCACCTTCTTTCCTTTCTTGTGAACTGGTGGGAAGCACCATTAGATGCAAGGATTGCTTATATATGCCTTTACAATAGCAGTGGTGCTTTTGTCATTCCATTGTGTAAAGCCGCTTGTGTATCCGGCTTGTGGAAGATGAGGATAGCCAAAGTGAGTTTTGGCGTCGAGCGCTTTATAAAATTCCTAAGCATTTCTCACATCTTGCAAATAATTGAGTGTACCCCGGATGCGACTAGGTGCTCCCACGATGGCTTGATAGAAGTCAAATTACCTGCAAAATCTGGCCGGCACATAAGGTTGGATGTTAATATAAGCATTCTTCTTGTACACCAAATCTAGAGGTCTTAAACTGAGAAACCAACTCTTCTCTTACCTGAAAGGCCAACCTCTCGACCACCTTCCCGACTATGTCAATCGGTGGCTTTACTGCATTTCTTGTGCGGGTCAAAACTTCAATATTTGGCACGGAGAAGTGAGAGGCGACATAATTATTAAAATTATGCAAATGTTGGCATAATTTAGTCATAGTGTGGGCATTAATCAAGCAATTTCCACCCACCACGCCTTCCATATAGATCCTCCTTGGTGCACCACTATGCAAATGAAGCCCGTTGCAGTGGTATGTAAACCAGGTGTACAACAAATGCTCGCCGTAATGTAGATTGAAAGTTTTTCCCTCTCTGACTGTGAAGGCTGATAGCTTCAATTTAGTTGACATGTATGCCACAAAAGCTAGACCAAGAGCAAGCTTATGTCAAAATGCCATTCTGAGTGTAGGATATATGCAACTAGGCTTGATCTCATTTCTAAGACCTGTAAAAGAACATCTGACAGCCAAGCTATCAAAAATGCAGCAAGCCAAAACTTCCTCCTCTCAAGTTTGGATGTTTGGCAAAAAATTATGGCATAAAGTCATGTTTCTCATGATAAATAATTTTGGTTGCTTCTTGGGTCTTTCATAGTGGATAACCATCATTCGCTTATAATATCCCTCATTTAAAAAGAAATCGCTAGTGGCAGTTTTTATCCAACCCATCCATAAGGCAATTTTAACCCAGTTGCGGCTGCTTGTTTGAATTAAATCTTCGAGAGCAAAAAGAAGATTATATGCAGCCTGAAACTCATCATCCATGGTGGCCAATTTTTCATTAGTTGGGATGGTTTTGTCATAAAGCTCTCCATAGAGTGATAGACCAAAGATTTTCTTCATATCCCATAAAGAAAGTCCTAACTCCATGTTCAGAGTAACAAAGGTATTGGCGGCGGGACAAAACAGTTCGAGAATGTCCCTACATATGTTTTTATTTTCATAAAGCACTCTTTCTGTGGTGGCACTAACAACTTTAAAAATGCCAACTGCTCTTAAAGTGTCTTGCACTAATGCTTGATCAAAGTCATCCAATTTTGGCATTCTCCGCCGCAATTAAACCAAACACAAGATTGATGTCTTTCACCAACCCAAGCCTTTTTATCTTTAGAGTGGATACTAAGTCCAACTGTTCTCAATTGTGAAATCACGGTACCCGCTACAAGATTTGGGATACATGGTTTCAGGGTTTCTATTTCAAACCTTAAGGTCTCCGAGAAATAATACAGATGCTGGAGCATGAACTTACTAGTCTTAAAGTGATCATGATGCTTTGTCTATGTAAAAATATCATTCCTAGCTAGGATAGTCAGAGTCATTGTCATTATCCTCGAATATCTCTTGACAAATCAAGTGATGATAATTTTATGAGAAACTCCAACCATGTCCACGTAACGGTATCATACGCTCTCACCCAGTTATTTCATCAACTCCCTCATGGCATGTCCAAATATGTAACAAGGCTTTTCAAAACTCACTTGGTTGTTATTCTCCCAAGTGGTGTTGTTAACTAAGCACCAGTCGGTCTCCCAATTCTGAACTATTAGGACTTTGGTTCTCTAATTTCTCAAAGTCACAATAAGCACATCATTTGGGTCAATTACATCAAGGTTCTTATAGTTTTCCTTAGAACGACTCTTTGATGCACCAAAAGTTAAGGTTGCAAGTGCTTTGCGATTTCTATTTGCAAGACAAAACAAAAAAACAAAAAAAAAAAAAAAAGAACATTAATAGCAGCGAAGATGGCTAAGGCATGGAATTCTACCGAAATTTCGGCAGCATCTCCCCTTAACAAAAGGCCAAAAATAGAAAACAATACTCAGTTTTGAGACCAAGAATTAACATCAAGGCATACTTAAGTCCCAAAACTAAGGCTTCCAGTCCAAACAGGTGTTCAAGCACCTTAAGCCCTTTTTTAGGGGGTAGTTTGATTTGTGCTCGGGCACAAAAGATGTAGTATTAAAATGCATAGAATGCATGCACAATGCAAGGCATGAGAGCAGCTACATGCATCATAATGAATAAACAAGCTTAACATGTATCAAGATGCAGTATGTGAAAGCAAACGGCATGTTTTCAACAAAAGAGCAACATCAATTCAAAGCAATAAAGGCAAAAGTAAATGCTATTAGTCTGATGGCAATCATCTCTTTTCCCATGGTTTCATTGGACTTATTTGCAACTATTAGTGACTGTTTTATTCTCCACATTCAAATTTGAAGCCAACAAAAGGATCTCAATTTTCCTACAATGGCCTCTTCAACAAACAAAAACAAAGTACGTCAAACATATACTTCAACCAAGCCTTTTCATCTTGACAACCAGATCCTATGTGGTGATCTGCTATGATGGAATCATTAGATGTTCTTGTGGTTACATACTCTTCTTAGTAACTATGGAGCTAAATGAAAGAAATATTGCTATCCAAAGTTAATTTTAAAATAAGATCATCAATTGTCATCAATGGTCGAAAGGTGATATTGTATCTGTTGATTTCCCACAAAGACAACTAGCATCACTCAAATTGACTCGGAAAGTGCACCTCAGGTCAAAACAGGAAAAGAAAAGGAAAGGTGAATTGGCCTTGAAAGTTGCCGTTGAGAAAGCCACTATAAAAATCTCATTGGTGATCGTACTCAAACCTATCTCCATCGGTTTCTTTAACCGGCCACTCATATTTATGAGATTTTTACTTCTCATGTTTGTTGAGATTTAAGGTGAGTAAACTTCTCATCAAAAGCAAAAAGAAGTGTGACTTATGGCTACTCAATTTGACAACTATGAAAGAATTCCCACAAAGGCTGTGGTGATCTAACTAGTACCTTACACCATGCTAAAAGTCAAGTGGACAATCACTTCTTAACCCCCTGCACTTCCCGCAATCCGCAAAAGCCAAGTGTGTGCTCAGACTGTGTTAGTGTTCAAGCAAAATAGTGGGGTGTGCCTTCACTAAGTCCAGCAATGAGATGGTGAAGCCTCATATTCTAACGAAGTCATGCATTCCACCAAACAGGGTTTTGTTCACTTCAAGTCTCTGGAAGAATGGCTATCCTTTTGAAATACAAGGTTTTATGTGCCAAGTTCAAGGTCTCATGTGTTATCCTAATGACTTCAAACAATTTAGGTGTAGCTTATTATTAGTCATGTGAAAATAAAAGAAAGTGAGTGTCACGCTCCAAACCCGGGAATTAGGGATTAGAGTGAATCTCGAGGCGCGGCACACATAACCTGTAGCAATCCATGGAATGTCAAGACACGTACGAGTTGCTACAAGGGAAATTCCATAGGTACATGTGAGGAAAATCCACATACATGCAACAATCATTTTACGCAATTAAGTGAAAACCTAGAGAATTCACCTATAATTCATCATATACATTAATAAAACCACATTCATTCATGAATATAAACCATGGTCTATTAATTTAACCATCCACATCTACATGCACATTTAATACTAAGACACTTAAGCATGTCCATCATCATGAATGTTAAGTCCCTTAAACAGTAGCTCTAAAATAACATAATATAATCACAAACCAAAGCATGGCTATGTCCTAAACAGACCCCAAAACATGAACCGCATGACGCTCTTCATAGGATCACTAACAGAAGACGTAATCCTCGTTCCACTAATCTATACCCGGAGGTACTGCTGAGGTTCCCTCCTAGGGCATGTCGATTACCATATCGGCATTTGGTCTTGTACCTGTAATACCAAAAGTAGCACTATTAACACGACGGATAAGCAAATATAAAGATATTTAAGACTATCATGATGTATTAATTAAATTAGAGAATATATTGATTAAAAGAGACAGTAATTGGAAACTAAGCATATTGTGGATGTGATAAAGCATGAGTAATGAATTATAAATAGAAACACAATCACATACTAATTAGCATTCACATGGCTATCTTTTCTCTAGAACAAAAGCATATCATATAGTAGGAAATCACTAGCGATCGAGCCAAGACCATTTGGCTACCCTAAGAGCGTCGACCAATTATTCATAAAACTACTACAGTAGGTAGCATATTGAATACCCTCATTCGATCCCGTCGAACCTCGTATGGGTACAAACTAAGCAGTGCCGACTCAATGTATCAAGCCCGAACAAGATTTATAACTTTCATACTTATCGTATATAGCGATTGACTTATTCTTATACAGAAACGTATATCGGTCTTGAGATCGTATTAAGTCATAAAGATTGGAATTAAACGAAGTACCTATTATTCAAGCAATGTATACTTAAATAACCTATTAGAGCCTGAACCTCTCAACCTTATTACCCCTATCTTGGTTTACGGGCTCACGCTTAGTAGAAGCTCCGTCTTCGATCTTGCCTCAGGGTTCACTAGGAAAAATGGGTTTATAATTAAATCATTTGAGGGCAAAGGTTACTTAAACAATATGAATGCATTTGGATTGAATGGTTAACAAAGATATTTACTAGCCAACCCTAGCTAAGATAATCCGTGTTTCCTTAGTCATTCAGTATGATGCATTCATAAAACATCCGATATCACTGTGTTACCATATCTTGATGTTGCATTATATAGGCATTAGACACCTCTTCTTATGCCAACACCCATGACGTGACATCGAAACTATTCGGAAAATCAAGAAGGAATGGGTGACAGCTCTACACTCTTTCTCCTCAGTATTGATTACCGTTGGGCTAATTTGGTCGAGACAAAGGTACCACTTCTAAAGCCCTACATGGTCTTTAAAAGTCCTTAATTTCCTTATGTTTACTGTGTTCTTACAGCTTAGTCATGACAGGCTACGGCTTAGTAGTGGTTCACAAAATTTTCAAAAAATTCTCCTACAGTTACAGCTCAATCGTGAATTAGCCTACAACTTAGCCTAAATAGCCTACGGCTTAGCCATAGTGCATTCCACAGTTTAGCTGTGGGGTTAACTGTAGAAGGAAATTCAAGATTTAGGTCTCTGGAAAGCTAGCCGTAGAACAATTATGCCATAACCATAAACTTCAGAATTCCTAAAGTTGTTTTAGTATAAAGTTTAGCTCAGTAAAGAACTTCTCCAACATGGTTCCAATTTCTCTAATTCAACCTACCATTTTATATTTCAAGTTTACATTTCATTATGATTGGGTTCTTTTTCACTTAATCTAATCATTCATTCTTAATTTACCTTCATTAACTCATAACCATCACCCATTCTTGAATTAAAAAGGAGTGAAATAGCTGTAAATTGACATTTAAGAAGAGTTATTCAAAAATCAACATAAATGAACATATATGCAATAATATACATTTTTATACTTGCTTTACCCAAATCAAGCCTTTCCACTACATGCAAACACATGCAATGGGTGCAAGGGATATGAGATGCATGCACGTCACCAAATTGAGTCTCCTTGACTCCATTGAACCCTAAGAACTGAAATGAGAGTTATCTCTTACCTTAGAGAGCCGTAGATTGAAAAAAAGAAAATAAATTTGTGAGTTCTAAAAGAAGAGGATGAACAAAGAAGCAAGGAGGAGATGAAGATGCTGTAGCCCTTGCATGCACAGCTTCAATGCTTAATTTGAAGCTACTAGAGAAGGAGGAGAAAAGAAAAAGAGAAAGCTCCAGCAGTGGTTTAAAGGGGATGCATAGAATGAGCAGGTAAGTTGGGTTTTAAATCCAAATTTTCTGGAATTTACAAGCTAGTCCACTATTTTTTAGAGAATTACAGTTTTAGTCAATTGGATCCTAGCTGGGCCAAGATGAATTTGGATTGAGCTGAGCCAAATATGAAAAATGACCCACAAGATGAAATACACATGATGCAACTAATATGCTATCAAAATGATGCAAACCATATAACTCTAAACTACAAGAAACTCCTTGACCACCTAGGTAAGGTTCAAACCCGACCTAATTGTCTATCCATAACCCAAACCGAAGAGGATTTGAGTTGAATTAGTCTAAACCTGTATTAATGAGAATAAAACAAGATTAGTTCAGGTTTGGACCTTACAGGGAGAGGCCATCTCAAGTCATAAGTCATCCGACTGTGACCGTGGATGTGCCCACATAGTGCTTTGAGAGAGTGATACTCCATCCAACCCACTCTTAATTGCATCATAAGTCTAAGCTGTTAGAGAACAATTCTACAACAGAGTCACTGATTGGACCAATCACCTCAAACAAAAAGAAAGTAGGGTCACAGATTGGCAATGACGGTGGACCTCCCACGGGAAGCATTGACTGTGGCTGTAAACTTGCCCAGTGCTTAGATACGGCAAAGACCTCAGCACGCTCTACATAAAGTGTGAAATTCAAAGCACTATCATGCTTCAAAAGGAACTGAAAGAATCATGTAAAAAAAAATCATTTAGCATTTCATCAAATAGGTAGTGACCGTGGGACTTACATGGACTACGCTAACCGTGACCATGGCACCAACTTGGATAGCCTCCAATTCGAGCAAGTCTCCCATAGAAGATTGCTCAGGCATGACATCTCTACTCAATAGCAGATCAGAAGCATGGAAAGAAAGGAAAAAAAAATCAAAACGGGAAGGATTGAGCCCTAATTCTGCCTTGCCAGCTGTGACCGTGAATCTTCTTGGATAGTGCCTAATTCGGGAATTCTAACTCAAAATTGAGCAAGCTACCACGGTAAAGTCTCAAACAAAACTATTCCACTAAGAAAACAAAACGAGACTGTGGAGCAAAGATCATAACATAGCTAGCCTTAGGTGATTGCTCATCATCCACAAAATCCTCAAAGCCGTGGGTAACTTGCCTAACTTTGAAGTTTGCTCTTGTGTAAACTTGGGAAGCAAACGAATTACAATAAGTGTGTAGTGTTTTAAGTCAATTGCAAATATAAAAGAAACTAAATTAATCAAGCAGAAACCACATGGACTCAAGGTATGAGTTCGACTGTGAACAAAAAAACAAAGAAGAAAGAAGAAAAAGAAAAGAGGTGTTGTTGAAACCCTTAACAGCCATGGATGAATCTTGGGAAGAAGGAAGCCTGACTCTAGCTTAAAGACTAAAGAAGAAGCACAGAAGGGCTGGACCTTCGTTTCTCTCTCGTTCTTGCTTTATTCTCCCAAGACGATGAAGAAAGAAAGAAGGAAAGCCACGATTTATAAACTTGGGCACCCTCACAAACCAAAGAACCTTCCTTTTTCTCACGAGTACTGTTTGTTAAATAGTGGGGCCCTCTGTCACTCTCGGCCACTACCTTCCCCAGTTTCCGATGGACACAGTGGGTTCCAACAGGGGGGTCCACGGTTTGGTGGCCGAAGTCATCTTGTGCAGTGATTTTTAATCCTCTCAACACATGGTGAACCTTTTACCCTTTGTCACTATTACTGTGAGCAGTAGACCCACTGCTAGTGGCCCGTTCTTTCAAAATATGATCATTGAAATTACCACAGCATGTGGCAAATCCACTTCAGGTATTTGACTCAAAATAAAAAGTAAACAAATGGCTTCCCACAGTGGAGTGAACCCACTTTGGGTACTTCTTTCGAAAAAAAATGATTTTCTTACGAAACCAACCCAAATTTTCAAATTATACTTGGGTCAAACCCAATTTTGAGCAAAAAATTTGTCATCTCAAATTACTTTTGAATCAAAATCCACAAAGCCAATCTCCTTCACAATTCCACCTCATTTTGACCCATATCGAGCAAAGTCATAGGCTAATCTTTATTTTTTGAAAATAAACAAAAATTCATGAAATTCCAAACCCAAATCTATTTCAAATTCAACTCTTGATTTTTCTTAAAACCTCAGGCATTCATTGGTGGGTGTTCTCCATAGTCCCCATAAAGATGTTACTTTAGATATTTATGATGAATAGGTCATGAGAAATCAAACCAAATTCACGAAACTTTCGAATTTTCCAATGCCACAGGGATTCCTTTTGTGGGTGTTCTCCACGGTCCCCACAGAGATGCTATTTTTGCTATCTACAAGAAATAGGACAGGGAAAATCAAATTCTTTATATTTTTATCAATTTACATCATCAAATCCTTCATGGTTTTTTATTAAAATTTCAAAACTTCAAGTCTAGGCATACAACCCACCTTCACAAAAAAATTCATTTTCATCAAGCCATTCACCACTCTTATAGATTGGCAATTTTGAGGCACAATGATTGTTATACTTTAATCATTGCACCTCGACGGGGCACTTGTTGACCCTTAAAAAAATTACAAACATTACAAGTATTGTAGTGAAGACATCATAAACAAAATTCTAAGCCAAAGACATATAAATCCTAGGGTTGTGTAATGCTAGGTCAAGCACTGCATCCAGATCTCCAGAACTAATGCAACTCTCTCAGAAGACTTTGGATGAGCTCAGAGTGCAACAATTCAATTTTCACAGATGGCGAACTTCATTTGGTCACTTAACTAACCAAACATCAAATTGAAGGTTCACTGGCTAAAAGCCTAGGGGTCATCGAACATGCTTAAGCTTCTGAGTTAACAAAGCGACTAAAAATCACATGGCAACTCCAAAACATGCTTAGGAATGATGTTTTAAAGTTGCAATGCATTTGGACTTCATTTCAACTCAAACTCAAGCTTCGGTGGCTATCTCCTAGCTCCTTAGGGTCACTATGACAACTAGCATTTCTACAACTCAAAATCAACTGAAACTCCTAGAGAAAGCTCAAATTATATTTAGAAATAGCTCCGCAAAATTTTAAATCAAATGGATGTCATTTAACTCAAAGTCCAACAAACATGTCAATTTTGAGCCACTAAGCCATGGGATCACTAACAGAAGTCCTGCTTCCAAGTGACCAAAGTTGATGAAAATTGGCTATAAAGTTCAAGTTAAGTTCAAAAATGATTCAAGAAAATTTTAAGCCAAGGAGACTTCATCTGACTGTTTCAGCTGCATGTCAATTTAGGAGTTAATGACCCCCAAGCCATGGGGTTACTAACCAGAATCCTACTTCTGGGAGGCCAAAGCTGAAGAAATTTGTATCAAAGACTCAAAATGTGCTTAAAGTCAACTCCTTAAAGTTTCAAATCAATTGAATATCATTCAGGCAGAAAACAGCTGACTGCCTGTAATGTAAGAGGACATTGATTTAAAACATGCAACAAATAGGCCACTGGTCAAAATTCTACTTCCACAAATCCAAGCTACATGAAATTTTGATGGACACTTCAATATACTCCTTACATCAATCCCTCCAAGTTGCAAGGCAATCCAAGGTCATTTGGGCCTCAAATAGATGTACAAGAGCCCATTTTTTATGAAAGTCAAAGGGATGGTTGACCAACTTCAAATGGTCAAAATAGGGTGAAATTTATCTGACACACTCAAAATGGTGTTAGAAAAAATCCCTCCAAGTTTTGTGAATATCGGATATTATTCAGGCCCAGAACTAATGAAAACGGGTCACATATGCAAACAACCCGAAATTGAGCCTGTCCATAACAGCAGCTATGGTCACGACACCTATAAAGTGGTTCCTGATGGTTTCTGAGAGTTATTTCACTTTATTTTAAAGTATAACTCCCTCACAACTACTAAGAACCATCCCAACTCCCTCTAAAGTCTATAAAAGGTATACTTGGCCGCTTGGACATGGGTTCCAAATAAATTCGAAAAGTTGAAGAAGCTCTAACCAAGTTCAAAGCAAAGATCCCAAGTTCCAACACTTTACAAGCATCAAACTTCCAAGTTCACCCTCTATTCTTCTTCATCTCACTAACTTAAGGTGAGATTTGGTTCAGAAGAAGAAAATATACATGCTTATCACTTAGAGAAAATGAGTTCCAAGGCCATTAAGCAAACTAATGGATGAAACTGCGTTCCTTTAGTTCTCTCACTAGAAGGGGCTTTAGGCAATCTTTAAGGTTATGAGCAAGCCTCTTTAGGCTTTATTATTGTAAGGACCGAACCCCCACTAATCTTAGTTACGTTAATTACCCTTGTTTTATATTGATTAAGACTTGTTAAGGATTAATTTAATGTAAAACTATTGGGTTTGGGCCTCGGATAGGTAGTTGGGCAGAGTTCGGACCCTACTTAAGTAGTCAAGGGTCTTTTTGTAAATTGTTTCGTGTAATCCTTTGCGTAGATCATCTTTCGTGTTAGACCCGAGATCCGGGCTTATCTTGGTCCAATTAAGGTGCATTTGGACTAAACTGAATTTCTTAGAAAAAGGGAGGACTTGCCTGTAATTTCAGGAAAGTTATGTTTAAAAAGGAAGCTTCACGTAACTCCTCCTCCTTCTCTCGTTCAACTGATTGGAGCTCTCATTTCTTTTGGGTTTCTTCTCTTTTTCTTCTTGCAATCGAAGTGCTCGGGAATTTTGGGAGTGTGCATGCATAGAGAGTGGTCTCCTACCACCTTCTTCTTCCTTGATCTCTCTTTTCCTTTATACTTTTGTATAGAGTGTTCTTCTCTCCAAGGTACAGCAATATAAGGTGAAGAATAGGTTCCTATTTCATTTTCTTGGGTTTAAAGACTCCATTACTTGACATGCATTTAAATCTAAGCCTCCATATTCCACATTTCATGTTATTTGTAGAGAACCCATTTCATTCCAGAGACTTTCCTAAGCACATAGCAAGAAAGGGAGTTTGAGAGGGTTAGCACTGTTAGAAAAGGCAAGTATTGAGTTATATGTACTGCATGCATGATTAAGTATGGACATTTGAGCTAGCTACTTATATTTCCCACTTTCAGCCATTTCTTTTCCATTGTTTTAATTGATACAAATGTGGTGTGAATTGAGTTAGAATGGCAAGAAGGGAATAGGAGGGTGTGTGAGTATGGACACTCTCAGGGACACTCTAATTGAGCCTTAGAATTGCCCCACAATAAGGTTCTGTATTGATCCCTTACTGAAAATGAGCTACAGAACTGATTTCAGATTTTCTGAAGCTTACGGCGAAGCTACGGCTAAGCCGTGAGCATTTACGGCTCAAAGTCCAGAGAGCAGTAGAATGGGATTTTGTACTACGGCTCAACTACGGCGACGCCGTGGATTTCACTACGGCTAAGCCGTATCCAGCCCGTACCCAAGTCATAGGTCTTCCTACGGCGAGCTTTCCAGAGAGCTCATGGAACCCAGTTTCTTCTACAACTTGTACACAGCTGCACCGTGGAATACACTACGGCAACACAGTAACCTCCCTGTAACCTAGCCGTAGGCTTAGCACGGCTAAGCCATAGGCCAACATATGGTTGGGCCATAATTGCGTTGAAAATCTGGAAGGAATTTGACCCACTCGGCTAAGCCGTAGCCTTGTACACGGCTAAGCCGTAAGAACCCAGTGAAACAAGATATTAGGAACTCTCAATGATTTTGTAGGACCTTAGTATTGGCACCTCTATACCACTACACAGGCCCAATGATAAGTACATGTTGGAGAGAATGAATGATTCCCGGAAGGTCTCCCAATGGCAAGTCATGGATGTTGGCATAAGAAGGGTGTCCAGTATGCACATAAGGCAATACCAAGACGGTAACACAACGACACCGAACGTCTTATGTGTACATCGTGTTGAATGTCCCGGGGGACTATAGGTTACTTATTATAGAGGGGGGTGAAGGTAGTAATTCCTTGGGTACTCACTTAAGCTGAATGCATCCATATTGCTATGATATACCACCTTCAACATGAATTACTTCCTTTAGCAAAACCCTGAGGCAATTCAGACCTGAGCTTCTAATGAGCACGTGTCTGACAAGCTAGAGCTTCTAATGATTGTGAGCTTGTTAGCCAAGGGTATGATAAGACTGATAAGATCAAATCTGAGTCGGCACCACTTAGCTTACGCCCTTTTGGGTATATGTTACGTATGTCACCACTGCAGTAGGTTTACGAAGGAGTAATCGGCGCTCCTCGGGAATCTAGCTTGATCCCCTAGCGACCCATATGATACGCATGCTCTCTTTTGGGAGAATAGAGCGTCGTGGTTGCCAATCAGTATGTATGACATTTGTAATTTCTCACTCATGCATCATGTTCAGTGATTATTCTTGTTGATATATTACACTGTATTAATTTTATATGCCTTAGTACTTGCTTAACCGTCGTATTAACAGTGTTACCCTTGGTATTGCAGGTCCAGAACCCCGTCCCAACGCGGACACTGACGCGCCCCCAGAGGGTACCCCAACGGTACCTCGGGGTGTAGACGAGTGGAAAGATGGCGACGTCTTTTACTAGCTATCCTACGGAACACGTTTATCCTTGGGAAATATCATTGTTATGCTTAGTCCTTTTGTATCAAACTCTTAAGTAGTCTTCTTGGAATGTACTTAAAAGACTTCAACACTATCATATGTATATATATGTTTACTTTGGAAGTTAACAAACTATGAACTTCATGTGCTCTTGATAACTACTGAGTGTTTCACAGGATTTCGTTTATGATAAGTTATGTTTGTACATGTGTCAGCATACCTCACACGTTCCTGTGGAATCTCCCTTGTAGGAATTCGTGCATAATTCTTCAGGGCACGGATTTCTACAGGATTACGTATCGACGCCCTGGGGGCCCACTCAAATCCCTAAATTCTCGGGATCGGGGCGTGACAATTATGCTCCTTGGAAATTATAAAATTAGAATGACACAACTTTGGCCTTAGTTGCTTCCACAAAAACACTCTTTTCGGATTTGCACAAAAGTGATCCAAACTAAAAAAGTGGTGATTACCAAAGGTCGTTGGTAATTCTACAGTCGAATTCAGCATTCTTGGCAATCATTCAATGCTCCTAAAGTCAGAAAATACAAGTTCCAGCACTCTGAAAGCACTACAGGAGTAAAGAGAAATGAAACAAAGACAAACAGTGGCCAAAACAGCCATTGTTTGTCAGGGACCGTGGGCCATGGTCACCGACAAGGGTCATTGGTCACTTACCTATTTTAACCACATTGTGACTTCAGAAGAAACTTCAAAAGGCCATGTCCAGCTCAAAGGAAACTTCAAAAGGCCATGTGTAGACAGACTACAGCTCGGACAACAGTATTGATGTAGACGAAAGCATCACTGCCCACATCTTTTCCTCTACTAAACCCCACCAGTATTCAGTCTTTATGGCCTCAGTAAGTACGAAGGAAAAAGAATGAGACTTCGATAATGATAAAGACAAGGAGGTTGACCTCAATCATTTTGTTAAACAGTGGGGGGAGCGGATTGACCAGATCGCCACTTAGTTACAAGTCCTAGTAGAAAGGACAATGGTGTCAAATGACTCCAGCACCCGACATAAGTCGACAAAACACGTAGCCCTCAAAGACAAAGATATGGAAGATCAGATCATGGCCCAAATCAAAGTTGGTCGAAAAGACACCAAAAGTAAGGACCTTAGGGGATCACTTCTCCAGTGGTAGTTGGAAAGTCAACCCATTTAAACCAATGATGTACAAAGAAGTAATTGACACGATGACTAAGTTAGAAAAAGAAAACTGGCTGAAGATAAAGGGGATGTTACCCACATATTCTCCTGAGATCAAGTAGGTCCCATTCCCCAAAAACTACAAATAATCAACCTTCCAAGCTTATACGGGGAAAGGATTTGCACATCAGCATTTGGTGTACTTCAAGTCCCTACTCGAAAGTCTACCAAATATAGATGCCTTGAAGATCCGTTTGTTCATCGGCATCAACAAGGGAATTGCCTTTAATTAGTACAGACAATTTCCCGATTACTCTCTCACTTCGTGGGTTGTAATAAAAGAAAATTTCCTACTACACTTATAAAAGAAAGACTAGGCAATGACTCTCAGTTTCCTCGACAACACCAAGCAAGAAGATGATGAGTCTACCTAGGCCTTCATCAACAAGTGAAGGGCACTTTCTTATAGATGCATGGAACCACCATCACAAAAATTAGCAATGGATATGTGCATGGCTAACCTTAAACCCGAGTCTGTGCCATGATGGTGGGCTTAAAGAGCAAATCACTCTCCAGACTCATTGAAACAGCTGCTAGGGCCGAAAATGTCCACAAAGAGCTAGACAAAAAGGAAGGAAAAAGGAGAAATGTCACTGTTTCAAATATGCATACGGGTGAGAAGAAGAAAAACAAGGTGTTTAATGTTCAAACCTCTGAAGTACCACGAAAAACTGAAAGCCCGATAAATGAAACAGGCTAGAATGGAGGATTATGAGAAAAGGAAGAATGCCAAATACCCTTTTGACAAGGATATCGAAATCATCTTTTGATCCTTAGTAAAAAATGGAAGATCGAACTTCCTCCCTCCAAAAGGCCAAATTAATAAATAATTGAATTGGGTGTAAGATATGATTGGGTAGTGGTGCTTTCACCTACGTCATTACCATTGTCCAAGCTGTAGTCAGCGGCCTTCCAAAGTCTCCTCTATATTGGAGGGTTGCTGGGAAGCCCGGCTTCGGGCCATGCTTCTAGTAATCCGTCATGCTGACCCATGTCGAACCATATTTACAGGTGTGATGTCTAGATCAGACTCTTTCACGATCCATTTCTGGACTAGTTTGAGAGGTAGTGAGGGTGTTGTTGATTCTACCACTATGTCACCTTACTAGAACTTAACTAGCATGGGTCTTTTCCCATCTAGAAGTGATTTTATCTTAGCGGTTGCTGCCTTGTTTCGCTGATTCTTCTTGCCTTGCTCCCGACTTTTGTGCTGAGTAATTGAATTAGTCTTTTGGGACTTAGGGAGTGTCCCTTTTCAGGCTAGAAGGTAGAAGGAGTTGTCCTCAAGCCTTCCTAGGGGTTCTTCAGTTTGCAGAGTTTCTAGGGTCTTCCAAGGTTCAGGAGACCAAGTGCTGCATCCGGGTACTGTAGCTTCTCATTGGACCATTTTTTGCCTCCATGTTTCCTGGGGTGAATTGGGCTATTCTAGCCCTGCTTATCTCCTTGGAAATGTGGAGGCTAGTGGAGTGGTTTCCTTGTGGTATAGGTATCTTTCTTTTGGCGAGTTGTTTTTTGGGCTAGAGGTGGACTCTAACAAGATTCTAGGCATATTTGGAGACCCAAGCTATAGTTGTTGGACTGACATTCTTTGGAACACAAGGTCATGAACCTAGTGCTATGCTAACTATGGATGGCGTAGGTCCTTGAGAAACTAGGACCTAGTTAAGCTGGTGGCCGGGACACAAGTTTTATTGTTAGCCGGTATCATGGTCACACCAGTGCTAAATTGAGTGGGTCTGCTTGGTGCTGACTGGGTACGGGTGAGGGAGAGTTAGAATGAGCACTCCTTTACCTCGTCAAACACGATGATAAAGGTGGTCATTAATCCTACAAAATAAGTTGGCCAAGTAAGTATTTTAACATTTCCCCTTTTTCTTTATTTCAATCCATCCGAGTTTTGATGCAAAAGGCGTGGCTCCATAGTAGGAAGATACAAAGTTGGGTCCTACTGGGTTCTACCGAAGTGCAAGTATTTAACACAACTGGGTCGAACTAGTCATATGGATTCCTTCTGTTCAAAGGACTACAGTGAATCCATATTCACCATGCCGCTTAGATAGACTTGTAATATCATGCCTTCCTTCTTTTTTCCCAACCATCTCAACATCTTTTGATGCAAAGGGATTGGTCCTGAAGTGGGAGATAAAGGTCAGATCCGGCATAAGTTAACCGAAATGCAACATTTAGCGCAACCAGTTTCAACTACCCCCATGGACTTTGTCTGTTTCAAGGATTACAATGATTAGTGTTCACCACGTCGCTTGGCCAGACTTTGAGGTGTTTCATAGCCACCTATGTGGATTGCATCAAAATTTGCAAATCCGAGGAAAGATCCCTTTTTTTTAGGAGGGACGCTAATCAATGCATGGGTTGGCTACTCTCTATGCAGAATTTTTATTTTTGTTTTTTAAGTGTCGACCAAACTAGAATTTTAAACTAGCCTGTAATTTATTTTGCCATAGACGATACCAATCTTTTCTATTTAACTGAAAAAAGGTGGGTGGGAGGGGGGGAATCAAGGCATTCGAAACGTATCCCGACTCTATCCTTTTGAAAGACAAGGAAAAGACATGGAAAAGAAAGAAGCATGTCCCAACTCTATCCTTTTGAAAGATGAGGAAAAGACATGGAAAGAAAGAAGCATGTTGAACTTTTCGACTTTATCAATTATGAGTTTGTTTTTCATGGTTCTTTACTTTATAACCTCCCCATGCAGGCTGTTTGCATGTGTTTTTTTTAATCACAGACTCCTCATTTGGTCTTGGATGATTAATATTTAAGAAAATAATTGCACATTAAAAAAGAAAAGAAAAAGGAGACTGGTCCAGAATGTATTGAATGCATGCTGTTTTTTCAAGTCAATCAAGTAGTCTTCGTAACCTATCAATAGTCTTCCTTTGATATAGAGTTTACAAGGAGAGTTAGAATGAATGTTCAATGATCATGGTTGCCCCTAATGGATCGCTTATTGCTTTATGTCGATAGGTTGGCTATGGTTTTACCCGTATCACCTTTAATTCTTAAGTGAAGGAAACGAATAAAGTCTCGAAAGACTTATCTTCTCGGAGATCCTTTCGAAGAAAGGGACAATTATTCTAATTATTTTGGGAATATCAAATACCTTGTTATTGAGGTTGAAGCTAGAACTTAAAGAAATCGAAATGTTAAGAGTCTTCTCGAAGAGGATCTAAAGAGTCTTAAGTGTCTTTATTATGTGTTGTATTCACTCTGTGTTGTTGTGTCTTGGAATGGGTGCCCAAGGGGGTATCTATAGCGTTTAAGAGTCCCCTTTAGTCATTTGTTATAGGGAGAATATTGGGTAAAGTTTGAATTGCAGGGGGGTAGCCGACTGTGAATTTACATGGTCGGCTATCCTCCCACAATCAACTTTGTGGGGTGGCATCTAGATCTATGTCTTTGGATCATGTTAATTAGTTTGAAATCAGCACAAAATGATTTAACTAGATCTTCATCGGCTACTCAATAAGCTGTCAGAATTTATAATAGTTGGCCAGTCACTTTCCTCTGTCAGCCATTGTGCCATTGGCCACTGACTTATTTAGTCAGCCAATGTATATTTGGCCACTGTTTTGTTCAGTCAATCAGTGCATACTTTTTTCACTTTTTGAAGGGCATTTTGGGTATTTTAAAGAAAATGGAGAGAAAACATGTTGAAAAAGTCATATTACGGCCAGATGTCTTGATTTGAAACATAATTAGAACACTTAAGTCTTGTTTTGAAATGAGATAATTATTTTGTCCTGATTTGAAAGTGAGGCAAAATTTGAGCCCAATTTTAAACATTTTTAAAAAAATAAAAAATAAAAAAGAGAAAAAAAGAAAAAAAAGATAAAAGAAAAAAAAAGAACACTCGGATGCCCAGATCAATTCCCATGTTGTTAAACAAAGGCCCTAAATAAAAGAGTCAGCACCATTTCTAGGGCCCCTTTGTTAAACTTACTTCACTGATAAATTAAAGTAATGTTTCATTTCAAGACACAATAAACTAAAAGGAGTCACATAAAAATATCAAATTTCAAATTTTTTTACTTTTTACATTAAAAAGTCAAAAAATTATATTCTCTTTTCACTAAAAAATAAAATTTCATCATTTTTTATTTATCCCTTCTTATCTTTTTATCTTTTAAAATGATCATTCACCTCACTTACTTATAAGTAAGGGGCACTTTATAGCCTAAAGACCTGTTATTTTACAAAAATTTCTGCAAAGAATTTCATCTGTTGGAGGTGAGGTTTGTGGGACATGATATGATGACTTGTCTGCTGACATTTCCAAATGCCATTTTCATATGTAGAAAATTTTTAATTCCAGCCACATGAAAGGACTCAATTCACCTTTCATAATTTCAGAATTCCACCTCTTTACCTTTTGCTGGAATTCCTAGATATAGGGAACATTCAAGAATTCTACTATATCTAGGAATTTCACGGCCTATTTGGTTGAGAGAATTTTGAGAATTCCAAATGCAACCCCCAAACTAGAATTTGAAATGCTCAATCCCCCTATATCATTTGGAATTCTAAAATTTGGGAAATTCACAAGGTTAAAAGTGGCTTTTCATGTGACAAGGAATTCTGATTTTTTTATTTCAAATAGAGCATTTGAAATGCTTGGAAGACAAGATATCACATCATGTCTCAGAAACCCCAACATCGCAAAATTTTGTCATAGATTTTCTTAAGGCCTGATTGTTTTGGAGAATTTATGACAAAAATTTGAGATGTTGAGGTTTTTGAGACATGATGTGATGTCTTATCCCTCAAGCATTTCAAATGTTTTATTTGATACAAGAATTCAGAATTCCTTCCCACATGAAAAGCTACTTTGGAATTCTCTAAATTCCAAGAATTCCTCTCAAATGCTTGTGTGGTGGGGGGGGGGGGGGGGTGGTGCATTTGGAATTTGAGGGACAGCATTTGAAATTCTCATAGTTCCTCAAGACATGAATTCTCATAATTTTTCCAACCAAATAGGCCCTAAGGGCCTATTCTTTTACAAGAATTTTTGCTAAGAATTTTATGTGACAGCTTGTTTGTTGGTGTTGCCAATGCCATGTTCAATTGCAAAAATTTTTAGAATTCTAATGACTTGAAAGGACACAATTAACCTTGAAAAATTTTAGAATTCTATATTCTTCACTTTTTAATAGAATTCTTGGATGCTCAAGAAATTCCAATGCGTTTAGGAATTTAGACATGAATTAGACAATCTTAGCAAAAAGGGCATTTTAAACAAATAGGCCGAAGAGCAATGCCCCGGGACCGTACCTAGCCCAGTACGCAAACCCAACCCTATAAGCGCCAACTGGCCGAAAAAGAGAGAAAGGCAAAACCCTCTTTTATATCTTCTTCGTAGTCTCCTCCAAGTCCCATCCAAAAACCCTCAACCCCTCTGCACGCCAGACGAGCGGTTTGAGCGCCGGATCAGCTTCAGGTGCTGCAGATCTCCCTTGGGAGCACCCTTGCGAGTAAGAGTCTTGACCCCCCTTTTCTCTTATCTTGATTGATAGCATAAATGCACGATTCCATGTCTCTTGCAGCCTTTTTCTACAACCTTGAAATGCTTTCATCAGAAGCTTTCTTCATCTCAGATCTCTCTGTGTATCTTTTCTGGAGCACTCTTCCTGACTGGATGGGGTGCCTTTTTTAAGTTCTGGAAATAGTCTCATTCACTCCCCACTCCCTTTTATGGATGAGTGGGTTTTGCTGCGCTTGCATACCAATCTAGTGATGGTTTCTTCCAATGTCATGCCTTCCCATGGAAATGGGAAAATTAGCTGGGCCTCACCTGGGGCCGTTTGGTTGCGGGAATTTGGAAAACTTCTTGTCTGGTAGAGGTTTTGGATGGTTTGGATTGCGACTTCCTGAACTTAAATACGCTCTTTTATTCGTCCTTTAAATTTAGTAAAGCTTGAATCCAGTCCACCAGTATCTATTTAGTTCTAAGCAAATCCAAATGGGTTGTTTCAGCTGGGTCCATGGCTGTAACCTAAATCAAGTATAAGTATTATTCATTTATGTATCATTTTGTGCTGTAATCGTGTATTGTTGGCTTATTGCTAGATATTTGGGTTGGAGTTTCATCCATGTCAAGGGGGCTCGACGAGGACATTGACCTGACCTCTCTGAACTTGGACCTGGACTTAATATTTTTGTGTCAGACCCTAGTTGATGCAGAATGGGCCCACAAGTGGTGGACCCCCTTCATCATAGATTAGTATTATTTTTATTTTTATTAATTGAATTGTAATTAGGGTAGTTTCCATTATTAAATTATGTTTTCTTAGGCCCTAAGTTTGCTGCTCTCATGTATATTGCATTGTAGTAGGTTATTTGACAGAGCTGATAATTGAATAGAATTGTGGGTTTTTCCCTCCAGAGGTTTGTCCTCGTGTGTTGAAGTCTTATTTAAGACAATTAGAAGTGTCCTCGGACACGTGCTTTAGTATTTTTGCAGGCCTTGTATCACTAGTTTGGCCTGAATGTGATGCAGTCTAGGCCCCAGTAGCCCCTCTTCAAATTAGATTAGGATTATTATTGTTATTAGGAAAGTTTCTATTTTTAGCCTAGGGTTTTCTTACACACTAAGTTTGCTTTTACTATATATATGGCATTGTAGAGAAGAAATTCTCAGATTGGTTGATTAATAGAATTGGGTTTTCCCAGAGAGGTGCATCCTTGTGTGCGTGTGAAGTTATCTTGACGGTTCGAAGTGTCCTTGGACACGTGTTTAGCCACCTCCACGCAAGCCCTAACCCTAGGGCTGCATCAGATTGGTATCAAAGCCGAAGGATCTACACGATCTTCCGGCGTGATTACCACTATCCAACCTTCACCGATTCACCCCTGCCATCCATCCTTTCAATACAGTCCCATCGTCATCCCCAACCATCTTCGCCACAGAAGCCCACATCTCACTGTTGACAAACCCCGACCTGGTTCGATCCCTACCAAAATCCCACACCAACCCCTCCACTGCCATCCTAGACGATCCCGGACGACCCTCTTCTATCCCAGCCGAACCGCCGGAACCCATCTCCCTGCCTCTTTCCCAAATCCCCAAAATCCCACACCAAACCAAAACCCTAAACACACGCCTTTGTCAATATCCACCACCGAAAACCCAGATTCCCCTTGCCGACCTCGCCCCCACATCCAGAAATTTTCTTCAAACCCCCTGTTTGGCCAACTTCCCCAAACCAGAGTGAAAAAAAAAAAAGAAGAAGCAACAGAGAGAGGAGTAGCCGCCGAGAGAGGGAAGACATCATACCTAGCACCCATCGCCGCCGTAGTCTACTGCCTGTTGGTACTGCCCGATGATCTCTGCCTCCAGCCGCTGCCAAACGCCTTACCTCACCGCTGCTGCATACGCTTCACCTGCTGAGCCGTTGCTGCTGTCGCAAAGAGAAAGCAGCTCGCGAGAAGGAAGGTTTTGCCGCCCTTTCGCCCTGTACTGTCGTCGTCAGCAGAGCCCGAGACAGCTCTTCCGTTCCGAAGTTCTCTGTTGAAACTAGGGCATCGATCCGGAAGGAAGGTTTTTGGTTCATCCACATTCATCCCAACGTTTCGACACATGTTGACGAACCTTTTGTCCTTCCACTGTTGGGCCTGATTTCACAGTTCAAGTTCAGAGGTCTACTAAGCAAGCCAACTCAGGTATTGTCTGACCCGATCCGCACAGTGGTCCAATTGGGTTTTGTATCAGGGTCAATTGACCGCTGTGTCCAGCAATGATTCCAGAGGAAGCCCAATTCGTGCCTCAGGTCAGTCAGATTTACGTTTTGCATTAAAAAAAATGCCTCCTAAGAAGCAAGTGGATGCTGAATCTTCATCTTCTTCATTTGAAGATTTGGCTAGTGCCATTAGAGAATTATCTGCAAAAGTTGATGGCATGCACACCACTCTGCAACAATTGGACATTAGAGTGACAAATCTGGAAAATAATCAGTGTGTGCATCACCACCGTGATGATGGTGCAAATATTCGGAATTAACGGGATCCACCAGTCCATAATCTTGATCGAGATTTAGGAATTAAAATTGTGATTCCCGAATATGATGGAAAATTACAGCCTGCTGAATTTATGGATTGGTTAGTATCTGTGGAAAATATTTTCGCACATAAGCCAATGACTGAGCATCATAAAGTCACACTGATTGCTACTAGATTTCATAATTATGCTGTAACTTGGTGGGCTGAATTGCAAAGAAAACGGAGGAATCAAAACATGGACCCAGTTGATATATGGACTGAGATGAAGAATATTTTGAAACAAAAATTCCTTCCTGTCAACTATGCAAGAGATCTACGGTCCAGCTTTCAAAACTTGAAACAAAGATCCAAAATAGTAATTGAATATTCTGAGGAATTTTTAACTTTGCAAGCTCGTTGTGGCTTGAATGAAGATGATGATGTGGTAGTTGATAGATTTTTCAATGGATTGAGACTAGACATTCAGCATATCCTTGCCTTCCAACATTTTGATAATGTCGATGAACTCATCCAATATGCTATCAAGGCTGAGGGAATTGCAAATCATCAAGTACAAAAATCCAAATGGGTTTCTCCGAAGAATTCATTTATCCAAGAAGCTAAATCCAATGGACAGATTTTTGCTAGGACTGAAGGTCAAAATAAGATGATTTGTCTTCATTGTCATCAGCATGGACATCGAGCAGCAGAATGTCCAAAGCGAATACATTTGATTGAGATTGAAGGTGCTGATAACAATATCCAAGATGATACTAAGGGTACTGACACTGATCCTAAGGATATTGACAATCCCAAGGATATTGACACTGGGGAAATTGAATTCACCGATGCAGAGCCCCCAGATGATGCTCTTATTGTCCTCAAGGGCGCTTCACCAATTGTTGAGCATAAGTGGTTGCGCAAAAATATTTTCCGTTCCGTGGGAATGATTTAGGGACAAAATTGCACAGTTGTTATTGACAGCGGAAGTTGTGAAAATCTCATCTCCCAAGCTCTTGTTGATCGCCTCCAATTGAAAGTTTATAAGCATAACCGTCCTTATTTTGTCAAGTGGCTAATGAATGGTGATCAAGCGCATGTTCGACATACTTACAAAGTTACTTTTGCTATTGGTGAGACTTACAATGATACAATGTGGTGTGATGTGCTACCTATGGATAGTGGTGATATCTTATTGGGCCGTCCTTGGATGTATGATAAAAATGGAACTCATGGTATGCGCAGCAACACATATACGTTTATGCATGGCGGACAGCAAGTTACTCTTCATCCTGAAAAACCACAACCGCCCAAGAAGAATTCCTGGAAAGCTGCCATAAAGGAAGTCCTTCATGTTCAACACATTTACACTGGCAATCCGAAGCAGAATAGAGTTCGAGGACGAACTCTTCTTTCTACCCGGGGAGGATGATGCAGTCTAGGCCCCAGCAGCCCCTCTTCAAATTAGATTAGGATTATTATTGTTATTAGGAAAGTTTCCATTTTTAGCCTAGGGTTTTTTTACACACTAAGTTTGCTTTTACTATATATATGGCATTGTAGAGAAGAAATTCTCAGATTGGTTGATTAATAGAATTGGGTTTTCCAAGAGAGGTGCGTCCTCGTGTGCGTGTGAAGTCATCTTGACGGTTCGAAGTGTCCTTGGACACGTGCTTAGGCACCTCCACGCAAGCCCTAACCCTAGGGCTGCATCACTAGTTTGGCCTGAATGTATACCCAATTGAAGCTGCGATGGGCTTGTGCCTTCACTCTAGCCCAGCTAGTAAAAAACTAGGACTAATTATGGTTCTTAGCCAATCAAAGTTGGGATGCCAGGCTCAAGTATATTGCTGATTTCACCAGATTTGACAGTGGCGCAATGCTGGATCTTGGATCGATTGTAGAACAATCCCCCGAAGGATTGTTTGAATCCAACGAAGGATTCAAAAACACAATGCAACTCACGATCACAACTAGAGAGAGAAAATCTCTTGAAACTGAAATTATATTATAAAAGCATCCCTTTACAATGGCGAACTGCTCTTTATATAGGAGAGATTAATTCTAAAATAGAAGGCCTAATTGTACACAGACATAAACTACTAGAAATAAAAATAGGAAGTAAATAAAGATAAAGAAGGATAGGGATCCTTGAAGAAGCCAAGGATCAATCGGATGTCCTTCGGGCCTGTGATCTGGGCCGGACTTGAGTTCGGCCTGCATCAGCTCTCCCCGGCTTGGAAAAACTCGACTCCTGCGAGTTGAGCGCTTGATATCTCTCATAAAGATCAGGATTGATGTGCTGGAAGTCAGTAGCTGTAATCCATGTAGCATCAGAGATAGGACGATTCCACTAGCGTACATAAAACTTCTGATAACCTCCTTGACGTGTAGAAACAATTTGATCATCAAGGACATCAATAATTTCATCAGGAGGTGAAGAATTAACTGGTAAAGAAATAAGTTGCTCTTCATTTTCTCCTTCAGTGTCATGGCCACGATAGAGAGTAAGATCCTCGACATTGAATGAAGAACTGACGCCTGAATCAGTAGGGATATCAAGAATATAGGCGTTGGGATTAATCTTCCGAAGAATCTTGAAAGGACCTGAGTTACGAGGATGTAATTTCTTGTTAGCTTCAGGTGGCAATCTCTCAAGTCGAATACGCACCATAACCATATCGCCTGCATTAAAGTCAACAAAGCGACGATGTTTGTCAACTTGCTGCTTATAAACATCATTGTTGGCCGATATATGACGACGTACTTCATCATGGACTTGCTGCATGTGTTGGAAGAAATTTTCAGCATTAGCATTCACTCTGGCATCAACTGGTAATGGAACAAGATCAACAGGGAGTCGTGGACGAACTCCTGTAACAGCTTCAAATGGTGAAAGTCCAGTTGATCGGTTGACAGAATTATTGTAAGCAAATTTTGCCATATGGAGCACTTGATCTTAGTTTGTAATTCGGTCACGTACAAGACAACGTAACAATTGTCCAAGACTTCGGTTTACCACCTCTGTTTGTCCATCAGATTGAGGGTGATAAGCAGTAGAGAAATTAATCTTGGTGTTAGACAGCATCCATAATGTCTTCCAGAAGTAGCTCATAACCTTCGTATCTCGATCAGAAACAATAGTCTTTGGAAGCCCGTGTGGCCAAACAATTTCTTTGAAGAATAATTTGGCCACCCTATAAGCATCAACAGTTGCAGTGCAAGGAATGAAGTGTGCCATCTTTGAAAAGCGATCAACGACAACGAAGATGGAATCAACCTTTCTAGCAGTCATGGGTAAACCGAGCACAAAATCCATGTTAATGTCTTCCCAAGGAGTATGCGGAACAGGCAAAGGCTGATATAATCTAGCGTTCTTCTTGTTTCCTTTGGCAATCTGGCAAGTTCGGCATCTCTCACAAATATGAATCACATTGGTTTTCATGCGAGGCCAATAATATCTGTCGCTGACAAAAGCAAGTGTTTTGTCGCGCCCCAAATGTCCGCTACATCCACCTGCATGCAACTCGCGCACAATATAATCATGAATAGAAGTGGCTGGAAGACAGAGTTGCGTATCTTTGAATAGGAAGCCATCATAAAGACTATAATGAGGATGTTGAATATGATTACCATTAAGGAGATCCACATAAATAGAACCAAAATCTTTGTCGGTTGCATAATCTTGTTTGATTTGCTCAAAACCAGGCACAGTAATAGACATGGCAGTCAAAAGATGTTTTCTCCGGCTTAATGCATCCGCAATCAGGTTATCCTTTCCAGCTTTATGACGATTGCTAAATTTGAATTCTTGTATATATGCACTCCATTTAGCTCGGTTAGCGCTGATCTTCTGCTGAGAGTGTAGATGTTGCAGAGCATCATTATTAGAATAAAGCATAAACTCATTAGCAATCAAATAATGTCTCCAGTGACGAAGTGTTTGGACAAGAGCGTAGAATTCCAAATCATATGCAGTATACTTTCGCTTGGCATCAGAAAGTTTTGCACTGAAGAATGCAATAGGATGTCCTTCCTGGCTAAGGACACCGCCAATGCCAACATTTGAGGCATCGCAAGCAATTTCAAATAGCTTGCTAAAATTAGGAACTTGCAGAACGGGCGCTTCAGTAATCTTTTGTTTGATCTTTTCAAAAGCCCTGGTGGCTGCATTGGTCCACTTGAAGTCACCTTTCCTCATGCAATCCGTAATAGGAGCCATAATAGTACTGAAGTTTCTGATAAACCTTTTGTAAAAATTGGCAAGACCATGAAAACTGCGAACTTCAGTAAGGGTAGTAGGAATTGGCCAATCAAGAATAGCGCTTACTTTTGCAGGATCCATCTTAATTCCTTGTGCAGATACTACATATCCCAAGAAAACAACAGAATCACTCATGAAAGTACATTTCTTGAGATTGATATAGAAACGCTCCCGGCGGAGAAGTTGGCAGACCTTATCTAAATGCTGAAGGTTATCTTCTTTTGACTGGCTGTAAATAAGAATATCATCGAAGTAGATAACAACAAATTTTCCAATATAAGGCTGCAATAATTGTGTCATGACCAGCATAAAAGTACTAGGAGCATTGGTTAAACCGAAAGGCATAACCATCCATTCAAAGAGGCCATCCTTTGTTTTAAAGGCAGTTTTCCATTCATCTCCTGGTCTTATGCGAATTTGATGATATCCGCTCCGTAGGTCAATTTTGGAAAATATACATGCACCAGTCATCATATCTAACATATCGTCCAAACGAGGGATATGGAAGCGATATTTTACTGTGATTTTGTTGATTGCACGGCTATCTACACATTTGCCAGCTTCCGTCCTTCTTCGGAGTGAGAAGTGCTGGACCACCACATGGACTAAGACTTTCCTTTATATAACCTTTTTGAAGCAAATCATCAACTTGCCTTTTTAACTCTGCATGTTCTGCTGGGCTCATCCGATAAGCAGGTAAGTTAGGCAAAGAAGCTCCTGGAACACGATCAATAGCATGCTGAATGTTCCTTAGTGGGGGTAGTTCCTTGGGTAACTCATCAGGAATTAAGTCGGCAAAGTTGTCCAATAATGGCTTCACTTCTTGAGGAATAACATGAGAATCATCAGCAACTTGCTTAGTAACTAAGGCATACATGACACCTTGCTCTTTGCTTTCAACTTCAAATTTCCGCATGGTTAAAATGTGCGATGTAGGAGAAGATGCGGCGGCGGCGAGAGAAGAGGTAGGAGAGGATGGCGGAGTCTGTAATAGACGCAGTACGACCCGTCTACCTTTCCAATTAAAAGCATAGGTATTGTGTTCATGATCTGTGATCACTTTAAGCTTCTGTAACCATGGCCGCCCAAAAAGGATATGTGTAACGTTCATTGGGATGACGTTACATAGAAGAGTATCCTCATAATTGCCAATCTTAAAAGGCACACAGGATTGCTGACGAACAGGAATGGAATAATTATCAACCCATGCAACTTTATATGGCCTTGGATGCTTTACCGTGGAAAGTTTAAGCTTATCAACTGCTTCTTGGGAAATAACATTCATAGCACTTCAACCATCAATAATCATATTACATGCTCTGCCCATACATCTGACACGAGACCGAAAAATAGAAGCATGATTCCAATCTTCTTCCTCTTTAGCATCTGCTACTAGTAAACGACGATCTAGAAAAAGAAGTGGAATACCATCATCAGCGTCTGCATAATCTATCTGATTTGCTTGATCTTTATAAGGAGGATCTGTGTCAGCTTGCCCGGATTCGACATGCTCATCATGCTGAGCATCAATATCAGGCTCATTGGAAGTATATAAATTACGATGAGGGCATTTATTGGCATAATGTCCTCGTTGCTTGCAGGCATGACAAACAATATCCCTCCTGTCTGTTCTGGCATAAGCACGATTATCAGGCTGGTTCTGTGGACCCCTTTGATTCTGTTGGGGATTCATCTGTCTTTGTTGCATCTCTGGCCGAGGATTCTGAGGAGGCTGCTGAACGTGACGTTGAGGAGGAGGCCTATAAACTGTTGCTTGATTGCGATTATAAGTAGAATCAGGACCTCTTTTTGTGGAAGACTCCCCGGCTTAAAAAATATTACGCTTCCGCAACTGAATTTCATGTTGGGCTTTGCGGGCTTTATTGAATATTTCATCCACTGTGGCATAATCAAACATTGCCACCTCTTGTCTGATATCGGCACGCAGATTATCTCTGTACCTAGTGATAGTCAGACGATCATCAGTTCTCAAGTTACAACGAACAATGTATTCGCGAAACTTGTTGGTATATGCTTCCACAGTCATAGTGCCTTGCTGGAAACTCAGATATTCTTGATGAAGTGTATCCATATAATCAGAAGGAAGAAAATTGCCTTTGAGTTTTTCTTTCATGACGTTCCGCCGGAGAATCGGCTGGCCTACTGCAAGCTCATTGTTTTCAACACCATACCACCAAATAGGAGCATGACCCTTTAGTTTAACCTTGGTAAAGGCTATCCTCTGTGCATCATTCATACCATACCAAGCAAAATAATCCTCCAAAGAATTAAGCCAATCAACAAAGACTTTCGGGCTCACATCACCACTAAAGTCAGCAATTTCAATTCTGACTTTCCTAGTGATGTCATCAGGAGGGGGTGCAACATGGTGAGCTTGATGATCTCATTCAGCCAGAAGGCATTGTATAAAATCACGAATGGATTCATGATTTTCAGGTCTTTCTGGTTGGACGGGCGTGTAAATCATAGACGCATTGGAGGATCCTTCTTGATTAACAAATTGTTTTGTTTGTAGCTCAGCAATGGCAGTTTCTGCAATTTTAAGACGTCCCATGATATCTTCTAATTCTTGACTTAGTTTAAGGATGGTTTCATCTCTCTGCCGGTCAGTCATCCAATGTTGAGGATCATCACCACGCCTAGGCATGATTGCGGGTGTTTTTTTTTTTTTTAATAACAAAAAATGGGTCAGTTGGGCCGAATCTACTCAAGTCCGTATGTAGACATGAATCCACATGAGAGGATCAAAGAGCAGATCCTCGCCTGCTGCATCTCGGTTTACGTGCACAGAAGAAAATAAAACAGGGAAAAGGATCGACTTATCTGATGAATGCAAGAGGAGGAAAGAACGGAGAGACTGGCGATGGAGGCTAGGCGATGGAGGCTGACGATGGAAGCGGTCGTCGACAGTGTGCTTGGCCGCTGCGATGACGGTGACGACGAAATGGCTGGAGGCCGCCGCTGCTGCTGACAGTGACAACGAGGTCGACGTTGGAAGACACCGGTGCCAAGTACTTAGTCTTTCCCCTTGCTGCTGCGCTCTCGCTCCGGCTGCTCTCTGTCTCTCTTTTTTTTTTGTTTTTTTTTTTTTTTTTCACTCTGGGTTGGGGACGGGAAAGATTTGGCCGAAAAGTGGGATTTTGCAGGGTCTGGGGGTTCTCGGTGGCGGATCGGGGTTACGATCAGGGGGTTTGAAGAAAAGTTTAGGGTGTGGCAGCGAGGTCGGCCAGTGGGATTTGGGGTTTCGATAGTGGAACAAGGTGATGGTTACTGATGGGGGGATTAGGGTTTCGGCTTGGTGCGGGGAGTTAGGGATTTGGTACGGAAGGGTTAGGGGTTGTGGATTTAGAAAGGGACAGGGAGATGGTGTCAGCAGGATGGTCGGCAGTATAGGATTGGGTTTGCCCGAAGAGGATTTGGGCTGCTGTAGTGCTTCGGTGTTGGCGGTGGAGAGGATAACTGGTGAGCAGAGTGGATGGATGGATGAATTCCGGAAACGACAGAGGCTTTCGGCGACCGGATCTGGGCTCTGATACCAATGTGGCGCAGCCCTGGATCTTGGATCGATTGTAGAACAATCTCCCGAAGGATTGTTCGAATCCAACGAAGGATTCGAAAACACAATGCAACTCACGATCACAACTAGAGAGAGAAAATCTCTTGAAACTGAAATTATATTATAAAAGCATCCCTTTACAATGACGAACTGCTCTTTATATAGGAGAGATTAATTCTAAAATAGAAGGCCTAATTGTACACAGACATAAACTACTAAAAATAAAAATAGGAAGTAAATAAAGATAAAGAAGGATAGGGATCCTTGAAGAAGCCAAGGATCAATCGGATGTCCTTCGGGCCTGTGATCTGGGCCGGACTTGGGTTCGGCCTGCATCAGACAGCCATATCTGTGATGCATTGGTGTAGATGAAATCTATAGTGCCAAATTTGATGCATGCCATGGGTTTAAAAACACCAAGTCCAAAGCCAAGAAGCCCAATGGCCCAAGATCCAATAATTGCACATTTTCAAACTTTCTATTTTAGTGGGATTTATTATAATCACTGTGATTAGGGTTGTCTTTAATTTATTTTAATTTGTCTTTATTGTTTTTCCTTAGTTGATTAGGGCCCTATTCTATGTAATGGGTTGTAATCCTTTCATTTGAGGCAGTTCATCAATATAATTTTCTTGCGATTTCTTTCAATTGTCTAAGGTGTGAGGCCTAGACTTGGATCCTTCGATCCATACCTTAAGCTTTAGGCTTGAAGATTAGCCTTTCCCTATTGGTGCTACATCAAATTGGTATTATTAGAGATGAAAGATCCATTCTCAGGTCACTGTTCGGATTGGCAATTATGAGGTACCCCAGTAACCCATCTCTCTATTTAATTTTCCGTCAATCCATTATCACCATAATCTATCATCATCCATCATCAGTCATCAGCCATCATCAGTCATCATCCATCATCACTATAATCCATGACCAGATATCAAGATCCATCATCATTCATCATTGCATCTGATCCTTACCTTTGCCCATCACCGAATGAGCACAACCCCAAAACCAACCCCTTAACCCACCACCAAACCCATCCGCTAGAGCCTCCAACCCTAGCTATCCACCCAGACCAAACCAAACCCATACCAGACCTCTTGCCCCTCCCAAAACCCCCTTCCACCCCCCTCCGCCAGCCACCACATAACCCATTCCCTCCATCCAAAGCCCATTAGCAAAACTCCAAAACCCAAAGAAAAAAAAGTAGAAAAAGAGAGACTAGAGAAGAGAGAAGATTAAAGACTCTGTGAAAGCCAGCATACCTGTTTCCCCACCATCACACGCAGCTGTCATCAGCGTCGGCATCATCCTCGTCATCGCCCACCATTGGCTTTGGCATTGTCCGAGCCACTGCATCACACCCTCTCGCCTCCTCTTCTGTCATCAACTCCAAACAGCGAAGAAGAAAAGGGTTTTCAACCCTTTTATCTCAGTTGTCTCGTTAGAAGAGAGCATTTCTTCCTTGAGTTATGGTGTACTGAAGCACCAAACATTTCTATGGTCCTTCTCACTAGTCCAGTTAGGTCTAACCTAGTTTGTGACCTACCTGCATAGAAGCCTAGCCCTGTTTCAAGTTAGATCAAGCTTGGGTCAGGTTCGACCCACCTAGCTGAAACAAAAGCAGAGAATAAGTGGCAGAAAAAAGAAGAGAGAGAGAGAGAAAAGAAAGTATTCTACAAGCAATGGCATAGACTTGCATGGGCAGATTTTTTCTGTGGCAAGCTCAATGACAAGCAACGTGATGCTTGTCTTATGGAGCTATTGTATCGAATGGACCGCCTTGAAGGACGTGTCTACTTTGGAGCGCATCTGGATTGGTGCCTTGCCTAATCATGGCAACCCAACTACCTCTAACAACGATGGAGATAACAATGAAGGTCCAAGCCACTCCAACAATAATTGTTATGTAATCCTTGAGACCAATGCAGATCACTCGGTTGTGGTGATCAAGTTGAAAGAGAATCATGCTGTGAATTCATGCAGCGGGTGCTTGAAGAGACCAACTATGATGACCACCATCATGATGGGAAAGACGTCACCAAGAAAGTCCATGTAGATGTACTTATTTTTTTGGCCACATGGATGTCAAAGTTTTTACTGATTGGATCATGGCCATCGAAGATTACTTTGAGTGGTACCAGATGGATGAGGACAAGTGAGCTCCTTTTGTCAAAATGAAGATGAAAGGGGCAGCACGTGTATGGTGGCGCACTGTAGAAGATACAAATGCAAATCGAAGGAGGCTGATGCAAGCCCTAGGGTTAGGACTTGGGTTAGGACTTGCTTGACGTGTTGAAGTATGTGTCCAAGGACACTTCGAATCATCAAGAAGTCTGCAAAATACAATGACACACCATTAAGGACAAAATTCACAATTCTATTCAATAATCAAATTTGAAAAATTCTTCTTTACAATACCATATAAATAAGAAAAGATATCTCATAGCCTAGGAAATCTAATTAAACTAAGAAACTAAATATTAAGGAAAACTAAATCCTAGTTACAACCTATAAAATAAAATAAAATCTGATGACATAATTACTAAATAAAATCTAAATGTATTTGGGCCCTACACATGTGGCCATTGAGGTCAATATTGCATTAGAGGCCACTTATAATCATATGGGATGCTATGAAAGAGAAATTGGAAGATAAGTATCTATGAGGAGATTATCTTGATGAGTTTTTTGATTAGCTGGTAGATTGCAAACAAGGTAGCTCTTCGGTTGAGGCCTTCACATAGAGATTTCATGATCTTATGGGCAGATGTAAGGTGAGGGAGACTGATCTAAAAGCTATCTTGAAGTAGAAGGCTGGTCTTTGGTAGTGATTGCTTGAGAATTCACTACCCAATGCTTTCAATCCATTGAAGAGATATTTTGCATGGCATTGCGCGTTGAAGACCAATTGTGGCAACCAAATCCCAGGTGATTTGGTGAACCCAGAAGACTACTTGGTGATCATTACCGATAGTAGGCGCTTTCATTTTCCCGACGGCAGGCCTCACCACCTCAAAGGCCTCCATAGAGGGTTGATCCTAAGGGGAAGACTGTTGTGACTGGATGTACAGGCCCAAACTGGAGAGATGTTGATTGTTTCCTTTGCAAAGGCAAAGGACATTATACCTTTGAATGTCCAAATGCAAGGAACCTTTATGTTGCTTGGGAAGAAGATGACGTCTTTGACAATGAGCACTATGATGAAGAAATTGAAGCCGAAGGTCTGTATCACAACGACATCGTTGCACAAGAAGAACTGTCCCACTTCCAACAAGTAGAAAATGGCGACACTGAGTTGCTCATGCGTTCGTTGTACAACACAACGGAAGAACAAGCAGAAGATTGGAGACTAATGCAATCCTAGGGTTTGGATTTGCAATCAGGAGTGTTTTGGCACAATGGGGGTTTCTACAAAAACAATCACACGAAGAAGAGAATTCTCCAACGGTAAAACCCATAGAAAATTCTACTAACTCAAGACTTTGTATAATAACCTACTACAATGCCATATAAATAACAAAAGAAACTTAAGGCCTTAGAAAACCCTAATCTAATAATGGAAACTCTCTAATAACAATGAAATTAAAACTCTACTAATAATAAAAATAACATATTCCCTAATTTAACTTGAAGGGAAACTACTTGTGGGCCCTTGCTACATCTGAGGTGCTCCACAATCTTCAGATCAAGACTGAGGTGCTGTGATAGGTTGTGCTACTTGATCATTGACAAGGAAGTGCCATGAATGTAGTCTCCCAAGAGGTAATTGACAAATGCAAGTAGCCAACATAAAAACATCCAAAGCCATACAAGGTCTGATGGATTAATGAAACTGTAATTGCTGTGAACAAAAAGGTGTCGGATTCCATTCAGGATGGGCAGATATGAGGATACACTTTGGTGTGATGTTATCCCCGTGAACGTCACCCACATCTTGCTAGAGAGGCCCTGGTTCTATGATCACAAAGCATAGAGGGATGGAGAAGCAACACTCATACATTCAAGTATAAGGGTGGCAAAATCACCCTTTTGCCTCTTGCTCCGCAAGACACCTCATTTCCATTACAAAAGCATAAATGGATTCCCAATTCTATTCCATGGGAAAATTTGAAGAGGATAGCAAGGGTTCAAGGAATTATGTATGCTCTAGTCGTAAATGTGACTACAACACCAGAATCTGAGGTATACAACTCCAGAATCTGAGGCACCCGTTCCCTTACTTGCATACGTTTAGTCTGTTCTTGTAGATTTCAAAGATCTCATTCCTGTAGAGCTTCCAAACGAATTGCCACCAATGAGGAATATTCAACATGCAATTGACTTAGTTCTCGATTGTTCCCTTCCAAATCTACTGGCTTATTGCATGAGTCCCACAGAGCATGCTGCAAGTTGATGATCTCCTTCTAAAAGGATATATCTGCAAGAGCTTGAGTCCTTGTGCTGTTCCTTACCTTATGACACCAAAGAAGGATGGTTCCTGGTGTATGTGTGTCGATAGTTGAGCTATCACAAGATTAGTGTCAAGTATCAATTCCCAATACTTTTGCTTGATGACATGCTAGATATGGTATTTGGAACTTCCTTTGTCTCTAAAATTGATCTTTGGAGCGGATATCACTAGATCCGTATTTTTCCCGGATGAGTGGAAGCCAACATTCAAAACAAAGGATGGTTTGTATGAATGGATGGTCATGCCATTTGGGCTCTCCAACTCCCCTAGCACTTTCATGTGATTTATGCTAAGAAGCATGGATATGGAAATAGGACATGGATACGATACGACATGGACATGTTGATATAGCGAATCCTAAAAAGTAGGATATGGACATGGTTAGGACACGACAAATAATGAATATATATATTTTTATATGTAATCATAGAATTAAAGAGTAGTTATATTTTTAGCCAAATTTAGAAGCATAACGTCACAATTAATAGAAAAGAAAACCATAACTAATACTCGAAAAGTCTAAAAAGATGAGACTAGCAAAAAAGAAAAAAGAAAGAGTTAGAACAGAGGGTAGCCAAAAAAAAAAATTAGAGATTTTTTTGGAAATTCATATTGGTTCGAAGTTGTTCCTGAATTATTTTTGAACTTTTGAAACTTCATTTAACATTCCTTTTTTAATTTTTTTGTTTTGTTTTGTTTTTGATAACAGGCTTTGGTTACACTCAACGATAAAAAAAAAAGAAAAAAGAAAAAAAGGGACGGATTTAAAAATTTTAAATAACCCTATTGTGTCTTGCTGTGTCCAAAATAAGAAAAAAAATGTTTTGTGGTGTGTTGTCTGTGTTCGACAAGGATATTGGGACCCTAGGCGCGTGTCCATGCGTCCTAGGATTTGACATAATTATTGTGCCCATTCATTGGCAAGTTTGTTGTTTACTTTGATGGCATGGCTGATGCCATGATGATCATATGGAGCATTTGTGAACTTTTATGTGCACTTTTCGTTAGGAGAAATGTAATATGAATTTGAAGAAATGCATGCTCTTTAGTTCCCGAGTTGTTTTTTGTTTTGTTGGGATTTGTTGTTTCAGCCCAAGGAGTTGAAGCTGACCTAGAAAAGGTCAAAGCTATTGTTGATTGGCCACTTCAGAAAACTCTCCCTGAGGTACGTAGTTTTCATGGCTTGGCTACATTTTATCGGAAGTTTATTCGTAACTTCAGCACAATTATGGCCCCGATAACTAATTGTATGAAGAAAGGAGCATTTCAATAGACAGCATCTTCCATAAAGGCTTTCGATGAAATAAAGGAAAGGTTGACAAAAGCACCTAACTTAAGCCTCCCTGACTTTGAAGAAGTCTTTGAAATTAGCTGTGATGCATCTCAAATTGGAATTAGAGGTGTTTTAAGCCAAGACGGTCATCCCATTGCCTTTTTTAGTGAGAAATTGAATGAATCAAGGGAGTGCTATTCACCATATGAACTGGAATTCTATGTTGTGGTCCAAGCACTTCGTCATTGGCGACATTATTTGATTGGGAAAGAGTTCATCCTTTATTCCGATAAGGAGGCTCTAAAACACATAAATTCTCAAATGGGTGCCAACCATGTCAAATGGAGTGCTTATTTGCAAGAATTCACATTTGTGCTTCATCATAAAGTGGGAACAGAAAACAAATTTGCTGATGCTTTGAGTCGCCTATCTCATCTTTTGGTGACCATGTCAGTTACTGTCCCATGCTTTGAAGCAATTCGAAATGAGTATCCAGATGACTCAAGCTTTGGACTTATCTATAAAGACATTGCCTTTGGTCTTATCTATAAAGATATTCTCAATGGTGAGACTTCTAAACTAAAAAGCACAGACATGGACATGGGACACGGATACGACATGATACGGACACGGCGATACGGCAAATTCTAAAAAATTAGGATATGGACACGGCTAGGGCACGACAAATAATAAATATATATATTTATATATAATCATAAAATTAAAGAATAGCTATATTTTTAGCCAAATTGAGAAGCATAATGTCACAATTAATAAAGAAAAAGCATAAGTAATACTAGAAAAGTCAAAAATAAAATCCATACTGCATAATGTAATACAATAGTAGGCCATAGTACACCATCAACATTACAAGTCACAATTACATCATAATCAAAACAACAAAAAAGATCCCTCCTCCATTACCCCGCTCCATAAATAAAAAAAAATAAAATAAAATAAAATCCTTGCTTCATTCATGATTCATCATTTGACACAACTTCAATGGCATCATCATCCCCACCAACACTCCCATCATCAGTAAATAGCACAGCCTCTAATTTTGGCGCATCAATTGAAAAATAAACTATGAAGAAAAAATACAGCAATTTTGGGGAAAAAATTGCAGCAACAGCAGTAGTTTTGAAAAAAAAAAAAAACAGCAGTGGCAGTTCGGAAAAGAAAGAAAGAAAGAAAACATAAGCAGCAACAGTACAACAATTCTAGAAAAAAAAAACAGTAATAGCAATTCTGAAAAGACTACACAAAAACCGCAGCAGCAAGTTAGAAAAAACAGCAGTTGCAAAAACAAAACGAAAAAAAAAAAAAAAAAACAGCAGCAAAAGTTCTGAAAAGACTAAAAAAAAAAACAATAGTAGCAAAAAAAAAAAACCTATGGCAACAATTTTGAAAAAAAGAAAAAAACAGCAGCAAAAAAAAAAAAAAAACAAAAAAAAAAAAAACAGTAGAAGCTTCTTCTTCCCGCTGTGTTCGAAATGTGTCTTGACGTGTCCACCCTGTGTCCCGACGTGTTCGGCCCGTGTCTGAGCCGTGTTTATCCCGTGTCCGAGCCGTGTCCATCCCGTGTTCGAGCCGTGTCCGCATCTTAAAAAATTTAAAAAAAAGACAGGACACGTTTTTGGCGTGTCGGACACGTGTCCAGCCGTGTCCATGTCCAACACGTGTCCGACACGGACATGGGGACCCTATGCAAGTGTCCGTGCTTCATAGCTTCTAAGCATCCAATGTTTAGCATTCATGAAGGCTATCTTTTTTGAGGAAATCAACTATGCCTTTTGGCTACTTCTATCGAAGAGCATGTCTTACGAGAACTCCATGGGGGAGGATGCAGTGGTCATCTAGGAAGTCGGTCATTTAGGAAGAGAGAAGACTTTTGCTATTATTGAAGACCATTTCCTTTGGCCCCGATTGAAGATAGTTGTTCGAATTTGTAAATTGTGTAGAGTGTGTTAGCTTGTTAAGGATAGAAGAAGAATACAGGGTTATACCAGCCCTTACTTGTGTGCCACATGAGCCTTGGCAAGATCTGAGCATGGATTTTGTCCTAGGCTTGCCCAAGTTAGCTAAGAAAGTGGACTACATCTTTGTAGTTGTTAACAGATTTTCCGAGATGGCCCACTTCATCCCATGTTCCACCACAACCGATGCATTGAAAATGGCCAAACTCTTCTTTAAGGAAGTTGTTCACTTGCGCGGGCTTCGTAAAACTATTGTGTCTGACAGAGATGCAAAGTTTATAAGCTTCTTTTGGAGAACATTGTGGAAAATGATGTGAACAAAGTTATAGTTCTCCAGTGCTTATCATCTGCAAATGGATGGACAAACTGAAGTCGTAAATCATGGTTTGGGAAATTTGCTTTGTTGTCTTGTTGGTGAGCATATTGGCAATTGGGATCTCATTCTACCTTTGGCGGAGTTTGCTTATAATAACTCTAACAATTGAACGACAGGGAGATCTCCTTTCAAAATTATCACCGTTGTCAAACTGTGCCTACTAGCTGACCTCATTTCTCTTCCTGTTGAAGCAAGGCCAAGTTATGAAGTGGAAGATTTTGCTTAGCACATTATGGCTGTTCATGGTGAGGTTTGAAAGCAAATTGCCTGAGTAATGATTCCTATAAACAACAGGCTGACATCCAAAGAAGGTTTGTTGACTTAAAAGAAGGTGACTTGGTTTTGGTACGGTTGAAACCAGAATGCTTTCCAGTAGGAACTTTTAAAAAGCTACATCCTGGTCCATTTAAAATTCTAAAGAAGATAAGCTCCAATGCATATATTCTCGACCTTCCTTTAGAGATGAAAATCAATTCAACCTTCAATGTTGAGGACCTCACTATCTATCATGGTCATTACGAAGATGAGAAGAACATGCGCTTAGGTTACCTGTGGTTCCACCACATCGAGGAAATTGGAGATGTCCTTGATGTTCGGCTTGTCTCTACAAGATCCGGTGAATTTCACAAGTTCCTAGTAAAGTGGAAGGGACTTCCTCTCTCCGATGCAACATGCATTGCTACCCTTGATTTTTAGAAGCTTAACGTAGAGTTGTATGAAACCTACCAAGCCATTAACTCGATGGAGTCGTGTCTTGCCAGGCTAGGGAGTGCTGATGCAGGCCATTGGTCTAAAGGACCAAGTCCAAGCCAAGAAGCCCAATAGACCCACATTCTCGAAGATCCAATAATTGCACATTTTCAAACTTTTTATTTTAGGGGGAGTTGTTATAATCATTGTGATTAGGATTGTCTTTAATTTGTCTTTATTGTTTTTCCTTAGTTGGGTAGGGCCCTATTCTATATAGATATATAATGGGTTGTAATCCTCTCATTTGAGGCAGTTCATCAATAAGATTTTTCTTGAGATTTCTCTCAGTTGTCTAAGGTGTGAGGTCTAGACTTTGATGCTTTGATCCAACCCTTAAGCTCAGGCTTGAGGGATTAGCCTTTGGCTAATCTTCCCTTTCTAATGTTGCATCAAAATTAGATGGCTGCTTATAAAGTTCAGTTGGTTAAAAACAAACCCAAAGTCTGATTCACTTGGGTAATAGTTGCAAGGTGAATTTCATTCAGTAGTGAACCAAAGCCATTAACTCTCTGGAGTCGAGTCTCGCCAAGGCGGGGAGAGTTGATGCAGGCTATGGGTTTAAAGGACCAAGTCCAAAGCCAGGAAGCCCAATAGGCCCACATTCTAGAAAATCCAATAATTGCACATTTTAAACTTTCTATTTTAGGGGAATTTGTTATAATCACTGTGACTAGGATTGTCTTTAATTTGTTTTAATTTGTCTTTATTGTTTTTCCTTAGTTGATTAGGGCCCTATTCTATGTAGTATATAATGAGTTGTAATCCTCTCATTTGAGGCAGTTCCTCAATGAGAATTTTCTTGAGATTTCCCTCAATTGTCTAAGGTGTGAGGCCTAGACTTGGATCCTTCGATCCAACCCGTAAGCTTAGGCTTGAGGATTAGCCTTTGGCTAATCTTCCCCTACCGATGTTGCATCAAAATTAGATGGCTGCTTATAAAGTTCGGTTGGTCAGAAACAAACCCAAAGTCTGATTCACTTTGGTAACAGTTGCAAGATGAATTGCATCAAGTAGTGAAAGCACAAGACTCAGACAAGAGTATATTTGTCAAAATAAGTCAATTAAGGTCAACAGGACTCAAAATTGGAGTGATTGGGCAAAATAAGCGGAGAGTGTACTCAATAAGTTGAATAAGAGAAAAAAAAACTCTTTTTTATAATAAAAAAGTCAGAATGCTAAACTTCATCTAACATGGTAGACTCGAAGTTAATGAAAGAAGTCCCCAGTGTGTCTGAACAAGATCAAAGACATTGAACTTAGCGCCACCTAATCATTGCAAAACATCATATATTGCTAAGGTGGCAGTGAAAGTAAAAGATGAATTTTCTGGAGCTATATTCCCCCCTCTAGGAGACAATGAAGAAAATGAAATTCATAGGCTGTGTTTTTGGAAAGGAGAAGACGGGACGTATACGACTTACACAAAGCCGCTCTTAGGCTGTGTTTGCTACTAAGAACTTTCAAAATTTTCAGTGTTTTATGAAAGAAAGATCATAGATGACACCAATGTTAAGTTATAGAGGCATGAAGCGATTTCAGTAAACAACAGAATGCAAACAATTAAAAGTTGATCATGATTGATAATTGGTTGAAATCGAGTTAAGGAATTGATGAAATTGATTGAAGGGTTAGGAGATGACTGAATCATGAAAGAGCACTAAATGCAGATGGTTCATAGAGAATTTTGGCTTAAAAGGGAGAATTGATCTCTTTTCTGATGCATATTCTACTATGAGGGCCTTGAAAGAGCACAATGTGCCTTTGACCATCAGTTTCAGATGACCCATAACATTTTGTAACAGTCTCTTCAAGATCTAACATTTGATGATTTCTATATTTCTCTCCAAGATTTCATCATTTATGTTATTAGATTCTGTGCCCTCTTTTTGAGATTTCTAGTTGTCATTATGTGGTTAAGATCTGAACTGTTTCAGACGGATCTTTTCTGAATTTTGTTTTTACAAGGTAGACAATAGAAAGGTCCTATTATGAAAGATTTGTTTTTCAGCTTTGGCTGCTTTGACTTACTGTGGATACATCAAATATGGCCTCTTAATGACTACATTGATACTTAGTCATGTTGAATGAGAATAGAGAATGTTGTCATATGTTTGTAGTTTTATGTTGCCGTGCTTTCTTAATAATTAAAATATTTATGTTAGTGAATTTTGGCTAGTCGAGTATTTCAATTTTTTGTCTAATTACAACTTTCTTGCGATAATTCTTGAGTGCTTCACAGCTATTCAGCTGTGAAGATCTGCCCAATTTCAATCTAAATAGTATTTGGTGGCACTTAGTTGCTTTTGCTAAGTTCCAATGTTGAAAATTACTCGTGCCTGTGCAGTGAGTGATGCAATCCTAGGGTTATGATCTATGATGCATGGATACTTAAAAAGGGGTTAGGATCTATGATGCACGGATACTTAAAAAGGGGCAATGTATCGTGTCGTATCGTATCCGATACTTCACTTTTTGTGTGTAAAATCCGTGTCCCTGCCATGTCTATGGCATGTCCTAGCCGTATCCGTGCCGTATCTGGGCATCATAGGTTAGGATTTGCAATCACAAGAGTGCCTTGGCACAATGAGGGGTTTCTATTGAAGAAAAATCTCCAATGATAAAAATTCCACAGGGAAATTCTATTAACTCAAAGCTCTCCATAATAACCTATTACAATGCCTTAGAAATAATAATAGAAACTTAGTGCCTTAGAAAATCCTAATCTAATAATGGAAACTCCCTAATAATATGAAATTTGAAATCTACTAATAATAAAAATAATATAATCCCTAATTTAACTTGAAGTGGGACCCCTTGTGGGCCCTTGCTACATCATTCCTCCTAGGTTGGACAAGAGTTAGACTACAAACTCGATATGGCTTGATATTGCATTTATAGACATTGTGTACGTGAAGTGCATCCTTAGTAATGCGGGCTTGTGATCCTTGTTTGGGCAGTTCAGGCTTTATAAGATGGAGCGTGACATTCTTTTCATTGTGAGCAAAAGTATGTGTTATTGCGCATGCCATGAATTTCATTCTTATCGTATATCCACGGATGTCCCAATAAGATATCACCACTATCCATTGGTGGTACATAGTACCAAACTGTATCTTTGTAGCCCTCACTAATGGCAAAAGTAAGTAGACGTGCGCATATTGTACTTGCACTTCATGACCTGTCGTTAGCCACTTAGCAAAATAAGGATGATAATGTTGTTGGACTATCAGCTTCAAACGGTCCTTTAAGGCTTGAGAGGTGATATTTTTAGAACTACCTCTATCAATCACAATTGGGCGTGCTTCTCCATTGACTGTACCTTGTGAGTGAAAAATATTCTTGCACAACTGTTTCTTTCCTTCTGTTTGCTGAGTTTGTTTGATGACCATGAGCATGTCAATTTTCTCTAGGGGATTTAGTATTTCAATCTTTTCACTTTCATTTCTTTTAGAATCATCTGGAGTATCTTGCACATCACTTTCAAGAGTATTTTTCTTGTCACTTTCAGTCTCAATGAGATGTATGCGCTTTAGACATTCTGCTACATGATGCCTTGGCTGTTGACAATTAAAACAGATCATCCTATTCTGACATTCATTCTTTGTGAAAATCGTTCCTGATGAACCGCTAGGTTTGGCATCTTGCAGAGATGAATTCTTTTACAAAGCCTATTTAGATGCATTAAATTTTTGTGCCTGATGATTTGCAATACCCTTGGCTTTAATGGTATGTTGGATGAGTTTATCTACATTCTCAAGATTTTGGAATGCAATGATGTGCTGAATTCCTGCTCTTAATCCATTGAAAAATCTTTCAACCAGCACATCATCATCTTCATCCAAATCACGATGAGCGTGTAGAGTCAAGAATTCTTCAGAATAGTGAACACCTATCATAGATCTTTATTTCAAGTCCTGAACACCTATCATAGATCTCTTTCAAAGTTGATAGGGAGGAATTTTTGCTTCAAAATATTTTTTATCTCAGTCAAAGTTTCAACAGGGTCCATTTTCTGATTCCTTCTTTTACGTTGCAATTTAGCTTATCAAGTTGCAGCATAGTTATGAAATCGAGTGCCAACCAATGTAATTTTGTGGTGCTCATTCATTGGCTTGTTTGCAAAAGTATTATCTACACACACACTAACCAATCTATGAATTTAACTGGTTACAATTTTTTATCATATTCGAGAATCACGAATTTAATCCCTAAATCTTGATCAGAATTATTGACTAGTGGATTTCATTGATTTTGAATATTTTCTCCATCATCTTGATAGTAATCCACATGTTGATTATTTTTCAAAATTGTCACTTTAGTTTCCAGTCTGTGTAGTTCACATATGGCGAACTGCTGCAGTTAAAGCTCTAATGGCACCGGTCATTTCTTCCATTGAAGAAGATGAGGACTCAGCTTCTACTTGCTTCGTAGGAGGCATTTTTTTAAATGCATATTTAAAATCTAATTGACGTGATGTATAGATCTGCTTTTCACAATTACGTTGGTGTAGACGGATTGAAAATTGGTCTTCAGATGGTTTTGAACTTGCAAAAGCAATTTCTAGCCTTTGATCGAGTCAATGCTTCTGTTCGACTGCCCTGCTGATGACTGTGCCTTGGCTCTGTTGTGAATAGGTCGGGTCTGTTCCTTGAACCTAAATATGGATGGTGTAGGGAAGCAAATATGAACAAGTGGCTACACAGTAAGTTGGGTCAGGTCCAACTCGTGTGTCAATCAGGTACGTGACTTCCACTTGCCTTTGTGCTAATAAAAGAAAGAAAGGGTAGAAAGCCTTCATTCATTTTGCTTCGTCCAAATGAAAGGCAGATGGAGGCTTGCTGCGCGATGATGACTACAGTGATGGTAGAGCTTGATGACAAAGGTGATGAAAAGGGCTTGGTTGCTGATGTCGGGTGTTGAGTGGTTCGGGTGAGTAGTGTGATGGCGGTGGTCGTGTCACGACATGGGGATGGGGATGACAGCAGGAGGGTGATGCCAACTGTTTTGACGAAATCCGGCGAGGGCTTGTTGATGGGTGTGGGATGCTCGGAAAACTAGGGATGCGTTCTTCTCTCCTCTTTCTTTCTTCTAATGTTTTTGCCTATCGGGGATGGGGAATGAAGGGGCAACTGTATTATTATTACTATTTTTTGATCTGGGGTTTAGCAAGGATGGGGTTGGTTTGGCAAGATGGGTAGGCCGGGACGATGGGGTTTGGGGTCGGTTTTGGTGTTTTGGTGGTTTTTCGTAGTGAGAAAGGTGGTTTGAACAGCAACAACTGGTTTATGGATTCTGCAGAAATGGGAATCGGTTTGATGGAATGGGGAAGGTGGTCAATGATAGTGATGGTGAAGGGATCTAGCAAGGTGGGGAGGGGTTGAAGTGATGGTTTTGAATCGGTGGTGGAAGTCTGATGAAGATGGGTTTTTGGTTTAGGGTGATGGGCTAGCTGGTGAGATGGCAGTGGTACACGAGGGAGATAACAGGGAAGGTGGCTGTCGGATTGGTTAGTGGAGATGGGGATAGTGGGTAACATGACGGACGACCACGATGGACTGTTTTTCACTGAGTCCATATGATGAAATCCTAGGGTTAGGATTTGCATTCACAAGAGTGCCTTGGCACAATGAGGGGTTTCAACGTAAACAATTACACGATGAAGAAAACTCTCCAACGAAAAAATCCCACAAGGAAATTCTATTAACTCAAAACTCTCCATAATAACCTACTATAATTCCATATAAATAACAAAAGAAACTTAATGCCTAAGAATCTAATAATGGAAACTCCCTAATAACAATGACATTAGAAATCTACTAATAATAAAAATAATATAATCCCAAATTTAACTTGAAGGGGGACCACTTGTGGGCCTTTGCTACATCAGTGAGCTTCCCCTTTATGTTATATTTGCTTATGCCCGGCCTCTCTATTTCCTTCGAATTTTAATCGTTTCTCCCTTTTGACTCCCTCTTAGTTCCCCAACCAGTGAGCCATGGAACTTATTCCCATGTTAGACCTTTCTGTTGTCTTGGATATTGATATGCTGCATATTCCCATATTCATTGCAACAATTCCCTGCATCTGGCTCTTTCATTTGTGATGTGGCCTTTGTCTATTTTTTATTTTGAAATCTTTCGGCTTTGGCCTTGGAAGTGAATACACTGTTATACTTAAAAAAGAACATTACAAAGGTGTTATTGGGTAAATCATGGATTGAGCCTGTCTATGATGTACTCATGTACAAATTCGGAACAACCAATTGCTTCTCGTATCAGAACAATCAACAGCGAAAGAAAAGATAATTGGCAGGTTTTTTCAGTTTTTATGGGGTAATGATGGATGGATCCTATTGACGGTGTAAAAGTCCAGAATAAACAATTGCCTATCAGCATGAGGGCAATGTGCCAATGTTTGATCAATGGAGTTTCTTACCAGGAAGCATGCTGTGCAACACAATATTTAAGAGGATGGAACTAGATGGCTTGTGTTTTGTGGGAGCAAGTCTAATTATTCCAGGGAGTTCAAATGGTGGGGTTTATATTTTAGTAAAAGAGTGGCTTATGAAGGATTAGCTATGTGGAATTAAATAATTGTTGATATGTTCTTTGCCCTTTGGGTCTATATCATAGTTACGTGATTCGTAATTCGACCAATTCGGATTCAAATTCATGGTTCGTAATTCGACATTTAATCCAATTTGAAAATTTGTGCCGGTAGGCTCATTTGATTCGTTTTTCGATTCTCTTAATTCGCAATTCGAATTCGACAAATTCAATGTACTAATTCGAATATATAATTTGAGATAGGATGCCATTATTCATGTCTAATTTGAATTCTATTTTACAAAAGTACTTAAATGCCACAAAAGATACAAGAAAATGACATGACTAAAGATTATAAAAAATTGATTAAACACATTTGAATCCAAACAAAAAGTTTCATACAAGTGCATTAAAAATAATCTTTAGAAAATGAATGATTATTAAAAGGGAATCAAAGCATATTTTTCAGTGGACCGGCAAAGCATTTTAATCTTTATATTCTCCTTGATACTCAATGCCTAAGGCAAGCCCCACACTTTCAATTGTGACCACTATTCCTAATAAAGGATTTAATACATATAGAAGGCCTTAATATTCCATTGTGAGTCTAGATCCTTCTAGTTTCTCACTTACTTGAGAGAAGTGAAACTCTAAAGTTGGCCCACCCATTGATAGTCTAAACCTCTTAAAATGTACGCCTCCAGTTTGCATAGGTTATTATTAAATCTTACTCCAATTGCAATTGATCCCATTGAAAAAATTAAGCATATATAAAACGTATGAATAAAAAAAATACTTTATGATACTAACCCACATTGTTTGATCATTTAGGAAAATTACACTTTGGTCATGGTTATATCAAGTGATCAGTTGTTATATACAACAAATAGAGCATACAATTGAAATAAGTGAAATTAGATATTTTAGCCAAGGTCAATCCGACGGTGAAATTGACTGTAAGTAGACAAGGTGGTCTTAATTGTGGATTAGAAAAGTGGGCTGGTGATACATTTATTTCAATGGGCTCTCAAAATCACTGGTCTCACCCTTTTAGAATTCTGTTAAGGGCAGTATCGTCTATATGGTGTGTTTGCCCTTATCCTTTGCATCGGCTCTTTTCTTCCATTCTAGGCCGGAAGGGGAGAGAGGAAATCAGAGAAGAAAATACATTGTGATTTTTGATCAAAGGAGATCTAGAAATGGAAAGATTGGATAGCTATTCTACAGAGATTTTTTTGGGTTGGTAGTCTGTAGAGACTTTCCTTCCTAGGAGATTCAAATGAGAAGAAGTGATGATCGTCTGGCGTGGCTATGACTGTTTAGCGTGGCTTTGTGATCGTTTGGCGTGGATGTATTGTGAGTCAGAGAACTATAGATTTTGCTGGGTCAAGGAATAGGAACATCATCTTCTTCCTCAAAAAAGCATCGAACTACACAAAACATGGGCCTTTTGAGATTTCCGAATCAAACGAATCGAATAATGAATTATTCAAATCGAATGGTTCGTGATTTGACACCCATTCAAGCGAATCAAGTAACTATGGTCTATATACATTGTTTGCAATTGGATACTCTTTTATACTGTTTTGTTGTCTTACACTATATCTTAATGGATCACACTGACGAAAAATATCTCATTATCTATGTTTTCTAGAAAAAAAAAAAATCTCATTATCTAAAGATTGCATTGGTAAATTTGGTTTCATGATTGTTCCTTGGGTTTGTGGTGACAGAAAGGTCTTCACTTAGTGTTGTGTTGATGTCTAGGCACAGCTCTTGTTACTGCATATATGATTTTACATCTTGATGGAAGTGTAGAGGATTCTTCGTAGTTGTTCAATATAGATATGCAATCCAATCTTTGAGGATTTGTTGATTGGATGTGATGCATGCTTAGGTTCTATAATAAACCCGAATAAGACTTAAAAAGATGTTAATAGTCTTAGATTATTGTTTAGTATTTACTATGGGTGTGTTTGGATATGAGGTTGATTAGAGTAGAGCAAAATGAAAATTTTGAAATTCAAATTTCCCCCCTTTCTTTTAAAATAAATTCAAATTTCTCTCATTCTTTTTCAAAAAAAGTCAAAAAGTCATTACTAAATTATAAAAAAAATCTTTACTTTTTATACAATAAGTCAAAAGATTCCATATCAAGCAACTAAAAACAAAAAAAGTCATTATAACCCCACATTGTATTATTCTTTCTTGATTTTGGGTTTACTCTACTCTATTTTACTCTACCCCACATCCAAACACATCCTATGTATACAATATGTGGTACCATGACATAATCAATCATGTACGATGGTTAAATGTGCAATATGTGAGATACTAGTACTTAGTTACTGCTTCCTTACTGTTATTTACTACTTAGTAGTAAATGCTTACTTCTAACCAGTTAATAATTGCACTTAGATATCAGAGATTTAATCAATGGAACACATAAATTTAGGGAAAAAAATACTAATGAGATGACCTTTGTGGGCAAAGTATTGAATTTTTTTTAATCTTTTCAAATACCTTGCAGAATCCTCAAATAATGTGTGTATGAATAAATTTATGCTTCAAACACATCATGAATAAGTCTGATCATTCCTACCCTAGACAAATGAAAAAGATGTACCTGAATCACTTTAATTGGATTTTTCTCACCTTTAAGGAGCACCTTAGGCTATGTATAGTGTATTGGCCTCATTTCTTTGACTGATTTTTGTTTTTTTAAAGGATAGAAAGGTACAACTCTTCTCACAATCATTCCCGTACAAAAATATTATAAAAGAAAATAGTTTTTAGCTCTAAAAGTGTCATTCCATGCTTATTGCAATGTATTGGCTGATAGGCTAGATAAACTGACCGCTACACCCCATCTATCTGCTGATACTCATTGTGTTGGGTGTATTGGCCATATGGCTGATATGCTTTGTCACACAAGTGAATGCAAAAATTGCAAATAGCGGCAATGTTGGCCATATGACTGATGTGTCATATCATATGGGCCGATGTGTTGGTCCATGGTTGGGTGAACATCCTAATATCTTTATATTGAGATAAATTTTCTTACAAGAAACCCCATAGATTAACGCGTGTATTCCCTATTTCATAGTATTTACAAATATGCCCTCATTGTTTCTTGACACCCCCCTCAAGTTGTTGCATTAGTCCTTATACGGACCTTTTTAAGGATACAAACTTTGTCCTCCTGTCCCTTGACAACAATTCCAGGTAAACTTCCTCCTTCAAATTCGACTGGATCTAGGGTTTTCTCTAAACTATTGTGACAATGGAAAAATAGAAGAAAATGAGAACGAGAGAGAAGGGAGGAGAATTTGGAGTAGGAATAGAAGAATGATCTATCCTCTAAGGTTGGACAACCACTCCTATATAGTTATTCCACTAATTTCTGAAATTACAAAAAAAGTCCCTGGATTTTATTCTATTTACATCAGGTCCCTGACAACTTCCAGAATTACAAATAAGTCCTTCTCTGACTTATAACAGCAGGCACCTGAAAGACCATTCGAGCACAGCACCATGGTGAGCGGCAGCATTAATAGCACTCTAAGATGGCTAGATACTACAACAATACAATGTGGACATGGTAAAGACATGGATTTTGCATACAAAAAGAGAAAAATTTGGATACAATACGACAAGGTATATTTGTAACGACCCGAGTAGCCCACTGGCTCAATAACTTGGTGAGTCTATCATGTGGCTCAAAATGCTTAAGCTCAAGTTATTAGTAATAACCTACATAGTTCATTATATACCAGACTTATATTTTATTCATAAGTAATGTGGGATGAGTTATTACAATCTACCCGCTTTAAGGTCACACGTTACCATGTGGATCCATCTAACTTCACCAGGCAATGTGAGAACTATATCCCTTGCGGATTCTCCTATCTTGACTCACAGGCTCGCGCACCTTGGCTTTGTCCTGATCTTATCTCAAGGGCTTTCCTAGCGGGATTGAGGGTCCCACATTTCTAACTGGTGATAGGCCCTGCTACCATTTGTAACGACCTGAGTAGCCCACTGGCCCAATAACTTGGTGAGCCTGTCACGTGGCTCAAAATGCTTAAGCCCAAGTTATTAGTAGTAATAGTAGTAACCTACATAGTTCATTATATACTAGACTTGCATGTTATTCATAAGTGATGTGGGATGGGATATTACAACATTAGCCATTTTGAAGTATTTGTGCATCATAGGTAGCACTATAGCAGTGAAGCTTTCACAGCACTAGTGAGCAACAGCAACAGCAATACCACAAGCCCAGCAGCAGGATCTGCAGCAAGTAGCAGGCTAGCAAAGATGCCCTCACAAAACCAGCAAGCAACAACGACATCAATCCAGAAACAGCTGTAGCGCAGCTCCGTACCAGCCACGCCCATCACTGAGAATCAGCAACAGCCCCTCAACAGCTTGCTTTTTGCTGCCCTCCATCTGTCTTTCAATGAACCAATGTTATCCAAGCAAGTCTCCATCTCTTCTTCAATGAGGTAAAAAAAAAGGGGCCCGGGTCCACAATTTGTTTTTTTCAGGGCAACATCAAGTCAGCAACAGTATTACTCCCCCCCTTCCGGCTCAGCAGTTGGGTTCTAGCTGTCTAGCATTTTTGCTATTTTTTTCTCCCAGCAGTCAGCAGTGGTCTCAAGCTGTCTAGCATTTCTATATATATTTTTTTCTCTCAGCAGTGGTCCCCAGTTTTGTAGCACAGCAGCACTTTTGTCAGCAACAGCAGTACACCCCCTTTTTTCCTTTTGTTTTTCTTTCCGAGTTGACATGTGGATTGGACTGAGTCCCTGTGGGGCAACTTGGGTGAGTCCCACCCATTTGAGTCTGAGTCCAAAGGACTCGACTTGGACTCAGCTAATTTTTTAAACTATGACTTTCATAGTTTCATGAATTCTTGGGCAGTCTTGGAAGAAAAACTTATGCTGCACTTCCAAGAAGATCAATTTGTTATCCTCAGTTTCTTGGGCAATACAAAACAGGAGGATATTGAGACAATGCAAACTTTCATCAACAGATGGAGGGCTTTTTCCTACAATGTATAGAAACCCCTATCTCAAAAGGCAGTGGTTGATATATGCAAGGACAACCTATAGTTGGAGATTAAGGCTATGATAGTCGGATTAAAGACTAAATCCCTAGCCAAGTTGATTGGGGTCGCTGTAAAGGCTGAAAATGTCCTCAAGGATCTTAACAAAAAGAACAATGCATCCAGAAAAAAAGAATCCTTGAGCTCTACAAAAGCCTCAAAAGAAAAGAATGTAGGGTGATTTGAACCTTGCAAATGATCAAGCTCAAAGGGATGATAATGAGAAAAGGGAGAATGCCAAATATCCTTTCGTTGAAGACATAAGACATAGTCTTTTGATTCTTGGTGGAACAAAATAAACTTGAACTACCGCCATTGAAAAGGCCATATCGGGAAGGTTAGAGACCCAAAAAACCCTATTTACTGTGCTTACCAGTAGATGGTCTCACATCCCTTTAAGGATTGCTTCATCCTAAAGGAAGAAAATTAATAAGATGTGAAAAAATGTGGTGATACCCATCGATTGGAAGTATGACCCCGCTCCGGTGAATATGATGTCTTTTAGGCAGTTAAACCAATTAGCCTCTCTCCTCCACCTACATCAGCGATTGTGGAATTCCGGGTCATAAATAAGGTAGAAAATAGAAATGGTCTTGTCCCAATTAGGACCAACACGGGTGAAGAAATTTGGGTCCACTTAGACCTGATAAATGACGAAGTTTGAGAAATGGTGAAAATCTAAACCAACACCGAAGGAATGGAGACATGCTGGAAGACAACTCAAAAATATGTAAAGGGTAGCCCAGGTCCCCTCACTAAAGTAGAGGAGGAGGCACAATGGCAGCATGAAACCATGCAAGCCTCTACATTAGAACCCTCAGAACTAATCAAAAGGCACTTCACTCTAGCCAACTTCATCGTACCCATTGACAAGAAGGATGACAAGCCACAAATTTCTAGTTGCAACATGATTTTGTGGGCTAGTTTTCCCTGAGATCATTGTTTAAAAAATTGGCCATGCAACTCAATCGTGTCCCATGCAACTTGACTTACTCGACTTGGACTCGGCCATGACTGAGTCGGGTCCCGAGTCTGTGTTTTTAAACCTTGCCCCATATCCTAAGGAGGAAGACAATGTATCCCTCATCTCATGGGATGATCGATTGGTTGATGATAACTATGATACACTTTGCTGACAATTGGACTGAAGGAAATTCAGATGAGGAAGGCTATTTCTTTGGTGATCTTCTAGAACTTACGGTCTCAATTTATAATCCAAATGTGCCAATTAAAAGTGATTGGCCTATTGAGAAGGAGCCATTCTCTCTATCACTAGAAGTACATTCAGTCTCGCTGCCGTTAGTCGGCACTGGCAACCACGATTTGGCCTCTAGTTTGCTGGTCATTCAAATTAGCAATGGCTCTTCAGAATCTTAAGATGTACCAGGAATCGAGACTCGATCGAGAGCGGGTGAATAATTGGAAGACATCCAAATTAGTTTGTCAGAATCAATCTAAAATAGATGAACCATTGGGAATCATTCAAATCAGCGACGGCTCCTTACAATCGGACGATGAGCCCCAAGTAGTAAGGGTGTACACGGTTTGAATTGAATTGGATTGAGCCAAATCCGTCACCAAACCGTTACTTATGGATTGGCAGTTTTGTAATCCGTCACCGATCAATTGCCCATTAAAATCGATTCGAACTGAACCAAGGATCAATGGTTCGGATCGGTTTAAATTGTTCACTCAGTTAGTAGCTTTCCTCACTATTTCACATACTTTATCCACTGTAATAAGAAAATTACAGTGGAGACTATTGTCTTTTAATATTTTTTTATATAAAAATAAATATATATTTTTATTTCAACGGTTCGGGTTGATTTAAATCCGCAGATTAGGGGTAAAATCCGTCACCAAACCGTTATTAATGGATTATTGTCTTTTAATATTTTTTATAGAAAAATAAATATATATATTTTTATTTCAACGGTTTGGATCGGTTTAAATCCGCGGATTAAGGGTAAAATCCTTTACCAAACTGTTACTAACAGATTATGATATTTTCAATCCATCACCAGTCCATTAACCGTCGGATCTGTTAACAAACTACGGATTGGATCGGTTTCACGGATCGACGAATTTTTTGTACACCCCTACCAAGTAGCATCTTGCTTGGCAATAATAAGCACTTGTGAATCCTTGACCCTCGAAGAGAAACTGCCTTGAAGGAGAAAGCCAACTCTTCTTTGAGGCAAAAGAAGCATTCACTATAAGAAGAGATGATCAACATGAGATAAGCTGAACCAACATGGATGGAGACAGCACATGGTCTGGTCGTATCTTCGGAGTCAATTACAACAGACCTTTTCTTTTAGTTCATATGTAATCCCTTCAGTGAATCCTTCAAATGCTGATGTACTATCACCTTTTGAGAGTAATGAGAATGTAAGGCCATTAGAGCCATTTAAATATGACTTGGTTGAACAAATCAAGCACATATGTGCACAATTACACATTTTTGACTGGTTTCAAATGTCTGAAGAAGCTCGTAGGAACTTCGTACAAAATGTCCAGGCCCTAAATTCAAAGAATTAGGCCCATGTAGCCCAAATCCATCAGATTGAGAACAGTTACTAGATCTCAAAGTCTAACAGGATTGAGAAACAATGCGGGGAGTGCCTCTTAATCCACAATGCTACAAAGGCCACAATCTTTGATGCAATCCTAGGGTAGGATTTGTGATCACAAAAGTGCCTTGGCACAATCAGGGTTTTCCACAGAAACAATCATACGAAGAAGAAAAGTCTCCAATGATAATAAATCCATAGGAAAATTCTATCAACTCAAAAAATCTGCACAATAACCTACTACATTGCTATATAAATAACAAAAGAAACTTAGTGCCTAAGAAAACCCTAATCTAATAAAAACTCCCTAATAACAATGAAATTAGAAATCTACTACTAATAAAAATAATATAATCTCCAATTTAACTTGAAGGGGGACTACTTGTGGGCCCTTATAGCATCATTCCTCTCAGGTTGGGAAAGAGTTCGACCACGAACTTGTGACTCGTGATCCTTGTTTGGGCGTTCGGGCTTCATAGGATGGAGCGTGACATGCTTTCCATTGTGAGCAAAAGTATATGTGGTGTTGCGCATGCTATGAATTCCATTCTTGTCATACATCCACGGATGTCTCAATACGTTATCATCACTGTCCATTGGTAGCACATTGCTCTAAACTGTTTCTTTGTAGTCTTCACCAATCGCAAAAGTAACTGGACATGCATATCGTACTTGCACTTTATCACCTGTCATTAGTCACATAGCAAAATAGGGACAATAATGCTTTCTAACCTTCAACTTTAAATGGTCCACTAAGGCTTGGGAGATGATATTTTTAGAACTACCTCTATCAATCACAATTGTGCATGCTTCTCCATTGACTTTACCTTGTGAGTGAAAAACATTATTACGCAACCATTTCTTTCCTTCAGTCTACTGAGTCTCTTTGATGACCATGAGTATGTCAATTTTCTCTAGGGGATCTAGTGTTTCAATCTTTTCACTTTCATTCCTCTTAGAATCATCTGGAGTACATCATTTTCAGGGGTATTTTTCTCATCACTTTCAGTCTCAATGAGATGTATGCACTTTGGACATTTCACTGCACGATGCCCCGACTGTTGACAATGAAAACAAATCATTTTATTCTGACATTCAGTCTTTGCAAAAATCATTTCCGATGAACCACTAGGTTTGGCATCTTGCAAAGATGAATTCTTTTACAAAGGCTATTTAGATGCATTAAATTTCCGTGCCTGATGATTTGCAATACCCTTGACTTTGATGGCATGTCGGATGAGTTCATCTACATTCTCAAGATTTTGGAAAACAATTATGTGCTGAATGCCTACTCTTAATTCATTGAAAACTCTATAAACCAACACATCATCATCTTCATTCAAATCACAATAAGCTTGTAGAGTCAAGATTTATTTAAAATACTCAACAACTGTCTTGTATCTTTGTTTCAAGTCCTGAAAGTTTGAACGCAGATCTCACAATCAAGACTGCAATGTTGAAAAATCAATGAGAACCCAAGAACTTTGATACCATATCAATCAAACAAGATTTATGAATTTCTATTGAAATTTGTGTCTCCTTTGGGGATCTACCCCTCCATTTTACATAAAATCAAAGTGCTTTAATCAAGGCTATACATCAAAATCTCTCCCTATTTACAATTACTTACTATCCAATTATAATAAAAGAATGTCTTTATACTAGGAAACTCTACTCATGTATTTTGACTAAATCATATCTAAAGATTGAGTTCAATTGTGGGCCCAGATCTGAGTCATTCACTCAAGTGGAGGATAACACTGCAAATAAATTGTTTTGTTTTTCTGTTTTGAATAATTGTCAATTGTGACATCATAAGTCAGGCCATCCAAATTCCAGTAGTTTGTCCACTTTGTGCAATTCTGGATTATTAAGAAATTTTGGTGCTTGTGTTCTTTTTGATTGCAATGCCTGTAAGTTAGGAAAAAACAAAACCCTTCCTTTTCGTCAATCTACATCTTGTAGCAAAGGCTGTTTTGATATAATTCACAGTGATTTGTGGGGAAATTGATTCCTACAGTAGGTTCACATAGGTTTATCTGTTACATTAAAAATCTGCTGTCCTTGTTGCATTTAAAATATTTGTTATATATGTTAAGAACCAATTTTTCGAAAGTGTTCTTGTGGGTTGGGGGGGGGGGGGGGGGTGTGTTTACTACCTTTCAACTATTTCTCTTAGATAAAGGAATTGTATCACAATGGACATGTCCGTACACTCCTCAACAAAATTGGGTTGCAGAGAAAGAGAAAGAACAGACATCTTCTTGATGTTACTCGGACTCTCCTTCTCGAGTCTACAGTGTCTACCAGTTTTGGTTTGAGGCTTTTATCACGGCAATGCATCTCATGAATCGGTTACCATCTCCTTCACTTAACAATAAAAGCCCCTATTTTTGACTGTGGAATTGCTCCTACTTTCACTCATCTACATCTTTTTGGTTGTGTGTATGCTTTGTCCTTCTTCCTCCAACTTAAAGAACAAAATTGACTACTCAATCTGCTAAATGTGCCTTTTTAGGCTATGCTCCACATCGGAAAGGTTTTGTTTGTTATGATCCTATTGCTAAACGCAATAGGATCTCCTGTAACGTATTTTTTTTAGAAAATCAGTTTTTTTTTTCACACCTACCAAGAACCCTTGAATTCCAAAAGTAGAATTCTCTTAACCTGATTTTCTTGACAAAACAATTATTTCTAGATTTAACCCTGCTTGTGTGTATCGTAGAAGGAAATAAGCTACCATTATAGACCTACAACCTCTGGATCCTCCTCTGACAAATGGTCCGCCTTCGCTTCATACATTGTGTCGCTCCTCCAGACCATCTCGCCCTCCTGATCGCTATGGTTTTACCCATGCTTCCCTTATAGCTTCTCTATCCTCTGCATCTGTACCTAATTCCTATTCATAGGCCGTGCACCTTGATTGCTGGAAACAGGCTATGCAAGAAGAACTTACTGCACTAAAGATGAATCACGCTTGGGATATTGTGGATTGCCCATCTACTGTCAAACCTATCGGTTGCAAGTGGATTTTTTTTATCAGACTTAAATCTGATGGTTCTTAGGATCAGCACAAAGCTCATCTCGTTGCCTTTGGAAACAGACAAGAATATGGCATAGATTATGAAGAAACATATACTCTAGTTGGCAAAATTACAACTGTTCGCCCGCTTCTTGCCATTGTTGTCTCTCAATCATGGCCATTGTATCAACTGGATGTAAAAAATGCCTTCGTGGCAATCTTAAAGAAGAAGTTTATATGAAAATTCTTCTGGGATTTTCCTCACCTTCCAAAAGTTCTGTCTACCAATTGCCCAAATCTCTTTATGGCTTAAAGTAGGCTCCTAGGGCATGGTTTGATAAGTTTAAAACAACTTTAGTTTCACCAACAGTTTGCTCAAACTCCTTATGTTACATCACTCTTTCTTTGACACATCTACAGGTGTCACTGTTCTACTGGTATCTGTTGATAATATCATCATCACAAGTACTGATGCTGAAATGATAAAAAAACTTAAAGCTTCTCTCTGCAAATTCTTCCATATGTAAGATTTGGGTCCATCACATTACTTACTGGGCTTGGAAATACAACAAACTTTCCACGGTCTCTTCATCAATGAACACAAATATATGATGGACCTAATTACTCTTGTTGATCTTCAAGAGTACATTCCAATTGATACTCCGTTGGAAGTCAATCTAAAATTAAGAAAAGATGAGGGTGATTTACTTCCTAATACTCATGTATCAGTAGTTACAGGGAAGTCTTGTCTATCTCACTATTAATCAACTCGATATATCTTATGTTGTGAATCTTGTATGCCAATTTATGATTGCACCTCGTCATCTTCATTTCATGGCTATAAAATGGATTATCATATATGTTTATGGGACTTCAACTCATGGCCTGTTCTTCCCTAAAATGATTTCTACTCATCTGACGGCATACGTGGATGCTGATTGGGCCGGATGTCCTAATACACGGTGATCCATGATTGGGTGGTGTATGTATCTTGGAAACTCTTCAATATCTTGGAAATGTGAGAAATAAGAACGTGTATCAAAGTCATCATCAGATGTAGAATATCATGCGATGTCCTCAGCCTACTCTGAAATCTTATGGTTTCGTGGTCTTCTCTCTGACTTGGGATGTCAATCTACGCCAACTCCATTACATGCAAACAATACTGGTGCCATTTGAACAACGGAAAACCCAGTTCTTCGTGAAGGCACTAAACATATCGAAGTAGGTTCACTCTTTTCGAGACGATTATATACGTGATGTAATTAGTCTTCCACATGTTCCCATTAGAGCTTCAAGTTGTTGATATCTTCACTAATTGTGATGAATCAAGAATCTGGAGCTTTTCAGATTCTCAAGACGTACTAAAATTTATAACAACACAACATGAAACAAATTTCAATGAGCATAAAGGTCCAAAAACATTCATATTCAATTTATAGTTAATTTATTAATGTATTAGAAGTCATAATAAAAGCTATTAAGTAAAAGACAACTCTCTAAATCAAGTAGAGAAAATATATAAATGTAGGGCTAATCCTATCTATGAATCTAATCATTATTCCTCACAGATTAGCCACGCATGTTAAAATCCACCGGCTGATCTCCGTCATTCCCCACAACCTCTATGAATATATTACCTAAAGTGGGGTGAACCACTGGTCAGTAATATATTTTTCTACCGCAAGCAACAAATGGTTCCAATACCCCACACAGGTGTACCTACGTTTCTATCAACAACATGGTTTGTTATCCACTATGATTGTTGAGCTTGTTCCGACACTCCTGCACTGGAGTATCTATATTTTTGTCAACAACATGGCTTGTCCTTCCACCATGATTATTGAATCTATTCCCCTCGATTAACTTCCATGAGAGAAATTCTATACTCAGTGTTAGCGGTTATTGTTACTCTAATTCAAAACATTAAATTCAATAAAGCTTATTAGAGTTTCATCTTCATCATAATAGGCAATATTATCTTACTCTTTCCCTTGGCCAGTACTACATAACACTGGTTATTCCTCGCCCCACTCTGAATCGGAATTGGTACCAGGTTGTGGCATTGCCCATATCTTATTAAGGGAGTTATTTATCTATCATAAAAATTAACCACAAAAATCAAGTCATAATAACAATTACTAGATTTGAATCATATACATGTTGAGCACGTCATATCAGTGGCTGTTTCAAATAATTTTCCAATTCCGGATTTAGTCATTCATAATTAATTTCTGAATTTCTTCACCAAGATTCCTTTTCTTTATCTATATATACACGTATATTAGGTCCTATTCAGATGTGATGATAAAAATTCAGCACTTATTATAGTAGATACCATGCTTATTGGATTTTAGTAATAGTCCATAGTTACTGTTCCTTACCTGTCCTTATAAGAATAATAGGAAAAGGGTCATTTGGCAAATAAATATAAACTTCAGGGACCTATATGCAATTTTGGCTATCTATTTTATAAAGTAAAGGGCGACAGAACCTAGACTTCATGTTTCAGAAAAGGGAATTCACGCCTGTTACTTTGGAAACTCTAGATGGTGGGGTCCATCAGTCCAAATCACTAGGAGACCCACCCCTGGGGTCACCCAGGGGTCCTTTACAAGATGTGGACCTGATCCTTGATCAGGTGGCCCCATGTGGCACACGACTCAAGTTGATTGAAATCTATTTTTAACGGCCTAAAATTTGAAATTTCAGTTCAGATTTGAATCTTCAATTTAATCCTTCAACTTTTTTACCTAAATCAAAGTTCCACATGCATGTTAATCATAGAATTTCAATTCGCCAAGTTCCCATTCAAGAATTAGGATTTTGGTGATAGTTTCCTCCCTTACAGGGTTGACAAATCTAGAAGGAAACTTCAACCTTTAATCATAGGTTTAGATGGGTTGGTTTCCAACCCAAAATAGGGCTGAAGGAGTCAACCAGAAGTCCTACTTCATGTCGTCAGGTCTGATTGATGATTTGATAATTCTCCTAGGCACCAAAATCAAATCCGGCTCATACATCATGCCAACTGACGCTGTAGCACATGTATATAATAATATCATCAGTTCTTCAAATGATCCGGTACTTCTCAAATCAGATATTACAACATTGATTTTAGGAGTTCTACTCACTTGATGTAGAAATTCGTTGCCAAGCAATGATTGGTCTCACAGCAGACATCCGCTATGCGTCCTGCTGTTGATCTTCCTCGCCCCCTTTGCGATCCTCTTCTTCTAACAATTTCACAGCTGAGATTAGTGTCTCTCTCTCTCTCTCTCTCTCTCTCTCGTACAATTCCTATCATTGATGTGCAAAAGGAAAGGTGAGTCTGTTCTCTAATATTACGGTCATGCACTAGGTAGGAGTCTTACTTGGAACTACAAGGGAAGTCCCTTTGGAGAAAGCATTCTTGAGAGGGTTTTGTCTGGGACTCTCATCAAACCTTGATCTAGTCTAACTATTGACTCACTAAGAGTCCTGATCCATAACATGTAGATATTTTGATCAAATTAAGAGTTCCACTAATTAAATTTCCAACTGAATTTGGACAACAATTTTGTCAAGAATCCTAGTCTAACTCTAAGCATGGTTTGGATGAGTATGGCCCACCTTGTATAGGTTGGCCTACCAAATGTAAGTTAGGTTATTACACTAAGGGACTACCAAAGCCTTGTCATCAGTTTCTAGTTTCCAAATTGATGTTGTTTAATCCTCCCGCATCAAATTGAGAGAGAGAGAAAAGGGAAGGAGGGGGGGGGGGGGGGGGGGGGGGGGTGAGGTGTCATTGAAGGCCCATTATAGGCCTCAATGTAATATGCTGGCTTCGCTTAGATTTAGGACCTAGATTTCATTGTATGATGATATACCTAATAAAAGGTTGACTATGTCTTCCAAATAGATGTTGTCTAATCCTCCCGCATCAAATTGAGAGAGAGAGAAGAAGGGGGGGGGGGGGGGGGGTTCATTGAAGGCCCATTACAGGCCTCAATGTAATATGTTGGCTTCGCTTAGATTTAGGACCTAGATTTCATTGTATAATGATATGCCTAATAAAAGGTTGACTATGTCTGATTGATTGGGCTATTAGCCCTTATATAAAGGACCTGTCAATCCCTCAAAGGAATACAGAATTTCTCCCATTTCCTATCTTTCTTCAAAGCATCTCATTGGGATGACAAAAAAGACCATAGATCTAGTAAAGCAGGGAAGAAAAAAAAAATGGCGTCATTATCACGTCTTCCTGGTTGAAGCGCTGCATCGAGGAGGGTTGTCGCCTCCACAAGCCAAGCCCATTGAACTTCGTCTTCACCTTTGCTTTCCTCTTCGGTTGCCGCCACCACCACCATCGCTAGTAGCGCCGCCTATCCTGACCAACAGCAAGCCGTAACACCACCACCGTCCCCCACTGTGCTAAACTCCGTTGTCTCCCCCTCTCTTCCATTGCTATGGCACCATCCTCAACCATCTTCGACATCCTCAACTTCCATAGTAGCCGAGATCCATCGCATTTCCTCCTTTTAGCATCACCGATGTTTGTCGCCACTGCAGCAATGATGACGCAATTGCCACCATCGTCGCAACACAACCATCGTCGCTAGTCGCAGTACTGGTCATTGATTGCCACCATTAGTCCAGCCCTTTCTCGCTAAAGCATAAGAATAAGAATCAGGGAGGGAATGAAAAGGAGGCTGAAAGGGGAGCAATTCAAGCCTTACATCATCCAGATTAGAAATTCTACTCACCTGGTATAGAAATTCGTCGCCAAGCTGTGAGTGGTCTTGAATTGGACATACATTACGCGTCCCGCTGTTGATCTTCTTCGCCCTTATTGCGATCTTCTTCTTCTTCTACAGATTTTCAATTGAGATCAGTCTCTCTCTCCCTCTCTCTCTTGTGGATCTGTAGAACAAATAGACTTCTATAAATATATATATATATATACATATATTAGTATTTTAGACAATCTTGCACTAGTAGTCCGGTTTGGGACTGCAAGGGAGTCCTTCTAGGAGAGTATTTGTGAGAGAGAGTCCTGTTGAAATTCTTAGTCTTCTAATGACCTTAATTTAGTCTAATTACAATTCTACCAAGAGTCCTAGTAGGGATATTACAGTGGACGATAAGGTTTGTTGCATAAGAGGTTATTGACAAACTTCAATGGCCACCTGAAAAGCAACCGAAGCCCTACAAAGTCACATCGGCTAACGATTTTGTCATTCTTGCGGCTGACTCATAAATGTTTGGTAACTTTTTAAATTGGTGATCATAAGGACAAAACTTGGTGTGATGTGATATTCATCATACTCTTCTGAGAAGACCATGACTTTTTGATTAGTAGGTGCACAAAGACAGAACACATTCCATCCTGTGGAAAGGACAATGGGCTGCGCTTGTTCCATCGCAATCGACAACATTGTCTCAGCCTACGTCGCCACCTTCAATTAGAACTAGAAAGTGAGAAAACAGAAGAAACATAAGTCATAATTGCCTTGAAAGAGCTACAATTCGTGAGAGGAGAAATCAGGGGTGAAATTGAGAAGCAAGATCAAGAAATAGAGGTTTTCATGACGTCATCAGATAAAGTAGCATTAAAACTCCTGAAGATGATCATAGTTCAGAAGAACTAGAAGACAAAGGGGCTAACAACATCAATCAATAGATAGGAGAGGCAGAGGAAGAACAAAGAAAAGCAAACAAAAAAGATGTGAAACTAATGAGAAACAAGCTGAATCTTCCTTTAGATCTAAGGATTGTTGACAATTACATTGTTTAATTTGACGTTACATTGATTAAAAAGTTCCTGTTGGGTCTCTATCCCTAAGCCTTTGCTTTGAGAGTAGTCCTTGGCCACTCTTCCCCTACCGGTGCTTGGTCACTTTGATTCTTTGATTGGAATAGTTTTCATTTTTTTGAAGAATAGGAGGCACACAACTCTCCTCACAATCTTTCCCTTAAAAAAAATGTTGATCTGACTTAATGTGGGTTCCAATGATTCATTTTGGTCCGTATCAGCTGCTGCACTCGATTTATCAGCTGATGCATGTTGTGTCAGGGACTTGGGGTGTATCGGCTTATTCTTTCGGATGCACGTGTAAATGCTTATAAATTGCAAAATGTAGAGCGGTCCCAACTGATATGGCCGCTACACCTGTCTCGGTTAGGTTGTATGAGCCGATACTTTCTGATGCATGTGTAAATGCTGATAAATTGCAAAATGTAGAGCGGTCTCAACTGATATGGCCAGTCAGCCTATATTTTGATCCATGTGAAAAATATCTAGCTTAAATTTATACTTCTGTTTTTTTATTTTTTTTTATTTTTTTATATTTGAAACTGTTGGATATGTTCTTTTTTTTTTGTTAAAACTTTTGAGTTCTGTCCTTCAGAATATTTTCAGGTTCCATTTGATTTAGTTTACTTTAACATATGTAGATGTTCACAATAGACGTGTCTGTCTTTCCTTAGTCCTACTTTGTCCTTCTTTTGATAATTAATTGTGTTTCTTGTGAATATATCCATGAAAAACTGATCTTAATTCGACACCTGATGAGTTGAGTCAATTGAGCGAAATAGAAATGAAAACAACCATTTAGGCCTACTTCTTGGCTAGAATTTTGAAAATTTCTATTGGGATAAATTACAGATTCTCCTAATGTTGTCCGCAGCAGGTTTCCAAATGCATACAGCCTAGCTTTCAGAAAGCTGGAAATTAGAGAATTCCAAAGGCTGAAACCTACATTTCAAAAGGCTGGATTTTTGGAATATCCACCACTTAAACTTGGAATTCCAAAATTAGAAATTCCGAACACTTGGAATTCCTGTCAGGCTCTATACTTTATTTCCTTTATGCTAACTAAAACATTATTGATTCTATATTTGTAGGGAATTATTTTTCATTTCTGAGATCTTTTATCATGTTCTTCGATATTGTTGAAGGGTTTTGGGAACCAGGGTGTGACTCAGTCCGACTTGGCCAACTTGCATGCAACTTGGTTGACTGGACTGGACTTGACTCGAGGGGAACATCTGATTTTTAAAATCTCTCTCTCTCTCTCTCTCTCTCTCTCTCAGAGAAAACACAACAGCCCATTTACCACATTAAAATTTACTGTGGTACAGTTCCTGCGTGATTATATGGGAAGGCTTTAAAATTCGGATTCATGGAATGACTTGGTCTCCCTCAAGTTGCGCTGGCTTGACTGAGTTTTGTGCCTCGGAACAAGTTTCACCATTGATCCCAGAAGCCTTCAAATCTATCAAAATATATAATAAAAAACTGAGATGCTGAAAAATAATTTCTATAAATATACAATTGTATGACTCATCACGTTTTAGTATGAATGGAGAAAATAGAAGTGTTTTCATTTGTTCTTCACTCAATCAGATGCAAAATCAATTTTATATTTGAATGCTTAGATCTTCCATAAAATGTCGTTTTAATTTTTAAAATTCCCCAAAAGTCTCCAAGGAAAGATATGTTTTAACTCCTCCTCTATAGGAATCAGTTAGAAACGAGGTTGTGTGGGTGGGGGGGTTAGGGGGTGGGGGAAGGGGGGAGGGGGGACTTGTGCAAGTTGACTTGGGTTCGGCTTGAAATCATGTATGTGAGTGATGACGTGATGACCATTTCTGGCTTGTGGGCCTACATCTTCTTCCCAAGTTGCTCAATCCCTTACAAAATTTTCTCGAAAACAGTGGGGGTCTTACTCTGGGATTGATTGTTTAAAAAACACATGGTTATCTATAACTGCATTTGATAGTTCATCACATACTTTCACATAAATGGATGAACCTAACAGTGGTCCCCACTGATTGGAGTGAAATTGGTGCTGGTGCCAATGCTCTCTCTTTTCCTTGTGTTTTTTGGTGCCAGTACTCTCTCTTTTGGGTTAATGAATAGATCTCCTTTTTTTATTTCTTATGTTCAGTCCTGTTTAAACATTTTCCTCATTTTTTGGGACTGATAAAAGGTATTGTGATATTATTTTAAACTGCATTTTTCTGTTAATGCAGAAATTACCCCTCTATTTGATATGGCTGGTGCTAGCGACAATGGCCAGGGAAGTTCCAAGCGTACGAGGAAAAAGTCCTTTGTTTGGGAACACTTCACCGTGGAATCAATAGGTGGCGGATGTCGAAGAGCATGCTGTAAGCGCTGCAACCAAAGCTTTGCCTACAGTTCTGGTTCAAAGTTTGCAGGCACCAGCCACCTCAAACGACACATTGCCTTGGGGACCTGCCCAAAAAACCGACTTCAAGAAAAGAAACAGAAGCGTCCTTATCCTATTGCCACAAAAAATGAAGGTAGTGAAGCTGAAAAGCCAAAGAAGCGCTACAGAGGGACCCCCGTGCCTAGCTTGCCGGATGTTTTTGACCAGGAGAGTAGTTGTTTGGATATTGCAAAAATGATTATCTTGCATGAGTACCGGCTCCACATGGTTGAAGATTCTGCTTTTATAACCTTTGTTCAAAACCTCCAACCTCAATTCAAAATGTTGGCATTTAGTGACATTGAAAGTGAATGCTTGGCAGTTTATAACAAGGAAAAGCAAAGCCTTATGCAGATCTTAGGAACCATTTCCGGGAGGATCAGTCTTTCTTTAGACCCATGGATGTCTAGTCAGACTCTAAGGTACATGTGTGTGACCGGACAGTTTATTGATAATGACTGGAAGCTACACAGACGGATTCTTGACTTTATGCTTGTGTCGTCTCACATTGGAAATGCCCTTACTGATTCTGTTGGGACATGCCTTTCAAACTGGAATATGGAGAATAGATTATTTTCCATTACGTTGGATAATGGATCATCAAATGATGGTATTAGTTCGAATCTCAGAGGCCACCTCTCCAACAAGAATGTGCTTGTGCTCAATGGCCAGTTATTTGTAGCGAGTTTTGCCCACATATTGAGTGTCATTGTTCAGGATGGTCTAGGGGCTGTCCATGATATTATTTATAAAGTCCGTGAAAGCATTAAGTATGTGAAGTCATTGCCAGAAGGGAGCTTTGCTGAGGTTGCTCAGCAGCTACAAATCGAGAGCACAAAAAGCTTATTCCTTGATGTTCCAATGCAATGGAACACAACTTATCTCATGTTGTCGGCAGCTGTAGAGTTCAAGCAAGCTTTTTCTTATTTGGAGACCTGTGACCCAAACTACATGCAAGCACCATCTGTAGATGAATGGCACAAAGTTGAAACACTTTGCAAGTACTTGAAACTTTTGTATGATGCAGCAGTTGTCTTCATGGGTACATGCCCAACTGCTAGTCTCTACTTCCATGAGGCATGGAAGATCAAATTGGAACTTACCCAAGCAACACTGATTGAGGATACCAGGACCATTGTTGGCAAAATGCATGAAAGATATGAACAGTATTGGAAGGACTGCAGTCTTATTTTAGCAATTGCTGTAATTATGGATCCAAGGTTCAAGATGAAGCTTGTTGAGTACAGCTTTTCTAAACTCTATGGTGAAGATGCAAGGGCACATGTAAAGGTTGTAAATGATGGTATTCATGATCTGTATCTCGAATACAACTCGCAGCCATCCTCTCTGACTCTAGTTTATGAGGACCAAGAAAAGGTCAACAATGTTATGGAAGGAACTATTCTTTCTAATGATGATGGACTCCAGGACTTTGACGCATTTGTATCTGAAATGTCCACCAGCCAACAGCCGAAGTCAGAATTGGATCAGTATTTGGAGGAGTCACTTGTGCCTAGGATTCAAGAATTTGACATCTTAGATTGGTGGAAACTGAACAACCTCAAGTATCCGACACTTTCAAGGATGGCCCGTGATGTCTTGGCTATTCCCATGTCAACTGTATCCTCCGAGTTCATGTTTAGCATGGGAAGCAGGGTGCTTGATGATTACCGCAGTTCTTTGCGGCCGGAAACATTGCAGGCCCTTGTTTGTGCCAAAGACTGGCTCCAGCAGCAGCAAGAGCCGCTACAGGTACTTCCAGATCTGTCAAAAGCCATTGTGAAGAAGGAATTATGAACTCCAGTAAGTATCACATCACTTATGAGTCTACTTTAGTCCCTTTTTTCCAGTAGATAGGCAGGTCCTGGTTTGCTTTCTGTTGTTAGTCCAGAACTGTAATGATATACTTCCAGTGTATTTGCAGAAGATTCGCCCACTTAATTCAAGCCTTGTCCTTCAGGAGTTTACTTGAATGAACTGTCTGGTTATGGTAGTGATTTACGGCAGTTCTACGTGTCTCCACTGAATTGCTCTTTGCTTCATTCTATTAAGAGCAAACTGGATTATATATAAATGAGTGATAGACAGTTGCATGGAGACGTTGCTGCTGGTTTTAATTGGTCTTGATGAAGATCATCTTAGGGGCCAATGAAACCTAGCATCAATGCATGTTGTACTTATTACTGTTCCAATCTTTGATCATGCCCTTTTTCAGGTATTCGAGGGCACTTCAAATCTTCTGATATTTTTTCCCTATGCGGGAAGCTTGAACTGCTCATCCCATTCTGCATTTTGAATAGGGATAAACATGCTGCTTCCCTGAAATGCTGAATGTTGACATGCATGTCTGGTTTTCTAAATTTCTAGGCAAGTCAGCTACTTGGACTGAGAAATAAAAAACGGGTATGCCTGACATTGTACTGAACCTTCTGAGCATCAGATCTGCACTTGTTAGATCAGTACTCGAGCGAAAGTTTCTAAGTTGAATCAGACCAGCTCAGTTTGACATTTGTAAAAGATGGGTTTTCTGACTCTCTGACTGCCACTCACTGATAATATAAAACAGTACAGTTTGCAACGATCTATTGAAATCTGCATACTCTCTTCTCGAGATCGTGGAGTTGAATCCAGCATTCAAGCTACTTTTCAGCGTACTGAGTAGCTAGCTATTCAGTTGCAGATTCTGTCAGACTTGAGTTCTATGAGGTTCAACTTTTAAAGGGATGAATGTGCTGGGATAAGTTTAGACATTGGGGTGAACTTTTTGGAGGTTAAAAGATTTTTCTGTTTTCTTCCCTTTAGTTTCGGTATGTAGTCTTCTTGTGGTCTATATCCCTCACAGGTGCAAGGTAGTCCATGCATACTCCTCTGTGGGCCCCACCGGGGTATGAGATGGGTTTTTTTTTTTTTTTGGTGTCGGGGGGGGGGGGTACCTAGGGTTGTGTGACCATAGAGGGGTCCTTGCCCAATGCAAGGTTTTGATTATGTGACAAATGGGCTCGACCTAAGTTTGTAGAGAAAAAATAGTAAGGGATGGATGTCCATGAATTTTATCCATGAATATTTAGGTGAGATTAGGTCTCACGAAGTTATCATGATAACTTTTTATGGGGCCCACTTGTGAGTCTTATTTGGTGATAGAACTTAGGGGGATGGAAAGATTTATGCGTGACTATTCTAGATTTAAAGTTTGACCTCAATCACATATTTCTAACTCTTTCATCTGTGATCCACAAATTAAGTCAATTTGGATTGGTGTATAGTCGTTCTAAATTTAGATCTGATTGAAATTTGGGGCATGTAATTATGAGGGGGTCAGTTATGGATTGGGTGCTAGATGGACTCCACTTAGATTCTTATGGAAAATTCTCTGAGAACTAATCTTACTTGAATATTACCGATCTAGGGGAATCTTCGTATACATACATCCCTCACAGAGGGATCATCATACTCCTTAATAAGGGATGAGACCTAGGGCGATGGAAAGATTCATGTGGGGGCATCCTAAATATTAATTTTGGTCCTAGTCACATGTCTTAACTGCTTCATCTGTGCCCCACAAATTTATTCCATTTGGATTGCTGCACAGTCAATTCAATGATTTAGTAAATTTGGATCTGATAGAAACTTGAGGCGTGGAAGTATTAGTTGGCCCCTTCTGTATTGTAAGGTTTAGATTGGGTGATAGATGGGCTCTATCTAGAGTTCTTATAAAGAAAACGGTGAGGGACATGCACATAAAAATTTTTAATAGAGGGGAGTCTTTGAATGCATACGTCTTTCACGGAGGGATTGTGCATACTCCTCTGTGGGTAAACTGTGGACCCCACTAAGGGATGAGACCAGAGTGGATGGAAAGATCCAAATGGGACCATCCTAAATATCAAGTTTTGTCCTAATCATATGTCCTTAACCCCTTCATCTGTTACCCATAAATTCATTCGATTCGGATTGGTACACAATTGATTCAATGGTCTAGTTAATTCGAATTTAACTAAAACTTGGGGTGAGTGGGTGTTAAGAGGGCTCCTGTGTTGCAAGGTTTGGATTGGGTGATAGATAGACCCCACCTAGAGTTCATATAAAAAATTAATGAGAATTAGTTCTCATAAGATTATTTCCTTACATACAAAGAGAGAGAGAACCGTCCTTATGGAAAGGTTTGGACTATTTTGCACAGTGAAGCCCACGTTATGAGCCATCTAAATAGATTACATACACGACCTTTCTGAGTTATACACATTCACCAATTTTTGGTCTTAGCAATGTGGGCCTCGCCATATGAGATAGTCTAAAACTGTTTGTAAGGATCGTAAAGTCCTTACAGTCCTTATAGGACCGTTTCTCTCTCTTTCTCTTTCTATGTATATATATAGGCTTTGATCTTGTGAGAACTATTTTTACGTACCTATCGTGAGATTTTTTATGGGTCCCATTTGAGGATGAGATTTTGTCGCGGGGGGGGGGGGGGGGGGGTGTGATGGAAAGATTTATGCGGGGCCAACCCACATATCAATTTTGGCCCTAATCACATGTCCTCCTAAACCTCTTCATCTATGGCTAACAAATTCGGTTCATTTGGATTGGTGCATAGTTGATCCAACAGTCCAGTAAATTTAGATTGACCAAAACTTGGGGCGAGTGGCTATTAAGGGGGCTTTTGTATATTGCAATGTTTGGATTGGATGATAGATGGGCCTCACCGAGAGTTCTAAAAAAAACTAATTTGCATTTAGGGTAGTACTTCAAAAAACTAATCTTCTTACCCACCGGGATAGTTACAATTAAATCAGAAGGCAGCTCAGTTGCTCTAACACCAATCTTCAAGGCAAAACTAGGGGAATATAAGAATGGGTAGTGCTAGGATCAAATAAAGTTTTAGCATTGTTATCACAAACAAAAATAATACCCTCATAATGTTCTCTATAGCATCAGCCTGTTCCCGAGTCATGGCATACACTCTGCTTGCCTGGTGGGGCCTTGGTTATTGTCGTTAGCCCCTTGGGGTTGCTGGGGCCCTCTCTGAGGTCAGGGCTGCTGGGGAGGTAGGTACAACTGCATTTGTTGCTGCGGTGTTTGAGGTCATGGCTGCTATGGAGGAGTTGGTGTTATCTGTCTCAATGGCTGTACTTGAATAGGAGCTCTTTGTGTAGATGTCTGCCAATACTGTTTGCCTTTTTTCTTTGGGCAGTCCTTGACCTGATGACTAGTGTCTCCATAGTGAAAACACCCTTTTGTCTGCCTCTAACATTTAGATGTTGGATGGTTATTGCCACAAATGCCACAAGACTCCCTTTTCTGCTTCTTAAATTGGTGCTATAGGGCCGGAGATGAGGCAACTTTTTGTGTGGGTTGGCTCGGAGGGGCCATGTGCCCAATCACCTTCTTGGCCCAATATGCTTTAGCCAAATATTTCTAGTAGTTATTTAGGTCTTGTGACTTTTCGTGCAGTAGTATATTTGGGCGAAGGCCATCAAGGAATCATCGAATCCTCTCGCTTTATGGATCGATGAGAGTAGGTGCTAAACGAGAGAGATGGGTAAATTGTAGTTCATATTCCCTGACGTACAAGGTACCTTGCTTCAATCGGTCAAATTCTATTTGCTTCTGAATGTGAATATGCTCTTGTATATACTTCTCATGGAACTGGTTATGAGAGGTAGCCCTAACTACTTCCTCAGCTATTGCATCATATGCTTTTTTAACAGTGGACCACCACTTATCAGCTACACCCTGGAACATTGAAGCTGCCAACTTAACCTTCTGTACCCCTGTGCAGACTAGGTTATCAAATATCTTTTTAACCTGGATGAGAAATTCTTCGACTACCATTGGATCTTCACCCTCATTGAATTCTGGTCGACCCCTCTTCTTAAACTTCTCAAAAATATCATTTGGATCCTGAGGTTTGGGGGCAACAATAGCATGAGGTTGCCTAATCCTCTGTAAAGCCTGAGATACACTGGTTTAAATGTTGCTTGATCCGCTACTTGAGGCCATACCACAAACGTTGGTTGTGGCATTATTGGTGGCTGAGTTGCATGCGTCACATGAAGTTGATTCATGCTCTGCACTGTTTCCAACAACTGTACTATCTGCTGATCCTGACATTGCTGATGTGCTAACATAGTTTGGAGCAGAGTCTGTATCGGATCATTAGCTGTACCGCTAGGCTCACCCGACTTTGAACTCGGCGGGTTGGCTTTTATTTTCCTTGTTCTAGGTGCCATGTTTGCAAAACAAGTATTCGTTAGAGACTGAACAACCAAAAATGCGGAAGATAATAAACTCCTGTAACGTTTTAAACAATGCTAAAGTCTGTATATGATTATACGCATCAAAAGCCCATTGTTCCCACTTAAAATTTCTAATCCTCACATCGGATTTACGTTTTTAGCATCTTTTAGAACTTCTAAAAACTTGACCACTTTGATATCATTTGTCACGCCCCCAAAATTGAGCTGGATCCAAACCCGGTTTTAGGGGTGTGAAAATTGGGGCTAATTAAAATTTTTCTTACATAAACAATACGGGCCCCAATTTCAGGTGGATCGAAGTTTTTCTTGAGGTTATGCTTGGTATCAAGCAACCATAATCACACACGGAACTAAAATTCATAATCTGCGCAGCTGAGTATCATATCCAACCATATAACAAATTTCAATAATAATAAAATTAAGGTCAAGTGCTTCGAAGTATAATAATTAAAGTTGTAATTTCAAGACAAATAAATTTAATGAATAAACTAATGGCCTTATTACATAATCTAATAATTCGATCTCAACGCCAATAGTAGGATACCTCAGACGATGTCGTTGGCGCTCTACTCAACAACTCCGTTATTTGGTGGAATCCCCTATGTCGTCTGACCCTTCAGTTCGGCACCAGCAACGGAACTTAGACACTAAAAGTAGTAGGTCGGATTAACGTAATCTGGCAAGAGGGTAAACTGCAAGCAATGATATTAATCAATTGAATTAAAACATATTATACATTTTGGCCCAAAACATCACAGATACAATATACAAAAATGCGTATTCCAGCAGATACAATATACAAAAACGTTTATTCCCACCAGATATAACAAATGGCATTGCTGTGTACAAATCCCACAGTACACGTTGTCCCGATGGCGTATGACCACCTCTAACTGCAGTCGGTCAATTATATGTATATATATACATACTATATACGAATGCATAATTTATTCTGTCATGAAACCCTTAATTCACAATATCCAACCCATTATAAATTTAAGTGCTTAAATTACTTAATTTAAAAGTGTATTATGATTGTGTGTTATTTCAAGTTCTCTGAGGGTAAGCACTAATTCACTTAACGGTCATAGTTACTTAAATATGCACATGAGAATCAACCATTTTTTACAATGGTAATGAGAATCCACGATATCAATATCTTACTTTTAGTGTCTACCATTTGGTGTAACCCGAATCTCACATTCTCATTTTGAATTTAATCTAATTTTCATGTGAACATTCAACTAGCTTTTCTAAAAAACAATGGAGTCTATCTAGGCCAATCATGTAAAGTTAGTATGTTTTATAACTTGAGTAAAAGTTATTCAAATTCCAAATCCAAACTTAATCAAATTATGATAAAAAAGGGGAGGGAACAGTTAAGTTCTTAATTATCATTATTATGTATAAAAACACCTAATTATTTTTATATAAAATGAAAGATCCAAACCCCAGATTCATATTCGAAATTTAAACTCAAATTAAAATCCAAATTAGAATCCCACTACAGTTTAATTAAGATTCTAATCATTCCTAATTACATCTTAATTAAATTTCAATTGAAATAGTTAAAATACTAATTCAATCCCAAGTAGTCTTATAAATAAACCTAATTATAATTCTAATCACACCTACTGAAATATTGATTAAGATTCTAATCATGTCAATTACTATGGAAACCCAAATAAAAGTCCAAAATAAAATAAAGTAAGATCCCCACTAATACTCTAATTGTCAGCCCTGTTGGACCGAGGCTCCACTGTTAGGCCCACCAGATTTGCAGCCCAGTCCAGCAGACCCAGCCCCAGCTAGCTGACCAAGCCTAGCCCAGTAGTTGGCCCAGGCCCACAGCAGCAAGCCCAGCCTAGCCGGTTGGGGCTGGCCCGCCAGGCCTGACTCGACTGTAGGACAGCCTGCGTGGCAGCATCCCAGGCTGCAACAGCTGCATGTGCACGCCTAGCAGCAGTGCTGCCTGGTGTATGCGGGCAGTAGCTGGCTGCGTTGCAGCGCTGCTGCATTTTTTTTATTTTTTTATATTAAAATTAAATCCACATTATTAATCTAAACAAAACATTTAACAAAATCAAATAATTAAGATTTTTATGCATATTGATTAAAACAACTAAAACTACATTGTTTACAGTTATCCACTTGCCTCAAATCTTGTACTAAACTCAAATCTGTTATAGCTATATCCAATCACGTACAAAACCCTATCCTAACTCGATTCCCCGATTTGAAATCTTATAGATCCAAGAGACACACAGATCTTTTTAAGCGATTGGACATATCCTAATAAATTTAAAAAAAATGTAATGATGGTTTGGAGATAAATATTTATCGGGTTGCAGACACTATCAGAATAGACAAAGAGAGAGGAAAAAGATGAAGATGATGGTGCTATCTAAGCTTTTGGATCAAGATTTGGTTTCTTTGGAGAGCTGCTAGGGCTTGATTGCAGAGGAAAAGAAAAAGACAGAAGAATTGGGCGTACGAAGAAAAGATGATCGAAAGCCTTTAGGGTTATATTATATAACGATTTTTCTAAATTACAAGGAAGAGCTCTTTGCTTTTTAGTGAGTTATACAAAATTTTAAAAAAAGGCTTTTGGCTTAAAAGGGTCAAATAACTCAGGCTCAAGGCCCAAGAATGTTTAATCAGCTCATCTCCAATGGTCCTACACAAAACTACCATGTATGCAAGGATCCAAACCTCTAAAATGGCCAATTAATTACCCATCTAACCCCTCTCAACTTGACTCAAATCCGACAAACCGATTCAACTCTCAATTAAAATCTGATGCCTAACAATAAGCATCTCCAATCTACCTTCATTTGCATCACTTTTCAACATATATTATAGATTAAAAATATTATATGTCACGCCCCCAAAACTGGGCCGGATCCAAACCCGGTTCCAGGGGTGTGAGAATTTGGGCTAATTAAAATTTTTTTAACATAATCAATACGAGCCCCAATTCAGGGTGGATCGAAGTCCTTCGTGAGGCTATGCTTGGTGATCAAGCAACCATAATCACACGCGGAACTAAAATCCATACTCATCGCAAACGAATATCACATAACAACCATGTAACAAATCTCATTAATAATAAAATCAAGGTCAAGTGCTTCGAAGCATAATAATTAAAGTTATAATTTCAAAACAAATAAATTTAATTAAATAAACGAATGGCCCAAAAATAGCCTTATTACATAACCTAAAGTTTTCGAACTTTGTACCGCACTAGGACACCTCAGATGATGTCATCGGTGCGCCACTCAATAACTCCGCCACCTAGCGGAATTTCCTGCGTAGCCTGACCCTCTGGTTCAGCTCCTGTAATGGAACCTAGACACCCAAAAGTAGTGGGTCAGATTGACATAATCTGGCAAGAGGGTAAGCTGCAACAATGGATTAATCAACTGAATTAAATGATATATTCATTATGAACCAAAATAAATCAGATGCAAACCCCAATAGCATGAATGCACAGAAACGGGTATTCCCGCAGATAAATATACAGAAACGGGTAAATCCCGCATACAGATAACAGAAACGGGTAATCCCGCAGATAATAACAGAAACGGGTAATCCCGCAAATAATAACAGAAACGGGTAATCCCTCAGATAATAACAGAAGGCACAGCTGTATACTATTATCCACAGTATACGCTGACCCGATGGCGTACGTCCACCTCCGAACTGCAGTCGGTCAGATGCATATATACAAATATACTTATTTACAAATACATACGTATATCGATGCAGAATGAACCATGATATGAAACCCTTAATCCCAACATCCAATCCAATACTATTTTGAGTATTTAGAGTACTTAAATTTGAAAGTGTATTATGAACGTGTGTCAATTCAAATTATTGAGGGTAAGCACTAATCCACCAACGGTCAAGTTAGATAAATATGCACATGAGAACTAACTCTCTATCACAATGGAAATGAGTCCACGATGCCGATATACTACTTTTGGTGCCTATCATGTGGTGCATCCCGAACTTCACATTCCCATTCTGCATTTAGTCTAATTCTCATGTGAACATTCAACTAACATTCCTAAAGTCATAATTCATCTAATCCAATCATATATAATTGTATGTTTTACTAATTGGGTAAAAGATGTTTAAATTTCAAATCCAAATTTAAATCAAGTTATGATCAAAGGGGGAAAGGGAATAATTAATTCCTTAGTTATCATTGTTGTGTACAAATACACCTTATTAATTTATACAAAACTAAAGATATAACTCCCGGGCCCCAGTTTGAAATCAACTCAGATTAAAAACCCAAATTAGACGCATAAACACAATCTACATAAGATTTATTCATCTCCAATTGCATCTTAGTTAATTTCTAAGCAAACTAAATAAAGTATAAATACCAATTACCTAAGTTCCAATTAATTTCTAACCAATTCTAACTAAATTTCTAATAACATTGACTTAAAATTTAATTTAATATGATCTAACCTCCACTGGTATACTAAACCATTAATCAAAATATAACACTGTAATGTTTATATTTACTAACATAAAATTCTAATTACAATTATATAAATATATATATTTTTTAAAAAAACAAGTGGGCCTAATTACATCAACCTGGCCCAGCCGCAACTGGGCCCAGCAGCAGCCGGGCCAGGCGCTGCCAGGCCCAGTCGGGCCAGGCCCGACCTGCATCAACCCGGCCCAGCCACAGCTGGGCCCAGCAGCACCCGGGCCAGGCGCTGCCAGGCCCAGCCGGGCTAGGCCCAGCCTGCATCAACCCGGCCCAGCCATAGCTGGGCCCAGTAGCACCTGGGCCGGGCGCTGCCTGGCCCAGCAGGGCTAGGCCCGGCCTGGCAGGCGCTGCTGCTGCCCGGGCAGCAGCGCCTGCTGCTGCCTTAGGTAGGCAGCAGCCTGCTGCCGCCTGGGCTGCTGCCCTTTTCTTTTTTTTTTTAATCAAAACTATACATATATTCTTTTCATAAAACCTGAATCAAATCCATGAGTTATGCTTGTTGCAACAAAAGGAGTATAAACAAATCTCCATTATTAATCTACAACCTCAAAGATTTTACCCAAATCAAATAAATCATATAGACAACATGTGATTTAGGAAAGCAATCTAGAAGCATTATTTGCATTCATCTACTTGCTTGGATCTTGAAGCCAAAAGCAAATCTGAAGAGCAGAAGATCCAACCTTGGTTTTCCCCCGGAGAACTTCTAGAGCTTGGTTGCAGAAGAGAGGAAGAAGATGAAAGAATGGGGAAAACCCTAAGAGTAGAGTTTATATAAGAGAGGGGGTTTTTCTAAATTCCAAAGAAGGGCCTCCTGCTTTCTAGTAGGTTTTAAGAAATTACAAAAAGAGTCCTCTGGCCCAAAAAGGGTCCATTAACTCAGGCCCAATTGTGTTAAATCAATCTATCTGACCCTCTTAACTCGACTCAAACCCGACAAACGGTGTGACCCAATATAAAAAAATTCGGGACATGACATCTCACCCCCCTTAAAGGACATTTGGTCCTCCAAATGACTAACATACCTCACGAAAAAGGTGCGGATACTGACATTGCACTTGCAACGGCTCATATTGTAACACGTGCGAAGGGTCTGCTACATACTTTCTCAACATAAAACCATGGAAGGTGTTATGAACACCCGATAGCTCTGGTGGCAATGCTAACCGATAAGCCACGTCATTAACCATACTGATAATCTAGAATGGTCCCACATATCTTCCGAAGAGTTTTCCTTTTTGCCCAAACCGTAAAGTACCACGTGTAGGTGATACCTTCAAAAATACATGGTCACCAATCTCAAACTTTAACTCTCTCCCTCTTTTATCGGCATAACTCTTTTGAGGACTGCGGGTAACCTTCAACTTTCCTGAATTTGTCTTATCTTGTCACTGGACTTTCCAACCTCAGACAGTCCATGAAAACCGCGAGCTCCAAAATTCGACCAACCATATAGGGGTTTGACATCTTCTCCCATACCAAGCTTCAAAAGGTGCCATGCCAATGCTAGAGTGATAATTATTGTCGATGCGAATTCACATAGAGCCAAGCTTTCGTTCCAACTAGTCTTGAAATCCAAGACACATGCCCTTAACATATCCTCCAATGTCTGGTTTGTACGTTCTATTTGTCCGTCTGTTTGGGGATGATTGGCTGTACTAAAACTCAGCTTGGTTTCTAAGGCTTCCTGCAGTGATATCTAAAATCTAGATACAAACTTACTATCCTAGTCAGAGACAATAGAAACTAGTGCTCCATGCAATCTCAACACTTCCTTAATATAAAACTCTGTAATTTTCTCCATTCCTTGACCAGTCTTAAATGGTACGAAGTGGGCTGACTTAGTCAAACGGTCCACTATCACCCAAATAGCATCAAATCCCTTTCTAGTATTAGGCAATCCTGACACAAAGTCAATAATGACGTGCTTCCAGTCCCACTGAAGAATCTCCAACTCATACAGAAGACCTGGGAGTCTCCTATAATCTGCTTTAATCTACTAGCAGACCAAACATTTTCCAACAAATTCTGTGATATCCTTTTTCATATTCTTCTACCAATAGTGATCATTCAGATCTTGATACATCTTCGTACTGCCTGGATGAATAGTGTATCGAGTATAGTGTGTTTCGACCATGATTTCATCCTTCAATTCTGGAAAATCAGGCACACAAATTCTATCTTTATAATACAAAATATTATCTTCCAACCTAAAATCAGGCCTCTCATCGATATGATCTTTAACTCTTGCTATCTCGGGGTCGAGCAACTGGTATTCTCTGATCCTTGGAAGTAATTCGGGTTCCCACGAGAATATACTAGCCAACACTACTTGCTCACTGATAGGCTGGAAATAAACATCCATATCTTCCAAACAACGAATCCAAAATCATTCTGCAATTAATCCTCCAGTGAACGCTGCTTTTCTACTTAGAGCATCTGCCACTACATTAGCCTTTCCTGGATGGTACTTCAACCCAAAATCATAATCCTTAATATACTCCATCCATCTCCTCTGTCTCATATTCAAATCACCCTGTGTAAAGAGATATTGAAGGCTTTTATGGTCTGAATGTACTTCAAAAGTGGCTCCGTAAAGGTAATGTCTCCACATTTTCAAAGCAAAGACCACTGCAGCAAGTTCCAAGTCATGGGTTGCATACTTTCGTTCATGATCCTTCAACTGTCTAGACCCATAAGCCACCACCTTCCCATGTTGCATGAGAACACAACCAAGTCCAACTCCAGATGCATCAGTGTAAATCACAAAACCATCATCACCAGCAGGTAAGGTCAAAATAGGGGCTGTGGTCAACCTTCTTTTCAACTCCTGAAAACTTTGTTCACAATCCTCATTCCACACAAAAGGAACTCCCTTACGAGTCAATCTCGATAATGGGGCTGCTATTGAGGAAAATCCTTCCACGAATCTACGATAATAACCTGCGAGGCCTAGGAAACTTCGGATCTCCGACACTGTTTTTGGCCTATCCCACTTTACCACTGCTTCAATCTTCGCTGGGTCCACCGCTAAACCTTCCTTAGAGATGATGTGACCAAGAAATCCTACTTGTTCTAACCAAAATTCACATTTACTTGCCTTAGCATACAATTGGTGTTCCCTCAATAATTGCAATGAAGTACGAAGATGCTGAGCATGCTCTTCCCGACTCTTCGAATACACAAGTATGTCGTTGATAAATACCACCACAAACTTGTCCAAGTACTGTGCAAAAACCCTATTCATCATAATCATAAATCTGCTGGCGCATTTGTCAACCCAAACGACATCACCAAAAATTCGTAGTGACCATATCTAGTTCTGAATGCAGTTTTTGGAATATCTTGATCTCGTACCCTCAACTGATGATATCCTGACCTTAGATCAATTTTAGAAAAATATTGAGCACCTTGCAATTGATCAAACAATTCATCGATTCGCGGTAAAGGATACTTATTCTTGATGGTCACTTGATTTAGTTGTCTACAATCAATGCACATTCTCATATAACCATCCTTTTTCTTCACAAATAACACTGGAGCTCCCCAAGGAGAGAAACTCGGTCTAATAAAACCCTTGTTTAACAACTCCTGCAATTCCTCTTTGCGTTCTCTCAACTCCACTGGGGCCATTCTATAAGGGGCTTTCGAGATCGGGGTTGTGCCTGGAACAAGCTCAATTGAAAAATCAATTTCACGGACCAGCTGTAATTCAGGAATATCATCGGGAAAATATCCAGAAACTGAGATACCACTGGTATCTCCTCCACCACTTTAGTCTGTTTATCCTCTGTGATAAACGCTATATACCCCTCATAACCTTTCCTCAACAACTTTATAGCCTTAATAATTGAAATCATACGAATAACAACCTTCTTCTTTGATCTCACAATTGCACCTTGTGTCATCATCAACTATAACTTAGCTGTTTTCTGTCTCCAACACTTAGTTGTAGGGTGATTACTGCCACAAATGCCACAAGATTCCCTCTTTTGCTTATTAAATTGATACTGTGAAACCGAAGACGGAGTAACTTTCTGCTTGACTTGGCTTGTAGGGGCCATGCGCCCAATCACTTCCTCTGCCCAATATGCCTTATCCGAAAAATGCCTGGTAAGTATTTAGAACTTGTGACTTGGTATGAAGTAGTATATCTAGTCGAAGGCCCTCGATGAACCATCGAATCCTCTTGCTTTCTAGAGTGATGAAGGTTGGTGCGAAACGAGAGAGACGAATAAACTGCAGCTCATACTCCCGAACAGACGGATTCCCTTGCTTCAATATATCAAACTCTATTCGCTTCTAAATGCGAACATGCTCCGGTACGTACTTCTTGGGAAACAAATTATGAAAAGTAGTCTAGGCCACCTTTTTGGTAATCCCCTATATATTAGCGACTAAACGACCAAAAATGCGGAAAGTAATGAACTCCTATAACTTATAAACATTTGCCAAAGTTTGAATACGACTATGAATGCCAAAAACCCCCCAACGTTCCCACTTAACGTTTTTAATCCTCACATCGGACCTACGTTCTAGCATCTTTTAGAACTTCTAGAACTTGACCGGCTCTGATACCATCTGTCACGCCCCTAAAACTGGGCCGGATCCAAACCCGGTTCCAGGGGTGTGAGAATTGGGGCTAATTAAAATTTTTTTAACATAATTAATACGAGCCCCAATTCTGGGTGGATCGAAGTCCTTCGTGAGGCTATGCTTGGTGATCAAGCAACCATAATCACACGCGGAACTAAAATCCATACTCATCGCAGACGGATATCACATAACAACCATGTAACAAATCTCATTAATAATAAAATCAAGGTCAAGTGCTTCGAAGCATAATAATTAAAGTTATAATTTCAAAACAAATAAATTTAATTAAATAAACTAATGGCCCAAAAATAGCCTTATTACATAACCTAAAGTTTTCGAACTCTGCACCGCAATAGGACACCTCAGATGATGTCATCGGTGCGCCACTCAATAACTCCGCCACCTAGCGGAATTTCCTGCGTAGCCTGACCCTTTGGTTCGGCCCCTATAATGGAACCTAGACACCCAAAAGTAGTGGGTCAGATTGACATAATCTGGCAAGAGGGTAAGCTGCAACAATGGATTAATCAACTGAATTAAATGATATATTTATTATGAACCAAAATAAATCAGATGCAAACCCCAATGGCATGAATGCACAGAAACGGGTATTCCCGCAGATAAATATACAGAAACGGGTAAATCCCGCATACAGATAACAGAAATGGGTAATCCCGCAAATAATAACAGAAACGGGTAATCCCGCAGATAATAACAGAAGGCACAGCTGTATACTATTATCCACAGTATACGCTGACCCGATGGCGTACGTCCACCTCCGAACTGCAGTCGGTCAGATGCATATATACAAATATACTTATTTACAAATACATACGTATATCGATGCAGAATGAACCATGATATGAAACTCTTAATCCCAACATCCAATCCAATACCATTTTGAGTATTTAGAGTACTTAAATTTGAAAGTGTATTATGAACGTGTGTCAATTCAAATTATTGAGGGTAAGCACTAATCCACCAACGGTCGAGTTAGATAAATATACACATGAGAACTAACTCTCTATCACAATGAAAATATGAGTCCACGATGCCGATATACTACTTTTGGTGCCTATCATGTGGTGCATCCCGAACCTCACATTCTCATTCTGCATTTAGTCTAATTCTCATGTGAACATTCAACTAACATTCCTAAAGTCATAATTCATCTAATCCAATCATATATAATTAGTATGTTTTACTAATTGGGTAAAAGATGTTTAAATTTCAAATCCAAATTTAAATCAAGTTATGATCAAAGGGGGAAAGGGAATAATTAATTCCTTAGTTATCATTGTTGTGTACAAATACACCTTATTAATTTATACAAAACTAAAGATATAACTCCCGGGCCCCAGTTTGAAATCAACTCAGATTAAAAACCTAAATTAGATGCATAAACACAATCTACATAAGATTTATTCATCTCCAATTGCATCTTAGTTAATTTCTAAGCAAACTAAATAAAGTATAAATCCCAATTACCTAATTTCCAATTAATTTCTAACCAATCCTAACTAAATTTCTAATAACATTGAATTAAAATTTAATTTAATATGATCTAACCTCTACTAGTATACTAAACCATTAATCAAAATATAACACTGTAATGTTTATATTTACTAACATAAAATTCTAATTACAATTATATAAATATATATATATTTTTTAAAAAAACAAGTGGGCCTAATTACATCAACTTGGCCCAGCCGCAGGGCCAGGCCCGACCTGCATCAACCCGGCCCAACCACAGCTGGGCCCAGCAGCACCCGGGCCGGGCACTGCCAGGCCCAGCCGGGCTAGGCCCGGCCTGGCAGGCGCTGCTGCTGCCCGGGCAGTAGCGCCTGCTGCCGCCTGGGCAGCAGCGTCTGCCCTTTTCTTTTTTTTTTAAATCAAAACTATACATATATTCTTTTTATAAAACCTAAATCAAATCCATGAGTTATGCTTGTTGCAACAAAAGGAGTATAAACAAATCTCCATTATTAATCTACAACCTCAAAGATTTTACCCAAATCAAATAAATCATATAGACAACATGTGATTTAGGAAAACAATCTAGAAACATTATTTGCATTCATCCACTTGCCTAAATCTCGAAGCCAAAAGCAAATCTGAAGAGCAGAAGATCCAACCTTGGTTTCCCCTCGGAGAACTTCTAGAGCTTGGTTGCAGAAGAGAGGAAGAAGATGAAAGAATGGGGAAAACCCTAAGAGTAGAGTTTATATAAGAGAGGGGGTTTTTCTAAATTCCAAAGAAGGGCCTCCTGCTTTTTAGTGGGTTTTAAGAAATTACAAAAATAGTCCTCTGGCCCAAAAAGGGTCCATTAACTCAGGCCCAATTGTGTTAAATCAATCTATCTGACCCTCTTAACCCAACTCAAACCCGACAAACGGTGTGGCCCAATATAAAAACATTCGGGACATGACATTATATTTACACAAAAATTAAAAAATAGTCTCTAGGACCACTACCATCTCGAATATCCAAGTTCATTTGCATTCGGCATTCTTTCCCTCCCTTACGTACAGGCCTCTTAGTTTGAGCAAGAGGAGAGTAAGATGGGAATAAAGAGTCATATCAAGAATAAAATAAAAACAAGGGGGTTGGCAAGTAAAAATCAGTACTGGATAAGTTTTAACTCTACCCCACTTTATTTTTGTTGGCCGAGTAAGAGGACGTTGAGCAGAAGGGAATTGCATAACTAGTTTATATTATATCAAAATATTACTCTATCCTCTTCTTCTTCATCAAAATATCCTAGAGTAACAATTCATATCACATGAGTGATTTTTCTACTCTTTCTTCTTCCACATGTACTCATAACGAGCATTAAAAACCTTGCGTGACATCTGCCCCTTTTAAACTCCTTTCTATTCTATCTCATTATAAACAAATAAGCCCTTATTAAGGAAAAGTAGAGGTAAGTGGTTAATCCCCACCTATAAAAAAGGGTGGTTAAAAAGAATGATATTATATAAAAGATTAAGTTTAAGAAAGCTGCCCATATTCATTCATTAAAAAATCTAAAATATTAGAAAATAAATTAAACCTACATCAAAAAGGTTTTCTTCCCTTTTCTCTACCTTGTTTTTTAGTTAAAAAATGATCTTTGTCACACCCTGGTCCAGGTTAGTGTATTAATCCGCATATCGTGGTATGAATTGGAGATTAGTGTTACAAGATCTTTTCCCCAGGATCTGCAAGTATAGGATACAAGGTCCATCACTATCATGAATAATTTAGCGGTACCTTACATTGAGGTGCAGGCCGAAGTTCGGAGCTCATCAAATCCTGGGTGCATCACTAATGTTTTAATGTCAGTATACCATCATGTAGCTTATCATCATAACAACATAAGTATAAACAATAAATAAACAAAGCTAGACAAGCAAACTGGATAATTTATTCCCATAAATTCAAGTTAAATAGATACAAATGGTATTTTAATTACATTTTATAAGGGGCTGTTTGTTAATTTAACTGGGTAAGTGAAATGAGGTGAATTGGTCATTTCAAAATGTAAAAAAATGAGAGGGTTTAAATCAATCCAATGACGAAATTTTGCATTTTAGTGAAGAGATAACTGACTTTTTGACTTTTTTGTGTAAAAAGTAGATACTTTTTGTGAGTTAGTGAGATAAGAAAATAACTTTTTGACTTTTTGGTATATAAAGGTAAAAGAATTTTTTTTAAATGTGGTATTTTGATTTGACTGTTTTAGTTTATTATGTTTTAAAATGAAAGATGACTCTAACTTTACTTTGAGGTGAAATTATCAAACATTTCCAAGGTAAAAGGCCAACAATGGCTAGTACACAAAAGATAACAAAACCTAACATATAAAATTTCGGAAAGTAACAGTAGCTACTGTGTTAGATATGATGTTTATATGATATGTTCTGCACATCAATCACTAATGTCCACTGCCTTCACGATTGTCAACTCAAAAATAATAATGGCAAGGATAAGGGTCCCATACCTACGACACCAAATATAGATAAGACAATACCCTAGTAAGTAGTTAAAATAAATATATAGGATGATGTTTCAATATGAATTTAAGGACATGTAATTAACACAAGTCAAATAAAATCTAATTAGGCAGCTTGAGCATGAATAATAATAACTTGGAGAATCAAATTAAATAAGGATAAACATGACCTACTTCTAGTAAAATGAGAGCTACTTTGCTAAATTTCCCTCGAATAATGAGGGCATATAGCTCATATTCAAAGAATATTATAGGATCTTATGCATCAATTGAGCTGTCATTCCTATCAGAATCAATTGGCGATGTTAGAGGCACAACTCAATGTTTTAAGGTATTCGATATCACACCCAAGGGCTTCTTTTTAGAGCAGTTGTAGGGAGTGGCATTGTGGCACGCCTCTGCCTAACAATTCCTCCCTTACAATGGTGCTCCCGCGACTCAAACTCTTGACCTGAAGCTTTGATATCATTTATAGGATCTTATGTACCCATTCAGCTACCATTCCTTTCAAAATCAGTTGGTGATGTTAGAGGCACAACTCAACCCACGCGCCTATTTTTAGAGCGGTCGTAGGAAGTGGCATTGTGACATGCCTCTGCCTAACAAATATAAACCAATATCGTTGGCAAACTGCTTATAACCAAAGAACAGTGGCATAATATTAAGGGCATACTGCTCATAACTGAGAGTTGCAACACGGTGTCATGGGCATATTTCTCATAACTTAGAGCAGAAGCACAATGTCAATGCTATACTAATCACCTAAGAGCAACAACGCAACATCAAGTAATAAATGAGGGGTACCGTGACTCCACTAGGAGCATCGTACAAGTACCCTTAAATTGAGTTGGTGTCAAGTGACTTTGCGCCACTTACCGAGAGCTACACTGCAGAGAGTAAGCCAATAATAATGAAATCCAGACCGGGTGGGATTGAGGAAAGTGGTGCCGACTATAGATTTCCCAATCAAGGGTCCGGGTCCATTCTGTTTTTGTCATCTCAAAACATCGAAAATTCAAAACCTAATTGGGTGTTTGAAAGCAACCCAAGGGTTCCAGTTTGACATGTATCCTCAATCGTTACAAAGGGGGCTTATCACCCAATTGGCCACCTTGAACTCTTCTAGGTACCAAGTTCAAAGCTACCTCACACTCTCAAGTTCCTCAATGGTTGCAAGACTCTGAATTGACGAGAACACAAGGACCTAGATCAAGTACCTGGCAAGTCTTTAACTAAAATTGGTGTTCCACATAGAGTACTCCTAAATGGGTCTCAACGAAACAAGTTGGATGAGTATCAAGTAAACCAGTAACTAGTACCCTAACCGACCAAACTTAGCCAAGACTAGGTAAAAGAGCGGGCTATACGAGCGGAACTAGTCAATTAACACATTAAATGAGTAGGCCTTGACTAGACTGGCTTAAAATATAATAAATAAATTGGACAGCATTTTGACATGTAATGAGTGGCCCCGAATGCGTTAAAAAAAGGAGTAATTCACCTCCGGGCAGCTAGGAAGGTAGCTTGTTTCAGAGACTTAATCATCGTCGCCTTGATTATGACACAACAATGGACCCTGTCATCCAATTCAAAGGAGGAAATGACATTCTAATGCTGCCCAGTCCCAGGGGATGACTTTGTCAAACAAAAATGACTAAATGAAGGTCGGGTGGTCAAGAGATAAAATGTACACTGAAATCTATGTATTATGAAGTGCCTGCACCGTGCATGCAAATATACAGTTATACGTGATGAGCCACTACTACCGAGCAAGTGATACTCATGGAACCATTGCAAAGTCAACCCCAGGGTTTGGATTGCCTTTTAACATGATAAAACCAAAAAAATCGCCTTTATGTAAGTCTAAAGTTCCAAACCTTGATAATTCTAGTGTCTTGGTGCTCTTATTGTCACGCCCGCAAAACTAGGTCGAATCCAAACCGGTTTAAGAAGTGTGAGAATTAGGGCCAATTTAAAATTTTTTGGAATATACTACATGAGCTCTAATTTTTGGTGGATCGAAGTCCTTCGTAAGGCTATGCTTGTTGATCAAGCAACCATAATCAGATAGGGAACTAAGAATCCATACATTGCACAACTGAATATCATACACAACCATACAACCAATCATGGTAACAATTTAATCAATGGTTCAGTACCTTGAAGCATAACAATTAAATTTATAATTCCAAAGACAAAAGAATTCAATAGCTGTACTAATGGCCTCCAAACATGGTCTTATTACAATAGTCTAATATTCTGAATATGCATCACTACTAGGACATCTCAGATGATGTCATCGGCGCCCCACTCAGCAACTCCGTCATTTGGGGAAATCTCCTATATCTCCTGACCCTCCGGTTTGGTACCCGTATTGGGACCTCGACACCAAAAGTAGTGGATCAGATTGACATAATCTTGCAAGAGATAAACTATAAGTAATGATATTAGCCAATTGAATTAAATCATGTTTTATATCTTACCCAAAATAAGCTGAATGCTAACTCAATGAAATGAATGCACAAAGACGGGTATTCCCGCTAGATACAATATACAAACATGGGTTATTCCCATTAGATACAATATACAAATATGGGTATTCCCTTTAGATATAACAAACAGCATAGCTGTCTACTATATCACATAGTGCACACTGGGTTATTTCCACTAAATACAATATACAACTACAGGTATTCCCTTTAGATATAACAAACAGCACAGCTGTGTACTATATCACATAGTGCACGCTGGCCCAATGGCGTACATGCACATCTAACTGCAGCTGGTCATATATATATATATATGTGGATACATATGTATACAGATGATTAATGAAGTCATGCCATAAAATCCCCAACTCATAACTGTTCGTCAACTCCAAGTGCAGAGCTGCAATGTAGTAATAATTAGGTAAGACCAGGTCGAATTCACAGGAAGCAATATTTAAAGAAGTTTTCAACTTGTCACCTACCTGATTCAAACTCTAAAACCATCCTAATTTAAAATCTAAAAAATGTAGTCATTCTAAAAAATTAAACAATTACAACAACAATTCCTAAATTAGAAATCCTAATGCTAAAACTTCCTAAAAATAAAAACTAAAATCTCTGCAAAAGAAAATACACATTAAAACTTCTAATAAAAAAAAACTAAAATTAGAAACTAACTAAAATAAAAACTAAACAATATTAGAAACAAAATAAACAAAAGTGAAAGAAAAAAAATCATAAATTAGAAACTAAATTAAGCTTAGTATCTACACTTTTTGAAAACAAAAGATTTCTAAATCCTATTCAAGAAAGAAATTTAATTTTAGAAAGAACTTTAAATGAAAACAACAGCATACAATACAACTATACAAACAACACAATACAACAACAACTTTCTATATTAATAATGAATTTATTTTAAACTATCATGCATGAGAATCTTTCTAAAAAAAAAAACTGAAACTAAACTTTCCTCAACTAATCTATGATGAATGAATGATAACAATGCAAACTAGGAAAAAAAAACTACATGAAAAGGTGGGACGTGCATATTTGTATGATGAGTGACCATGTGCACTTCAGAAATCAGATTTGATGGAGCTGATTTAGTTATGTTTCAAATCTGAAACTTCTTCCTTTAATCACAAAAAATCAGTTTTTAAAGATTGATTTAAACAGTTCACAAATACATCAAACATTCACGTGAATAAAGGCTAACTTCTACCACTGTTTCAGGGCTGATTTGGGCTGCTTCCAATGTGTTTTAATTCTGATTTCAGAAGTTAGAAACTGCTGTAAAGATCAAGCATGACAAGTTCAATTCTGTTTGTGAAAAGTCATCCAATGTAGGGCTAATTGAGATTATTTTTTGCACACAAATTAGGACTATTTTTAAACAACTTTAAACACATATTTTCACACATGCAACTAGATCTCTAAATTTCTGTGACCAACACTATTCAACATGATTCTAAAAATTAAATATACATGAACCTAATCTAACTTATAGCAATGAAACAATTCTAAAAAAAAAAAAAACACTATGCAAAACGTAAATATAAAGTGTGCAGGAATTTTAAATAAAGTCCAGAAATTAAAAGTGCTGAAATTTAAAAGTTGCAGGAATTTAAATGTAGTAAAAAATGAATTTAAATGTAGTAGTGCTGGAATTTAATTGTAGTAAAGGCAGTAAAGTTCTTTTCTCAAAATTTTCTTTCAAACTGGGTTCATGATTTCTTCAAATATGAATCTAGTATCTTGGGTCATCAATCCAAGCACAAGAAATATCAATAAAATATCAACACAAACCACAAGAAAAGAAGAGAATTTTTTAAAAGAATAACATTATATGAACATGTAAAAATCCTTACAAGAGATTGTCAAATAAAATCAAGAAAAATACTTGCTAGGATGGAAAAGGAAAAACCTCTTTTAGATGAAATTTCCAAGGGTATAGTGTGGCCTTAGGGCTAAGCCTCCTTGAGGACTAAGATGAAGGGAGAGAGAGATAAAGAAGATGAAGTGTAGAGATATGGAGAAGGAGTTCTTTTCCATGAAGAGTATGGGAGAGGGGCGCTCTATTTATACTTTTTCAAGTCCTACTCCTTTTCAAACTTGCTTTGATAAAAATCCTTTAAAAACAATAAAAAGAATCCACGAGTGAATTACATGGCTAGATTTTTGTTTTCTCTTTTCTTTATTTCTTGAGAAGTCCTTCTTTATTTCTTCTTTCCTTCTTTATCTTTGCCACCTTGCATTGAGATCTCTTGAGAGATAAGTTAAGGATAAGAATTCTCTCTTGGAATCAAACTTGGCCTACATGAGGTGTAGAATCATCCTCCTTTATCTCTTTGCATTGTTAACTTTCCTTCTTTAGAAGGTACTCCTTATTTGCTCCAAACAAAAAGAGATATGCTAAGATAATTATCTTGATTTTTTTCCTTTCTTTTTTTAACCAAAATCTAATCCAAATCCTCTTTTAGGAGTAGAATAGCTTGCATATTTTTTTTTTATTATTTTTTCAAATCTTTTTCTCCAAAAAGAACTCCTATGTGGCTTTCCTTATCCACCTTTGATGAGATTTTCTTCTTTTCTTCTTAAAAATATCTTAAAATGTGCAATAATCAAATGGATCCCATCTTGGATGTTTTACAAGTGTACCCCACACATGTGCATGTGTGTGTGGGACTATGAAGCCAACTTTCCATTTTTTTCTAATTTCTTTTTTCTCTTCAATTTTTCTCTCCTTTCTTTTGAAAATGATTTTTTTGCGTCAATTCTTTACAAATGGGACCTATATCATCAATTTCCTATAAAAAAATGTGAATTTGTGTGAAAAGATAATTTTAATTCTAAGATCACAAATGCATGAATGCAGGCCTGTTTCTCATAAATGACAATAAAAATGCACACTATTTTTCATGATTTTTATGTGAATGAACTAATGATGATGAAAATTAAAATTTTTTTCATGAGAATATAAATTTTCACACAACTTTCCAAAATTAGACTTTTCAAAAATGGTAAGTTTCATGAATATATGAAAAAAGTGTGACTTTTAAACAAATTATGTAGAAATGCACTATAATGATGAATTAATGTATGAAATCATGATATCACACTAAATGAGGCTCTTTTCAGTCAATAAATCCTTAAAATGGTCCAAAATATATATTAAAATATGCATTTTAAGGACTCATCACATGCTCCAACCAGCGTTTTGCTAGTCCCTAGCAAAAAATAAGAATAAAAATGAGAAATTCATCATGACCTAATCTAACTTAAAACTAATGCAATGCAAGAAAAGTAAACATGAATGCAGCACCACTTTCACTAGTACTTTCAACTGCATTTAGCATATGTAGCATGCCCTTAAATCCTTAGGTTCCCCTTAGTAGACGAGTTATGCCTTGTGAGGATTTGCAGTGAATTTCACACAAAATTCTTTTTTTTTTGTTTTTTTTATTAGAACAAGAAGAATAAAGAATCAAAGCTAAAGGAGAAAAGAAATTTTCCGAAAGAAAATTCACTCATTTGGATATTTTTGAAATTTGGAATAATCAGAATTTCAGACTTTTCAAAGTCCGGTCCATAGTTCTATTCTTGAAAATTTTCTCAAATTCAAACCATCTTGCGTGCACGGTGAAAAATTGTACACATCAAAAACCTATTTTGGACATTCCACAATAATGTTGCAAAAATAGAATTTTTCTTTCAAATAGTTTGATCCCCTGAAATTTAGCAAAAAGAAATTTCCTCTCAAAGTTACTAAGATAGCTGCAACTTTACTATTTACTTCGATTGGCTTCTTTTGCTCTTACTATCTTTTTCCTATGCAAGGGTTTCCAAGTTTATATGATATAAGAAAAGTTAGAATCTAGAGAGCAAATCTGTTAGAATCCAAAGAGCAAATCTGGTCCTTATTCTTCCCCATACATACTTTTATGCAAACTCTTACAGACACTCCTCACTCACTTACTTTTTCCAACGTAGAAAATTTTAATTTCATATGATATAGCAAAAGTTGGGATCTAAGAAGAAATTTAGTTCTTATGCATTTCTACACATATCCCTTGAAAATTTCTATAGACACTCATTAGGCAATAATTCCTCTTCTCTCTCTCGCTCTCTCTGTCTCTCTCTCTCTCTGTTTTTTTTTTTCACAAATCATTTTTTTGTTGTGACTATGCAATGTTTAGGTCCCTCAAACTTTCTAATTAACCCATATAGTGAGCGATAGGCCAATGACTCCCAAACCAGATGGCTTTATGGCACTAGATATGAAAATATCCCTCCAGGCTTATCAGCTCGAGTTAAAAAGGCTACGAATCGAAACTAGTTACAAACTTCTCATTATATGCTCTGTTTTTTTTGTTTTTTCAAATAGAAAGTAAACACTAGGTGGCAGTTATCATTCTGCTCGAATTAATTCATTTTGGTTCTAGTGTATACAATTCACCAAAAATGAACCAGGAAACAAAAATATTCTACAAACTAAATCTTAAGTTCACATTATATTTTCTAGAAAAATTCCGACAACAATACAACTTCATTTCCAAAATGTCGAAAAATGTATATGTGTGTGTATGTGGAAAGCAAGTTTTGGTAATCTTCTGATCGGTTTTCTCCTTTAGAAAATGCAAACTTTCTTTTTTCTTCCTTTCAAAAGTATGAAAATTCTAAATTTCTATATATCTTCAAATTGCTTCAATTTTTTTGAAAACTTTCTCTTTTAAAATGAAAAGTAAATGAAAAATAACTAGAAAATGAATGCCAACAAAAAAAAAAATCCTAAAACCAAAATAAAAGTCTAAAAATGAAAAAATTTCCCTAAAAAATGACAAAATGACCAAAACAATAAAAACAGGTTTTTACCTAAAGTGCTTAAGAAGTGCCTAAAATTGGACAAGTGCATGCAATGCAATGCAGAACAATTAAAGTAACATTAGGAAAGATAAAGGTAAAGGAGAGTAAAGGGAGAGAGTCACCTGAAAGTACGTTTGTGGTGCTCCCTGTCCAAGGTTAGACAAAACAAAAATAACAAAAGAAAAATCCATAATATACACAGCAGAAGGCCTCTGTCAAATCCAGGGCCGATTAATCCTTGTAGACAGGATAATCTAGAGGAATTTTTTCCTTTTTAGGTGGTGTGATCTCTAAGAATGGCTTTAATCTTTAGCCATTAACTTTGAACATCTAGCCATCCTTGGGGTCATGAATCTTCACAGCACCATATGGAAATATTTCCTTCACAATGAAGGGTCCAGTCCAACGGGAGCTCAGTTTACCAAGAAATAAATGAAGCCTAGAATTATAAAGAAGGATCTTCTGCTTAAGGTGAAATATTTTTCATAAAATATTTTTATCATGAAAGATCTTGGTCCTTTCTTTATAAATTCTCGAATTGGCATAGGCTTCATGTCTCAACTTATCCAGTTCATGCAATTGCAATTTCCTCTTGGTCCTAGCCTTATCCATATCAAAGTTGAATTGTTTTATGGCCCAATAAGCTATGCACTCCAGCTCCACTAGAAGGTGACATGCTTTCCCATAAATAAGCCGGTATGGAGACATTCCGATTCAAGTTTTGAAAGCAGTCCAATAAGTCCATAAAGCATCTGTTAACCTTATGGACCAATCTTTTCGATTGGGGTTAACTGTAGTCTCCAAAATTCTTTTTGTTTCTTTATTGGATACTTCCACTTGCCCATTGGTTTGTGGGTGATAAGGGGTGGCAATTTTATGGGTTATTCCATATTGTTTTATTAGGACCTCAAATGCCCGTTTACAAAAATGTGAACCCCCATCACTAAGGATGGCTTGTGGAGTACCAAAATGAGAAAAAATATTTTCGTTCAAAAACTTTAGGACTATTTATGCATCATTTTCCCGGCAGGGAATAACTTCAATCCATTTGCACACATAATCTATAGCCACTAAGATATAGATATAGCAAAACTGGGAGGAAATGGACCCATAAAATCAAGACCCCATACATCAAAGAGTTCTACTACCATAATGGGATTTAGAGGCATCATGTTTTTTGTAAAAATTGTTCCTAACTTCTGACAGCGATCACAGGCCCGACAAAAATCATAAGCATCTCGATATAAAGTGGGCCAAAAGAATCTAGACTGCAAAATTCCATAGCAGTTTTTTGTTTAGAGCAAGTACAAAGACCATTGGCAGTGGTTCTTTCTCAGTGGTTGAACAGTTGATTTGTGCACTATTCAAGCTCCTACTTGCATAATAAATCACGTAACTTATCCTTACACTGGCCCAACATAACCCCAACAGCGTAATCACTGGCATCACACATGATCTCAAAGGGCAAAGACCAATCGGGAGGCTGCATAATTGGTGTAGATGTTAGCATGCCTTTTAATTTATCAAATGATTCTTGGCATGCCTCAATCCATTCAAATTTTGCCTCTTTGGAGAGCAAGTTATAGAGAGGTCTAGATAGAGAACTAAAATCTTTAATAAACCTTCTGTAAAAACCTACATGCCTTATGAATGATCTGATATCTCGTACTGTTTTTGGTGTGGGTAGGTTGGTGATCAAATCTATTTTGGACTTGTCAATTTCCAATCCCATTTCCGACACAATATGGCCAAGGACAATTCCCTGGCAAACCATGAAATGGGACTTCTCCCAATTCAACATAAGGTTCTTTTCTTCGCATCTAGTACGGACCATTTCTAGATTGCTCAAAGAATCTTCAAATTTATTGCCAAACATAGTGAAATCATCCATAAAGACCTCAAGAATATGCTCCACCATATCACTAAAAATGCTCAACATACAACGCTGGAAGGTAGATGGAGAATTGCATAACCCAAAAGGCATTCACCAATAACCGAAGGTGCCAAAGAGGCATGTGAATGTGGTCTTTTCTTGATCTTCCGGGGGCGATTTTGATCTGGTTATACCTAGAATATCCATTAAGAAAACAATATAGTATGAGTGGCCGGCTACCTTTTCCAAAATTTGATCCATGAAGGGTAAAGGGAAGTGGTCTTTATGTGTGTATGAATTTTAGTTTTCTATAGTCAATGCATACTCTCCATCTTGTGGGTACTCAGGTTGGGACCATCTCGCCTTAGGCATTATTGACTATAGTAACATCGGCTTTCTTCGGAACAACTTGGGTAGGCCTGATTCACTGGCTACCTGAGATTGGATAGATTATACCCACATCTAAAAGTTTAAGCACCTCAGCCCTAACCACTTCTTGTATGGTTGGGTCGAGCCGACGTTGCATCTTTTTACATGGTTTAGCATTATCTTCGAGGTAGATGTGATGTGTGCACACTAAAGGATCAATTCCCTTAATATCAGCCACATTCCAAGTTATTGCTCCCTTGTGCATTTTGAGCATTTTCAATAGTTGGACTTCTTGGTCCTTAGTAAGTAGCGAATAAATAACCACAGGATATGTTTCATTGTCCCTAAGGTAAGCATATCGTAAGTTCGATGGGAGGGGCTTCAATTCAGGTTAAGGTGGTTTCACTTGAGATGGAAGAGTTGGCGTACCAATTGGTACAAGGCCCTCAAAATAGGGTTTCCATACTGCATGGGCATTTTCAACAGTATCATTTTCCAATTCCTTCAGAGAGTCCATGTCCTCTTTGGCCTCAAACATCTTGCAATATGGGAGTTAATGCACTCCTCAAGACCATCCACAATCAAGGTACCAATCAAGTCTACATCATGATGGTTGGTCTTGCAATCTCTCAGCTATTTGCACATTTGAAAGATATTGAGGTCCAAGGTCATGTTCCCAAAAGAAAGTTTGAGCCTTCCACTCCGGCAGTAAATAAGTGCATTAGAAGTGGCCAAAAATGGTCTTCCCAGAGTGACTAAAATTTCACCACTTCCATCCTATACTGGTTTTGTATCCAGCACATAGAAGTCTGCTGGGAAGAAAAAAATAATCAATTTGTATCAAAGCATCCTCTATTAACCCTCTTGGTTTCTTAATAGATCAATTAGCAAGTTGAAGAGTAGCTCTGGTTGGTTTCAACTTGCTAAGCCCCAATTGCAGATAAACCGAACAAGGTAATAAGTTTACACTTGCTCCTTAATCTAGTAAAGCTTGACCTATCCGGTGATTTCCAATGACACATGGAATGGTGGGACACCCCAGATCTTTGTATATAGGAGGAGTGGTTTGAGTCAGGTATGCACTTATCTGTTCAGTGAGGAATGCTTTCTTAGGAACATGAACCCTACGCTTAGCAGTACAAAGATCTTATAAGAATTTAGCATAGGTGGGGACCTGTTTAATGACATCCAGTAGAGGGATATTGATTCTGACCTCTTTAGGAACATCCAAAATTTCTTGGTTTTAGATTTTCTATTTGGGATGGGTCAATCTTAGAGGAAAAGGGGCAAGCAATTTGATAATGGTGGGGTTTGGACTCTTTTCAATGTCAATAGAAATCTTTGCATTAGGGCTATCTTTTCCTTCAATCTTCCCATTCAAATCCGAGGAGACATGTTGTTTATCTTGTTTATGATTCTTTTGAAGCTCTTTGCCACTGCGTAGAGTAACAGCTTGAATATGCTCCTGATAGTTTGGGTTAGTTATGTCGTTCACTTCAAACTATCCTTTTGGGTTCAGAAGAGGTTGTGTTAGAAAGGTTCCTTTCCTTTGAACTTGAAGGCTATGTTTGATTTGTTCGACAGAAGCTTCTAACCTTTGGATAGCTTGTTGATTCTCTTGAATAGCTGCTGGTTATTCTGAATAATCTGCTGATTGTTTTGCATGTTTTGCATAAACTGCATTGAGATTGTACTAACATGCTCAGTGATTCCTCCAGTGACTTATTCTGAGCTTGTGGTGCATAAGATGTATTATGCTATAGGGGCATGTATGCACTAGAATTTGATGGTCTTTGGGGATTACACGTATGCACCAGAATTTGATGGTCTTTAGGGATTATACTCAGGTGTAGCATTAGATCGATTCCTCTAGTTAAAATTGGGGTGGTTCTGCCACAAAGGATTGTACATGTTCCCCATGGTATTTGTATTGAGCGGCTTTTGGTAAGAGTTCAAGATGTTATGCTATTCTTGAATTTCTTTCTATAATGTAGGTCTAGTTGGACAGTCTGCTGACATGTGATTTTTAGAAGCACAAATACCACAAACCATGACTGTATCCTTATTTTTTCCAAGTTTCAAGGTTTCTATTTCTCTTGTAAGTGTAGCAAGCTTGGCTTGGATTTCAGTTTAAGTGTTCAAGTGATATATTACTCCACCCTTAGACTAGTTCAATGACCTGAAGTAATCTGCCCCATCAGACAAGGGCCATTTTTGTGCATTTTCAGCCATTAATTCTAGAAATTCCCATGGTTCATCTATTTGCTTTTGATTGAATTGACCATTGCACATCATCTCAATAAATTGATCGGTATCAGGAGTTAAACACTCAATAAAAATTTTGATGAGATGATAAGTTTCATATTTGTGATGAGGACATGCAAGGATCAATTCATTAAATTTTTTCCAACACTTATAATAGGGTTCCTTGAGATTTTGTTTGAACATCATGATCTCCTTTTTTAAAGTGTTGGTCTTGTGTTATGAGAAAACTTTCTTCAAAAACTCAGTTTCTAGGCCTTTCTAGGTATTAATTGAATTTGGTCTAAGAGAGTGGAGCCAAATTTTTGCTTTATTTTTTAAAGAAAACATAAATAATAGAAGTTTGATTACATCCGACACTATATTCTAAAACTGAAGTGTTGAACATACTTCATCAAATTCCCTTAAACACAAGAATGCACTTTTAGAGTTAAGCCCATGAAACTTAGGTAGAAGTTAGATCATGCCTAGTTGGATTTCAAACTGACCCATAATTGGGGGCATCACTATACATGATGGTATGTTTTGGCGTGCGGGGCGCAAGTAATCACATAAAGTCCTAGGTGGCTGGTTAACCTTCACACCATTGTGGTCCCCATTGTTATTTCCATTCCTGAATTAGGCATCATTATTACTGGACCCACTCGCCATTGGAGAAAATCTCAAAGGACTTGGGGTCCAGGAGATTCTTCCTTTGTAATCTATGTGCTGAACCTCTTTGCCAAATTGGCTGAGAGTGCTTGTCCTTTCTTTTTGAAATTTTGAGGTTTTTTTTTTAAAAGATGAGAAGCCAAACCTAGATTAGCAGTAAGCAACAAAATAACACCCTGAGGTTAAAAAGTTTCCTTAGTTCTCCAATTCAGTCTTATGAAACCAACTCGGCTAGGTTAGCCACTAGGAAGTGGGAAAGTCACAAATGGACTCATTTGAAGAACCAGTTTCCTGAACAGACTAGTTGTTGCACACTAAAGGGGCAAAGGTTTTCTTAGGCACCGAGAAGATTAAGGATAGCAATTAGATCACTTTTGGTTACTTTCCTCCAAGAGAAGTTATGACAAGTTGAAAAACAATAACTTTTTCCAATTTTAGAAAGTTTCTAAAAATAACAGTGATGTAAGCTTTCTAACAATCCATGCACATTCCTATTCCAATTGAGGGCGGTTCATCATTCCATGCATGTCCTCCTATTTATTTCTAGTATGAACCTAAAATTAAACCACATCCACAAAGCAATGTAAATAGGGAAAATTAGAAAAGTTCCTTCAATGGCGCTTCCTAGTAATGGCGCCAAAAACTTGTTCATCAACTCCAAGTGTAGAGCTGAGATGTAATAATAATCTAGTAAGCCCAAGTCGAATCCATGGGGAGCAATATTTAAAGAAGTTTTCAACTTGCCACCTGCCTAATTCAAACTCTATAACTATCCTAATTTAAACTTGTCACCTACCTAATTCAAACTCTAAAACTATACTAATTTAAAATTTAACAAATATAGTGATTCTAAAAAAATTAAACAATTACAACAATGATTCCTAAATTAGAAATCCTAATTCTAAAAATTCCTAAAAATAAAACTAAAATCTCTAAAAAAGAAAACAAACATTAGAACTTCTAATAAAACAAAACTAAAATTAGAAACTAACTAAAGTAAAAACTAGACATGTTAGAAACAAAATAAATGAAAGAGAAAAAACAAAAATTTCCTAATTTAGAAACTAAATTAAGCTAAGAATTTACACTTTCTAAAAACAAAAGATTTCTAAATCCTATTCAAGAAAGAAATTTAAGTTTAGAAAGAACTTTAAATAAAAACAACAACGTACAATACAACTATACAAACAACACAATACAACAACTTTTTAAATTAAAAATGAATTTATTTTAAACTGTCATGCATGAAACTCTTTCTAAAAAACATATTGAAACTAAACTTTCCTAAACTAATCTATGATGAATGAATGATAAAAATACAAACTAGTAAAAAAAAACTACATGAAAGGATGGGATGTCATGTGTATGATGAGTGACAATGTGTACTTCAAAAATCAGATTTGATGGAGCTGATTTAGTCATGTCTCAGATCTGAAACTTCTTCCTTTAGTCATAGAAAATCAGTATTTAAAGATTGATTTAAATAGTTCACAAATACATCAAATAGTTCACAAATACATCAAACATTCACATGAATAAAGGCTAGCTTCTACCACTGTTTCAGGCTAATTTGGGCTACTTTCAATGTGTTTTAATTTTGATTTCAGAAGTTAGAAACTGTTGTAAAGATCAAGCATGAACATGTTCAATTCTGTTTGTGAAAAATCGTCCAATGTGGGACTAATTGAGATTATTTTTTGCACACAAATTAGGACTATTTTCAAACAACTTTAAGCACAAATTTTCAGATGTGCAACCTGATTTATAAATTTCTATGACCAACACTATTTAATATGATTCTAAAAATTAAATATAAATGAACCAAATCTAACTCATAGCAATGAAAGAATTTTAGAAAAAAAGAAAAACTGTACAAAACATAAACATAAAGTGTGTTGGAATTTTAAATAAAGTGTAAAAATTAAAAGTACTGAAATTTAAAAGTGCAGGTATTTAAATGTAGTAAAATATGAATTTAAATTTTGTAGTGCTGGAATTTAAATGAAGTAAAGGCAGTAAATGCAGTAAAGTTCTCTTCTTAAAATTTTCTTTCAAATCGGGTTCATGATTTCTTCAAATATGATTCTAATATCTTGGGTCACCAATCCAAGCACAAGAAACATTAATAAAATATCCACATAAATAATAAGAAGATAAATTTTAATAAGAATAACATTATACTAACATGTAAAAATCCTTACAAGAGATTGTCAAATAAAATCATGAAAAATACATGCTAGGATGGAAAAGAAGAAAACCTTTTCTAGTTGAAGTTTCCAAGGGTATAGTGTGGCCTTAGGGCTAATCCTCCTTGAGGACTAGGATGAAGGGAGAGAGAGATGAAGAAGACGAAGTGTAGAGATCTAGAGAAGGAGCTCTTTTTTCATGAAGAGTATGGGAGAGGGGTGCCCTATTTATACGTTTTCAAGTCCTAATCCTTCTCAAACTTGCATTGATAAAAATATTTTTTTTAAAAAATAAAAAGATTCCAAGTTTGGGCGTGAGTTACAGGGCTGGATTATTTTTCTCTTTTCTTTGTTTTTTGAGAAGTCCTTCTTTGCTTTTTCTTTCATTTTTTTTATCTTTGCCACCTTGCATTGAAATCTCTTTAGAGATAAGTTAGGGATAAGAATTTTCTCTTGGAATTAAACTTGACCCACATGAAGTATAGAATCTTCTTCCTTTATCTCTTTGCATTGGCAACTTTTCTTCTTTAGAAGGTACTCCTTATTTGCTCCAAACTCAAAGAGATATGCTAAGATAATTATCTTGATTTTTTTCCTTTCCTTTTCAACCAAAATCTGATCCAAATCCTCTTTTGGGTGTGGAATAGCTTGCACATATTTTTTTTTTTTTCAAATATTCTTCTCCTAAAAAAAGAACTCCTATGTGGCTTTTCTTATCCTTCTTTGATGAGATTTTCTTCTTATCTTCTTACAAATATCTTGAAATGTGCAATAATCAAATGAACCCCATCTTGGATGTTTTACAAGTGTACCTCACATATTGCATGTGTCTGTGGGACCATGAAGCCAACTTTGCATTTTTCTTCTAATTTCTTTTGTCTCTTCAATTTTTCTCTCCTTTCTTTTGAAGATGATTTCTTTGCCTCAATTCTTTACAAATGGGACCCATATCATCAATTTCTTACAAAACAAATGTGAATTCATGTGAAAAGATAATTCTAACCCTAAAATCATAAATGCATGGATGCGGGCCCATCTCTCATGAAATGACAATAAAAATGCACACGATTTTTCATGATTTTTATGTGAATGAACTAATGATGATAAAAATTTAATTTTTTTTTCATGAGAATATAAATTTTTACAAAAATTCCCAACAATAGACTTTCTAAAAATGACAGGTTTCATGAATTATGCAAAAAGTGTGATTTTTAAATGAATTTTGCATAAATGGACTATAATGATGTATTAATGCATGAAACCATGATATTACACTAAATGAGGCTCTTTTGAGTCAATAAATCCTTAAAATGGTCCAAATTGTATATGAAAATATGTATTTTTAAAGACTCATCAATAACACCCATAACATTAATAGTTAAAGTGATAATGTTGCATAATTTAGAAATATCTTATACTCATGTGGTCTTTTCCATTTTACTGAGGCTAAGTTCTACACCACTTATTAATCATAGATACTTAAGTATACACATGGGGACAAACCTTCCTTCACAATGACAATGAGAGCGTATGATGCCAATATCCTACTTTTGGTGTCTATCATGTGTTGCATCCCGAACTCACATTCCCATTATGAGTCCAGTTTAATTCTCATGTGTACGTTTAGTTAACTTTTCTTAAGGATAGAACCCGTCCATATATATATTTGGTCTCAATTCCCAAATTGATTTGATTATTATCCATTGGGTGTTAGATAAGGTTAAGTGATTCTACCCCAAGAGGTCACTTACCTGAAGTATAGTTCGTGTTGCTGAATCCTTCAGTTGTGTGGTCACCAATCCTAACCTAATCTACTATTAATTTAGTTAAGGTTTTCAATTCTCATGGCCTAGCTGTGACTATCTTATGGCTTAGCTGTAAGAGTACTTACGGCTAGCCATAAGGCTCGGGTAGCACAATGACCCCAAAACGTCTCATTGGAATGTGAGTCATAGCCTAGCCATAGATTGGCCTATGGCTTAGTAGTAGGTGTGCACGTTTCCATCCCTTTTTGGGGTTTTCTTACGAAACCACCCCTAAACAACCAAATATAAATCTACAATCTTTCCAACTTATTATCAACTCATCAAATGCTCAATCATACCTCTAAGCAACATTAGACAAAGGGAAACAAATAATAAATCATTAGTTGTAGTTATCCACTTGCCTTGGGGTGCTAGAGCTCAAAATCGAATATGAAGATGTAGTGGTTGATTTGAACGTGAATCCCCACTCCAAATCCGAACTACTAATCAAATTGAAAGAACAAGCCTAATTTATTAAACATGCCTTAATAAACTAAAAGAACCGCATAGAATTTATGATCCGACACTTATTTGTATTGTTGGAACTCTTACACCAGCCAAAAGAAGAGGAAGAAGATGAACATATGATGATAATGGACAAGTCTCCTTTCTTCTTGAGAGCTTGGGTTCTTTTAAGATGGCTAGGGCATGGTCATGAAAAGGAAGATAGGGAGAGAAATGAAAGAAAAATGGTTTACAAAGAGAAAACTATCGAAGGTTTTTAGGGTTAAGTTGAAGTAAAGGTTTATCTAAATTACAAAAAAGGGCTCATTACTTTTTAGTGAGTTTTAGGTAATTTGGAAAAAGGGCTTTTGGCTCATAAAGGCCCAATGACTTGGGTCCAAAGCCAAAGAAGGTTTAACCACCCATCTCTAATGGGCCCTACACAAAATGCCATGCATGCATTGATGCAAACCTTTACAATAGCCTATCAAACAATGATCTCACCCTTTTAACTTGACTTGAACCCAACAAACCGACCCGACCTAATAATTAAAGATCTGGGGCCTAGTACTTATTGTGTTTGACATTGAAATCCTTTAATTCACATATCCTCCACTTGGTATTATTTTACACAAGCTTCCGGACAACCTCAGAGGTGACAAGTAGCTTAAGTATGAGTCTGATGTTAACCATGTGATAAGGTTTTATCATTCTAACTTAAAGAATCAAGAGGTTTTGGTCCACCAATTAGTCAATTAGGGAGGCCAACTAATGTAGAGTAGATGATCTATAACCCCAAGTACTTGGTTACGATGTAGTGATATCCCATGGATTATGTGGTCAAACCAAAGGGAGCCAGTAATCACAATATACATGTCCAATTTAAAAGCTAAAATTGCAATATACTTGTTCTATTGATAAGGTAATACTAGCCTAGGAAAAATCTATACATAACCATGATCCTACTAAAATAAAAATTAAATACAATCCCAAATAAAACTATAAACCAAATAAAATTCCTAATCTAAAAACCTAAGCTAAAAACCTAAAATAGAAAAGTTTGCAACACCATAAGATTGATCAAAGCAACCAATTGCAGTAACAATAAATCATGCATAAAAGTAAATAAAAGTGCAAAAAATAAAAGATGGAATCTAATTTATCATGTTCTCAAATTTAAACATTGCTTGATGGATTCAATGGAAACTAAGAATTGCAAAACCAAGTACCCATTGTCACTATATACCAACATGAATATCAACCTAATGGCAAAAATCATGACCGCATTAAATTAGTTTCTCAAAGAAACACCTAATCTAAGCCACCAAAAATTATAGAGTAATCAAAATAGAAATTTCTACCTACCCTTCCCTAGATAACCCGAAACATCAAAAAAAGGAAAAGGACTTGTGACTCATATGGTGATCATCTACAACTTCACGATCTGCATCCAAGGGGAGAGGTAAGTGATGGAAGTGGAAGGTGAATGTGCTAAAAAAAATAATTAAAGGATCTATCTAGAAACACGAAATCAACAATGAAAAATATTTGCAATTAATATTGTACATTCATAGATATAAATCAAGGTGACCTGATGCTATGGAGATGTGGAAGATTTGTAGTCTAGATCTTGATTTGATGCTTAATACTCCAATGGCCCATAGTAGCTTCCGGCTTTATTCCTCTCATAACAAGGAATGGAAACCTTTCTGTTTTTGTTAGGTCTAGAGGCAGGGACCATAGGCAACCTTGATTAATACCAGATAAATAATCTTTCGATCGAGGATATCCCACGGTACTTTGAAACTAGTGAGAGAGTGTTATCCTTATATCCTTAAGTAACCAAAATTCTAAATATAGGATTTCTTAAAATAAAACCAAAAATATGTTTTAAATTGGGTTTTCAAAACAAAGGTGGTTGTTAGGAGCACATTCGGTAAATTCCAACATTCTCCCACTTAGTCTAAATAACACAACTAGTATACACATATTTTGTAATCCAAACATAAAGTCTAGAAAGACATATCCCCAGTTCAACCCCCTTTTTATTTTAAAACTTAAAATTTGATGAGTGCACTCTAATTTTGTAAATCATACCTGTAACACACTGAACCCAATTAAGCACGTTTAAAGGATAATTAAGTAAGTTATTAGCCAATTAATGTGGGTCTTCTCTAAATAATGATGTTTAATGTTTCATTAGGCTAGACTTAATTAAATTTTGTCTTATTGAGGCTAGTGGGTCATGCTTAGGTCATGGATAGGTAGTTAGGTAGCGTTTAACTTTAACTAGGTAGATGAAAGCCCTTTTTCATAATTTTAGATTTCATAATTTTATGTCATTCATGCATCATATTGACATTATTGCATTTGATTCGTTGAGCTTGTCAACTCTGTACTTGACTTGAATGTATTTGACTTTGTCTGTGTTAGTTGGACCCTTATTTAATTTAATTCGGAAATACAGTAAACAATATGAATTTTCTTATAACATCTAGAAATTCATATGTATATAAGAAGATAATTGTAGCCATTCGTCCTCTTCTCTTCCTGTTACTCTCCTTGTTCCAGAACTCTTCTTCCGTTTCTCTTGTTCATCAAAATGAACAAATGGAGTCTGCACTCATGATTTCAAGCACCCATTCTCTCATCTCACCTTTTTTTCTACCTTCCTTCCCTTTTTAATTGAAGATTGTTCTTTACATCTCTCCATACAACTTCCTAGCTGTGGTCTAAGGTGAGAACTTCTTCCATTACAGTTCTCTTGCTTAAGACTTGAGTCAAGGAGATTCCTTGATCAAGCATGCACTCATCTCATTCCTTATTTCTTACATACATGGCATTTAGGGTCAAGAACAGTGGGTCTTCTCCTTAAGCTGAGCCAGGAGAAGAAGTAGTGATTTGAACTTTAAGGCAAGTATATGCTAATTTTGGATGAATGCATGTTGGTATTGTCTGATTCCTGTAATTCTAATTGCATCTCTACTATGAATCTTTGCCCTATCTGTTAGCTGTTTTAAACTCTACTACATTATGAGATCTTGTTGAGGAATGTTGAAGTGTGAATTAAAATGAGAACTTGAGAATGAAAAATGAATGAGAATAATAGAGACCATAGTAGCATGGAGCTATAAGAATTTTGTACCGAGGTGTACATCAATACAAAAATAGCTTTAGCAAACCTGAAGTTTACAGCTAAGCCATAAGCATGTTATGACTTAAAATCCCAAAAGACAAAAAAAATTGCAATTTCCTTTATGGCTAAGCCATGGCTAAGTCGTAGCCAAGCCATAGGCATTATACAAGTAAGTTGTAGGCTAATCTATTGTTAAGCCATAGGTATAGGTGAATAGAAAGGAAATTACAGCTCAGCCGTACTGTAATCTATGGCTAAGCTGTAGGCAAGCCACGGCTAAGTCGGAAGCCATATGCGACTAAGTCAAAAAAACCCTAAAACATCAGGTTTAATTAGGAACACTCTAAAGACATTTTGGACCTTAGTTCTTGGATCCATTTACCCTACTCATTGGCCCAATGGAACAATTAAGCCCCATGAAGGGTCTTGAGGGTTGAGACTCATTAATGTTGTGTTGTCCATTTATTAAGCACCTTCCTATGGGTGTTGGTTTAAGGGACTTCGATACACATTTTTTACACAATGTGACACCAAAAGGAGACAACCGTGTATCAGGTAACTTAAAACTACATCATTATGCACGGTTAAAAACAATGGATGACTAGGTTAGGGTTAGTTTGTAAATTTCCTTGATTCTATTACTTTGAATTGCATAGCATATTGGATTGTCGTTATTGCCTTTTAATATTAGAATGATTTTGATTTAAGATGATCATAGTATGAATTGATTCTACTTGAAATGTTTATTCTTGCTATCAATGTTGAATTAAGTAAGAACGAATTGAATGTATAATATATGGTTTTCAATGAAACAAATTGCATGATTTACTCAAATTCAATCATATGAATTGAAATGGTCTGGCTCTAGTCAGCTTCAGCCTTATGATACCCGACGGAATTGACTTTGGTATAGTAAATGAAATGGTGCCGCTGCAGTGTATCTTTGGAGCTTCTGGACTCCATGTACGTAGAGAAGTAATTGTACCTTTGGCTAGGTTTTCGGTTTTCTCAATGCAAAGATCCCTAGAGGGAGGATATGGCAAATGTAGTAGCCTATTGACAAAGTATTTCATCTTATTGAATCTTATATCATATTTTATTCCATGCACAACATCCATAGTGTACGAACTTGACTTCTATTGATTAAATTGTCATTGATTCTTTTAGATGCAACACATGTTACCTTAATTATGCTTGTACTTTGCTGAATAGTCTTATTCATATGTTGTCAATGGCGTTATAGGCTCAGATCCCAGTCCTGATCTTGCGAAGATCAGGGAGATACAGAAGGGCATTCACGAGGTTCCTTTAGGCTTCGGCGAGTGGACAGTAGAAGAACTTTAATTGAATCCCTCCACAGAGTGCGAAATGAAAACATCTGAGCCTTCTGTTTTTGGATTTGGGGAAATAGGATTATCTTGCCTCTGCATTAGTTTTATTTTGTCACGCAGAGGAAATGATTTCTTTCACTCTGGGATATGTAAATCATTTGTTCATGTCTATAAACTTCATCTCAGCTTTGCATAAGTCATGTTTTAACCGTTGTACAGACTTTCCATAATTGTGTCATGTAGATATCTTTCATTTATTTTGTTACTTGAATGTATTGTTTCATGAATTGATACCTTGGGAATAGTGTTACTTTTGAGAAAAACAAAAACTTGTATTTATGATTTTACCAGGTTTCCGCATATTGAATGGTTGGAAAAATGTCCTTGAAAAGCCCTCACACGTGTAAGTATGTGAATATTCCTTATGTAATTCCATTTTGACTCCGATCTAGATATAAATTACATGGGAGTACATGTATCATGACTTGAGATTAATCCTAAACCCATGATTCTTGGGCTTGGGTTGTGACATACGTATTAGTAATGTCATGCCCTTCTTGGAAGGGATAAAATGGGCTAACTTTGTTAGCCTATCCGCAATCACCCAAATTGCATTACTCTTCTTGCTCATTGGGGGTAAACTGGAGATGAAATCTATCGTAATATGCTCCAATTTCCACTGGGAAACATGCAATGGGTGCAAGGAACCAGGAGGTCTCTGATGGTCAGCTTTCATTTTCTGGCAAGTAAGGCAACTAGCCACGAAGACTGCTATTTCTCTTTCCATATTGTTTCATCAAAACCGATCCTTCAAATTCCAATACATCTTCATGCTACCAGGGTGCATCGCATAGCTAGCATAATGTGCATCAATCATAATGCTCTCCTTCGTGCCATCGTGCGTTGGTAAACATAATCTATTCTTGAAATAGAGCACACCATCTTCCAAACAGAATCCGGTTTATCTGTGATATGGTCTTTAATTTGTACTAGATTAGGATCTTCAAACTGTCTAACTATGATTTCTTGAATTATTTTAGGTTGAAAAGTAATTGTACTTGCAAACATCACCACGTAATCCACCAATTTTACTTCACTGGCATGTCCTTAAATTCATCTTATATGAACAGTATTGTACTCAACAAGGTATTAAGATTTATTGCTTTCTTGCTAAGAGCATCTACTACAACATTCCTTTTACCCAGATGATACTTAATAGGAAAGTCATAATCCTTAATGAACTCAATCCATCTTCGTCACCACATATTCAAATCACATTGATAAAAAGATATTGCAAACTGTGGTGATTTGAATGAACTTCAAACTTCCACCATACAGGTAATGTTGCCAAAGTTTCAAAGTGAAAAACTATAGTTATTAGCTCCAAATCATGCATAGTGATGAGTCTTTAAATATGCATATTTTTATACACATCTTAACCCATTTTAAGGACTTATTAACTTGAAAGAGCCTCATTTAGTGTGATATAAGGGGTTAATTCATTTTAAATTTATTTTTATATTTTTCTGCATAAATTGCTAAAAAAACACACTTTTTGCATAAATTCATGAAACATGCTATTTTTAAAAAGTCTATTTTTGGAAAGTTTTGTGAAAATAATTTTTCTCATGAAATAAATTGAATTATCTTCATCATTAGTTCATTCATATAAAATCATGAAAAATGATGTATATTTTTATTATGATTTCGTGAGAAATGGGCCCACAGTCATGCATATGTGATGTTAGGGGTAAAATTATCTTTTCACATGAATTCACATCTATTTTGTAGGAAATTGATTATATGGGTCCCACTTGTAAATAATTAAGGTAAGGAATTGATTTCAAGAGAAAGGAGAGAAGAATTGAAGAGAAAAGGAAATTGGAAGAAAATTGTAAAAAGTCGGCTTCATGGTCCCACACACATATGCACATGTGTGGGGTACACTTGTAAAACATCCAAGACGGGGTCCATTTATTTGTTGCACATTTTCAAGAGATTTTGAAGAGAATTTGAAGAATATCTCATCAAAGATTGACAAGGAAAGCCACATAGGAGTTCTTTTTGGAGAAGGAGAAGATTTAATTGAAAAAAAAATAAAGAAAATCCAAACTAGCTATTCCACGTCCAAAAGAGGATTTTGGACCAGATTTTGGTTGAAAAAGAAAAGGAAAAAAATCATGAGGGTTATCTTCAAAGATCTCTTCAAGTTAGGAGCAAACAAGGAGAACTTTCCAAAAAAGGAAAGTTGACGATGCAAAGAGATAAAAGGGGAAGTTCTACACCTCATGTGGGCCAAGTTTGATTCTAAGAGAGGATTTTATCCCTATTTCATCTCTCAAAAGATCTTAATGCAAGGTGGCAATGACAAAGAAGGAAAGAAGCATCCAAGAGGGATTTCTAGACAAATCAAGCAAGGAAAGAAGAGAAAAATAAAAAGAAAAAAAATCCCCAAGGATATTGCACGTCCAAAGCATTGGTTGGAGCCCTTTTTTCTTTCATTTTTTAATTATTTTTAATATTTTAAAGTTTGAGAAGGAGTAGGACTTGAAAAAGTATAAATAGGGCACCCTTCTCCCATATTCTTCATAGAAGAATTACCCACCTCCCACCTCTAGATTTCTTCATCCATCTCTCCCTCTCTTGTCTCTACATCTCAAGTCATCAAGGAGGCTTAACCCTAAAGCCACACCACCAACCTTGAAGTGTCAACTAGAAGGAAGAATTCTCATTCATCCTAGTATGTAATTGTTTGCTTTTTATTTCCAATCTTTTGTAAAACAATTTCATGCTAGTAAGGTTTGTTTCTTTTCAATTGTTCTTGTCTTTGATTTTGTGGTGTTCATAATTTTAGTCTTGTTTGTGATTGGGTTAATTTTTGTTCTTGTTTAAATATTAGGATAGAATTGGAATCATAACTAGTAACCCATTTTAGTAACCTTTTTAATATACTTTGTCTCTTTGGATACATTGTATGTTTGGAGGCAATGCAAGATGGAGTTAAAGAGGTTTGAGTGAAAAAAGGCTAGAGGCCAATTCTAAAATTTATTTCTACATGGAATGGGAATTTGTTATTCTCACTTAGATTGACGACCTAAGATGAAGAATAAGACCCTAAGACAACACTGCTAATCTATTTTAGCCCAAATTAAGATAAGAAATTGAAAGAGCAATCTACCGCATTTGACTTCTTATTATTACCGCCTTTGACTTCAGTTGTTTACCGCCTTTGACTTTCGTGTTATTATCGCCTTTGACTTCCTGCAATTTTATGTTATTTTCTACACTTTTGTTATTTTCTTATTATATTCACATGGATTTTAAGTTTTGTTTTTGCATAGTTTGATGGTTGGATTACGAATCATTGCATCTATTTTCTTATCATAAGATTTTGTGCATATTTAAGTTGATGAAAATTAAGCCTTCAGATCTGAATCTAATGATTAAATTCGGATTTAATATACAAACAGCATAACTTAACAGTTTCAGCAGACTGCAAAAAAACAGTTTTTGGCAAAATGTTCAAAGTGGGAGACCAGTCAAATCACAATATTTTTCTTTGAAACTTGGTAATATTAAATTTTAGGATGTGGTCTTTCATTCCCCAAAATTTCATATCAAAATAATTTCGGAATCCTTGTGAACCAGAGGCTTAAACTTTGCCAATCAGTCAACCCGAATCAGAATTCCTGCACAGAATTTTGCAAAGTTGTCATATTCATGCATTCATAACTTTTTCTTTTTAGATCCTTTTTTAATTCCATTTTTTTGGTTAGTTTCTTACATCAGTAGAGCATAAATTTCAGCCACTAAATTTAGATTTAGGATGTATTAGAATAGTTCAAATCTTGCATAAAATTTGCATCAACATACTAGTTTTTCATACTTAGAATTTTTCAGCATCTCATGGCATGCATTGCATTATTAATTTTACTAACTTTCTAATTTTAAATTTGTTTCTAGTTTTATGTTTTTGATTGTTTTAGTTAATTTTCAGAATTAAATATCTTTCTAAACTTGTTTTAATTGAAGGTTTTTAATTGGAAAGTTTACTAGTTTTGGAAATTCTAACCTAGGAAAGTTTCTAACTTTTTTTTATTTTGTTTTTAACATTGTTTAGTTTAGTAAGATTCTAATTTTAGTTTTTATTTTTGGAAGTTCTAACTTGTGTTTTACTTTTGCAGCAACTTTAGTTTTATTTTAGAAATTTTAGATTTAAGAAAGTTTCTTTCATTGGTTTGTAACTAATTTAATTTTGGTAAGTAGGACACTTGTATTTGTTAGATTTTAATTAAGTTAGCTTTAGATTTTTATTTTAAGGCAAGTCAAGTTGAAAAAAAATACCTTAAACACATTGCTCCCTGAGGATCGACCTGGTCTCACCAGTTTTATTACTACATCGCGGTTCTGCACTTGGAATTCACGATCAAGTTTTTGGCGCCGTTGCCGGGGAGCGCCGTTTAAGGTAACTTTTCTAACTTTCCTTATTTACATTGCTTGTGGGTGTGGTTTAATTTTGGCATCTTGCTAGAAATAAGAGGACATGCATGGAATGATGAGTTGCCCTAATTTTGAATAGGAATGTGCATGGAATGTTAGAAAGTACACATCACTGCTATTTTTAGAAACTTTCTAAAATCAGGAAAAGTTACTGTTTTTCAACTTGTCTCAACTTCTTTTGGGAAGAAAGTATACCAAAAGTGATCTAATCATTGTCCTTAATCTTATTGGTGTCTAAGGAAGCCTTTGCCCCTGTAGTGCGCGACATCTTGTCTGTTCAGGAAACTGGTCCATCAAATGGGTCCATCTGTGACTCTACCACTTCCTGGTGGCTTACCTGGCTGAGTTTGTTTCATAGGACCTGATTGGAGACCTTGAGGAAAATTTTGCAACCTTAAGGAGTTGCTTAGACGTCTTTTTTTTTCTAACTTAGGTTTTTAATGGAATGATTAGATCAGATGATCAACTAATAAGGGTCCCGTATGATTACCCACACCCCACACAATCATTCACTCATTATAATATGGATGTGGGATTTCCATGGTGGGCTGAATCAAATCAATGGCATTACCATAATGAAATGGGTAACATGTGTAGTCCAAATTGGGATGATCACTCACTAAACAATTGGCGTAATGGGCCCAACATGGATCATGTCTCTTCTTCCCAGGAATTTACTCTGGCCGGGTCGTATGACTATCCCTCACAGGATACATCATATGTACCCCCTTCTTTTCCCTGGTCATATGCACCACATGATTCCCGACCACCTGAATGGTCATATGAACCACCACCAACCCTGAAAAATTCTTTGGAGAATACTTTAGCCAAATTGGTTGAGTTCACAGAAAATACCATGCAAATCATACAAAAAAATGAACACAACATGAAAAGCCTAATGACTTCGATTAACTGAACAAGGCTTGAAATGAGAAAACAAAATGCCACCGTTGGAATTAAAAATGATCCTACATTCATTAAAGAACTCGTAGATATGGATCACACAAACACACAGTCGATATCTAAGGGTGTACACGAGTATATGGATGATGGTGTGATGCATGAACCAATTAATGAATCACATGAGCCTGTGTGCCCCACTTTTCCTTTGTACTGGCCATTCCACTTCATTAAAGAGGAATCTATGCCCTTTTACGTAAATCCTTTCTATGATTCAGATTCCTCTGATGAATTTGGCATTGCAGTCTTTCACAAATTTGATGTTCCTATAATTGAGGAAACTGCAAATGAACCTACTGAGCCTCAAAAGGAAGATTACAATTGGGAGGTTGACCCCATTTTTCAAATTTCTGAGATGGATAATCTGGAATCTTTGGAATCATGTACTGACTTCTTTATGAAATCTGATGATCCAACCCTTAGAGAAATTGCCCTCGCATTTCTTGGCCCTCAATGTTGTTCAGAAAAACTTGTAAAATTAGAGAATAGCGGTCCTATTCAGAGACCAAAGTCCGATATTTTGGAATCCTTTGAGCTCATGCCTAAACAGACCGTGGAAATCAATTTTAAAGAATTTGTGGCACGCAAGGACCTAAGGCCACCTAGCTGTTCATTGCATCCTCTCCTTTCTTTCAAATATCCATTTTTACGGGAGGAGGAAGAAATTTTCTTTATGGTCCCTTCTTCACACAGTCTACAGAAATATGCAGTCCTCATGGTTTCATCTCTTTCTGTGCTTCTTGTAAATTGTGCGGAGGAAAATTTCATTTGGGATCCGGGTGGACTCATGATTTTGAATCCAGTAGTATAGGTTTTTGTTTCTTTTCTTTTTAGAGTTGATATTTCCTTTTAGAGTAGTTTCTTGTCTTTTTGTTCTTGTTTTTCTGTTTTGTCTAACTTTGGACAGGGAGCAGCGCGAACACATCTTCAGGTGACTTTTTCTCTCTACTCTCATTTACATTTATATTTCCTCATGTTATTTTTACAGTTCTGCGTTGCATGCATAAACATCGAGGACGATGTTCATCTTAGGATGGGGGGTGGGAACAAGCACGCTTGTCCAATTTTAGACAAATTTTTTTTGATTTTTCTATCACTTTTATCATTTTAGTCAGTTTTTAATGATTGTAGTTTTTTTTTTAAAACAAAAAAATTAGGACAGGAAAATTTTTTTTTTTCGTTGGTATTTATTTTTCATTTTGGAAAAGAAAATTTTTTAAAGAATTGAAACGATTTGAAGACATATAGAAATCTGGAATTTTCATACTTTTGGAAGGAAGTAAAAAGAAAGTTTGCATTTTCTAAAGGAGAAAACCTATCAGAAGATTACCAAAACTTGCTCTTCACATACATACGCGTATACATTTTTCGAAATTTCGGATATGAAGCTTTGATGCTGTTTGTTTTTGGAATTTTTTTTGGAGAATACAATGTGAACTTGAAGTTTAGTTTGTAGAATATTTTTGTTTCCTAGTTCATTTTTGGAACCAAAATGAATTAATTCGAGTGAAATGAGATTTGCCACCTAGTGTTTACTTTGGTTAAAAAAAAAGAAGAAAAAAGAGTGAAAATAAAAGAGAGCATATAATGAGCAATTTATGACTAGTTTGGGTTCGTAACCTTTTTAACTCGAGCTAGTAAGCCCAGAGAGATATTTCCATATCTAGTGCCTTAAAGCCATCTAGTTTGGGAGTCATTGGCCTAACGCTCGGCATATGAGTTAATTAGAAAGCTTAAGGGACCTAAACATTGCACAGTTACAGGAAAGAAAAGAAACAAAAAAGAAAATAAAGATGAATTATGGCTCAACGAGTGTCCGTAGAAATTTTCAAGGGATATGTGCGGAAAAGCATAAGGACTAAGTTTGCTCCTTAGATCCCAACTTTTGCTATATCATATGAACTTGGAAAATTCTACGTTGGAAAAAGTAAGAGAGTGAAGAGTGTCCATAAGAGTTTGCAAGGGAGTATGTGCAGGGAAGGACAAGGACTAGATTTGCTCTCTGGATTCTAACTTTTCTTAAATCGTATGAACTTGGGAACTCTTGCGTCGGAAAAAGATAGTAAGAGAAAAAGAGGCCAACCGAAGTAAATAGTAAAGTGACAGCTATCTTAGTAACTCTGAGAGGAAATTTCTTTTTGCTAAATTTTAGGGGATCAGACTATTTGAAGGAAAAATTCTGTTTTTGCAGCATTATTGTAAAATATCCGAAGTAGGTTTTTAATGTATACAGGTTCCCACAATGCACGCAAGTTGGTTTGAATTTGAGAAAGTTTTTGAGAATAGAATTGTGGACCAGAATTTGAAAAGTCTGAAAGTGTAATTATTCCATATTTCGAAAATATCTGATATGAGTGAAGTTTCTTTTGGGGAATTTCTTTTTGCTTTTATTCATTTTTTTTTCAAAAAAAAAAAGAAGAGAATTTTGTAGGTATATTCACTGCAAACCCTCACGAGGCACAACTCGTCCACTAGGGGGAACCTAGGGGTTTAAGCGCTTGCTGCATACGCTAAATGCAGTCGAGAGTGCCAGCGAAAGTGGCGTTGCATTCATGTTTAATTTTATTGCATTGCATTAGTTTAAAATTAGATTAGGTTAGGATCGAAGCCTCATATTTTTTTGCATTTTTTTTGCTATGGACTAGTAAAACGCTAGTTGGGGGGTGTGATGAGTCTTTAAAAATGCATATTTTTATACACATTTTGACCCATTTTAAGGACTTATTAACTTGAAAGAGCCTCATTTAGTGTGATATAATGGGTTAATTCATTTTAAATTCATTTTTATATTTTTCTGCATAAATTGCTTAAAAATCACACTTTTTACATAAATTTATGAAACCTGCTATTTTTAGAAAGTCTATTTTTGGAAAGTTTTGTGAAAATAATTTTTCTCATGAAATAAATTGAATTATCTTCATCATTAGGTCATTCATATAAAATCATGAAGAATGATGTATATTTTTAATATGATTTCGTGAGAAATGGGCCCACAGTCATGCATATGTGATGTTAGGGGTAAAATTATCTTTTCACATGAATTCACATCTATTTTGTAGGAAATTGATTATATGGGTCCCACTTGTAAATAATTGAGGCAAGGAATTGATTTCAAGAGAAAGGAGAGAAGAATTGAAGAGAAAAGGAAATTGGAAGAAAATTGTAAAAAGTCGGCTTCATGGTCCCACACAAACATGCACATGTGTGGGGTACACTTGTAAAACATCCAAGATGGGGTCCATTTATTTGTTGCACATTTTCAAGAGATTTTGAAGAGAATTTGAAGAATATCTCATCAAAGATTGACAAGGAAAGCCACATAGGAGTTTTTTTTGGAGAAGGAGAAGATTTAATTAAAAAAAATAAAAAAAATCCAAACTAGCTATTCCACATCCAAAAGAGGATTTTGGATCAGATTTGGGTTGAAAAAGAAAAGGAAAAAAAATTAAGAGGGTTATCTTCAAAGATCTCTTCAAGTTAGGAGCAAACAAGGAGAACTTTCCAAAAAAGGAAAGTTGACGATGCAAAGAGATAAAAGGGGAAGTTCTACACCTCATGTGGGCCAAGTTTGATTCTAAGAGAGGATTCTTATCCCTATTTCATCTCTCAAAAGATCTTAATGCAAGGTGGCAATGACAAAGAAGGAAATAAGCATCTAAGAGGGATTTCTAGACAAATCAAGCAAGGAAAGAAGAGAAAAATAAAAAGAAAAAAAAATCCCCAACGATATTGCACGTCCAAAGCATTGGTTGGAGCCCTTTTTTCTTTCATTTTTAACTATTTTTAATATTTTAAAGTTTGAGAAGGAGTAGGACTTGAAAAAGTATAAATAGGGCACCCTTCTCCCATATTCTTCATAGAAGAATTACCCACCTCCCACCTTTAGATTTCTTCATCCATCTCTCCCTCTCTTGTCTCTACATCTCAAGTCATCAAGGAGGCTTAGCCCTAAAGCCACACCACCAACCTTGAAGTGTCAACTAGAAGGAGGAATTCTCATCCATCCTAGTATGTAATTGTTTGCTTTTTATTTCCAATCTTTTGTAAAACAATTTCATGCTAGTAAAGTTTGTTTCTTTTCAATTGTTCTTGTCTTTGGTTTTGTGGTGTTCATAATTTTAGTCTTGTTTGTGATTGGGTTAATTTTTGTTCTTGTTTAAATATTGGGATAGAATTGGAATCATAACTAGTAACCCATCTTAGTAACCTTTTTAATATACTTTGTCTCTTTGGATACATTATATGTTTGGAGGCAATGCAAGATGGAGTTAAAGAGGTTTGAGTGAAAAAAGGCTAGAGGCCAATTCTAAAATTTATTTCTACATGGAAAGGGAATTTGTTATTCTCACTTAGATTGACGACCTAAGATGAAGAATAAGACCCTAAGACAACACTGCTAATCTATTTTAGCCCAAATTAAGATAAGAAATTGAAAGAGCAATCTACCGCCTTTGACTTCTTATTATTACCGCCTTTGACTTCAGTTGTTTACCGCCTTTGACTTTCGTGTTATTATCGCCTTTGACTTCCTGCAATTTTATGTTATTTTCTGCACTTTTGTTATTTTCTTATTATATTCACATGGATTTTAAGTTTTGTTTTTGCATAGTTTGATGGTTGGATTAGGAATCATTGCATCTGTTGTCTTATCATAAGATTTTGTCCATATTTAAGTTGATGAAAATTAAGCCTTCAGATCTGAATCTAATGATTAAATTCGGATTTAATATACAAACAGCATAACTTAACAGTTTCAGCAGACTGCAAAAAAACAGTTTTTGGCAAAATGTTCAAAGTGGGAGACCAGTCAAATCACAATATTTTTCTTTGAAACTTGGCAATATTAAATTTTAGGATGTGGTCTTTGATTCCTCAAAATTTCATATCAAAATAATTTCGGAATCCTTGTGAACCAGAGGCTTAAACTTTGCCAATCAGTCAACCCGAATCAAAATTCTTGCACAGAATTTTGCAAAGTTGTCATATTCATGCATTCATAACTTTTTCTTTTTAGATCCTTTTTTAATTCCATTTTTTTGTTAGTTTCTTACATCAGTAGAGCATAAATTTCAGCCACTAAATTTAGATTTAGGATGTATTAGAATATTTCAAATCTTGCATAAAATTTGCATCAACATACTAGTTTTTCATACTTAGAATTTTTCAGCATCTCATGGCATGCATTGCATTATTAATTTTACTAACTTTCTAATTTTAAATTTGTTTCTAGTTTTATGTTTTTGATTGTTTTAGTTAATTTTCAGAATTAAATATCTTTCTAAACTTGGTTTAATTGAAGGTTTTATATTGGAAAGTTTACTAGTTTTGAAAATTCTAACCTAGGAAAGTTTCTAACTTTTTTTATTTTGTTTTTAACATTGTTTAGTTTAGTAAGATTCTAATTTTAGTTTTTATTTTTGGAAGTTCTAACTTGTGTTTTAGTTTTGCAGCAACTTTAGTTTTATTTGAGGAATTTTAGATTTAGGAAAGTTTCTTGCATTGGTTTGGAACTTATTCAATTTTGGTAAGTAGGACACTTGTATTTGTTAGATTTTAATTAGGTTAGTTTTAGATTTTTATTTTAAGGCAAGTCAAGTTGAAAAAAAATACCTTAAACACATTGCTCCCTGAGGATCGACCTGGTCTCACCAGTTTTATTACTACATCGCGGTTCTGCACTTGGAACTCACGATCAAGTTTTTGGCACCGTTGTCGGGGAGCGCCGTTTAAGGTAACTTTTCTAACTTTCCTTATTTACATTGCTTGTGGGTGTGGTTTAATTTTGGCATCTTGCTAGAAATAAGAGGACATGCATGGAATGATGAGTCGCCCTAATTTTGAATAGGAATGTGCATGGAATGCTAGAAAGTACACATCACTGCTATTTTTAGAAACTTTCTAAAATCAGGAAAAGTTACTGTTTTTCAACTTGTCTCAACTTCTTTTGGGAAGAAAGTATACCAAAAGTGATCTAATCATTATCCTTAATCTTCTCGGTGTCTAAGGAAGCCTTTGCCCCTGTAGTGTGCGACAGCTTGTCTGTTCAGGAAACTGGTCCTTCAAACGGGTCCATCTGTGACTCTACCACTTCCTGGTGGCTTACCTGGCTAAGTTTGTTTCATAGGACCAGATTGGAGACCTTGAGGAAAATTTTGCAACCTTAAGGAGTTGCTTAGACGTCTTTTTTTTCTAACTTAGGTTTTTAATGGAATGATTAGGTCAGATGATCAACTAATAAGGGTCCCGTATGATTACCCACACCCCACACAATCATTCACTCATTATAATCTGGATGTGGGATTTCCATGGTGGGCTAAATCAAATCAATGGCATTACCATAATGAAATGGGTAACATGTGTAGTCCAAATTGGGATGATCACTCACTAAACAATTGGCGTAATGGGCCCAACATGGATCATGTCTCTTCTTCCCAGGAATTTACTCTGGCCGGGTCGTATGACTATCCCTCACAGGATACATCATATGTACCCCCTTCTTTTCCCTGGTCATATGCACCACATGATTCCCGACCACCTGAATGGTCATATGAACCACCACCAACCCTGAAAAATTCTTTGGAGAATACTTTAGCCAAATTGGTTGAGTTCACAGAAAATACCATGCAAATCATACAAAAAAATGAACACAACATGAAAAGCCTAATGACTTCGATTAACTGAACAAGGCTTGAAATGAGAAAACAAAATGCCACCGTTGGAATTAAAAATGATCCTACATTCATTAAAGAACTCGTAGATATGGATCACACAAACACACAGTCGATATCTAAGGGTGTACACGAGTATATGGATGATGGTGTGATGCATGAACCAATTAATGAATCACATGAGCCTGTGTGCCCCACTTTTCCTTTGTACTGGCCATTCCACTTCATTAAAGAGGAATCTATGCCCTTTTACATAAATCCTTTCTATGATTCAGATTCCTCTGATGAATTTGGCGTTGCAGTCTTTCACAAATTTGATGTTCCTATAATTGAGGAAACTGCAAATGAACCTACTGAGCCTCAAAAGGAAGATTACAATTGGGAGGATGACCCCATTTTTCAAATTTCTGAGATGGATAATCTGGAATCTTTGGAATCATGTACTGACTTCTTTATGAAATTTGATGATCCAACCCTTAGAGAAATTGCCCTCGCATTTCTTGGCCCTCAATGTTATTCAGGAAAACTTGTAAAATTAGAGAATAGTGGTCCTATTCAGAGACCAAAGTCCGTTAATTTGGAATCCTTTAAGCTCGTGCCTAAACAGACCGTGGAAATCAATTTTAAAGAATTTGTGGCACGCAAGGACCTAAGGCCACCTAGTTGTTCATTGCATCCTCTCCTCTCTTTCAAATATCCATTTTTGAGGGAGGAGGAAGATGTTTGCAGAACAAAGCAGACCTGCTAGGCAGGCAACCATGAGGGTGCTCATTAGCACCAAGATGGCTGAAGGGACATCAGTACAGGAACACATGTTGAAAATGATAGACTCATTAAATGAGTTAGATGTACTAGGAGCTGCGATTGATGCAGAATCGCAGATTGACATAATCCTTGAGTCACTACCAGAGTCATTCAACAATTTCAAGGTCAATTATGATATGAATAAATTGAATCTGACTCTGGCTAACCTATCTAGTCAGCTGGTAGCAACTGAAGGGATTATGAACAAAAACCCAACTGCCTTAATGACAGAAAAGTCAGATGCCAAGTCCAAGCCGAAAGGCAAAGGGCGGAAAGGCAAAAAGAAATCAGTTCCGAAGGGTCCTAAGGTGGAGAATGGTCCAACTGGTGGCGTGGCTAAAGCTAAGGGTTCAGGGACAAAAGGAAAGTGTTTCCATTGTGGTAAGACAGGACATTAGAAGAAGAATTGTCCAGAATATCTGTCTAAGAAAAAGACCCCAGGTATGATTGAGTCACTTATATCTGAAGTTAGTTTTGCAATTGGTACTTCAGAATCCTGGTGTGTGGATTCCGGGGCAACTTTAGTTTTGCAACTGGTACTTCAGAATCCTGGTGTGTGGATTCCGGGGCAACTAATCACATATGTAATGCATTGCAGGGGTTCAGGGAAACCAGGAGACTAAGTGATGGAGAAATCATTGTCAACCTAGGATCTGACGCTAAGGTGGAGGCTGTTTCAGTGGGAGTCATTACTTTATGTTTTTCAAATAATAAATTGGTTTTGTCAGAAACATTATATGTACCGTCTTTAAGGCGGAATTTAATTTCAGTTTCTAGTTTGGTGAATAAAGGTTATTCTATTACTTTTGGTACTAAAGTTGTCATAAAGAGGAATGGTACTTTCATATGTTCTGGCAAGGTAACCAATGGACTTTATTTGTTAACTCCCATGATGTATGAGATACATGATACTGAAACAATTAATAAACCATCATTAAAGAGAAAGTCACCTTCATCTAATCCAACAAAACTTTGGCACTTGAGGCTAGGTCATTTAAACCTTAACAGGATTGAGAGGTTAGTGAAAGATGGTATCTTACCTTCATTGGTGGTAGAACCAATGCCTGTCTGTGAGTCCTGTTTGGAAGGTAAAATGACCAAAAGACCCTTTTCAATTAAGGGTAATAGGGCCAAAGATTTATTGGAATTAGTGCATACTGATGTCTGCGGACCCATTAATGTCAAGGCCAGAGGAGGATATGAGTACTTCATCACTTTCACAGATGATTACTCAAGATATGGTTACATATACCTTGTGCACCACAAGTCCGAAGATTTTGAAAAGTTCAAAGAGTTTCGAGAGGAAGCGGAAAAGCAATTAGGTAAGAGTATCAAGACTCTTCGATCAGATCGAGGAGGGGAATATCTCTCTGCTGATTTTATGGGTTACTTATCAGAAAATGGGATTTTATCCCAGTTGTCTGCTCCTGGTATGCCTCAACAGAATGGAGTAGCAGAAAGAAGGAACCTGACTCTTTTAGATATGATTAGGTCTATGCTGAGTTTCTCAAGATTACCTATATCGTTTTAGGGATACACTTTGGATACTGCAATGTACATACTAAACCTCGTACCATCTAAGTCTATACCTAAGACTCCCCGGGAATTGTGGTCTGCGCGAAAGCCTAGTCTACAACATTTACACATTTGGGGTTGTCCAGCACACGTGCTCAAGATTAAGACGGATAAGTTGGAAACGAAGTCGGAAATATGCACGTTTGTAGGATATCCTAAAGGAACTAAAGGTTGGTTATTCTATAATCTTAGAGAGCAGAAAGTGCTAGTCAGCACCAATGCGGTTTTTCTTGAGGAAGATTATATGATGGACCAGAAATCTTTAGAAAAGGTGATCTTGGAAGAGATTCAGTAGCAATCAATTCCAAATCCAAGTATGACCGGACTTGAGAAAGAACCGCCCTTACCAGACCCATTAGTTACACCAGTACCTCGCCGTAGTGGGAGGATTGTCAGACCCTCTGACAGGTTCTCATTCTGGGGAGAGTCTTATGAAGCAATCCCAGAAGAGCTGGAACAAGATCCCTCTAACTATGATGAAGCAATCAATGACTTAGACTCAGGATGCTGGCAAGATGCTATGAAAGCTAAGATGGAGTCTATGTACTCAAATCAGGTCTGGATACTTGTGGACTTGCCTGCCAATATTAAACTTCTTAGGTGCAAGTGGGTCTACAAGAGAAAAAGAGGACCATATGGAAGAGTGGAGACCTATAAGGCTAGGCTTGTTGCGAAAGAATATACTCAGAAAGAGGGGATCGATTATGAGGAAACCTTCTCGCTAGTAGCCATGCTCAAATCCATCCAGATACTCTTATCCATTGCGGCTAATCTCAATTACGAGATTTGGCAAATGGATGTCAAGACGGCGTTTCTCAACGGCCATCTTGAGGAAGACATCTATATGGTGCAGCTAGACGGTTTTGTAGCTAAAAACCAGGAGCAAAAAGTTTGCAAGCTGCAGAAGTCTATTTATGGACTGAAGCAGGCATCCCGAACCTGGAATATCCGTTTTGACCAGGCAATCAAGTTATTTGGTTTTTGTCAAAATCCGGATGAGTCATGTGTGTACATGAAAAGTGAGGGTGAAAGGGTAGTTTTTCTGGTTTTATATGTCGATGACATCCTTCTCCTCGGGAAAGACATAGGAATGTTGTCAATGGTAAAAGTTTGGTTAGCCAAGACTTTTGATATGAAGGACTTAGGAGAAGCTAGCTACATCCTAGGGATCAAACTCTATCGAGACCGGAAAAATAGGATGATTGGCTTATCCCAAGCTGCATACATAGATAAGGTGCTAGTACGGTTTGTAATGCAAGACTCCAAGAAGGTTATCACACCTTTTAGGCATAGAGGGCACCTTTCCAAGGATCAGTGTCCTAAGACACCCGAGGAAAAGGAGCAGATGAAGTCGATACCATACGCTTCGGCTGTTGGTAGCCTCATGTATGCTATGTTATGTACTAGACCAGATATCTGTTATGTAGTGGGCCTAGTCAGCAGATATCAATCTAATCCAGGACCTGAACATTGGACTGCTGTAAAATGTATTCTCAAATACTTGAAGAAGGAGTAGAAATTACATGTTGATTTATAGCAGTGATGAGTTGATTCCAGTCGGATACACAGATTCTTACTTTATGTCAGATAAGGATTCTAGGAAATCCACCTCTGGTTATGTATTTATGCTTGGAGGCGGAGCTATCAGCTAGAGGAGTATAAAACAAGAATGTACCGCTGATTCAACCTCGGAGGCTGAATATGTAGCAGCTTCTAAAGCAGCTAAGGAAGCAGTATGGCTTAAAAGATTCCTTTTGGAACTTGGGGTGGTACCTTTGGCATGACAGCCACTCATAGTTTACTGTGACAGCAGCGGGGCAGACGCTCAGTTAAAGGAACCTAGAAGCCATAAAAGCCAAAAGCATGTACAGAGGAAGTATCACTTAGTCAGAGAGATTATGCAGAGAGGTGATATTGTTATTACCAAGATAGCCTCTGCAGACAATTTTGAAGATCCCTTTACTAAGCCTTTGACTACCAAAGTCTTTGAGGAGCATGTAGAAGGGATGGGCATGAGATGCAACCCTGACTGGCATTGAGCCCAAGTGGGAGATTGTTAGATTTTGTGGACTCAATCCACCCGCTGATGTAATAAATTGATTAATTTCTTTATTTATCAATAATATCATGCTTTACTTTATGAGATGAATATTATTTTACTACTTCATGCACATGACCAATACATATGATATAATGGTTCATGAGTTGAACCGGGTCCCATTAGTAGATTAGATGTGATATATGTGCATGGATGAGATCCACACGCGGGAGATATATGTCACAAATCTTATACTTAAATAGCTTCACAACCAGTAATGAGACTGGGCATCTCATTTGATAAGGTAGCAGCACTTTGATCACTATGACATAGTGTGATTTGTCTTGATCATCAGAATGTAAGATTCTGAATCATAGTGCTGGTACATTGGATGTATTGAAGGACCATGAGATGCACCTTATGGAATTCTGTCTCAATAATAAGGTATGCTCTCATAATTCCCTAGCAATAGGCTCTCAATCCTGAGACATTGATGAATTCAAGTTTCTTTCTATTCAATTGCATTGAGTCACCAATGAGTGAGGCTGACTATAGGTTAACACCTCGGTGTCTTGGGTATGTGGTAGTAGAACTGTGGGAACATTGAATGATCAAGATGGAATCTATCTCTATTATCCCCTTGTGCCAATTAATGGATTTGTCATTAGTAAGTGCGCACCCATCTCAATTAAGAGTTAATTAGATGGTACTGATGATTACTGTGATTAATTGGGGCTCAAGGATAATAAGATGTGGAACTTAGATTGGAAGAGACAGATTTATTCCAATTGGTCCATGGATATTGATAGAGGGGCCAACTTGTGGCAATTGGGAAGTTTAGGGTCTTCATTGTAATTTATTCCTAAGATTGGAGTGCAGTTGCATTTATATAGTGGTGTTATTTGCAATTAACTATGGGCCTGGATTGCACATGAGATGTGGGGTCGCGGTGTTCTAGTTGGAGCCAGCTTTCTAAGGAATCCCTAGTGGTCCCCACACTAGCCCAAGATATTTGAAAATACTAATCCGACTTGAACTCTAGAAAGAAGAGTTTGGAAAGGAGAAAGTTGCTAATTGCTTTGGAAGTAAGACTTCTATTTCAATTAGACAAGGGAGAGATTTGAAAGTATATAAAATCTCTTGGACGTCCAATAAGATTCTCTCCCACGCCCAAAACCCTATTCGTGCAAGAGTTGCACGAGTTTCTCTCTCCTTCTCTCTTCTAGTTCCTTGGAGTTTCGAGTTGGGATTTCTCCTGAAGATTCCACCAATCTTCTTGAGAAAAGAAATTCAATTCAGGTCATAGCGTGGAAGGCTAAGAGGTGTTGAAGATTCTCATCATCAAGCAAAGTCGCAACTTTCCCATTAGAGCCCTACAGATCTCTAAAGGTATGATCTATTTTTTACATGTCGTAGATTATTATGGATGTTTAGTACTGTTTAATTCTATCTTTTAGATAGAATATTTACTGTACATGGTCACGAGATTGAGGATAATGCATCCTGAATTGGGTTTTTGGTCTTATGGATAGTTGATCCCTGTGTCGAGTGGGTCAAAAGTTTTGAAAATCTATCCACGAGACCCACTTACTTCCAACAAAAATATGAAGAGAGACATTGCAGGTTTTGTGGCAAGATGTCTTACCTGTCAACGTGTAAAGGTTGAACATAAAAAGCCTCCCGGTTTGTTGCATCCTCTTCATTTTTTTAAATGGAAATGGGAAAATCTTTCGATGGATTTTGTTTTAGGACTGCCCCCAGACAAGCAAACATCATGATGCCATATGGGTGATCGTTGATCGACTAACGAATTTAGCCCACTTTATTTCTATTAGGAAAGGGATGAAATTCCATGAGATGGCCAAGATCTTCATAGACGAGGTTAAGTGGTTACATGATACTCCAATTTCTATAGTATTTGACCGAGACAGTATGTTTGTATTTTCTTTTTGGCAATCTTTCCAAAAGTCTATGGGTACCAAGCCCAATTTTAGCACTCCTTGTCATCGACAAATAGATGGACAATTGAAACAAACAATACAAACTCTTGAAGATATGCTTCGAGCTAGTGCAGTGGTCTTTGGGAAAGAGTGGGATGAACACCTTTCCTTATAAGAATTTGCATACAACAATAGTTATCACGCAAGCATCAGAATGACTCCATTCGAAGCTTTGTATGGTCGTAAGTGTTCTGCATTGATCTATTGGGAAGAAGTCAAAGTTAAAAGTCTCCATGGACCTTCTCTTGTTGTTGATATGGATGAAAAAGTACAAAAGGTTCAAGATAGATTGAAGGTTACATGGTCTCGCCAGAAAAGTTATGCAGACAACCGCCATGACCTCTTGAATTTTAAGTGGGCGACAAGGCCTTCTTGAAAGTTTCTCCAATGATGGTTACTATCAGGTTTGGACAGAAAGGTAAGTTAGCACTGCTATTTGTAGGGCTCTTTGACATTCAGAGCAAAGTTGGAGATTTGGCTTATAGGTTAGAGTTACTACCTCAACTCGCAAGAGTTCATAATGTATTTCATGTATCGATGCTTAGGAAGTACCTTCCGGACCCATCACATCTCTTTGAAATAGATAACATCCAAGTTAAGTTGGACATGAGCTACAAAGAAAGACCTTTTCATATCATTGACACTAAAGAGCAAGTGTTCCGTACTCGGACAATTAAATGGGTTAAGGTTCTACAGGAACACCATGGGCGGGAAGAAGCTACTTGGTAGCTTGAAGAGCAAGTTTGGAAAAAATATCCAGAGCTCCTACCTGAGGTATATTATATTCAAAGGACCAAGTGATCTTAAGAAGGAGAGGATGTGAGGTCCTAATCCCAACTAACCTCAATTTATGTTAATGCATCTTTTTTATACTAATTAAAATTTATTTAGGCTAATTTTACTCAAACCCTTTGGGCTTGGTTCATGGATAGGTAGTTAGGTTAGGTTTGAACTTTACCTAGGGAGTTAAGAGCCCTCTTGTAATTTAGAGTCTCATGGTTTGCATCATATTGATACCTCATTAGTTGTATCTTGTATATTTCATCATGTACATCATCTTTCAAATTCGGTCCAACCTAATTTGGATCCATCTTGGCCCAATTGAGGACTATATGACGTAAATTGTAATTTTTCCATAAATATTGGACTTGTGTGCAAAATCTAGGAAATTTTGATTGAAAAAGGACGATCATCGTTCCTCTCTTCCTTTCTTTCTTTTTTCTCTCCATCCTCTACTCGAGCTACATTTCTCCTTCCATTCATTAGCCTTTTCTTCACCAACCCAACCTAGAAGCCTTGCATGCAAGAGGGAAAGTCTCCACTCAACTTTTTCTTCAACCTTTTATTCATCTCCTTCATTGGAATCAACATATTCATCATCTTCTTCAAGCTACAGCTCCTAAGGTGAAATCTTTACCTTCATTTCAATTCTCTGGGATTAATAGAGTCAAGGAGACTCTAAAGAACAACATGCATGTATCTTACACTAGATTCACCTATTGCATGTCTCTGCATGTTATAAGGACCTTATTTATTGAGGCTTTTTCTACCCCCACACACCAAGGAGAAGTTGATAAAGTCAAGCACTGTATTAAAGGCAAGTATTAGAGTTTATATTACTACATGTATGTTTAAATTTGTTAATTCATGAATTAATCACTCTAATTTCAAGTCACAGCTCATTCACCTTTGATTAAGTATACATGTGTTGGATTAAATGAATTGGAGTATGATTATGTGGTATGGGTGATATGTGGGCATTGTAAAACCCATAGTGATAATTTGAGGGAAAATGAAGCTCATTGTAACTAATAATTTGAGAGTTCTGTACTGTACTCAAGCTTTAGAAACCATTTCCAAAATTTCTGAAGCATACGGAGAAGCCACAGCTAAGCTTTAAATATCTATGGCTCTTAATCCAAAGAGGTCAAAACCCACATCTGAACTATGGGTAACCCTTGGCTAAGTCGTGGAATGAAATACGGCTATGCTGTAACCATCACATGACCAAGTTATAAATCATTTTATGGTGAGCTTTCCTGAGAGCCCAAAATTCCATCTTTTTTCTATGGCTAACCCTCAGCTAAGAAGTAGGCCAATATACGGCTAAGCCGTAAATGCGTATGAAATTGAATGAAAGACTAAGCCACTTGGCTAAGCCGTAACATGTATAAAGCCAAGCCGTAAGAACGCTATGAACTTAGGATATTAGGGATTTCAAATGACCTTGTAGGGCTTCAGACATGGCACCTTTTCCCCAACTAAATTAGCCTAATGGTGATTAAATGATAAGGAGGACGAGTGTAAAACTGTTCCTTATCTCCTCCAATTTTCCAGATGAATTCTCATGTCACGTCATGGGTGTTGGCATAAGAAAAGGTGTTCATTGCATACATAATGTAATGCCAAGATTTGGAAACACAATGATACTAGACGTTTTATAAATACATCATATTGAATGCCATCGGGATCATGAAATATTTAGCATATGAATGGCTAGTAAATCTCCTTGATACATTCTCAATTTAAATGCATTCATATTGTTAAGAAACATTGCCCTCAACATAATCTAATTATGTACTCATTCTTTTTGGTGAACCTTGAGGCAATTAGATCAGAGTTTCTACTGAGTGTGTGTCTGTGAGCCGAAATGGGTGTAGCTAAGGTTGAGAGGGTTCAAGTATATTTGCTTATTTAAGTATGCATTGTCTAATTATCAGTTACCTTACTAATTTCGATTTTTATGATTGCATATGATCTCAAGACTGAGATTCCCATATGTATGATATGATTTGTATGAATATGAGACAATTACTATGGTTGATCATAAGCATGAAAGATATGAACTCTAGTTGGTCTTAATATGTTTAGTCAGCATCACTTAGCTTGTACCCTTATTAGGTTCGACGGGACCAATTTAAGTATTCCTTATGCTCCTATTGTAGTAGTTTATGGAGGAGTTGTCGGCGTTCCTCGGGAAGCTAGCCAAATCCCCTAGGGTAATTTCCATATGTATGTTATATGCTCTCTCTAGATAATACGCTCTTTTTAGATGATACGCTCTCTTTTGGGAGAATATAGCCATGTGGATGCCAACTAGTATGTTATGATACTTCATCCATGATTTGTTATACATGTTTATTCATGTATAACATGCCTAGTTTATAATTATTGCTTTCTGATGAATCCTTAAAAATGCATATTTTCATACACATTTTCAACCATTTTAAGGACTTATTAAGTCAAAAGAGCCTCATTTAGTGTGATCTAGTGGTTTCAAGCATTTGAAATTCATTGTAATGCATTCTTACATTATTTGTTTAAAAATCACACTTTTTGCATACATTCATGAAACTTGCCAATTTTGAAAAATCTATTTTTGGAAAGTTTGCGCATATTTATATTCTCATGAAATAAATTGAATTTTAATCATCATTAGTTCATTCACATATAATCATGAAAAATGGTGTGTATTTTTACTGTCATTTCAAGAGAGATGGGCCCACAGTCATGCATTTGTGATCTTAGGGTTAAAATTATCTTTTTATATGAATTCACATTTGTTTGGTAGGAAATTAATGATATGCGTCCCATTTTCAAAGAATTGAGGCAAAGAAATGATTTTCAAAAGAAAGGACAGATGAATTGAAGAGAAAAAGAAGAAAGAAGAAAATTTGCATAGTTGGCTTTGTGGTCCCACACACATATTCACATGTGTGGGGACACACTTGTGGAATGTTCAAGAAAGAGGTCCCACTATCCAATTGTTGCAAGAATTCAAAATTAATGTAAGAAAAGAAAGCCAAGTTGAAGAGAATTCAAGGAAAGAAAAGTTGAAGAAAAAGAATTCAAAAATAGAAAGTTAATCTCATTTTTCTTTGGACAACATATATTCAAATGGTCAAACTTTCAAACCACATGTCAGATTTGGACAATCTACCTCCACTGGAAATCTCTTTTCGAGTAGATATCTATACATCTAAGATTGCACCAATCGGAGTTAAAACGACAAAGATATGACCTCGGAAAGTTTATTATACATTTTTAGGCAGAATTAAGATTGTCTTATGAAAGGTAGGCCCTATCCTTTGGCAAGTGCTAGCTAAGAAAGATGGATACACTTACAATTCAAGCAAAAGAAGGAATCTTATCTTATCTCAAACTTAAAAGATTTGCTGGCCAAGAAGAGGACTTACCTAAAGAAGGAAAGCCATATATGAGGCCTTCTTTGAAAAGAAGTAGAAGAAAAAAAGTATAAATAGAGCACCCCTTTAGCAGTTTAAAGCCTGGAAGAAGAGACCTCTTCTCTCTAGCTCTCTCCCTCAACTTTCTCCATATCTTTCTACTCCATATTTCTCTCTCCAACTTGAAGCTTCCACTAGAAGAGGATCTTTCATCCTAGATCAAGTACTGTTTTATTTTCATTCTCTATCTTTATGTAAAAACATTCATATCTAGTAAAAGTGTGTGTTTTCGTTTCCTTTATGTGCTTCTTTTTATTTCTTTGATAATGAATGCTTGATGTTTGTTTTTAACATTGTTACTCTTGGATTAACAACCCAAAGAACCCTAAAAACATGATTTTAGTAAACATAATCTAGGATAAAAGAAGAGTTTAGGAAAAGAAAAAAATCATACGCTTCTACATATTTAATTTTCTTGTACTTCCACACATTTAACTTCCTTATTTTTCACACATTTAAATTCAAGTATACCCACACATTTACTTTTATGTTGATTCCATATATTTAAATTCCAATGTTCTTCTTGCTTTTTTTGTGTTTTTTATGTTGTATGATTTATGGCCGGGATTAATTTTTTAGAAGCATGCATTCATATCATGTGTTAGTTGCTGGAAATTGGAATTTTAGTTTTAAAACTTCGTGATTGTTTTTAAATTAAAGGGATAAATTTCAGATTTAAAAAGACAGTAAAAGTAGACAGTAAACAGTCACTGTTTTTGTCTAAATGTTTGCAATTTAAAACATGGCATAGAAAGATTATTTTACCTTGAAATTTGGAGGAATCATTGCTGGATGAGGTAACTTTGTAGCATAAAAATTCAATAGAAAAGAGATGAAGAGAAGTTAGGTTTTCAGTCATTGAAACACTCACTAGTCAGAAATTCTGTACACAGAAATTTACACAGGGCAGATTTTTTGTCTGAAAGTTTGGAATTAATAGACATATCCAATCGGTGAGTTTTGCTGTAAAAATTGGATAAATTGAACCTTGATGAGTGAACTTTAAATCCCAAATTTTTAGATTCAAAAGATTATGGTAAGTTCAATTTCTAGAAGCATAAATTGAGACTAACTGCCAAACTTCATATCAGAATTTTTATTTTTGGTAACCATTATTCATGCATATATTTTTTTTCATTTTAGAATATTTTTTTAATTCATTTTTTTTAGGTTTATGCATCAGTAGAGCATGATTTCCAGCCATTAAATCTAGTTTAGGATTGCATTAGATTATGATCATATTTTATTTAAATTTTGCATCTCATATTAGGAAAGTTTGCGTTAAGTACATGACATGCATTGCATTACTAAGTTTACTAACTTTTTAATTTTAAATTTGTCTCTAGTTTTATGTCTTTTATTGTTTTAGATAATTTTCAAAATTAAAATATCTTTCTAAACTTGTTTTAATTAAAGATTTTAAATTGGAAAGTTTTCTAGTTTTGGAAATTCTAACTTAAGAAAGTTTTTAACTTTTGTTTAATTAGTTTCTAACATTGTTTAGTTTTTATTTTAGTAAGTTTCTAATTTTATTTTTTCAGTTTTTATTGGAAGTTCTAACTTGTGTGTTATCCTGTAGTAATTTAGTTTTTTTAATTTTTAGGAAGTTTTAGATTTAGAAGTTTTAGTTTTAGTTAGTTTCTTTTATTGTAATTAATTTAATTTTGGAAAGTAGAAATGATGGTTGTAATTTTTAGCTTTTAGGCTAGTTTTAGATTTTTATTTAGGGCAGGTTACAAGTTGAAAAAGGAACCTTAAAACACATCGTTCTCTGAGGATTGACCTGGTCATACTAGTTGATTACTATATCGCAGTTCTGCACTTGGAACTCACGATCACCTTCTTTAATCAATATATTCCTTAATTCATTTGATATGTCATAATGGTCTTATATATCTATATATTTGCTTAACCGTTGTGTTAACAGTGATATCCTTGGTATTATATGTCACGACCCCCCAATATTAACCTGGGGTTTCGTGAGATTAGGGCCAATATTTTTTTTTTCCTGTAATCATCATGACACATGGCTCCTAATCAATTTACCACAGGATCTTTAGTCCGCGGTGAGTTTAACATTTCATAACAATACAAATACCTGCGGAAGCAATATCTAGCAGTTGGCATTATCAAAATAATCAGAGTATTGCACATAAAAAGGGGTGTAAAGTTTAGAGTTTGAGTTCAAAGTTTAAAAGTTTATACCAAATATGTTAAATGCAAGCCCACCAAAAACTTAGGCTGCCAAAAGAATAATAATGAAAAGCATTAAGATCTCAAAATATGTTAGTCACTCGCGTGCAGGTCTAGATGGATCCATATCCATCATTTGCACCCCACTCGGACTCAGCACCTGGCTCAAGCGCTTGTAGTGCTTCACCCTCCTCCGTCGCCTCGGGGTGGTAGGACTCGGTACCTATGCACCAAATACTACAACATCAGTCTACAACAGTAGATGGCAAGTGAATAAACATAAACCACAATAATATACAATGTCAAAATGGAATAAAGACATATATGATCATAAGAGTGATGAACAATAAAGGCATAAGAAAGAATGGAATCCTAATCCATAGCTACACAATTATGCACAACCACATAAGCCAATATCCGAGTAAAACCCGGCCCAGAATACGGTGGCCCCAATCGTCTTCGGATGCTAGGCATCCTGTCCAGAACGGTGGATCAGTCCGCCATAGGGTGCATCACACCCGGTTCAGAGTCATAGAGCACAAGGCCCCGTCCAGAACGGTTGGTCAAGCCGCCATAGGGTGCATCACACCCAGTCCAGAATCAGAAAGTACATTTGTAACATACCAAAATCGATCTGCAGTCGTCCAGAAACCCCGATCCAACACAACCCACACATAGGCCGACTTAGTGGTGCGCGGACAAGGTTCCTAAGTCAAATGTGAAGGGCTGGCTAAATCCAAACATACCATACAAATATTGAGGAACTACTCCACAACATAATCCGGTCCACAACCATAAATCCATACCCACAATGGGTAGTCCTCCGGTATCCCAAACACGAAGCCAAGCCTCAACACAGTCCATACAATACCAATACAGGGTACAGTCGCTAAAAAGTCATAAACAATGTAATAACAATGCAAAGTATATAAACCCGAAGGCCAAGGAAGATTTACAAGCCATGCCTAGGTCAATGATGGCAACTTGTGTACCTAACAACTCTACTCGAACTCCAGGTGATGTATGGTTGGGTAATTAATTTCATTTAAGTCAAAAGGATGCATAGCCTAGGCCCAACATCAACCGGATTCGGTTAGTTTGTACATTGCACACAAATCATACCATCTATGAGAGGTACATTTGCTCCCTAATGACCCTCATAATAAGTCCTCAATTTACCCTCCAATATGCATGTAGAATGTCCCTACAATCAGTCCCACAATTAGCCCACACCCGGGCCTCCATCACCATAGAACAATCCCATTAAAATGGGGTTTCAAGCCCTTAATTCTTCTCACACATCTTAACCTGCAGAAAATGGGTATCCCACCCCTTCATTTAGCACATTTAAATCACCTCCAACATACCATCAAGCCCTTAATTCTTCTCACAGTCTTAACCTGCAGAAAATGGGTATCCCACCCCTTTATTTAGCACATTTAAATCACCTCCAACATACCAATCCATCACATACATTACCACACCTAAATCTAGCATTTTTAACATAAAACCCAAAATGAGCAAAAGGGTGAACAAGTGATAAATAGAATGCTAGAATCAACCAAATATACATGCACATCATTATTGAAATATGTTAATCCACTTGCCTTAGATGAAGAGGGTAAAATAGGGTATGCCTTGCTCACCAAAGAAACCCCAAAGAAGCTCAAACACAAGAAAATCCAAACCCAACTCAAATCAAACCTACAAAAATAATTAAGAGAAGCTAATGAGCATGCCAAAAATCTATTTTAGTTAAAACTCTAATGACCTAGTTTATGGGGGAGGAAAACCTTACCTAGGGTTGTTTGGTTTGGGGGAAAACTTGGAAAATGGGTTCCTTGGGAAGATGACACCTTGAGGAGGAAGATGGAAGGAGAAGGAGAAGCTCCGGTGGCGGCGGTAGGCGTGGATCCCGGCGGTGGCAGCAAGAAGGAAATGAGAAAAGGGGGAAATAAGGAAAATAGAAAAAGATGGAAAGAAGGGAAGAGGGAGTGGGTGGCGGTGGTGGTTGCCGGACAAGGGGGAGTCCGGATCTTGGGTGGGTGGTCGAGATCGAGAGTGGAGAGGGGAGATGGGCTTGCTATTTGGTGAGAGGGAGTGAGAGATCAGAGATGAGAGTGAAGAGAGAAAACAGAATGAAAAGAAAAGGAAGAAAAGAGAATGAAAAGAAAAGAAAGAACAGGGAGGAGAGAGGTTCGTCTCTGGATGGCGGGGGGGGAGTGAAACGAGTGAGAGAGTGAAACGAGTGAGAAAGGAAATGGGTTGGGAATTTAAGTAAAATTACAAAACTGCCACTCATATTAATAACTTGGCTAAAACTTGTTTTGTCCATAACTTGTGAACCATAAGTCGGATTGAGTCACTGTCAGCGCCACTGTTCATGAAATAAAATTAGCTTTCCAATGACTATACTATTGGCATGGTTTCGAGGAAGAGAAATTTTGTCCTATTTTAATGGGTTTTTTGGGTATTTTTCTATATAAAGGCTTAATTTTAGAAAATGAGGTATTTGGTAGACAAGATGGGTCTAAATCGGTTCAGATAAAAGGATAAGGCTAATGGAATTAGAAGAGCTACCCCATGAGCCCAAACCTCACAATTCGCAAAAGCTATGAAAAAGGCCTCTACACTTCCTAAAATTGCTAACTACCCCCTACGAAGTTTAGACAAACTCGAAACCCAATAAAACTGCGCACACACGATCCCAATGCTAAAACGGACATGCTTAGACTCTAACGGCTTATTTAGCTATAATACAGCTTAATCTATAATAATAGTATAATTAAGGTGCGGAACGTTACATTATAGGTACTAAGCCCAATCCAAACACGATTGTCGACATGTCCCCAGAGGGTACTTCAATAGTATCTAGGGGTGTAGAAGAGTGGAATGAAGGAGACATATACTATTAGTCGTTTGACGAAGAGCGTCAAAAAGGGGGTTTGTTGGGTTGATAAGTTTAGTGATGTTGGGACTAGTCTTTAACATGCCTCTTTATCTTTGTTGGGACTTTGATTGATGGACATGTGCTTTAAGATTTTATAATTGAACATGTTTAAGTAATTGTGGTTATGTGTGTGGGAATGGATAAGTAAAAGATTTTAAGTTTATTTTATGATTGTATAATGTTCCTTCTATGATTACTTATGATCATTACAGGTGTATTTCATAGGTTTCCACTTATGGTTAAAATTAAATCTACGTGTTGGTGGATTTTCCTCACATATTCTTGTGGAATCTCCCTTGTAGTGATTCGTGCATGTTTTCACATGGCACGGATTGCTATGGGATTACGTATCCACACCCTGGAGGCCCATTTTAATCCTTAACTCCCAGGGTCGGGGTGTGACAAGTTTTCACTTCAAGAGATAAAAGAAGCCTTTGGATTACCAATCTCTAGCAGCTTAAATGAGAAGATCGTTCCTTATAATAAATCTCTCAATGTGAGGAGTGATGGATTCAGAGAATTGTACTTTCAGTTGTAAACCTTAAATGAGATGTCTGGAGACAACATGCATGAGGTGAAGATGGCCATGTGGGTAGCAAACACTTTTAGCAAAGATGTTGATATATTGCTTTTTCTTCACCAAGAAGGATGTAATCAAGATACATGAAGTCATCCAGGGGGAGACTGAGGGGGATGTTGAAATAGTGACTATGGTTGATTATCCAGATTACTTGGAGCTTTTTTAAGAAAAGGAGGATGGTCAAGGTTTGAAGTCTCGTCTAATGTTAGCCATGCAGCACTACTTGGCTTTCAGAGGTCATTTTCGTAGCTGTGGGGAAGGAAGTTAAGAACAGCTGCATTTTCCCTACATGCCATATGGCTTTTGGTGAATGGGTGCCCTTGCACTAGCTCTAGTCAGCTATCTTTTTGTTGCGCTGAAGTTTGTGTCCTTCTTGGTGCGGCAAAGGAAGGCAATTAATAGAGTTTTTTATAAGCATTTGTTGTATACTTGGTTAGTCTACCATTGCACCAACTTGCATGAGCTGGACGACAGAGAATCTTCCTTTCTACTGGTCTGTAACCAATGGTAATGGTATTCATCTTTCTATTACTAAAGCACAACACCGGTTGTTGAATCATTGCAACTTCAAAATTTGTGGGATGCCTGCTGTGGTTTTGGAAATTTAGAGGATAGGGATTGTCGAGACCCAGGTCACCATTGATCACTCTAATACACTTTGTAGGGCTACTTCTTTGACACAATCGGAGAGAGAATGGTTGTTTTCCATCAAGCTAGGGGACCTTCTAGATAGGAGAGGCAATGTTGTTGAGATCGAGCCCTACGTGCCTTCTCACTTTGGGCACCAATTTGGGTCTCTCAAGGCATTGTGGGGAGCCTTAGTAGTTTGAGAGGTGGTAGCAGTTCTTTGCTGGATGCTTGGAATCCATGAAAATTTTGTAACGCAGTGGAGACTAGTGCTACTTTCTTATACCCCCATGATGAGGATGACAAGGTAATTGCAGGCTTTGACTAGTGGTACATAAAAAGTTATGCAGCACTCTGCATGTTTTAGAGGACTAGCTATGACAAAGGCATACTCTAGAAAGCGGAGACGAATAAAAACAGGCCCAAAAAGGGAGAATTTGAGCTTTATATTAAGGGGCAATAGCCTTTATTGATGGGGTATCGTTTCGAGGAAGATACTTGCACTACTTTTGAGTATTGATGATGGAATCTCCTTGTGTTTGCCCATCAATGTCTCCTGTACTAGTTCAAGCTGTTGGTGTCTTGTCTTCAAAGTCGGTTCATCCTAAGGCTTCCATTTCTGGATAGATAAAGTCTTAGAAGAAGAAGAAAAAAAAAGCTTCTTGTATGGAGATTCGCACTGCTAGACTTACAGAAGGTAAGTTTGTTTTTTCCTTCCTGTTTCTTTCATTTGTTGTTGGTGTGAATCATATGGCTACTTTTTTCTTTTGCAGAGGCACAAGGATTTGTTTTAGGAGAGGAGGTAATGGGAAGCCCTATAATAACAGCTGTCAAGGATTACGGTACTTGTGTTACCTTCCTTTTTCTCTTACTTTTGCTGGTTGTTCTCTTTGTTTGTTTTGACGTTGTTTTCTTCCTTTTTTGTTTGAAAATCGAAAGAAGGGGGTCAAACTTTGGGTCCAGTCCTCCATGATCCATTAAAATCCTTCTTCGCATCCTCGAGGCTCCTCCAATGTTAGAGGCCTCAATTGAGAAGATTGTACTAGAGTCCACCTATAAATCCGCTTCTATAATTGAAGGTGGCCATCTTTTCCTTTTGTTGATTTCCTTTTCTTCGTTTGATTTCTTTGATTTTAATCATCTTTTCCTTGTTTGCTTACAGAATAATCAAAGCCACAGCTGGATCAGGTTGAGCTGATTGTGTAAGTGACTGACCCGGTAGTTGAGTCAAGCCCAAAACCAATTGTGGTGTAAGAGTAGGCACGTCTTGTCAGGGGTGGAGCTACATGGATTGAGCTGATTGTCCTAGATGAAAGTTCTTCTCAACAGGAGCTTTTAGGTGAAAGTCATATTTGTAAAAGACTTTGCTGAATGTCTTGAGAAGGATATTTTGAAAGGACAATCGTAGGTTTAGAGTTTTGCCATTATGGAGGTTGACAAAGACAAGGAAGAGGCTTCTGTTGTAGCCACCGGTGTCGTAATTGTAAACATTATTCCATAGGTTAAAGCCATACCAGAGGTTATAATTATGAGAAGTGAGGAAATCCCTACTGTTGCCAATGAGCTTGCTCTGGTGTTTCCTAAGGAAACAACTACCAAGTAGAAAGTTGACCTGGTTCAAGTTCCAATGTTGTGCTTAAAAGGTCTCGAAAAGAGGTTTCTGGTCTTGGAGCTCTCCCCACGGCCCAAAATGTCGATGCTTTGGTATCGACAGTTGGATCAGGCTAGGAGGCTTTTAAGGCTAGTACCTAGAAGGCTGGTAATATAGAGCGAGTTCAATAGTAGCTTCAGGCCACTAATGTTGAAAGCTCTTGTTTGGCCTAAACTGATGAAGGTACCAGTATTTTGCTAGCTTCTGCAGCTTTGGGCAACAAGGAGTGACTTCTTTAAATAAAAAGTGCCCGACTAAATCTCCAGTGCCAAGTGCAACTACTATTAAGGTTGGTGCAAATCTTGTGACTCATTTCTGAGGGCACTGTTGATCCTACCCAGGCTGTTGTGGTGGGCCCGAGTGATTTTTTGGAAGGTGAGACTACTCGTAAGAAGTACAACATTAGGGAGGAGCAACAATCTATTAAAGTGTTGAAAGAGACTAGGTGGCTTACATTAAGTGGTCCCCTCTAGGCCTATCTTCTAGGTGGCTAAGTCTATTGGTACTCTTCATCATGTAGTGGATTTCTCCTTGAGCGTTTGAGTTGCCGTGATGGATGTGGGACCTTTGATTGTGCTTTTTGAAAAACTCTTTGAAGTAGCAAAACCATGGCTAGGGCGAGTAGGCCAAGATCCTTCAGGTTTTTATCAACGAGAAGTGCTTCACAAGAAGGAGGCCTTTGACTAGGAGATGTTAAGACTTAAATAGTAGGAGGTTAGCCATACTTTTGAGCAAAGGCATCCAGAAAGATCCTTGGCATTTCAGAGGAAGCAAATCAAGCAAGCCAAGAAAAGGCTATCTAATTTTTGAATCACCTATGTGTCTAATGATGCATCCTTTACAGCCTTAACTGGAAAGTTAAAGTGTATTGCTAAGAGATTTGGTGCCGAAGAGGCAAGACTGAGCATTCAAAGCCATGAGGATGCCCTTGGATTGTTGATCAATGAAGCCGCTACTGAACCCAGTGCTCATGTTTACATGGCCTACTTGGACTAGCAATTGAAACCCAATCTCAATGAGATTTCTAGCCAGATCGAGCAATTTTTAGTATAACAAATTTTTTGAGAGATTGTAACAAACATCTTTTGAATGGAGACCTTTCTTTTTTGGTCAAAGCTTTTCGTTATTCTTTTTTTTTTTTTTTTTGATGAATGGTTTGGTGTTTAATTTTGATGGAAGTCGTGTAGGATGGACTTTGACTGGGGTCAAGGATGTGTGACTTCATTCAAGGTCCATGGCTAGTACATTTTGCTTTGGTTGAGAGGGGTCAAATGAATAGACATGAACTGGTGCCTTTGTGTATGTTTTTGTCCAGGGTCCTTGACTTATTCCTTTTATGATCGTTTTGGAGGGCTTGGATGCTATTCTACAAGACCTCTCCTATTTTTATTTTTTTTATGAGAGAGGTGATGCTTTTAAGAGTAATACTGCTTTAGAAATTTTCCATTGATTGGCATCATGCACTAGTCTCCTTCCATAGTGAGGATAGTGTAGGAGCCGTTGGAATTGACCTTGTTGATGACGAATGGCCATTCCCATTTTAGCTCGAATTTTCCTTTTGATTTAAGAGTTAGAGTGATTGGTCTTCTAATGGTTAGAACTAAATCACCTTTTTTGAATGTCTTTTTTTTTTCGTTTACCTTTTTGTCGAAGGCTGTGGCCATTTGAGCTTGGTATAGCTCGATACTTTGTTAGGTCGCCAACCATTTTCCGTTGAGACTTTTTAATTCATGAAGTCTCAATTCTACATTTCCCTCTTACGTGAGTTTCTCTGCGAGAGGCATATGAAAGAAAGGGCCTTTTTTGAATGACTTTTCTTTTTCTTTTATCTTTTTGTCAAAGGTTGTGGCCATTCGAGCTTGGTATAGCTCGATACTTTGTTAGGTTGCCAACCATTTTCCGTTGAGACTTTTTAATTCATGAAGTCTCAATTCTTCATTTCCCTCTTATGTGAGTTTTTCTGCGAGAGCCATACGAAAGAAAGGGAGTTGTATTTCTAGAGGCACCATTGCTTCAAAGTCATATACCAAGGAGTACAATGTAGACCTAGTGGGGCCACATATAGTAGTTTGATAGGCCTACAATGCTTCGAGTAACTTTGTGCCACATGACCTTTTGATGTTCGAGACCACTGTCTTTAGTATTTTGCAAATCATCTTGGTGAATGCTTCCACCAAGATATTTGTTATAGGGTAATAGGCTGTGGATGGGCAACATTGAATCCTTTATTTATCATAGAACCTATAGAACTTTTCACTACTTGAACTATAGGCCACTGTAGTAGTATAATCATTTTGCTACCCCAAACCTGCAAAAGATGTTTGTTTACAGAATTAATAATCATGGTTGCTTTGACTTCGGTTATGGGCACTGCTTAATCTCACTTGGAGAAGTAACCGTAACAGCTAGGATGAAATGATGTCCTCAATCTAATGGCAGGTGAATTTTTCCGATATTGTCCATTCCCTAGGCTTTAAATGGCCAAGAAATAGAGTCAGGTGCAAGTTTTCTTGACGCACATGAATATAGTCTCCATGAATTTCGCATTCCTAGCACCTTTTTGCGAACTTTATAGCATCGGAAACCATTGTCGGCTAATAGCAACCTAGTCTCCAAATTTTATCACATAGTTTTGGCCCTGACAAGTGTGCTCCCCATAGGCATGCATTTACTCCCTTTAGGGTTTTTTCTAGTTCCTTTTGGGATAGGCAACAAAGGAATACCCCCATCATAGGATTTATAGTATAGTATTTTTGATGGCAGAAAAAAGTGGCGTTTAAGAGCTCACCTTTGGATGCTTGCTCTATCCTTAGGATTTTTTGTAGGACTCCATACAATATGTAGTCAATGAAGAGTTCCCACCAGTCCCAAAACGAATTCTCAAAAGAAGAGTTTCGACTTCCAGGCATTTCTGCGTAGGTCCATGCAAAACAGTCCACAAACTCAAGCAAGAAACTGATATACTCTGCAAGCTCTTTTCCTTTTATTTCTTAATTTACAAGGGTGGGATGAGGATTTTCCAGGGTCCCTAAATTGGTCTCCCGGACTTGGTCCTTAATTAGAGGGTTAGAAGTATGTTCTTCCACATTGTTTTTGGAAGCTTCCATTTTCATGAATCCCTCTACGATGTCATTTTCTTTTTTGAGCCTGGGCCTTAACCCTCTCCAAGGGTTTGTTTTTATTGGCCCTTTGGTTTTTACATATAATAAAGATGATCTCACCTCCCTTGACCTTTGTTCTTTATTTCTTCACCTGAGGGCCATGTTGCCTGCTGAGGAGAGCTATCATCATTACTGCTTTGTCTATCATGTTGGAAGGAAGCACAGTTGTCTAGTTCGTGAGTCAATACTGTTTCTTTCGAAATGTATCCATCAGAGGAATCAAAAAACTCTTTTTTAAATCTAGAATTTCTGCAGAGTTGTTGTTGTAAAGAACATATCCCAAGCCATACATATGAGTGTCGATGCGGCCTTCATATCTGTACTCATCCCACTGTTCGGGCATCATGCCATCATAGGGGACTAACAAGCCTTTTTGGTTTCCCAGCTTGGTCAGCTTTTTAAAATCATTTCCCATTTTTTCATTATCTAATGGGATTTCTAGCCATAGAGGTCAAACATTACTCATCCTCGATTTGTAATTTCTTCAAGGGGATATGCAATGGCATGATCATCCGCTCGGGAGAAAAAGATCGGGTGTGGATTGTACCAGCTTGGCCTGACCATGAGAATGACCGTAAACACTGTACATAGGGCTGGAACTGGCCACAGATGCAGAGGTGGAATCTGATTCGATGGCTCTTTTTCTACAAATTCATCTGTATCTTGTTCTAACTTAGTGTCGGAATTATATGTAGTAGATATTGTGAACATCGGGTAGCACCTTTTTAATTTTCTGATTAGATAGGTAGCACTCCTTTTGATGTTTGTAACCACTAGGGATAGTTCTTCATATGATTGGAAGTCCTTACCTTTCATGGCCTTTTGGATGTGAATATGGAACCCTTGTTAGCATAAAGTTATGCTGGTTCTTTGTGAAGGCATTTTAGTGCATTGACCCACCAATTTTTTCCATTTATTGATAAATCTTTGATATGATTCCTGCTGACAACTCCCACTGTATGAGTAATATCAGGTCTCTCGCTAACCATAGCATACATTAAGCTACCAATAGCTAAAGCATATGGGATCTTGGATATATCATCTTTCTTCTGTTCTGTCTTAGGAAACAACTCTTTTGAGAGTTTGAACTAGCTAGTTAGTGGAGTGCTAACTGGCTTAGCACCTTGTATGTTGAACCTTTGTAGGACCTTTTCAACATATTCTGACTAAGACAACTTTAATATGCGATTTGTTCTGTCTCTACTGATTCTCATTCCAAGAATTTGATTTGCAGCACCCAAATCCTTCATTTCAAACTCTATTGGCAACTATTTCTTAAAATTATTTATTTCATGCATGTTCAATCCTACAACAAGCATGTGATTTACATACGAAAGGAGAATAATAAAACAGTCAACAGAGTTTTTGTAATAACAATAATGGTCTACATGACATCTTTTGTAACCTGTGTTGCACATAAATCTATCAAATTTAATGTACTATTGTCTTGGGGCCTGCTTCAAGCCACATAAACTCTTTTTGAGTTTACACACCATGTCCTCTTTTCCTGAAACATCATATCCTTGTGGTTGATGCATGTAAATATCTTTTTCCAAGTCACCATGGAGAAATGTAGTTTTAACATCTAATTGTTCAAGATGTAAATCTTCTATTGCAACAATGCTCAAAACACTTCTAATTTTGTTTAATTTAACCACAGGAGAAAATAATTCAGAATAATCAATACTTTCTTCTACTATAAGCCTTTTGCAATGAACCTGGCGTTATATCTCTTACTACCATCATGTTCATCTTTCAACTTATACACCCACTTGTTATGCAATGCTTTCTTTCTCTCAGGCAATTGAACTAAGTCTCATGTCTGATTTGACAATAAGAACTGCATCTCATTTTTCATGGCTTGCTCCCACTTAGCCCGAGTATCAACCTGCAATGATTCTTCAAAACATTCTGGCTCACGACCATCAGTTAACAGCAAGTAGTACAATGAAAGTGAATAACGTTGTGTAAGCTTAGGAATTCTAAAGGACCTTCTTACTGGGGTAGGTGTATGAGGATCCACCGTGGATTTTCATTTTCATGTGCTTCAAGTACATCATTTTCAGAAATGTCCTCTATGTTTAAGTATTCTGTGTTGTCCTTTTGCACCATATCCTTATCCTTATGTATAACTTTCTCATTGAATACAACATTTCTACTTTTGATGATTTTTCTATTTTCTTCATCCTAGAAATAGTAACTAAATTCATCAGAACCATATCCAATGAAAGTGTATTTCCTGGATTTAGGATCTAACTTGTCCCTATTGTCAGCATCAACATGAATATAAGAGATACAACCAAATACTTTTAAGTGTGAAAGATTTACCTCTTTTCCAATCCAAGCTTTCTCCGGCAATCCGCCATTCAAAGGTACTGAGGGCCCACGATCGATCAAGTATGCAGTAGTATTCACTGCTTCTGCCCAAAACTGTTTAAGCAATCTAACGTGTAGTCTCATGCTTCTAGCTCGCTCTAAATGGTTCGGTTCATCCTCTCTGCCACACCGTTTTGCCGTGGTGTATTAAGAATGGTTTTCTTTCGCTTTATCCCATTTGTGGAGCAATACTCCTCAAATTCTTTGCTATAGTATTCCCCCATTATTAGATGTTAGGCATTTCAATTTCAGAATTGTTTCATTTTCAACTAAAGCTTTCCACTTTTTGAAAACACCAAACACTTCAGACTTGTGTTTCGTAGGATAAACTCATAATTTTCTGGTAGCATCATCAATGAATGTAGCAAAGTAAGAAGACCCAACAAGGAAAGGTACTTGTATTTATCCCCACATATTCGTGTGAACTAGTTCCACCCTTTCTGATTTTGGTTGCTCCCTTACTTTACAAAAAATAGCTTTCCTTTGCTTTCCAAAGACACAGTCTTCACAAAACTCTAAGTCTAAAGACTTGAAGTTTTGTAGCTTACTTTTAGAGTGAAGGATTTTCATTCCTTTCTTACTCATATGTCCAAGTCTACAATGCCATTTGTTAGAATCTGTACCTTTATTTGTAACTACAATGGCACTTGTGCTGCTATTGGTTAGGTAAAGAGTACCTTCTTTCTTACTGTGAGTAACAACCATACTCCCTTTCGTAACCTTCCATGATCACCTGCGAAGATTGTTATATAACCAGAGCTTGCAAGCTGACCATCATTTATGAGGTTTCTTCTTAGGCTCAGTACATGTCTAATATCATTCAATTGCCATGTACCTCCATTTGGCAATTTGATTTGAACATCTCCTTTATCAATTATATCACAAGATTTATCATCATCAAGATATAATTTTCCAAAGTCACCTTTCACACAATTTTTGAGGTATTCTTTGTGTGTAGTGGCATGAAAAGATGCACCAAAATCTATAACCCAAGATTCAGATTTATAATCAAAAGAAAGAATTAAAGCATCTTAAACAATATCATCTGCACCATTTGAGGAAACATCATTATTGTTGTCATTATTATCATTCCTTTGCTTGTTTTTCTTTAGTGAAGCTCTTTAGTCGTTTTTTAAGTGTTCCTTTTTGCCACAATTCCAACATGTAATCTCACCTTTTGATGATCTTGACTTACTTCTTAATTTAGATCTTTTACGATTCTAATCTCCCTCCATTTTCCTTCCTCTATTCTCCACATTCAATGCACTTCCTGATGATTCACCTAAGGATTGCCTGTGAAGTTCCTCATCGATGACAGCACTCACAACATCATCAAACTTTAGTTTGCTTAATCCCGATGAATTACTCAGTGAAGTAACCATACCACCCCAACAGTTTGATAAAGAAGATAAAAGTAATAGTGCCCAAATCTCATCATCAAAATGTAATTTTACCAATGACAAATGGCTCATGGCTGTGTTGAACTCATTTATGTGTTCAGCAACAATCCCACCTTTAGCCATCTTCATGTTAAACAATTTTTTCATCAAATGGACTTTATTTAAAGTAGATGGTTTTTTATACATTTGTGAAAGGGCAGCCATAACATCTTCAGTGGTTTGCTCTTTTGAAATATTAAATGCAACAGACTTTGTTAGAGAGAGTCTAATCGTGCCAAGGTTCTTCTATTGAGTACCTCCTAATCTGGATCTGACATAGACGTAGGCTTCTTGGCTTTTCTTCCAAGTGGCAAGTAGAAATTCTTCTGGTAGAGGAGATCCTCTATCTGCATATTCCAAAATGCAAAATTTTGGCCATTAAATTTCTCAATCGTCTGCTTTGTGTCATTCGTCATTGGTCCCAGTCAGATCAAAGCTCTATTTACTTGATTATTTTGCCGTCAATCAAATAGTTGATCTATTCCATCTATCTCGTAGATCTCGTCAGTATGAGTGCACAGAATAAAACGGAGCACAATTTGGAGTCCGGATGCCCACAAAAAACACAATTGAATTCCAGCCATTGAATCTAGTCAAACTGCCTGTTTGACTTTCCTATTGACATCATGCTAGTGTCAGCACTGCTAGTGGCAGTCTAGGCTCTGCACTTCTAGGTCGGGCCCAACCAGAACCGAACTAAAATTGCACTGATTTGAGCACCTTACTAGGTTGGGCTTCTCCTGTGGATCAGGTCCAACCTGACCAACAACTTGGCCTGGCCTAGGAACCTAAACCTTGTCTTTGCTTTCTTCTTCATGTTACTGGTTTCTACAAACTAGAGGAATTGAAGAACCCCTTGGCCATGGTGGAGATAGCATTGGCAGGGGCTGATGGCAGTGGACGACCTCAGACCGGTGAGGTGAGGTTGCGACAACGACCGGCGAAATCGACTACAACCACACAAAACCCCGAGCGATCTCCAACCTGGCTCTGATACCACTTGTTAATAAAGAAGATGAACTAAAAACACATAATCCACAGACATAAACACAAGATTTACGTGGTTCAACCGATGTGGGTAACGTCCATGGAGATTCAAACCTATCCACTATTTTGGAGATCACCACACAAGAAGAACAGTCCTCTCCTTGTGATTACAAGAATATAAGAGTCTCTCCCTAGGATTCTCCCCTGTAGAGCACAACTCTCTCACACCACTCAAAATAATTCAAAAGCCCTAATTACCAATACTTGGGCATTTACAACTGTTAGATCTGGCTTTATAACGAAGGGTCCAGATTAAACCATCAGAATACATATTTACCCTAATAAATAATTCTCAGAACTATTGGATCTGGCCTTATAACGAAGGCTTCACCAACTCATCACTTTACACATTCTCATTCTCAAAACTACAGACCATCCAAACATCAAATTAGGCATAGGGGCTAAGGGTAAATCCTTCTCCTCGACCTCTCCTAAGCCCTTTTTCTTTCTAGCTCTCTCCCCCTCCCTTTATTTGATATTTCTTCTTTTTCCTTTCTTTCGTCCTTCATAATCAAGGGTTCAGGAATATTTTAGTGGAAGGGGTTTCAACAGCTTTAACAAGGAAAACTAAAAAAAAATATGAATAGTTAACTATTCATTAGCAATAAAAGGACAATCACTTCATTTTTCTACACATTCTCATTCTATAAACTCTAGACCACCCAAACCATGCCCATATTGAGTTGGATCCGGTCAACTAAGTATCAGATTGTGGTGGGGGGTGCGGAACTCAGCTGAGTCTACACAATGATAGACTCAATCAACTATATAAGGCTGGAAAATGGGGTTTTTACCCCAATTCATAGCTTCAAAACGGGAGAAGAGGGCAGCCCTAGCTTGGAGGTCTTGATTTGTACTAAAAGAGAAGATTAAATCCACTTTTTTTTTTAGAGATCTAGGCTTCCAAAGATCAAGAACATTATTCATTAAAAGGGGGATTTCCAATTCTGAGTTTTTTAGGTATATAATTTGGCTTTTTCTTCCTTAGATAGTTGAGAAAAGTTAATAACATGTTTGTTTTGCTTGAAGATGAAATGTTCACTCAAGATTTCTTCAAGAAAATGAAATTGGTTCTACTTTTGGCTCTAACTTAAAAAAAAAAAAGGAAAATTTAATTTTTCATTATTTGGTTTGATTTTTTGTAGAAACTTAATATTTTGGGTATGTATTGCATAGATCTATGGTTTTCTATGCATTTATCATCTCAAGTTGTAAAAATTTTTATTTAAAATAATTATAAAATTATGTTTATTGGGATTTTCTTTCTTAAATGGTTGAGAGAAGTTAATAGTATCTTTTTCATTGAGCATGAAAGTTTCACTCAACATTTCTTCCAAAAATTCAAATTTTTTCATTATTTGCTTTGGTTTTTTGTAGAAACTTACTATTTTGGGTATGTGTTACAACAATCTATGGTTTTAATCATAGATCTATGCATGTATCATCTAAACTTGTAATTTTTGTAATTTTTTATTAAAAATAATTATGAAAATTATGTTTATTGGGATTTCCTTGCTTAGATGGTTGAGACCTGGAGAGAAGTTAATAGCATGTTTGTTTTGCTTAAAGATGTAATTTTCACTCAAGATTTCTTTCAAAAATACAGTTTTTTCTATTTTTGCCTCAATTTAAAAAAAATTAGTAAAATTTAATTTTTTCAATATTTGATTTTGTTTATTGTATGTACTTAATCTTTTTTGTATGTGTTGCATAGATCTATGGTTCTAACCCCAGATCGATGCATTTACCCCCTAAATTTGTAATTTTTATAATTTTTTAAATTATTATAAAGTTATTTTTTTTGGTTTCTTGTATGCTTAGTTGGTTGAGGAAAAGATGATAGGATGTATAGTTTGCTTTTATATTACAATGCTAAATGTTATCTTACTATGTTAGATAGTTAGTATATTAAGTTATTAACTTTTAAGTAGCCTTATTTATTAATTTATTATTGAAATTGACAAATTGTGCCAATTACGTATTACTTAAATCACAATGACACCAAAGAAAAAAGAGAAATAAGTTGATCCTAGATGGGAGCATAGAGAAATTGTTGGTGGGGATCGTCAAAGGGTCAAATGTAAATGGTGTGGGAAAGTCGTGAGTGGTAGAATCCACAAATTTAAACAGCATCTTGCACATATATAGTAGATTCAAAAGGTTGTCCCAATGTTCCCACTCAGCTTAGGAAAGCAATGAGGGAAATTGTATAAGGAAAAAAGACAAAGAAAGCATAGAAGAAAAAATTTGAAGAAAGGGTTGCTAGAATAGAGAGGATTGATGATGGTTCTTCTGATGAACAGGAGGATGATGAGGCTAGGGAGGTAAGGAGGGCAATGAAAGAGAGTCATGAAGCTTATGAAGATGATCACGCTCGTATGGAGGAGCAAAGAGGTGGTGCCAATTCTCCAAGAGTACCTCCAAATCCTTTTGAGGATACAACAAAGGGAGGTACCTTAGATTCATTATTACATAGGACCCAAAGTATGAAGCAACCCAAAATTTCTAGCTCTATCATGGGTGATATGAAAAGTAGAGCTATGAAAATGGGTAAAGCAATATCAAAGTTCTTCTATTATAATCGAATGAGAAATTCTCAAAAACTCCCTATTTAAAAAAAGGGGAGTTTTTACCCATTTTGAGAAATCCAATGAAAATTTGTCACCTTATAAGTGTAAAACAAAAGAATAGTGAATAGCTAATTTTAAGGAGATTAAATGATATGCGTTAAAATCTCATAGGCTAAAAAAGAGGCCTTTTTTTCTAGAGAAAAATGCCCGGAGAGTTTTGTAGTTTTACCCTAATGAAATTCCTCCAAATGTAGCTACTTTACCATACTATTGGGCCATGGTGGATACTATTACTGAGGTAGGCCCTGGCATTAAATCTCCTACTGCTTATGAAATTACCAGTAAATATCTTAACATGGAGCAAGAAGATTATAAGAAATACTTGGAAGACCATTTTACTACATGGAAAGAATATGGGTGCACGATTATGTGTGATGGATGGACTAGTAGTAATAGGCAGCACAGAATTAACTTAATGGGTTATTGCATAGCAGGGATAGTTTTCATTTGATTTGTAGATACATCTGGACATCGCCCAGATGCCTAATATTTGTATAGTTTGATTGATTACACATTACAAATAATTGAAAGTTGGGATGAGTATATTGTCTGAGTTCCAACGAATAATGCGGCAAACTTTAAGTGGGTGAGGAAGATATTACATGATAAGAACTTGCCTATTGTTTGGGTTTTATGTGCAACAATTGTATTGGTCTTATATTGGAGGTTATTGGTAAATTGGTAGATGTCCATAAAACAATTGAAGAAGGAAAGATGGTTATAGGTTTGATGTACAACCATCAAATTATGACCGACAAGATGAGAGAACTTAATAGCCGTCGTGAGCATTTTAGGCCAGGTATTACAAGAATTACTATCCATGTTTATGGCCTTGAAGAGTCTTTGTCATGCAAAGCTAAACATAATGTAGATACGGACGAGTAAAGCCCACATGATCTCCACTTTTTCAAGTAAACAGTTTTCACAAGTTGTACAACATATTGTACTTGGTACAATTTCTCGCATAGGGCGAAGAGAATTACCTATCATGCAAACCTCTATGTAGGGTCCATTTTGGGCCTCGTATGAACCCTCTCCAAGCCCTTAAAGACCACCAAGCACCCCCCACTTTTTTTCCAATAATAATAATGTCGTTTAACACTCATCCAAATGGAGCTAACCATTATCTTGAAATCATACAAGAAATTGATGCTTTCGAACCCCCTTAAAAAAACATGGATGATCTAATTAACTTGAAATTTCACACATAAATGGGTCACATACAAATCGTTTGATCCCTCCCCCAAATGACCAGTGGGACCCTAGATGGGCCCTACAATGCCTTTCATATAGCACGTGTAGGGACCATCCACACAAAAAGCACAATGCATATGGTCACTAAGGGTTACGATCATACAAGTTTAATTTTTTAAATTCATATTCGTCCTCTCTTTCTATTCTCTATTTTTTAGTTTTAGGTTTCCTAGACCTTTTGAGGAAATACCTTATATAATTTTCAATCAAATCTTACAATTTGGTAACACAGCCTCTTAGTAGTTAGAAGGTCCTCATATGAAGAGCTTGTTGAGTAGATTGAAAGTTTAATCAAAGAAATCTAGTAGTTTGTCTATTAGAAGAGGTTAATTTGGCATATTGAAGTTCTACTGATGTTTTTCATGAGGTAATTTTCAAACCAACACATGTTTAAAGAAATCTAGTAGTTCTACTGTCAGAAGAGGTCAACTGGACATGCTATGGAGGGGGGGGGGGGGGGGGGGGGGGTGGCGGGGGGGGTTGGGGTTTTTAATCACCCCTACATCTAAGCCAGAAATCAGCAAGGCAGCGTTGATGTCAAAATTGTATGACCTTTTAGGTAGGTTGTGAAGAGTAGTGTTTTTTTTCCTCTAGAAACTCAAACCATATTTTGTGGTTAGAATTCAATCCATGAGTGTTTAAACTCAACCTTTGTTACGTTTTGAGTATAAAACAATTTGTAAGGATTTTGTAATTGGCTAATTCATGAGTTGGACAAAACTCTAAGTCCATTGAGTGGTATTTTACAATTTGTTCAGTTGGACTATGGTACGCGTCACCAAAAGAACTAAACTGAACAATAAAAAAAACAGGGCAGGCACTTAAGTAGACATGCAAGTGCGCTCAAGCAAAGGCAAACAGAAGCTCATGTGTTCAAGCTGAATGTTTACGCTCAAGCTAGTGAGACAAGTGTTACGTTGAATTGAAATTATAACAAGATTTCATCATGCGCTCGAGCGGACTCTTACACGTGCTCGAGCACATGGCGGAACAAAAACCTACTTTCCCGATACGGAATTATTTCCTGTTTGTGTCAGAATTGCTAGTCATTGCTAGTCATACTTTACAAAGACTATTCCTTTAGGGCATGAATTGCGGGTTATTTAAAGAGTTCTTCTCTCAACCCTAAACATAGATCTCTTTATTCTGAGTGAAGATTACATATTGGTGATCACATTTCTTTTCTAGAGCTACCATTGGAAAGATTAGGCTAATGTTTTGTTCTAGATAGTTGCTGCTTCTAGATCTCTAGTAAAAGAACATCTTCTTTCATAGAGGATTGAGGAATCAAGTGCGTTTTGAATATGGTGTAGTGGACGGCCAGGAATCATTGCGATATAAAGCCATCCATATGTAATTACAGTCCGTAGGTTGCACAAGAAATAGATAAGGGTTGTGAGTATATCTCTTGTAACTATTTGATTTATAGTGCTCTATTGTTGGTCCAATTTGAACTTGTGGTTTTTTCCTGGTTTAGGTTTTCCAAGAAAAATTATGTGTCTCTTGCTTGTGTGGTTGATTGAGTGATTTGCTAGCCATTTATTTCTTCCACTGCATACTATTTGAACTATAATTTAGAAATCCAGATCTAAAACAACTCTTCACAATCTTCTCTGTGTTTGTATGTTGGTGCAGACATCCTTATTATTAAATCTGGTTTTTGCAGACATCCTTATTATTAAATCTGAGTTTTTTATTTACATCAAAACCAGGTCTTAAGGCATCCTATTGGCAGTGTTTGTGATAGTGTTGAGTTGATCAGGGGATTGTTTTCATGATCAAGACATCTTCGTTTAAGGTTTGTTATGGAGTTCAAGCAAGGGGGTGAAAGTTCGAGTTCTATGAATTCTTTATACATTTTGCTTATCAAATATAATGATTATACCAAGTTCTGATGGTACTACAGCGTCATTTGTCAAAGACATCTGTACAGAATGTTGTTTCATGTCATCATTTTACCTCTCTAATGTGCTTTTCTTAATTGTCATCTTAATGCATACCCACATGTTCCTAAGGCATTGTTAGACCTTAATCCAAAGGGTACTAATGATTGCGGAAAAACAAGTGCTGAAAAAAAGAAAAAAAAAATTGGTTCCTGGTGTTGCTTGATCTACAAGAAGGAAAAGTATATGGGGGGCTGCAAGTGGGCTTTATTCTTAAGCATAATCTAGATGGGTGTCTTAGAGCTATAAAGCAAGGCCAGTAACAGAGGGTTATATGCAGGGTTATGGTGTTGACTACTTGGAGACATTTTCTCTTGCAACCAAATTGAATTCAGTCGAGTAATTTATCCTCAGTAATAAATTTGTACTGACCTTTGTATCAGCTGGATGTTAAAATGCATTTCATGGTAATTTATTTGTAGTAGTATATCTGGATCCCCTTCATTATAGAAAAATTTTCATAGAAAATACTAGTATCCATCCATTGTTTTAAAGAAATTCATGACACAATGAGAAGACTAGTTTCCACCAATTATTGTAAACATATTTAATTACTCTCAAAGTAACACCTATGTTCCAAATATAGAACTGAGTTTTTTCCCATACTACATGTTGGTGCCATATCATCAATTACATATTTTCAAGGAAAATTAACAATATAATTATTTATTGATAAAACAACTGATACAAAGTACTCTAGAAAACCATGTTCACCACTCTTCCACCACAAACATTCATCATTCACTAATGCACATTATAATAATAAACTAACGTTGTTGCAAAACTGTATCTACCACTTGACACCAAAGCAATGCTAGCAATAATTTAAGTGAATAAGCAGAACATGAGAACATACCGGTGTTAGTGTATGATCTCCCCCAGCAACATCTGAACCTTCAATGATTGGAACAGAACTCAATGAAGCAGCTTTCATACACTTAATAGCTTCTATGGCCTTCATGTGTTGGGTGACGCAATTAACATTCTCATTAATTGCTCCTAGTTCCCCAACAGTACAGGACATAATGTCCTTCAATTCTGGACCATGTGCCCTCAAATCCCTTAATACATCCATTTGAGTAAGCATCCAACAACCTGGGGATGCGTCAGCAAGTTCCACGCCAACATGTTTCATATGGCTATTTACTGGAATCAGTGCACGATGGATACCTTTGTTAAACACTTCCATGCAATCTAAAATGCTGCATTAAAAAATGAAATAAGAAGTTCAAGAATTTCTAAATCAAACTCTACCTACGATCACCAGTAAGAGGATATCACATTCCCATTTTTGCTTGGGCACCCACATCATATCTGAGCAGAGGGTCTAAAGACAACCAAGTGCTCAAGCAGTACCTTCTTGTTTTTATATAGCACATTGGAAACTAAACTGGAAAAAATTGGGGAAAAAATCATGGTGTTTAATATGCCACAATTGTATGCTTGTGTGTGATATCTTGAGATTAGAATCACTAAACTTGGACAAATCACCCCAGTTACTAGGATACAACTAAATTTCTATTGTCAGACATTCAAAGGCTTTAAGAAAGGAGGACACATCCACAGCCCCCGTAAAACCCCAACCCCAATGAAGAGCGCCAAGATAAACCCATCTTTGAGTTCTCTCTAAGTTTGTTATGGTATCAGAGCTCAGTTCTCAAGCCCACTAGAAGGTATCTCACTACTGTTCATTGTGAAAGTACTCTTTATGTTGGTGCGACAATCTTAGTGACTAATTACCTTGATTTAGGTTTTTTGATGAGTGTGATAGATTACCTTGATTTAGGTACTTGATCAGTGATTGATATTGATTAGTGATAAGTATGAATAGTTGTTTTTTCGAAGGTAAGGAATGTTATAAATATCCTGCATTCTTCATTATGAAAATTAGTGAATTATTTTCTTGGTAATTTTATGGTAATTTTATTGTGGAGTCACAGCCCATCCTCTCAAATTTGGGTCAGCTACCTAATTATTAGAAATCAGTTCCTACCATTCAGTGACAAAGCGATGATCCTACCATGGCCACCACTTGATAAGAAACTATGCGAATCGAGTAAAATAAATTAAAATGATGGGAATCGGAACTAATTAGTTCTAATTTCTTTGACTTTGGAATTTCATCAATAACTGAAATTCTCCTACTGCTTCTTGAATTCAGTATATTTTGAAGTTCTCGAGAGTCGGTCATTTGCAATTTTGCATACAACAAAAATATAGGAAATGTTCTAGTATAATTTGGGTTCAGATTAAAAGTAGGTGTAAAAATACCTGCCATAAGAAATGGCAAAACCAAGAAAAAAAAGTTGGAAAAGTTCAAGCATAAGTACAAAGTACTGTTTTCTTTGCAAAGTACATAGTAATGTTTTCTTTGAAAAGTTTGTTCTTTAGTACTGTTTTCTTTGCGAAATACATAATATTATTTTCTTTAAAAAGTTTGATATCTCTTTTTGTCTCTCTAGGATCCATTTGGTCTACATACAAATTGCCATAAATTGGGTTCAAACCATTCTCACTGTAAATATAAAGAAATTGTTAATGTGTCGCTCACCATAAGGTGGTTGAGGGGGCAATTTCCTCTTCTGCATATAAAGAAACATGGCTTCCCATATTCTGCACATAAATATTTCCACTTATATATGTATGTGAGGGATGGATGCAACATTACTAAATATAAATACTAATTTAGATTTTCAATACTGCAGAATTTTATCACAAAAAAACATCTTGTCATGTCTCGAAAATTTTCCACCAAGAACCAATATCGACTAATCGTATTGAGAGTCTTATTGAGGGAGCAAATTAAGTATTTTGTTTATAGTGGGATACTAATTTCTCTACTAGCAAGTTGCATGCTTTGATCTAACGTGTGCAACTCGGGGCATGTGGGCCATACAATCTCCAATAGCTTGCACATAAACGTTAGGTTTTTTGATAGATTGCTCACTAATGCTTTCTAGGATTCTCAACCTACCCCTTAAGGTTTTAATATGTCCAATTTACCCCTTTAATTTAATGAATTTTGTAACAATTTGACACTTTCGTCATCACCCCATTAAATCGACAACGGAAGTGTTAAAAGATCCATTGAACGTCATTAAAGTAAGGCTTTGATTGTAATGCTAATTGAAACCAGACCCGCCTCATCCTTCTTCTTTCTTTAGTTCTAGTTCTAGAATAGAACTTCTGCAAACAACAGCCCTCTCTTCTCTAGTAGTGAAGATCGACGGGCGGTGGCTAGGTGATGACCCGCAGTGTCAGACCCCTGATCTTTTATTTTGGGTCAGGTCAATTTTTTGGGTTAGAGTTGAGTTGAAAGGGTTAGTTGGATGCTTGATATGCCATTTAGAGATTTTGAATCTTTGCATGCCTGATAGTTTTGTGTAGGGGCCATTGGAGATGGGTTGGTTAGATATTCTGGGGCCTTGGGCCCGAGTTATTTGACCTTTTGAGCCAAAAGCCCTTTTCTAGAATTTTGTAAAACTAACTAAAGAGCAAGGCGCCCTATTTTGTAAATTTGATAAACCTTTACAAAACCCAACCCTAAATCCCTCGATCATCTTTGCTTCGTATGCACTATTCTTTCGTTCTTCTTTCTTTCCTCTGCAACCAAGCCTAGTAGCTCTCCGAGGGAACTAAGGCTTGATCTAGGAGCTTAGATACACCATCACCTTCATCTTAATTCTCTTTCTTTGTCTACTATAATAGTGTCTACAGCCCGATAAGTATCTATCTCCAAACCACCATTAGATTCCTTTCAGTTTATTAGGGTCTGCTCAATAGCTTAAGAGAAAACTAGATAGGGGTTTGTGTTTGATTGGGTCCAGCCACAACAGATCTAGTTTTGGTATAAGATTCAAGGCAAGTGGATAACTATAAATAAAGTTAATTCATTTAGTAATTAAATGATATGCTTAAGATTTGGTTTAGATAATTGTATTTGATGTTTCACTCAAAAATTTGAAGTTCCGTTTGTGTCTAATTAAGTTTTCAAGAGAAAACCAAAGAGGGGCGAAATTGTTGGCACCTATGGCTAAGCTGTAGTTCAGCCTACGGCTAGGCTATGACTCACTTTCTAGTGAGACGTTTTGGAGGAGAATGTACCACGGCTAGCCGTAATTGCTTTTACGGTTGAGCCGTAAGACCGGCTAGCCTAGTTGTAAGTAGGCTACCGCTAAGCCATAGGATGGTCACGGCCAGTACATGAGAGCCAGGGACTTTAATTAGAATTAGTAGTGGAATAGGTTAGGTTTGTTGACCACAATTAAGGAATCCATCCGCGTGGATTGTACTACAAGTAAGTGACATTAGGTAAGTGACTTCTAGGGTGTAGGATCACTTAACCGATATCATGCCCAATGGATATTTAATAAATAATTAGTGCATGACTTGGGGTCTAAACATATGATGAGTTCCGTTCTTTAGGGAGAGTTAGTTAAATGTACACTTAGAATTGGATTGGACCCGGGATGGAAATGTGAGTTACAAGATGCATCACATGATAGACACCAGAAGTGGATCATCAGCATTGAGGGCTCACTTTGTATTTTTAAAGAAAGGTTTGATTTAGTGTTTATACTTAACTAACTATGACGATTAGGTGGTGTAGAGCTTATCCTTAGAATAACGGAGGATATCAAGCAAGCATAATACACATTTAACCTGTGCAACCCAACCACTTAAATTGTAATACTATGGATGATGGGAATTAGGGGTTTCGCAGCATGATTCATTACGCATTCATATGCAGTATGTATTCGCATATATATGTGACTTATTGCAGTTTGGAGGTGGGCGTACGCCATTAGGTCAGCGTGTATTAAGGGATATATTACACAATTGGTCCGTTTGTTATATTTAGCGAGAATACCCCTTTTTGTATATTGTATTTGTGGGAATACCCATTTTTGTGCGTTCATGCCATTTGACCAGCATTCGGTACATTTTGGGTAGGATGTAAAATATGATTTAATTATTTGTTTAATATCATTACTTACAGTTTACCTCTTGCCCTATTACGACAATCTAACCCATTACTTTTGGTGCCCAGGTCCCATTGCCGGTGTTGAACCAGAGTATTCAGAGATGCAGGAGATTCCGCCGATGGTGGAGTTGTTGAGTGGAGCACCGATGACATCATCTAAGGTGTCCTAGAGATGGTGTTGAGATCGTTTCACTAGATTTTGTTATAAGGCCATGTATGGGGCCATTAGTGTAGACATTAAATTCATTTGTATTGAAATTATAACTTTAATTGTTATACTTCGAAGTTCTTGACCATTTATGAATAGTCATTGAGGTTGGTTTATAAGATTTAAATATGATATTTAGTTGCACTGATTATGAATTTTAGTTCCACGTGTGATGATGGTTACTTGCTCGACAAGCATAACCTTATGAAAGAGTTTGATCCACCTGGATTGGGGCCCATGTTGTTATTCAAGAAAATTTTAAATTAGCCTTATTTCTTACACCCTAAGAACCGGGTTCAAATTTGACCCAGTTTTGGAGGCGTGATAGATGGCATCAAAGCGGTCAAGTTTCTAAGAGTTCTAAAAGATAGTAGAAACCAAGGTTTGATGTGAGGATTAAAAATCTTGGTGGGAATGTTAGGTTGTAGACTCGTATAGTTTTTGTATACGGCTTTTGGAAATGTCTAGAGTCGGCATGGGTATGTTTAGCTTCTGTTTTCTAGTTTCCGCATTGTAGATCGTGTAGTCTTTAATAAATGGTTGTTTCGCAAACATGGCACCTAAGACGAGGAAAGCGAAAGGAAACCCATGCTCAAATGGGTCGAGTGAGCCTAGTTGCACGATTAATTATTCGATACAGACCCCACTCTAGGCTATGCTAGCCCAACACTAGCATCAAGATCAGCAGATGACCAAATTGCTGGAAGCAGTTCAAGGGGTGAACCAACCCCATGTGGTGCAGGCAGCAACACCTCTGCCACCACCACCGCTGCGGCCGATGTTTGTAGTACGACCTCAAGTAGTAGATGAGGCAGCATTTCAGATCAATGTACTTGAGGCCTTGTAGAGTATTGGCACCTTCAGGTTGTTGTTTCCCTGAGACCACAGGATTCCAACAACATTTTTGAGAAGTTTAAGAAGAGGGGACGACCGGAGTTTAATGGGGGTGAAAATCCAAAGGTGGCAGAAGAATTTCTTATAGAAGTTGAAAAGATATTTGAAAACCTAGTCTGCATAGGAACATAGAAGGTTAAGTTGGCAGCTTCTATGTTCCTGGATGTAGCTGACAGGTGGGAGACCACTGTTAAGGAAACATATGTTAGGCGATGTAGAGCTTACCCATACAATAAAAGAGAATATCACACGAGCAAAATACACATTTAATGTGTGCAACACTACCACTTTAATTGTAATAATCTGGAGGAAGGGAATTAGGGGTTTCTTAGCATGATTCATTGTGCATTCATATATAGTATGTATGCGTATATATATATGACTGATGACAGTTTAGAGGTGGGCGTTCGCCATCAAGTAGGCGTGTATTATCGGATATATTACACAATTGGGCCGCTTGCTATATTTGGCGAGATTACTCGTTTTTGTATATTGTTTTTGTGGGAATGCCCATTTTTTTTCATTCATGCCATTTGGTCCGTATTCGGTACATTTTGGGTAGGATGTAAAATATGATTTAATTCATTTGTTTAATATCATTACTTACAGTTTACCTCTTGCCCGATTATGTCAATCTAACCCACTAATTTTGGTGTCCAGGTTCTATTGCCGATGTGAAACTGGAGGGTCCAAAGATGCAGGAGATTCCACCTGATGGTGGAGTTATTTAGTGGAGCGCCGATGACATCATCTAAGGTGTCCTAGAGATGGTGTTGAGACCGTTTCACTAGATTTTGTTATAAGGCCACGTTTGGGGCCATTATTGTAGACATTAAATTCATTTGCCTTGGAATTATAACTTTAATTGTTATACTTAGAAGTTTTTGACCATTTATTAGTTGTCATTGAGGTTGGTTTATAAGATTTAAATATGATAATCAACTACACTGATTATGAATTTTAGTTTCGCATGTGATGATGGTTGCTTGATTGACAAGCATAGCCTCACAAAAGACTTTAATACACTCGAATTATTGGGGCCCATGTTGTTATTCAAGAAAATTTTAAATTACCCCTAATTCTTACACCCTAATAACCGGGTTCAAATCCGACCTAGTTTTGGTGGTGTGATAGATGGTATCAAAGCGGTCAAGTTTCTAGGAGTTCTAAAAGATAGTAGAAACCAAGGTTTGATGTGAGGATTGAAAATCTTGGTGGGAACGTTAGGTTGTAGACTCATATAGTTTTTGTATATGGTTTTTGGAAATGTCTAGAGTCTGCATGGGTATGTTTAGCTTCCACCTTCTAGTTTCCACATTGTAGATCATGTAGTATCTAATAAATGGTTGTTTTGCAGACATGGCACTTAAGACAAGGAAAGCGAAAAGAAACCCAGGCTCAGATGAGTCGGGTGACCCTAGTTGCACGATTAATTATTTGATAGAGACCCCACTCTAGGCTATGCTAACCCACCACAAACATCAAGATTAGCAGATGACCAAATTGCTAGAAGGAGTTCAAGGGTGACCAATCCCATGTGGTGCATGCAGCAACACCTCTGCCGCCACCACCGCTGCGGCCGATGTTTGTGGTACGACCTCAAGTATTAGATGAGGCAGCATTTCAGATCAGTGTACTTGAGGCCTTGCAGAGTATTGGCAGCTTCATGTTGTTGTTTCCCGAGACAACAGGATCCCCACGACATTTTTGAGAAGTTTAGGAAGAGGGGACCACCGGAGTTTAATGGGGGTGAAGATCCAAAGGTGGGAGAAGAATTTCTTATCGAAGTTGAAAAGATATTTGAAAACCTAATCTGCACAGGAGCATAGAAGGTTAAGTTGGAAGCTTCTATGTTCCAAGATGTAGATGACAAGTGGTAGACCACTGTTAAGGAAACATATGTTAAGCGGTGTAGAGCTTGGCCATAGAATAATAGAGAATAATATCACACGAGCAAAACACACATTTAATGTGTGCAACCCTACCACTTTAATTGTAATAATGTAGAGGATGGGAATTTGGGGTTTCATAGCATGATTCATTGCGCATTTATATACAGTACGTATTCGTATATATATGTGATTGACGGCAGTTTAGCGGTGGGTGTACGCCATTAGGTCAGCGTGTGTTATGGGATATATTACATAATTGGGCCACTTGCAATATTTGATGAGAATTCCCATTTTTGTATATTGTATTTGTGGGAATGCCATTTTTTATGCATTCATGCCGTTTGGCCCACATTCAATACATTTTGGGCAGGATGTAAAATATAATTTAATTCATTTGTTCAATATCATTACTTACAGCTTACCTATTGCCTGATTATGTCAATCTAATCCATTACTTTTGGTGTCCAGGTCCTATTGCCGGTGTCGGACCGAAGGGTCCCAAGATGACGGAGATTCTGTCAGATGGCGGAGTTGTTGAGTGGAGCACCGATGACATCATCTAAAGTGTCTTAGAGATGGTGTTGAGATCGTTTCACTAGATTTTGTTATAAGGCCATGTTTGGGGCCATTAGTGTAGACATAAAATTCATTTGTCTTGGAATTATAACTTTAGTTGTTATACTTTGAAGTTCTTAACCATTTATTAATTGTCATTGATGTTGGTTTATAAGATTTAAATATGATATTCAACTGCACTGATTATGAATTTTAGTTCAGCGTGTGATGATGGTTACTTGATCGACAAGCATAGACTCACGAAAGACTTCGATCCACCCGGATTGGTGCCCATGTTGTTATTCAAGAAAATTTTAAATTAGCCCTAATTCTTACACCCTAATAACCGGGTTCAAATCCGACCTAGTTTTGGTGGTGTGACAGATGGTATCAAAGCGGTCCAGTTTCTAGGAGTTCTAAAAGATAGTAGAAACCAAGGCTTGGTTTGAGGATTAAAACTCTTGGTGGGAATGTTAGGTTGTAGACTTGTGTAGTTTTTCTATACGGCTTTTGGAAATGTCCAGAGTTTGCATGGGTATGTTTAGCTTATGCCTTCTAGTTTCCACATTGTAGATCGTGTAGTCTCTAATAAATGGTTGTTTTGCAGACATGACACCTAAGACGAGGAAAGCGAAAGGAAACCCATGCTCAGATGAATCGGGTGAGCCTAGTCGCACAATTAATTATTCGACACAGACCCCACTCTAGGCTATGCTAGCCCACCGACAGCATCAAGATCAGTAGATGACCAAATTGCTAGAAGCAGTACAAGGGATGAACCAACCCCATGTGGTGCATGCAGCAGCACCTCTGCCACCACCACCGCTGCGGCCGATGTTTGTGGTACGACCTCAAGTAGTAGATGAGGTAGCATTTCAAATTAGTGTACTTGAGGCCTTGCAGAGTATTGACAGCCTCAAGTTGTTGTTTCCCCGAGACCACAGGATCCCACGACATTTTTGAGAAGTTTAGGAAGAGGGGACCACTGGAGTTTAATGGGGGTGAAGATCCAAAGGTGGCAGAAGAATTTATTATTGAACTTGAAAAGATATTTGAAAACCTAGTCTGCACAGGAGCATGGAAGGTTAAGTTGGTAGCTTCTATGTTCTGGGATGTAGCTGATAGGTGGTAAACCATTGTTAAGGAAACATATCTTAGGTGGTGTAGAGCTTACCCATAGAATAATAGAGAATATCACATGAGCAAACTACACATTTAATGTGTGCAAACCTACCACTTTAATTGTAATAATGTGGATGATGGAAATTAGGGGTTTCATAACATGATTCATTGCGCATTCATATGCAGTATGTATTCGTATATATATGTGACTGACGGCAGTTTGGAGGTGGGCGTACGCCATCAGGTTAGCATGTCTTACGGGATATATTACACAGTTGGGCCATTTGCTATATTTGGCGGGAATACCCGTTTTTGTATATTGTATTTGTGGGAATGCCCTTTTTTTTTTCTTTTTTTTTTTTGCATTCATGAGATTTGGTCTGCATTCGGTACATTTTAGGTAGGAAGTAAAATATGATTTAATTCATTTGTTTAATATCATTGCTTACAGTTTACCTCTTGCCCGATTATGTCAATCTAACCCGTTACTTTTGGTGTCCAGGTCCCATTGACGGTGTCGAACCGGAAGGTCTAGAGATGCCGAAGGTTCCGCCAGATGGTGGAGTTGTTGAGTGGAGCACCGTTGACATCATCTATGGTATCCTAGAGATGGTGTTGAGATCGTTTCACTAGATTTTGTCATAAGGCCATGTTTGGAGCCATTAGTGTGGACATTCAATCATTTGTCTTGGAATTATAACTTTAATTGATATACTTCGAAGTTCTTGACCATTTATTAATTGTCATTAAGGTTGGTTTATAGGATTTAAATATGATATTCAGCGCACTGATTATGAATTTTAGTTCCACGTGTGATGATGGTTGCTTGATCGACAAGCATAGCCTCACGAAAGACTTCAATCCACCCGGATTGGGGCCCATGTTGTTATTCAAGAAAATTTTATATTAGCCCTAATTCTTACACCTTAAGAACCGGGTTGAAATCCGACCCAATTTTGGTGGCGTGATAGATGGTATCAAAGCTGTCAAGTTTCAAGGAGTTCTAAATGATAGTAGAAACCAAGGTTCGATGTGAGGATTAAAAATCTTTGTAGGAACGTTAGGTTGCAGACTCGTATAGTTTTTGTATATGACTTTTGGAAATGTCTAGAGTTTGCATGGGTATGTTTAGCTTCCGCATTCTAGTTTCTGCATTGTAGATCGTGTAGTCTCTAATAAATGGTTGTTTTGCAAACATGGCACCTAAGACGAGGAAAGCGAAAGGAAACCCATGCTCAGATGAATCGGAGGAGCCTAGTTGCACGATTAATTATTCGATACAGACCCCACTCTAGGCTATGCCAGCCCACCAACAGCATCAAGATCTGCAGATGACCAAATTGCTAGAAGCAGTGCAAGGGGTGAACCAACCCCATGTGGTGGATGCAGTAACACCTCTGCCACCACCATCGCTACAACCGATGCTTGCGGTACGACCTCAAGTAGTAGATGAGGTAGCATTTTAGATCATTATACTTGAGGCCTTGCAGAGTATTGGCAGCCTCAAGTTGTTGTTTCCCCGAGACCACAGTATTCCAACGACATTTTTGAGAAGTTTAAGAAGAGGGGACCACCGGAGTTTATTGGGGGTGAAGATCCAAAGGTGGCAGAAGAATTTCTTATCGAACTTGAAAAGATATTTGAAAACCTAGTCTGCACAGGAGTATTGAAGGTTAAGTTGGCAGCTTCTATGTTCCAGGATGTAGCTGACAGGTGGTAAACCACTGTTAAGGAAACATATGTTAGTCGGTGTAGAGCTTACCCTAAGAATAATAGAGAATATCACACGAGCAAAATACACATTTAACGTGTGCAACCCTACCACTTTAATTGTAATAATGTGGAAGATGGGAATTAGGAGTTTCATGGCATGATTCATTGCGCATTCATATACAGTATGTATTCATATATACATATATGATTGACGACAGTTTAGAGGTGGGCGTACGCCATCAGGTCAGCGTGTATTATGGGATATATTACACACTTAGGCTGTTTGCTTTATTTAGAGGGAATAGCCGTTTTTGTATATTGTATTTGTGGGAATACCCATTTTTTTGCATTCATGGCATTTGGTTTGCATTCGGTACATTTTGGGTAGGATGTAAAATATGATTTAATTCATTTGTTTAATATCATTACTTACATTTTACTCTTGCCCGATTATGTCAATCTAACCCATTACTTTTGGTGTCCAGGTCCTATTGCCGATGTCAAACAGGAGGGTCCAAAGATGTAGGAGATTCTACTAGATGGCAGAGTGGTTAAGTGGAGCACCAATGACATCATCTAAGGTGTCCTAGAGATGGTGTTGAGATCGTTTCACTAGATTTTTTTATAAGGCCATGTTTGGGGCCATTAGTGTAGACATTAAATTCATTTTTCTTGGAATTATAACTTTAATTGTTATACTTCGAAGTTCTTGACCATTTATTAATTGTCATTGAGGTTGGTTTATAGGATTTAAATATGATTTCAGCTGCTTCGATTATGAATTTTAGTTTCACGTGTGATGATGGTTGCTTAATCGACAAGCATAGCCTCACAAAAGACATCAATCCACCTGGACTAGGGCCCATGTTTTATTCAAGAAAATTTTAAATTAGCCCTATTTCTTACACCCTAAGAACCGGGTTCAAATTTGACCCAGTTTTGGAGGCGTGATAGATGGTATCAAAGCGGTCAAGTTTCTAGGAGTTCTAAAAGATAGTAGAAACCAAGGTTTGATGTGAGGATTAAAAATCTTGGTGGGAACGTTAGGTTGTAGACTCGTATAGTTTTTGTATACGGCTTTTGGAAATGTCTAGAGTCAGCATGGGTATGTTTAGCTTCTGCTTTCTAGTTTCCGCATTGTAGATCGTGTAGTCTTTAATAAATGGTTGTTTTGCAAACATGGCACCTAAGACGAGGAAAGCGAAAGGAAACCCATATTCAGATGGGTCGAGTGAGCCTAGTCGCACGATTAATTATTCGATACAAACCCCACTCTAGGCTATGCTAGCCCAACACTAGCATCAAGATCAGCAGATGACCAAATTGCTGGAAGGAGTTCAAGGGTGACCAATCCCATATGGTGCATGCAGCAACACCTCTGCCGCCACCACCGCTGCGGCCGATGTTTGTGGTACGACCTCAAGTAGTAGATGAGGCAGCATTTCAGATTAGTGTACTTGAGGCCTTGTAGAGTACTAGCAACCTCAGGTTGTTGTTTCCCCGAGACCATAGGATCCCACAACATTTTTGAGAAGTTTAAGAAGAGGGGACCACCGGAATTTAATGGGGGTGAAGATCCAAAGGTGGCAGAAGAATTTATTATCAAACTTGAAAAGACATTTGAAAACCTAGTCTGCACAGGAGCATAGAAGGTTAAGTTGGCAGCTTCTATGTTCCGGGATGTAGCTGACAAGTGGTAAACCACTGTTAAGGAAACATATGTTAGGCGGTGTAGAGCTTACCCTAAGAATAATAGAGAATATCACATGAGCAAAATACACATTTAACGTGTGCAACCCTACCACTTTAATTGTAATAATGTGGATGATGGGAATTAGGGGTTTCATGGCATGATTCATTGCGCATTCATATATAGTATGTATTCATATATATATATATATATGTGACTAATGGCAATTTAGAGGTGGGTGTACACCATCTGGTCAGTGTGTATTTTGGGATATATTACACAATTGGGCCGTTTGCTATATTTGGAGGGAATAGCCATTTTTGTATATTGTATTTGTGGGAATACCCATTTTTATGCATTCATGCCATTTGGTCAGCATTCGGTACATTTTGGGTATAATGTAAAATATGATTCAATTCATTTGTTTAATATCATTACTTACAGTTTACCTCTTACCCAATTAAGTCAATCTAACCCATTACTTTTGGTGTTCAGGTTCCATTGCCGATGTCAAACTCGAGGGTCCGGAGATGCAGGGGATTCCGCCAGATGGCGGAGTTGTTGAGTGGAGTGCCGATGACACCATCTAAGGTGTCCTAGAGATGGTGCTAAGATCATGTCACTAGATTTTGTTATAAGGCCATGATTGGGGCCATTAGTGTAGACATTAAATTCATTTGTCTTGGATTTATAACTTTAATTGTTATCCTTCGAAGTTCTTGACCATTTATTAGTTGTCATTGAGGTTGGTTTATAAGATTTAGATATGATATTTAGCTGCACAAATTATGAATTTTAGTTCCGCACGTGATGATGGTTGCTTGATCGACAAGCATAGCCTTATGAAAGTCTTCGATCCACCCTGATTGGGGCCCATGTTGTTATTCAAAAAAATTTTAAATTAGCCCTAATTTTTACACCCGGAGAATAGGGTTCAAATCCGACCCCGTTTTGGAGGTGTGATAGATGGTATCAAAGCGGTTAAGTTTCTAGGAGTTCTGAAAGATAGTAGTAACCAAGGTCTGATGTGAGTATTAAAAATCTTAGTGGGAACATTAGGTGTAGAGATGTATAGTTTTTGTATATGACTTTTGGAAATGTCTAGAATCTGCATGGGTATGTTTAGCTTCCTCCTTCTAGTTTCCGAATTGTAGATCGTGTAGTCTCTAACAAATGGTTGTTTCGCTGACATGGCACCTAAGACGAGGAAAGCGAAAGGCAACCCATCCTCAGATGAATCGGGTGAGCCTAGTGGCATGACCAATGATTCAATATAGTCCCCACTCTAGGCCATGCTAGCCGACCAACAGCATCAGGATCAGCAGATGACCCATTTGTTGGAAGTAGTGCAAAGGGTCAACTGACCCCATGTGGTGCATGCAGTAGTGCCTCCGCCACCACCACCGCCTCTGTAGCCTCCGCCTCTGCCACCACTGCCATGCGGCCAATGTTTATGGTATAACCTCATATAATAGATGAGCAGTATTTCATATTAGTGTACTTAAGGCTTTGTAGAGGATTAGGTAGCCTCGGGTTGTTGTTGCCCCCCAACCACATGATCTCAATGATATTTTTGAGAAGTTTAAGAAGAGGGGACCACCATAGTTTAATGGGGGTGAAGATCCAATGGTGGCAGAAGAATTTCTTATCCAAGTTGAAAAGATATTTCACAATTGCACACGATCATAGAAGGTTAAGTTGGCAGCTTCTATATTCCGAGATGTAGCTGACAAGTGGTGGACCACTGTTAAGGAAACATATGATGTGATAGCTGAGGATGTAGCTTGGACCACCTTTCCTAACCAATTCCGTGTAAAGTATGTACCGCAGCATGTTCGCATTCAAAAGAGAATAGAGTTTGAAAGATTAAAGCAAGGTACCTTGTTTGTTAGGGAATATGAACTGCAGTTTACCAATCTCTCTCGTCTCGCACCAACTCTCATCATTTTAGAATGCAAGAGGATTCGACAGTTCCTCGATGGCCTTTGACTGGACATACTACTACATGCCAAGTCACAAGTTCTGAATACCTACCTGGAGTATTTGGATAAGGCATACTAGGTCGAGAAGGTGATTGGGCGCATGACCCCTCCAAGCCAACCCAAGTAGAAAGTTACTTCGTCTCCGGCCACGCAACACCAATTTAATAAGCAGAAAAGGAAGTTTTGTGCAATTTGCAACAATAACCACCAAACATCTAAGTGTTGCGGCAGGCAGGAGGCTATTTTTAGTGTGTAGACACTTGTCATTAGATCAAAGACTACCTCAAAAAGAAAGGCCAACAGTATTGGTAGACATCTACACAGGGAGATTCTATTCAAGCACAGTCGTTGAGACAAATAGTACCAGCTCCTCCACAGCAGCCACAACCTTAAGCACCAGAGCAACGATGCAGTTGTATCAACCTCCCCAGTAGTCTCGACCTCAGGGAGGACCCCAGCGACCTCCAGGGCCTTACTGACAGCAAACAAGGCCCCAACAAGTAGGCAAGCAAAGTGTATGCTATGACTCAAGATCAATATGATGTTGCAGAGAATATTGTTGAAGGTACTCTTTCTATTTATGATCACTATGCTAAGGTTTTATTTGACCTTGGATCTACACATTCATTTATCTCCCCTAAATTTTCTTCAAAAGCTGATGTTAGAACAGGAGAGCTGCCTTTTGATTTAGTTGTGACTACTTCGGTGGGTAGGAAGGTTAATTGTCTAGAGTACTACCCTGATTGTAAATTGGTGATAAGTGGTTTTGTACTTAATGCTAATTTAAAACTATTGCTAATGAATGATTTTGACGCCATCTTGGGCATGGATTGGCTTGCTGTTCATAATGCAATGATGGATTACCATGCTAAGATAGTGAAGTTGACAGCTGATGATGGCACCATGGTGCAATTTGTTGGATCTAGGAAAAAGGTGGTAACTAGGATGATCTCAGCCATTAAGGCTACAAAATTAATGATGAAAGGTTATGAGGGGTATCTAGTATTTATCATAGAGGATAAACGGACTGAAGCGGTGGAGGAGATACTGTGGTGTTTGAGTTTTCGGATTTTTTTCCTGATGATATTCCCGGACTGTCGCCGGTCCGTGAGATTGATTTTACACTTGACCCTGTGTCGGGCACAGCTTTGATCTCGAAAGCCCCTTATAGGATGGCCTTAACTGAGTTAAGAGAACTCAAAGAACAATTGCAAAAGTTATTGGACTAGCATTTCATTAGACCGAGTGTCTCTCCTTGGGGGACTCCTGTGTTATTCGTGAAGAGGAAGGATGATTCTATGAGAATGTGTATTGATTACAGACAACTTAATCAAATGACCATCAACAATAAGTACCCTTTGCCCAGAATCAATGAATTGCTTGATTAGTTACAGGGTGCCCAGTATTTTTCTAAGATTGATTTGCGATCAAGATATCATCAATTGAGGGTACAAGATTAGGATATTATGAAAACTGCTTTTAGAACTAGATATGGTCCCTACGAATTTTTCATTATGTCTTTTGGGTTAACTAATGCGCCGTCAGCTTTTAGGGCTATGATGAATAGGGTGTTTGCATAGTACTTGGGCTAGTTTGTGGTGGTATTTATCAATAACATATTTGTATATTCAAAGAGTTAAGAAGAAACACTCAGCATCTTTGTACTTCATTACAACTGTTAAGGGAATACCAATTGTATGCTAAGGCAAGTAACTATGAATTTTGGTTGGAGCACGTAGGATTCCTTGGTCATATCATCTCCAAGGAAGGTTTAGTGGTGGACCAAGTAAAGATTGAAGCTGTGGTAAAGTGGGAGAGGCCGAAAACAGTGTCAAAGATCTAAAGTTTCGTAGGCCTAGTAGGTAATTATCACTGATTCGTGAAAAGATTTTCTATGATAGTATCCCCACTGTCGAGATTGACTCATAAGGAAGTTCCTTTTATATGGAATGATGAGACTGAGCAGAGTTTTCAAGAGTTGAAAAGAAGATTAACCACAGCCCCTGTATTGATCTTACCTATAAGTAGTGATGGTTTTGTGAATTTTACTGATGCATCTGGAGTTGGACTTGGTTATGTCCTCATGCAAGAAGGAAAAGTTGTAGCGTATGGGTCTGGATAGTTGAAGGAGCATGAATAAAAGTATGTAACCGATGACTTACAGCTAGCAGCAGCAGTCTTTACTTTGAAGATGTGGAGGCATTATCTTTACGTAGCTACTTTTGAAGTGCATTCAGATATAAGAGCCTCTATAATCTCTTTACGTAGGGTGAATTAAACATGAGACAGAGAAGATGGATGGAGTATATCAAGGATTATGACTTTAGATTAAATTATCATCTAGGGAAAGCTAATGTAGTGGCAGATGCACTAAGTAGAAAAGTAACATTCACTGGCGAATTGATTCAGTGAGCAGGCAGTGTTGGCAAGTATAATCTCATGGGAAATTTAGTTGCTTCCAAGGATCAAAGAACACCAGCTATTAGACCCAGGGTTAATAGGTTGGACAATTGTATTTTGTATTATAAAGGCAAAATTTGTGTGCTTGATTTTCCAGAATTGAAAGATGAAATTTTGGTAGAGGCACACCACACTTGGTATTCTATTCATCCTAGTGATACTAACATGTATCAGGACCTGAAGAATCATTACTAATGGAAGAATATGAAGAAAGACATCATAGAATTTGTTGAAAAATGTTTGGTTTGCTGGTAGAATAAGGTAGAATATAGAAGACTCTTAGGTCTTTTGCATCAGTTGGAGATTCCTCAGTGGAAGTGGGAGCACAGGACTTTGTGTCGGGATTGCCTAAAACCAGGAAGGGGTTTGATGCAATTTGAGTGATAGTAGATCATTTGACCAAATTAGCTCACTTTGTACCATTTAAGATTGGTCAAGAAATGAAGAAAATGGCAAATCTCTATATCAAGGAAGTTGTAAGATTATATGGAGCACCAATCTCTATTGTCTCCAATCGGGATAGTAAGTTCATGTCTCGATTTTGGGTATCGTTGCAAGAAGCGTTAGTAACCAAGATGAGTTTCAATACAGCTTATCATCCTCGAACTGATGGACAGACAAAGCATACAAACTAGACCTTGGAAGATATGTTGAAGGCATGTATCTTGGATTTCAAACATTGGCATGGCACCTTTCGAGGCTTTGTACGGGAGAAGATGCAGAACTCCTATATGCTGGGTGAATTTTGGAGCTCATGGTTTTCATGGACTGTATGTGATTAGAGAATCTAGTGAGAAAGTCACCAAAAGAGTTACAAAGATAAGAGAATGAGAGAGTTGAAGTTTGAGGTTGGTGACCATGTGTTTGTGAAGGTGTCACCTACACGTGATACTTTATAGTTTCGGCTGAAAGGGAAACTCTCCAGGAGATATGTTGGACCATTCCAGATTATCAATAAATTCAACAATGTAGCTTACCGGTTAGCAGTCCAACCGGAGCTATAAGGAGTTCATAATGTTTTTTACATTTCTATATTGAGGAAGTATATGGCAGACCCTTCGCACATGTTGCAATACGAACCATTGCAAACGCAAGACGATATGACTTACACTAAGCAACTAGTGGGGATTGTTGACACCAAAGAGCAGGTATTGAGGAACCACGTCATTCATTGGGTGAAGGTTCAATGGAGACATCATCGCCCATAAGAAGGTAGATGGGAGCTCAGAGATGAAGTGAAGAAACAGTATCTGTACCTTCTTCCTAAGGTATGTTAGTCATTTGGAGGACCAAATGTCTTTTAAGGGGGGTGAGATGTTAGGCCCTAAATTTTTATTTTGGGTGGGTCAATTTGTTAGGTTCAAGTTGAGTTGAGAGGGCTAGATAGTTGCTTGATAGGACATTTAGAGATTTTAGATCTTTGCATGCATGGTAGTTTTGTATGAGGCCTATTAAAGAGGAGCTGGTTAGACATTTTGGGGCCTTGGGCCCTAGTTATTTGACCTTTTGAGCAAAAGCCCTTTTCTAGAATTTTGTAAGACTAACTATGAGCAAGGAGCCATTCTTTGTAAATTTGATAAACCTTTACGAAACCCAACCCTAAATCCCCCGGTCGTCTTTTCTTTGTATGCACTATTCTTCCGTTCTTCTTCATTTCCTAAGGAACCAAGCCCTAACAGCTCTCGGAGGGAACCAAGGCTTGATCCAGGAGTTTAAATAACAGCATCACTTTCATCTTTTTCCTCTCTCTTTGTCTACTTTGATAGTGTTTGCAATCCAATAAGTATCTATCTCCAAACCACCATTAAATTCCTTTCAGTTTATTAGGGTATGTTCAATAGCATAAGAGATCTTGTGTTTTTGTTGGATCTATAGGATTTATGATTGGGGAATCAAATCCAAATAGCAGCTTGTGTTTGACTGGGTCTAGCCATAACACGTCTGACCTTGGTACAATATTCGAGGCAAGTGGATAACTATAAATAATGTCCATTCATTTAGTTATTAAATGATGTGCTTAAGATTTGGTTTAGCTAATTGTATTTGGTGTTTCATTTGAGAATCTAAAGTTCCGATTGTGTATAATTGAGTTTTCAAGAGAAAACCAAAAAGAGGCAAAATTGTTCACATCTATGGCTAAGCTATAGCTCAGCCTATGGCTAGGTTACGGCTCACTTTCTAATATGCCGTTTTGGAGCAGAATGTACCATGATGACCCTTAGGCTAGCCATAAATCATCTTATGACTAAGTCATAAGATCGGTTAGCCTAGCTGTAAGTAGGCTGCTGCTAAACCGTAGGATGGTCACGGCGAACTAAAGACTTTAATTAAAATTGGTAGTGGAATAGGTTAGGTTTGTTAACCACAATTGTGGAATCCAGCTGCATGATTACACTATAGCTAAGTGGATTTTAGGGTGTAGGATCGTTTAACCCAATATCATGCCCAATGGATACTTAATAAATAAGTCAGTATGTGACTTGCGGTATAAACATATGATGAGTTCTGTTCTTAAGGGAGATTTAGTTAAATGTACACTTAGAATTGGACTGGACTTGGGATGGGAATGTGTTACGGGATGCATCACATGATAGAACCAAAAGTAGATCATTAGCATCATGGGCTTACGTTGTCATTTTAAAGAAATGTTTGATTTAGTGTGTACACTCAACTTGGACTATTAGGTGGTGTAGAGCTTACCCTCAGAAAAATGGAGAATATCACATGATCATATTCACATTTAACCTATGCAACCCTACCACTTTAATTGTAATAATGTGGATGATGGGAATTAGGGGTTTTATAGCATGATTCATTACACATTTGTACACAGTATGTATTCATATATATATATATGACTGACTGCGGTTTAGAGGTGGACATATGCCATCTAGTCGGTGTGTATTGTGGGATCTATATAGTACACAGCTGGGCCATTTTTTATATTTGGCAAGAATACCCATTTTGTATATTGTATCTGCGGGAATACTTGTTTTTTTGCATTCATGCCATTGGGTCTACATTCGGTACATTTTGGGTATAATGTAAAATATGATTTAATTCATTTGTTTAATATCTTTACTTGCAATTTACCTCTTACCAGATTACTTCAATCTAATCCACTTCTTTTGGTGTTGAAGTCTCAGTGCCAATGCCAAACTGGAGGGTCAATAGACATAGGAGATTTCGCCAGATGGCAAAGTTGTTGAGTAGAGCACCGATGACATTGTCTGACGTGTTCTACAGATGGTGTTGAGATCGTATCATTACATTTTGTTATAAGGTCATGTATGGGGGGCCATTAGTGTAGACATTAAATTCATTTGTCTTGGAATTATAACTTTAAGTGTTATACTTCGAAGTTCTTGACCGTTTATTAACTGTTATTGAGGTTGGTTTATAAGATTTTGATATGATACTTAGCTGCACAGATTATGGATTTTAGTTCCTCGTGTGACTATGGTTGCTTAATCAACAAGCATATCTTCATGAAGAACTTCGATCTACTTAGAATTGGGCCCATGTTGTTATTCAAGAAAATTTTAAATTGACCCTAATTCTAACACCCCTAGAATTAGGTTTGGTTCCGGCTTAGTTTTGAAGGCAAGACAGGCAACGAGCTGCGACTCCAGTGATGGTCTCAACCCTAGTGACTGGCATGACTCAGGTGATAGCAACAGCAGTGAACTCTTTTTTGTCGTCAAACCTACACCCAACCCTCTTTCTCCCCGATTATCTTTCTGCAAACAAAAAGAAAATCATCGAAGAAGAGGGCTTAGTTTAGGTTTCAGATTTTGTTTCAGTCTAGAGAAATAATGGCGAGGAAGAAAGGGGAGAGGAGAAAACTTTTAGAGCTGTGAGTTTGGAGATCTAAAAGATCGCATAAGTGGGATTCAAGGTTGGTAAGTATGGTCTCGACTCAACTGTGCATGGGTGTAGGGATTTACGAGAGAGAAAGAAGGAGAAAAAAGACAAAAAAAGAGAAGATGGAAATATAGAGAGAATGAAGAAGAAAAGAAATATTGAAAAGGAGAAACAGAAGAAGGAGAAAGAAATGAGGAGAGACGGGAAGAAGAAAGAATAGATGAAGAGGTTGCAGTGGCTATGGGGTTTGGTGCCAGGGAAGAAGGAACAGTATAAGAGAAGAAGAAGTGGGGTACGGGTGGGGTTGTTACTCGTTTGGCAAGGGAGGGACTAGAAAACAAAGAAGGAGAGAATGGAATTGGGCTGTTCGACTAGGTAATAAAGCTGATCAAGATGGGTTGGGCACAATTTCAGTTATGAACATAAAGGGGAAAGCGGAAAAGAAGAAGAAGATGTAGGGAGAGAAAGAAAGAGAACAGGGAGGGAAAGAAAGCGAGGAAAAAGTAGCAGAGGAGAAAGATAAGAAGCAAAGAGGAAAGAAAAAGAAAAAGAAGGAAAAAAGAAAGGAAAAAAAGACAATGGCGAGGAAGCAGGGAGAGGAGAAAACTCTACATTGAAATTGATCTCGAGTAGAGAGAGAGGGAGACAATGGGCTATGAGAAGGTTTGGCCATGGTGGAGGAGGAATTAAGAAACAAAGAAAAGAAAGAAGGAAGTAGAGAGAATATAGAGGAAGACAAAGATGGGTTCTGTGATGAAGGTGACATGGACAGGGAGAAGAGGAAGTAACATGGGTTCGGTTTGGTTTAGTTTTAGCAGTGATAAGGATCGGGTTGGGTTCAGATGTTGGAGGAGAAAGAAACTGGGGCATTGTCCCTTGATGGGTTAAGTTGCAAGGGGGTGACTCAATCCTTAATGGGGAAAAGGAGAATTAAAAAAGAAAGAGAAAAAGAAGGAGAAAAGAATTAGAAGAAGATGAAGAGGCAAAAAGCAGAAAAAGGAAACCAGAATTGCCCCACCGGGCCGTTGGCCATCCCCCAGCCACTGCCCGTTAGTCTTCACCGCCAGAGAAGAGAAGGCTGCTGTTTATTGAAGTTCTATCCCAAAACTAGAATTGAAGATAAAAGAAGGACAAGACGGGCCTAGTTTCAATCAACATTACAGTTAAAGCCTTACTTTAACAGCCTTCAATGGGTCTTTTAACACTTCCGTTATCGATATAATGTGAGCAACATTCCACAGGTCTTTTAACACTTCCGTTATCGATTTGATTTAATGGGGTGCTCATGGAAGTGTCAAAGTGCCAAATTGTTACAATATTCCTTAACTTAACGGGGTAAATTAGACAAATTAAAACCATAGGGGATAAATTGGGAATCCTAAAAAACTTCAGGGACAATATGTCAAAAAAACTAAACATTATTATAATGAGAGGAGAAGATAAAAACAACTAAATAAATAAAAGACAAGGTACCTGGTGTCAGGATTGACAGTCCAGAGGCTGAGACCTTCTAGGCAATGGCCGATTATAGATGAAACAGGAAGAGAGACGAGCTTGTTGGCCTCCTTATCTGTGATATTGTTAGATTTTGTGGACTCAATCCATCAGTTGATGTAATAAATTGATTAATTTCTTTATTTATCAATAAAATCATGCTTTGCTTTCATGAGATGAGTGTTATTTTACTAATTCATGCACATGACCAATACATATGACATAATGGTTCATGAGTTGAATCGGGTCCCATTAGTATATTAGATGTGATATATGTGCATGGATGAGATCCACACGCGGGAGATATATGTCACAAATCTTATACTTAAATAGCTTCACAACCAGTAATGAGACTGGGCATCTCATTTGATAAGGTTGCAGCACTTTGATCACTATGAAATAGTGTGATTTATCTTGATCATCAGAATGTAAGATTCTGGATCACGATGCTGGTACATTGGATGTATTGAAGGACCATGAGATGCACCTTATGGAATTCTGTCTCAATAATAAGGTATACTCTCATAATTCCCTAGCAATAGGCTCTCAATCCTGAGACATTGATGAACTCAAGTTTCTATCTATTCATTTGCTTTGAGTCACCAATGAGTGAGGCCGACTGTAGGTTAACACCTCGGTGTCTTGGGTATGTGGTAGTAGAACTGTGGGAACATTGAATGATCAAGATGGAATCTATCTTTATTATCCCCTTGTGTCAATTAATAGATTTGTCATTTGTAAGTGCGCACCCATCTTAATTAAGAGTTAATTGGATGGTACTGATGATTACTGTGATTAATTGGGGCTCAAGGATAATAAGATGTGGAACTTAGATTGGAAGAGACGGATTTATTCCAATTGATCCACGGATATTGATAAAGGGGCCTACTTGTGGTAATTAGGAAGTTTAGGGTCTTCATTGTAATTATTCCTAAGACTGAAGTGCAATTGCATTTATATAGTGGTGTTATTTGCAATTAATTGAGGACCCGGATTGCACATGAGATGTGGGGTCGCGGTGTTCCAGTTGGAGCCAGCTTTCTAAGGAATCCCTAGTGGTCCCCACGCAAGCCCAAGTTATTGGAAAATACTAATCCGACTCAAACTCTAGAAAGAAGGAATAAGAAAGGAGAAAGTTGATAATTGCTTTGGAAGTAAGACTTCTATTTCAATTAGGCAAGGACGAGATTTGAAAGTTTATAAAATCTCCTTGGACGTCCAAAAGAGTCTCTCTCACGCCCAAAACCCTTTCGTGCAAGAGTTGCACGAGTTACTCTCTCCTTCTTTCTTCTAGTTCCTTGGAGTTTCGAGTTGGGATTTCTCCTGAAGATTCCACCATTCTTCTTAAGCAAAGAAATCCAATTTGGGTCATAGCATGGAAGGCTAAGAGGTGTTGAAGAAATCCATTAGAGCACTGCGGATCTCCAAAGGTATGATCTACTTCTTGCATGTCGTAGATTATTATGGATGTTTAGTGCTGGTAGAATATTTACTGTACATGGTCACGAGATTGAGGGTAATGCATCCTGGATTGGGTTTTGGTCTTATGGATAGTTGATCCCTGTGTCAAGTGGGTCAAAAGTTTTGAAAATCTATCCACGAGACCCGCCTACTTCCAACAGATATAGATAAGGATGTCTAGCATTGTCACCATGCCAATGTAGTGCTTGCGGATGGTGCCAGTGGCCTTATCAGATTCTAGGATCATGGATCAGCCAGCGCCGATCCAGTGGCCCGGAGGAGGAGCGACGAGCACAGCGGATATGTCGTTGGCGGTGAGGACATTGATGGTGTCAGAGATGGAGGCCGTGTAGGGGACCTCCACCAGCCTCCTTTGATCTGCTATCACATCTTGAACTGAGCTTTCCTCCAGGAACTTGCTGCTACTGCAGCTGTGCATCTGATGTTTCTGCCGCTCTGTCATCATTGTCTTCTTCTTTGTTTCTCTTCTTCTGATGCTAATGCTAATGCAAGCAACTGAGGAGGCGAAATTAAGAAGAGTAGGAGGGAGATATAGATGTTGGTTTTTTTTTGTTTTTTTTCAAGCTCTCGCTGCTGCTGCTCCAGTTTCTCTCTACGTCACCTAGGAGATTGGACTGGTAGTAGTGCTAGCAGTCATGCGATGGGCTACTTGACGGGTGGAGTCGACATATAAGGTACGCGTGACCCTTTCGCAATTCTAGCCTAGGAGGTTTGGGTTCACTCGCACTTGCTAATTGTTACGGTCCATTTCTTTCCATGCTAGTCCTCATAATAGGGGTGTCCCATTTAATTCAGTAGTGTCCACCGCCTTTGGAGAATGTATGGATGAATGCTCATGGTGCATGGCACTAGAAGAGTTTCTAATTTTATATTAATGTTATATTTGCAAATGTTATACATTTGAAATACATTATCATGTTTGTCAGAATTACTATTTACGTATGAGTAAATGGGTACATCTAATAATTTTAGATGTATTTTGAATTTTTTTATCTTTTTAAAAATTTTTTAAAACTCATTAAAGGAAAAAAATATAAGCTTTAAAATTTGAATCCATGACCTTTTGTCAATTTAAATAACAAACCTAACCACTACATCACATAATATTAACATGTAATTTCTTATTAAAAAATATAGAAAGTACAATAAGATGGAATGGGGACCCTAGCCATGTCGGTTATGCCCATGCATAGCAGGGGTCATCATGTTAGTATTAAATTGTTTTGATATTTACCATTAATACAAGAATATTAAATGGTTTTGATCATGAATTTAGCCTCAATTCATTGAAGTACAAAAAAAAAAAAAAAATAGGTCTATGACTTGGGAATTTTCACAAATTACATAAAATATCTCTTAATTTTTTGGGGGTCTTTATGTTGAAGCTATTTTATATAGTTTCTATCGATATTAATCCAGGCGCCAACATCTTCACCGTTTAGTTCCAATTCGACATGAAAAGAGAACACTACCCATAAAAATGGAAAACTGACAATAGTGCCCTCCACATGAATAAAAAGCACACAAATTCGTTCAATTCACTTCCAACATCTTTTCTTTCAAACAAAGTGCATGGGAAGCCAGTTCTATTCTTCTTGTGAACTAAGAAACTGGGCATGAAGGAATTTCTCTTCCATCTCTTCTTCTTCCAAAGTGAAAAACTAGCGCGAAGCAGTTTCTATTCCATCTCTTCGTCTTGTGAAGCGAAGTCTATTCCATCTCTTCTTCTTGGGAGTAAGAAAATAGTGTTTGAAGAACAATTTGATGAAAACAACATCAAGAAAAGTTAGAAAGTAGCATTAGAGCATCTATAGTTTAGGTTTTGAGTAAATGTTGAAACTAGCATTTGGATTTAATTTTCTAAAATGATAACTAGGGTTGATTTGTAGAATTTTATGAAATATGAAATCATCCCTCTTAGGTTTGCATGTAACATTTTCCTATTAATTACACTAAATATTGCTACATCTTTTAATGTAATATTCTTCATCTTCTTCTTTTAGTGAAATCATTCTTATTTTATAGTGCTTCTATATATATTCTTCATGCTCCTGTTTGTATGTGACATGTTCCAGTATACATGTGCCATGTTAGATGTTCCCCATGTTTCTGTTTGATGTTCAATTTCAAATTCAAAAAAGTTTATTATCATTCTTAAGTGTTCATGTTTGTATGTGACATTTCCATATTAATTGAAATGAATTTTGATCTAGTTTTTGATGTTCTTATTTCAAATTCAATTAGTTCATTCTCATTCTTAAGTATTCCTGTTTGCATGTAGATATTCTTTGAGTTCCTGCATCATGTGCCGTGTTAGATATTCTCCATGTTCCTGTTTAATGTTCTACTTCAAATTCAAAGAAGCTCATTATCATTCTTAAGTGTTCCTATTTGCATGTAACATTTCCGTATTAATTGAAATGAATTTTGCTCTAATTTTTTTATGTTCATGTTTCAAATTCAAACAATTTATTCTCATTCTTAAGTGTTCTTATTTGCATGTATATATTCCTCATGTTCCTGTTGCATGTGCTATGTTGGATGTTCTCCATGTTCATGTTTGATATTCTACATCAAATTCAAAGAAGTTCATTATTATTCTTAACTATTCCTGTTTATATGTGACATTTCCATATTAATTGAAATGAATTTTTCTCCAGTTTTTAATGTTCTTGATTCAAATTCAAACAGTTCATTCTCATTCTTAAGTGTTCCAATTTGTATGTATATATTGCCCATGTTCTTGTTGCATGTGCAATGTTGGATGTTCTCCATATTCCTGTTTGATGTTTTGTTTCAAATTCAAAGAAGTTCATTATCATTCCTAAGTGTTTCTATTTGCATGTGACATTTCCATATTAATTGAAATCAATTTTTCTCTAGTTTTTGATATTTCTGTTTCAAATTCAAACAGTTCATTCTCATTTTTAAATGTTCCAGTTTGCATGTATATATTCTCCATGTTCCTATTGCATGTGCCATGTTGGATGTCTTCCATGTTTTTGTTTGATGTTCTGTTTCAAATTCAAAGAAGTTCATTATTATTCTTAACCATTTATATTTGCATGTAAGATTTCCATATTAATTAAAATGAATTTTGCTCTAGTTTTTTCTTAGTCCTATACATGTTTTCCATGTTCTTGTTTCCATATAAGATTTTCCTATTAATGCAATGAATATTTCTCCATTTTTTATGTTCTTTTTTCAAATTCTTACATATTTATTGTCATCATAACAGTGAAACATGAACATTATAATAGTGAAATAGAAACATCATGTTCCTATTTGCATGTAATATTTTCCTATTAATTGAACTGAATTTTACTTCATCTTTTATATTCCTGTTTCACCTTCTCATCCATATGTGTTACTATTTGCATGTAACATTTTTCCTATTAATTTCATTGAATATTGATCCATTTTTTGTGATTCATGTTCCTAAATATTAATACATTCTCACTATACTACATTCCACCAAACAGGAATACAACTTCATTCACATTTTCTATTGCTCCTGTATATGTTTTACATGTACTTATTTCCTTTAATAGTTTCTTATTATTTGAACTAAATATTGATATATTTTTTTTTCTTGTTTCACATTCTCATTTTTTAATGTTCATATGTATAATGTTCTTGTTTCTCCTAAAATAAACCATCTTCTTATTTTTCATACAGGTGATAAAAAAACATGGGGAGAAGAATCTTGAGCCGTCGCATAACTTCAATAGAAATTTGGGCAAAAAATATCAGTAAAGACACAATAATGATTGAAAAAATATCTATACAGCCCACACAATTAACTATCCAAATAACACAATCTAAAGCAATAGAAACTTAAGCAAGAAAGCATCAAACTTATTCGAAATAGTTCCGATCAAACTTACCAATATTCATTAGGTTGTTTACTATAATTAGGTTCACAAATGAACAAATAGTAGAGCTTAAAAAAACCCAATTTTGGTTAATGATAAAACCATTTATCATGAAGGAAAAGCACAGTGCTAGTCCTTGGAGAAAGAATGACAATGACTTGGTTAAAGTCATAAAACAAAAGAAACCAGCTCAAAAAGGTTTCAAGCTTGGCAACAAAGTTATGTCTTGACTATAAGAGATATAAAACTCATTTTTGGGATCTCACAAGGAAGAAAGGAGATAAAATATGAACCTTTTTCTAAACCAAAAAAGGGAAGCACATTTATTCAAAAAAGGTTCAAGAATGTGAGCAGATTAAAGAAGGTTAAAAAATGTGAGTAGATTAAATACTTCAATGATCAAGGATGTATTAATAAAAGTAATTAAAAGTAATAAAAAGTAGGACTATGAAGATGTTGCAAGACTTGTTGCTCTTTTTATATGTGTCACAGTCCTCTTGTCCACAATATGACACACCCTAGGGTGGATGTATGTCAAATACATAGAGGATCTAGAAGAAATCAATTCTTATTCATGGGTGGCAGCAGCTCACCAGGCCTTGGTTTTATCACTCAACAACAACTAAAAAACACCATTCAGGGTGTCTAGTTGCATCGTAATACTTCTACTATATTACACATTACAAATGAATTTTAACCGTACAAACATCTTTTGATTCTAACATATATGATTGAATGTTCTTTTTACTGATACATCTGATCGATGTTACTATTTAAAATGTAAAATAATATATGATCATATTTCTACCATTTGTGTACTGAATTTCAAATATGTTCATGTTTGTCATAAGCACTAATAAATGATCTATTTTCTACTATTTGTGCAATGAATTTCAAACATATCCTTTATTTCTCACAAATGTGATTGATATTCCTATTTGTCATGTATACTAATACATTATCATTTCTTCAATTTATCCACTACACTTAAAAACATTTTCCTATTTCTTATAAATGTGATTGGTATTCCTATTTGTCATATACACTAATACATTAACATTTCTCTTCAATTTATCCACTGCACTTAAAACATGTTCTTGTTTCTCACAAATGTGATTGCTGTTTTTGTTTGTCATGTACACTAATACATCATCATTTCTCTTCAATTTAACCATTGCACTTAAAAACATGTTCCTGTTTCTCACAAATATGGCTGGTGTTCCTATTTGACATGTACACTAGTAGATCATCATTTCTCTTCAATTTATCCACTGCGCTTAAAACATGTTTCTGTTTCTCACAAATGTGATTGGTGTTTCTGTTTGTCATGTACACTAATACAGCATCATTTCTCTTAAATTTGTCCATTACACTTAGAAACATGTTCCTGTTTCTCACAAATGTGATTGGTGTTCCTGTTTGTCATGTACGCTAATAGATCATCATTTTTCTTCAATTTATTTGCTGCACTTAAAACATGTTCCTGTTTGTAATGTTCCTGCTTCAAACAAACCTTACAAAAAGTTCCCTTTGTTTAACAAACCTATTACTCTTTAATACCTAATTTTATACGTATTATTGGCTAGTTAAGCCTTCTTATCATTCAATAGTTTTGGCTATGTGAGCATACAAAGATCGTTGAAGAAAATAAAAAGGCACAATTCCTAAGATTCCTAAAATAGAACCTTCCAAAGCTGTCAAATAAGTTGAAGAAGACAACGTTAAACTTGTTGCCAAAAAAAAAAAAGAAGTTATTGAAGATCTTCATTTGACAAATGTTGAGAAAAACTTCAATAACAAAATATCCAAGAGAAAAGCAAGTAAAAAGAAAATAAGTACAACTGATGACCAATAAGATATACACCTTGAAGCAAAATTTGTTGGAGAAGAGAAATAAGAAACGAATGTGGAACAAAACTTAGAACTTATAGTAGTATCAGCAGAAGGAAAGGATTTTGATATTGAACCAAGAGATGCAACCAAGAGATGAACCAAGCAGCAATGATCAATACATTTCATTCGAAAAATTGGGTGACATGGCAATGGATGAAACATATTACAGGATACTAGAAGCATAGAGAATGAAGCAAACTGCTAAAGAAACATTTGATTCAAGTGATGTTAGAACAGTGGAACTTGGTCAATAGGAATTAGAGTCAATATCAAAGTGAATTTCTCAATCAGAAGAAGTTGCACAAACACTCAAAAAGGAACTCCAATTAGCACTTGAAAAAATTGAAGAACTAAAGAAAGAAATTAGGGAGCTTCACGAATAACAAGCTGACCCAAATGAAAAGGATGACATGATCATGGACTTGCAATAGCACCTCAAGAATAACATTATCAAGTAAAAACAAATGGTTGCTAAACTCAATGTTGTTGAAAATGAGAATAAGTCACTCAAACAACAGATTGCAAAAGTAGAAAAGGAAAGAGTGACTTAATAGATCAATTGCAAAACTTGATGGTCCAAAGGGTAACACAAGAAGAAGTAGAAAACAAAAAGAAAACACATGAAAAAAAAAAGAGATGCAGAATCTAAGTGTTACCAATCACAAACCAATTCAGTCCATGATCAAAAATATCAAGGAGAAGAAAGGGACAAGTAAAGAAGAGCAAGACCACACTTATGGGAAAACCCGTCAAGCAAAGAGACATCAACCTACACAGTAGAAAGAAAAATATGGGAAAGATCAAGCTGAAGTGGTGGATGTTGAATACATTATCTTGAAAAAAGGAAAAAAGTGAACTAAGAAGACACTACAATTCCCCAAAAAGTTTCAAGTTGCTAAGTATATCTTGTAGCAAGATAAGGACAAATTGAAACACATTTTTGAACTTGAATCAAAAGGGTGAGATTTACTATCTAGAAATTAAAAACATAAAAAGAACCTACTATAACTCATACTAAATTGCTAAATTGCATTTTGCAGGCCATTGGTTTACAATAGATCAGAAATAACGAGCAATGTCTCCATTGAAGATATACTCAATATCATGAAAGATGTAAAAATAGCTAACAATGTAAGAAATAACTTTCCAATGTTCCTCTTTCCTCCCTTATGTATACAAGTCCTTTTTCAGTGTCTCCTATTTACTGCTACTGTTACTATTCATGTCTCCTACTCAATATTACTATTTCTACTTTTATTTATATCCTATCTCCTATTTATATTCCTGTTCCTGTTCACTATTCAACAGGTTATTGATTCATTATGCAAAAATTTTAATAGAAGAGCAAATTGGACTGCCCTCTAGTCACGTCAAGGATGATATTTCTTCACCTCAAATTGCTTGGTGAGTTTAATTACACCACATTGAAATTAAAAATTATAGCATTTGGTGACCTTGATACTAAAAACTAATTCCGATTTAAAGACCGTAATTTGTAACTAATAGTGGAAATAATGAGCGAACGAAAATATTCTTTGATAACAACATCCCCGAAGCCCAAAAATCTAGCAAGTATCTCATTTTCCCGATGAACTCAACTGCAAATGCATCAGGGCTTGGAGATCCCTTCCATTGGACTCTGTTAGTTTTAGACATGGATGAACTAAAATGAAACACTATAACTCTATGTGGCCAAGGGGAGAAAATAGACAAGACCCATATCTCAATGATGCAAAATAATGGTGAGAAACAAAGCCTTAATATCAACTTTTTCTTTATTTCATACACAAAAACTGATCAACTAATGCTTAAAAAATCAACAGAAAGATTACTGTGAGAAATACATAAGAGACATAAAGATGAATGCCCATGTAAAAAGCAAGGCAGACATTTAGATTCCAACACAAAAGGAGACAGCCCACTCATATCAGCTGAAGATGCTCCACAACAAAAACCAGAATCGTAAGTTGTCTTAATTTCAAATCTTTGAAATAAAACCAATCAATGTTATTATTTTAAATCTTACAAAATCATTTCCAACATGTTCCTATGCTTATGTTACTGTTTAGCTCATCTAGAATATGTTGGGTTGTTCATATGTATCATATTCTTCATCTGTCTCACAATGTTCATCTTTATCCGTTACACTTAATATATTAAATTTCTTCTCACTACAAACTTTACTGTAGGCATATAGGCTACTATATTATGAAAAAGGTGGCCAACAGAGAATGCATACCAAAAAACATAACAAGAAAAGAGCTCCACAAATTTAAAATAGAGATGATCCTTAATTTCCTAAATTACGAATTTAAGTCATGGACACAAGATTCATACCAAGCAAGAAACAAAAATCTTAAAAAACCAGATCAAGACTAATATTGTTTTTAGTTACTAACAAAAAATGTATAGAAATCAGATTGTAAAATGTATTTACTTCAGATGTAGAAAAAAGAAATCCTTGCTCAATGATGTGAAAACACAAATGTGTGCCTTTTATTGATATTGTGGCTTATCAACACCTTTTTCTCCCTTTTATTCATATTGTGGCTTTTGTCAAATAAAAAAAAACAATAGTTACATTTGATGATGTTCACATCATGGCTTTTATTTTGTGTGATGTATTCCAAGGAATGCCTTTTTATGGGCTTGCTATATATGATTTCTTGCAGGTGATAATAGTATCACCAAATCCATTAATAGAAAGCTGGTTAGATAGTGAAATAGTAACATCATAGCATCAAAACAAGAACATCATAATGGTGAAAAGGAACATCATTATGGTGAACAGGAACATTATTTTAGTGAAACAGGAATATCATAACATTGAAATAAGGAAGATGTTACTCAACAACAACATCCCCCAAGCAATAAAATATCTTCTTTTCCTATTGAACTCAATTGAAAATTCACTAGGGATTCATGTGTATTGCACTAAATATTACTATTAATTGCATGTAAAATTTTTTCAATTAATTAAACTGCATATTGATCCAATTTTTTATGTTCCTGTTTCAAATCCATAAACTACATCCACATTTTTAAATGTTACCCATTTCCATATAACATTTTTCCTATTAATTCAATTGTATTTTTTTATATTTTGATGTTCTTGTTTGAAATTCACATAACTTTATTCTAACCATAACAGTGAAACAAGAACATGGATATTGAAACATTTTTCAACGGATATTAATTGCACTGAATATAATCCATTTTTTTATGTTCCTGTTTTAAATTCATAAACTACATGAACATTTTTAAATGTTACTAAATATCTTCTCCATGTTCTTGTTTTCATATAACATTTTTCCTATTTATTCAATGAATATGTTCCCATGTTTTGATGTTCCTATTTGAAATTCACACAACTTCATTGTCATCATAACAGTGAAACAGGAACATCACAACAGTGAAAATAGAATATCATAACAGTGTAATAGGGAACATCATAGCAGTAAAACAACCACATTCTGCAATAAAAAATAATTTAAAATAAAAAAATTTAGAAACATCAAAACTATTCTAACATAGGCAATCTGTCCATTTAAAAATCAATAGAATTCATTTACAACTTTTATAACAAAAAAGAATCACAATCAAACAAAAACAATTACAAAGGTTCTTTGCAACTCCTCCTATTGTAGTAACCAAAACGTTTACATCTACCACACTTCATTTGCCTAACTTTTTCACCCTTAGATGGAATTCTTTTCTTTTTTAGCCTGTCGGGAGGTCTTTTTGACAAAGGAGGTAGAACAAGAGCATTTGCAATACTACACTTGGCATATAAAATGTTTGAACAGGATTGATTGATTGAGAATATGAATCACGGAAAACACTTGTATGGAAAAAAGATCCACACACAAATACAAATCCACACAACTTGTCATGATTGCCAAAGCTGCACGCAAACAAGGAAAACCATTCAGTTGCCACTTATAATAACTACAGGAATGCTTCTCGATGTCCACACAAACAAATGGAGTTGAGGTCACCTCAAAAACAAAATCACTTGAACAAGCTACCATCCATGACCTTGACTCATTCAACGACATTTGAAACCTCTTTTCCATCAATGGACATAGAACCCATTCCACTTCTTTGAGGCCATTCTCCTCTTTGTCATTATCTTTATAATTTGAACTCTTATCTTGTTAACCAACTTTGTAATTGGCAAGTGGCGAGCATCACAAATCCAAGAGTTGAAAGACTCAAAAACATTAGAGTACATCTCACCATACTGCATCCCACCAAAATAAGCATTAGTCCAATTTTCATATGGCAAGCTCTCCAAAAAACTATGCACATGGCTGCCACCATCACCCTTTAGAGTCTCCATATTCTCATGGAAAGAGGATACCGTGAAGCATAAGCATATAAACAAAATTTATTCACAATATTTTCTCTACAGCTCTTAGGTCTCCCACTCAATTTCTCCCTGAGATGATTCTTCAAATGAACAAGATAGAATGCATGAAATGAATTTGGGAAAAGTTTCGGAACAGCCTCCACCAATACCTTATTCCTATATGATATAAAACTAATATTCCGTTCAGGTGACAAGATTATAAACAGTTGTGACAAAAACCATATCCAACTTTCCTCGTTCTCCAAATCGACAACAAAAAAAGCTAGAGGAAACAAGCTTGCAAAGACAAATACCCAACACATAAAAAGGAACATGTCAATTCTAGAATAAGAAACAAACAAACAGGAGCAACAACATAAGAAAGGAAAAATAAACAGAAACATTAGTTAAACAAATTAGAATAATTTTGTTCATTCCATAAATAAACATATAGATACAAACAAATAGCACCCAAGCTGGAACATATCAATTGTACAGTAACAAAACTAGAAACAAAAACACATACTATAAAAAAGGGAAAATAAACAGGGTCATGAACATTAGTTAATAAATTAAGTTCAATGCTGAAAAAAAACAAGAACATTTAAACAACCAAAACATTTCCAAAAATAATAATCCCACAGCTTGATTTCCATATTTCCTTGTGGCTCCAAGTAAATGACCTTTATACCTCGCCTTTAGAAATATCCCATCAAGGAATAACATAGCACGGCAGTAGTTGAACCTCTATAAACAAGCATAAAACACAACAAATATCCTCCTGAAATGCCTACTACTTGCATCCACCTCAAGCACAATATGACTACTAGGACTGGAAACTCTACTAGTATCCACATACCAATGAAGTTGATTAAAAGACGTATTAATATCACCAAATAACTCATCCCTTCCTTTTCAATAGCTAACCAAGTTTGACAATAACTAATGACCAAACCATAATTCAACTTCAATTCACTTACACATCAGTAGGCCGTGTCAAGGGCTTCTCACGCAACTGATCAACTATTAAGCCGCAAATGAAATCTGAATTCATCTGCTTGTTGTTCTGAGTTCACACACAAGAATCACAACAATGCACGTTGTACAACAACTTTATTAAAAAAGAACCATTTGCAATATCCTTTGCAGTATGAACACGACATAAGCAATTAAACACCTCCCGTAAAGAACAAATAGTAACAACTTTAGTATCATTATTGCTCACATAAGTGAACTCAAAGCCTACCTCAACAGCATAATTACACAGTTCATTACGAAAGTCCTTCACACCCCCTTCAAAAATTTATCCAACACTCTTAATACAATTAACCCAATTGGCAGACAACAAAACCTTCTTACCATGAACACAAAATGATGGCAATAGGTTAGATTCAACCTCAACATCCACACCTCCTTCTACAACCAAAACACCATGACTACCAGAACTATCAATGAAATCATCATCAAGAATCCTTTTCTCCAAAACAACTATATCCACATGATCAAGCATAAAAGAATCAATAAGAACAAACATATTTGCCATATCAGAATCATTATCAAGAATACAACTAAAGTTCCTTGGTAAAGAATGTGAAATAGATAATGAATCGTATTTCAAATCTTTCCATTTACAATAGAAATCATCAACAAGTTGATCAAAAGTAGTATCACATGAAACACATGAAATCTTCAAAACCTTGGTCCAACTTAATAATGACAAAAAAATATCACAAGATAAGCCATAACTGCACATTTATGAAACACAAATAAATATCAAAATAAAATAAACATAAAAAAATTATACAAAACAAGATTATAAAAGAAGCAAATAACAAATTAAACAATCAAATAAATAACAAAAAAAATGAAGCGAACAAATACAAACATCCAACATGTCAATAAAAAAAAAGGAACATCAAATGCATTATAAAAAATAAAACACATAAATAAATAGAAAAATAAAACACAAAAAATCATCATAAAACATGAGCATGAAACATATATATGACATGTTTTTATATATATATATGCTGTTGACATATTCCCATTTCTTCAATTTATAACACACAAAAGGAACATCCAACATATTATAAAACATATATGACATGTTTCTATTTCTTCAGTTTATGACACAAATAGGAAAATCAAATATATCATAAAAAATATAGGACATGTTCTTGTTTTATATTTATACAATGAATTGAAATATAAATAAACATGTTCTTGTCTATATATGTTTATATAATGTTGACATATTCTTCTTTCTTTAATTTGTAACACACAAATAGGAACATTCAGCATATTATAAAACATGTAAGACATGTTCCTATTTCTTCAATTTATAAAAAGAATTTAAACATATATAAACATGTTCCTGTTTATATATGTATATATATTGTTGACATGTTCTTGTTTCTTCAATTTATGACACATAAATAGGAACATCCAACATATATGACATGTTTCTTTTTCTTACACATATAAAATAGGAACATACAAACAAAATCATTAAATTACAATGAAAAAGTAAGAACAAACACGAACAACCACAATTCCCATAACAAAGAAATGCATTAACGAAAGACATAAAGAAATCAATGAACCTAAATGCATAAATTCCAATTTTAGTCATTATACAATTCGCACAAGTTCACAAGATCATAGAAAAGCATAGATTGCAACTTCAAAATATATGCTGAACATACTCTAGATCACATAAAATATCACAAACAAATCTTTAATAATACCATGCGAAAAATTATAGAAGAGCAGTGATTCCAACTTCAAAATACATGACGAACAACATCTTCAACAATACCAACCTCAAAATAGAAGATGGCCAAAGTCTTCCATCTGAAAATATGTAAAAAAACAGTAAAACTAGGGCAAACATATCATTCAGGGGCAAACTTATCAATAAAAACTTAAATAAAAATGAATGGACTTTAAACACCAAAAAAGTTAACAATGCTAGACTGAATCCATTAAAAACAAAGACAGTGGACTAGAAGCCCAATAGCTTTTAAAACTGGACCTGAGCCCAAATTACCCATTTTTGTCATTCAATTAACAAATTGGACAGTTTCTATTACAAATATAGAGCCTACATGAATGGAAAATATTAAAGGTGGTTACCGATCAGGCCCATAATAATGCAACTGTAGTGTAAGATAGTGTACTAGTAGTGCCTTTGCCAAGATAGGTGTGAAATTTTTTTTCGCACTCATTTAAGTGTGTAAACAATTTTCCACAAGGGAGCTTAGGAATGACCTAGTGGTAAAGGCTCCCACTCCCATCCCACCCACCAAGGATTGATCCCTAGTGGGTGGCTTTTCTTTTCTCCAACTTGTCCACTGAGTAAAAAAAAAAATCTAAAATTACAAACTACCTCCACTAGGCACTAAACCCACTCCAAACTCTATCAAAACCTCCAAAACACTATTCTAATATGTAATCCAACCCACTTAGCTACTAATTCCACTTAATCAGTACTTAATACAAATTTATTAATTATATACAAATGTGATAAGGTTCAAGATCTTACATATGCTAGCATTGAAAGAGAAGTAACCAAAAAAAGAAATATTATACTTTAGCTAATCTGACTTTTCAACCTAGACCAACTTGACCCACATTTGGCCCACATAACCCAACCTACTTTTTAAAAGGGTTGATCATGGACCAGATAAATTCTACCCACACAAAAGCGGATTGGGATAGGGTTAACCTGGATAACCCATAAGTTTATCATGGAACCTATTATCTTTCATGGAGGAAGATTTGGTCAAGAGACTCAACGAAACCTGCCGAAAAAGTAAATTGAAAGATATTAATAGCACATGGAGTCTGGAAAAGTGAAGTCATATGGGATGTGGGCCATTGATAATTTAAATTATGTTATAAAAGATATTATTATAGGTGGATGCCCACATTGGGGCCTATATTAGTTAAGAAAAGTATTTAGGGTTAGAGTCCTACCATATTAGCTTGTTTAAAGAGGAAGCAATCTTATTTTATAAATAAGACCCTCCTCCCCCCTTATTATGTACACATCACATTCTAAGAAAAAAGATCTCTCTCTCTCTCTTTTCCCATCTACTCCTCTCTCTTTCTCTCTTAATACATTATCAACATGAGCAAAGTCCCCCTCCTCATCCTCGACTTGTGTGTGAAAGGACAATCATCCCTCCCATCCTTTTGCCTTAACCAACGTGCAAAATAAATAAATAAATAAATAAAGAAAACCATCCTCTATCTTTTTGCTTTGACCATAGTGCAAAAGTATAGCCAACTTCCCTCCCTTTCTTTTGTTTTTGGCCCTAGTGTAGAAAGACCTTTCTCTTTCATAAGGTTCAAAGCAAAAAATAAAAATAAATAAAATAAAAGAAAAGAAAAGAAAGGGACAATAGGGGCTGTCTCCTCTCTCCCTTAGTTTGCGTGCCATTCAAAAGGGAGATAGCATAAGGTTGGGACACCCGACCTGGACTTGAGCAAACTAGAAAGATCCAGTCACTGACGTAGGTGCCAACATCAGCAGGGACATTGGTAGAAGGGTAGATCACCATTAAAACTTCAAATCAATGATCCACTTGCACCTACAGAAAGCTTGTGAGTAGATCTACACATTGAACAGAAAAAGCAAAAGATTCAATGGTAAAAGTAATTCTTATTATTTATAATCTTCTCTTAGTTTAATAACTATATACATATATGCTCGTATTCTTATTTCTTTTAAATTAGACTATTATTTGGAGATGAATGGGTAATTTTTTTAAAAAAAAAGGGGAGATCAAGATAGATGGATCATAAGAACTAATTTCTTGTCTTCTTGTTGTTAAGCAAAATAGTAAAGTCTTGAAAAAGAATCATAACTCCAGACCAACTAGATCTATGACAATGCTTGAAGCAAATACTAATTTCAATTCCAACAAAGGTAGAGGAAGGGGGCATGAGAGAAACAAACCCTCTAGTGGAAGTGAAAGAAATAACTCCTCCAGATGAAGAGGATTTTGAGGTCCCCCCCAACCTAAAAAACAAATAAAAAATAAAAAACCATCAGAAGTGGTCTGATCTTCAGAAAAAGCAAAACCAGAATCCATCAAATAAATCTGCCCACCATTCTGATTACCTTTGCTACATATGTGGAAGGGATGGGAGTTGGTCACCTAATTGTCATACATCAAAAAAAGTGGTGAAACAATATAAAGGATACAAGGCCTCTATTCATTTTGCAAAGTCAAATGATCTAGTAGGTTGGGATTGGGATACAATCCTACAAAATGATAATTATCAGTTGGATATCACAAACTTGGAGACTAAAGATTTTTTTGAAGACAAGAATGGCCAACATCAAAGCAATGAGGCACTTCATGCTAAGATTGAGACCCCTCCTGGCATGGTCTAGAAGGTCGAACAAATTTTAGTTTTATTATTATTATTATTGCATAATCTCTATTTAGAATGATGTTTTCAGATATATTTTTTCATGGATATTTATGATGGATGATTTATTATTTTTAGTGTATTAATTTGATGGAAATTTTATGGCTATTTTTATTTTATTTTATATCATGCGATTACTTAGTTACATTATTTTATTATCTTTGTTTAAAGGTATGGATTATGGAACTTGGATACTCATTGTCTTCTAGATAATACCACAACACATACCATTCTGAAAAACTGGAAGTTTTCAAAATTGGTATTCAATCCATGAAATGTATCCACCATAGCTGGACCCGTGCAAAAAATTAAAGGCTCCAGAAAAACCTACATGACATTACCTAACGGTACCCATCTATTTATTAAAGATGCATTGTTCTCCAGTAGTTCTTGAAGAAACTTGGTCAGTTTCAAAGACATCAGAATCAAGGGATACCATATTGAGACTGCTAATCAAGGTAATAAGGAAATGTTATTTATCGTTACTAGTATCGAAAGCCATAAGCAAATACTAGAAATATTAAGTGCATTCTCTTCAGGGTTATATTATACGACAATATCTATCATTAAATCACATTCGATTATAAATAAAATGATGTCATTAAGCCTGAAGCTTAGTAACCCTCAGACTTTGTTGCTTTGGAATGGTACGTTAGGACACCCTGGGGTTACCATGTTAAAGAAAATCGTTGATAATTCTGTTGGGCGCTCCTTAAAAAAATACAGATTGACCATACCAATGGGTATCTATGTATTCCATGTTCACAAGGAAAGCTAATAACTTGACTTTCCCTTGTTACGATTACATTAAAATCTCTATCCTTTCTGCAAAGGATGTAAGGAGACATCTGTGGACCCATAAATCTACCTAGTGGATCTATTTGGTATTTCATGGTTTTGATTTATGCTTCCACCCGTCAGTTAGATGTTTACCTACTTTCAACTAGGAATATAGCCTTTACCTACTTATTGACCCAAATCATTAAACTTAAAGCCCACTTCTATTTTCAACTAGGAATATAGCCTTTACCTACTTATTGACCCAAATCATTAAACTTAGAGCCCACTTCCCTGACCATCTTATTAAGTCTATTCGACTTGATAATGTGAGCGAATTTACATCATAGACCTTCGATGACTACTGTTCATCTCTAGGCATTATTGTCGAACATCCTATCCATCATGTCTATACCTAGAATGGCTTTAGCTGACTCCTTAATTAAGCACATCCAACTTATTTCTAGGTTGATACTAATGTAGTCTAAATTACTAGTTAGTGTTTCGGGATATGTTGTGTTACATGCATCAATGCTCATTAGACTTCAACCAACAGCCTACCATCAATACTCCCCTACACAACTTATATCGAGACATCAACCAATATCTCTCATTTGTGCAAGTTTGGTTGTGCAGTTCTAGCCCCTATACCACCTCCTCATCGTACTAAGATGGGACTACAATGTAGGTTAGGAATCTATGTAGGTTATGACTCTCTTTCGATTATTCAATTTTTAGAACCAATGACAAGATGTTTTTATTGGCTGTTTTGTTGATTGTCAATTCGATGAGACAAAATTTTTGTCATTAGAGGGAGATAAGATAGTTCATAAAGAACGTAGTATCCTTATAGAACAACCCGTTTTTGAAGAACAGTGTGAACTAATGTGGAATACTTCCACATTGTCTCATCTGGACCTACTTGCTTCACAATGTGAAAATGAAGTACGTAGAATTGTACACTTACAAGAAACTGTAAATAGATTACCTGATGCATTTAATGATGTAGCAAAGGTAACCAAGTCACATGTGTCGGCTATGAATGCACCTGATAGAATTAATGTCCCTGTAGTACAAAGTTAAAAAATGGCGACAAAAGAATCTGCAATATGCCAGAAGCGTGAAAGATCTATAGGTTCAAAGGATACATCTCCACGGAAAAGGAGAAATGTACAATCATCATCATGTCCTCCTAAAGATAAACTTAACACTCTTGAAGAGATTCCTCTCGAAGAGGCACATAATGCTCATAAAAAGGTTATGACAAAATCTGTTTCTCTAGAATAACGAAAGTCTCTAATGAGACCATAAAAGCTCCTGAAGAGGCACTGGTACCAGATAATGAAGAGATCTCTGTACTTTATAATTATTCAAGAGAGAAATTAGATAGAAAGGAAATTGCCATCGATGACGTATTTGCATATACGGTAGCTACACAAATATCAAGGGAACATGAGGATGATGATTGGGATATGAACCACATACTATAAATGAATTCAACAAAGGAATGTTTAGACAAAATGGAAACGTGTCATTGCAACAGAATTAGAGTCTCTCAATAGACGTGGTATATTCGGACCCATAGTACATACCTCAAAAGGTATTAACCCTATAGCCTAAAAGTGGATGTTTATAAGGAAAAGGAATGAAATGAATGAAATTACTAGATACAAAGCAAGACTTATGGCACAAGGTTTCTTGCAGAAATTGAGATTGATTATGAGGAAACATACTCCCTCATTATGGATATAACAATATTCAGATATTTGTTAAGTTTAGCGGTTTGTAAAAATTTAGACTCAAGGATGTTGTAACCGCTTACTTATATGGGGACTTAGACACATAAATTCATATGAAAATCCTAGACAGATTTACTTGACCTGATGCAAAGCCTAAGAGTACGTATTTAATACAACTGAGATGGTCATTGTACGGCCTGAAGTAATCTGGAAGAATATGGTACAATCATGTAACATTCCGACCCTAATTACGTATGTTTAGCGACTAATTGATTAAGTTATTAGTGAATTTTCATAGAATTAGCCAAGTTAATGATGTTTTATTGTAATGAGTCCGTTTAGGGTCATGAATAGTTAGTTGGGTTGAGTTTAACTCGGATTAGGTAGATATGAGCCTTTTTTTTTTTGTAATTTTAGACTTTGTAAGTTTACATCATTCATGCATCATATTAGTGTCATCACAAGTGTTTCATCAAGCTTGTTAACTTTCGTAATTGACTCGAATGCAAATGAAGTCGTTTGAATTAGTTGGTTGCTTACTTGACTTAAATTGAAATTACCCAAGGAATATGGACTTTCTTATAACTCAACAAAAATTATGTCATATAAAAGGCTTAACTACCCGTTCAACCTTCCCTTCCTATATGCACTCCTCTCCAATGTCTTCTTCTATCTGTTAACCACCTTTTCTCTCAAATCAAGGGAGTAGAATATTTGCATGTGTGACCTAAGGTCCTTACTCTCCATTCCATCATCTTTGGGCTCTTCTCTTGTCTTTGAAGTGGAAGACTTAAGCACCTTCCCCTTCTAATCCATCTTTAAGGTAAGAGCTTTTCCCATTCCAACTCTCTTGAGTCTAGAGGACTCTTATTTCAATACATGCACTCATCTCTTTCCTTATTTCTTGCATGCATATCATTTAGGTCCAAAAATACCTAAATTGAGCCAAAAGAAAATTATTAGTTTGAATAGCTTAATCTAAGGCAAGTATAAGAAAATTTTGGTTGAATGCATATTGGTATATCATGATTCTTATGATTCTTATAAATTTCTCAATTTTAATGTGTTTTACAGCCCTTCATTTGTACTTTTATTTTATTGTTTGAATCTACATGTAACTTACTAAGTTCTGAAATGAAATAAAACTACTCTAGAAAATCTGAAGTTTATGGTTAAGCTATAAGTCTTCTATGGCTCATTGTCTAAAGAGCAACAAATTTGAAATGTATTCTAGGGCCAAACTACGGCTAAGTCGTAGGATGTACTATGGCTAAGCCGAAACCAAGCTGAAGCCTAACCGTAATATAATTTACAGTTTGAAATCCAGAGAGCAGGAAAATGACAACCTCCAATAGCTAAGCCACGGCTAAGCCATAAACATTAGCCGTAGCCCAATCGTGGCTCAGCGTAGGCTTAATACGGCTTAGTCATAAGTTAAAACATAGTTCAACCATCTAAATGGGGGAAATTTTAGGTAACTACGGCTCAGCCGCGGTGAATTTTATAGCTAAGCTGTAAGATGCCTACGGCTAAGTCATAAGTCACCCACGGATAAGCCGTAAGGCTATTAAAAAATTTAGGATTAATGTAAGTATGGATATAAGACCTTGTAGGGCCCTAGCTTTGGATCCCTATACCCCATTAACTAGCCCAAAGGAATAATTGAACATCATAAAGAGTCTTGTGGGCTAAGACTCATTCATATGGTGTCGTTCATTCGTTAAGCACCTTCGCATGGGTGTTGGTTTAAGGGACTTCGATGTACATTCTTGATATAACGCAACACCAAAAGAAAGACAATTGCGTATTAGATAACTTAAAACTACATCATCATACATGGTTAGAAACAATGAACGAATAGATTAGGGATGGTTTGTAAACTGCCTTGATTCTATTAAATCGAATTGCATAGCATATTTGGTTACTATTATTGCCTTCTTTTATTCCATTCCTAATTCTGACTTACATAATCATGTACACGTTGATTTTATTTGAATTGTTTTGTTTTGAGAAACATTCAGTATTGATATTGTTTTGCATTAAGTATCAAAGAATTATACAAATGACTTGAACATATATTCAATGAATGAATTGCACAACTTATTCAAAATTCAACTGAATGAATCGAGTTAGTCTGGCTCTACTCAGCCTCAGCCTTATGATACCCGACAAGGTTGACTTTGGTGTAACATGAATTATGCCACTGCAGTGTGCTTTCTTAGAGCTTCTAGACTCCATGTACGAAAGACCCATTTGTACCTTGGCCTGGTCGATGATGTTTTCAACGCATAGATCCCTAAAGGGAGTATATGACAAATGTAGTAGCCACATAGTAAAGTATTTCTGTTAATTGAATCTTATAACATGCTCTATTCAAATGCACCACATGCTTGGTATACTAATTTGACAATCTATTTTTGATCACCTGTTAGTGATTCTTGTAGATGCAATGTGTGTTATCTTAATTTTGCTTATGTTTTGCTGAATAGTCTTATTCATTCGTTGTCCATTAGTGTTGCAGGCTCAAGTCTCTTTTCCGATCCCTTGAAGGTGTTGGAAGTAGGTGGGTCTCGTAGATAGATTTTCAAAACTTTTGACCCACTTGACACAGGGATCAACTATCCATAAGACCAAAAATCCAATCCAGGATGCATTACCCTTAATCTCGTGACCATGTACAGTAAATATTCTATCTAAAAGATAGAATCGAATAGCACTAAATATCCACAATAATCTACGACATGAAAGAAATAGATCATACCTTTAGAGATCCACAGTACTCTAATGGAGATGATGAGAATTTTCAACACCTTTTAGCCTTCCACGCTATGACCCAAATTGGATTTCTTTTCTCAAGAAGATTGGTGGAATCTTCAGGAGAAATCCCAACTCGAAACTCTAAGGAACTAGAAAAGAGAAGGAGAGAGAAACTCGTGCAACTCTTGTACGAATAGGGTTTTGGGCGTAAGAGAGAGTCTTATTGGACGTCTAAGATTTTATAGACTTTCAAATCTCTCCCTTGTCTAATTGAAATAGAAGTCTTACTTCCAAAGCAATTAGCAACTTTCTCCTTTCCAAACTCTTCTTTTTAGAGTTCAAGTCGGATTAGTATTTTCCAATATCTTGGGCTAGCGTGGGGACCACTAGGGATTCCTTAGAAAGCTGGCTCCAACTGGAACACCGTGACCGCACATCTCATGTGCAATCTGGGCCCACAGTTAATTGTAAATAACACCATTATATAAATGCAATTGCACTCCAGTCTTAGGAATAAATTATAATGAAGACCCTAAACTTCCCAATTACCACAAGTAGGCCTCTCTATCAATATCCATGGACCGATTGGAATAAATCTATCTCTTCCAATCTAAGTTCCACATCTTATTATCCTTGAACCCCAATTAATCACAGTAATCATCAGTACCATCCAATTAACTCTTAATTGAGATGGGTGCGCACTTACTAATGACAAATCCATTAATTGGCACAAAGGGATAATAGAGATAGATTCCATCTTGATCATTCAATGTTCCTACAGTTCTACTACCACATACCCAAGACACTAAGGTGTTAACCTATAGTCGGCCTCACTCATTGGTAACTCAAAGCAAATGAATAGATAAAAACTTGAGTTCATCAATGTCTCAAGATTAAGAGCCTATTGTTAGGAAATTATGAGAGCATACCTTATTATTGAGACGGAATTCCATAAGGTGCATCTCATGGTCCTTCAATACATCTAATGTACCAGCACCGTGATCCAGAATCTTACATTTTGATGATCGAGACAAATCACACTATCTCATAGTGATCAAAGTGCTGCAACCTTATCAAATGAGATGCCCAGTCTCATTACTGGTTGTGAAGCTATTTAAGTATAAGATTTGTGACATATATCTCCCGCGTGTGGATCTCATCCATGCACATATATCACATCTAATATACTAATGGGACTCGGTTCAACTCATGAACCATTATGTCATAAGTATTGGTCATGTGCATGAAGTAGTAAAATAATATTCATCTCATGAAAGTAAAGCATGATTTTATTGATAAATAACGAAATTAATCAATTTATTACATCAATTGATGGATTGAGTCCACAAAATCTAACAATCTCCCACTTGGGCTCAATGCCGGTCAGGGTTGCATCTCATGCCCATCCCTTCTACATGCTGCTCAAAGACTTTGGTAGTCAAAAGCTTAGTAAAGGGATCTGCCAAATTGTCCGCGGAGGCTATCTTGGTAATAACAATATCACTTCTCTGCACAATCTCTCTGACTAAGTGATACTTCCACTGTACATGCTTTTGGCTTTTATGGCTTCTGGGTTCCTTTGATTGAGCGACTGCCCCGCTGCTGTCACAGTAAACTGTGAGTGGCTGTCGTGCCAAAGGTACCACCCTAAGTTCCAAAAAGAATCTTTTAAGCCATACTGCTTCCTTAGCTGCTTCACAAGCTGCTACATATTCAGCCTCCGAGGTTGAATCAGCGGTACATTCTTGTTTTATACTCCTCCAACTGATAGCTCCGCCTCCAAGCATAAATACATAACCAGAGGTGGATTTCCTAGAATCCTTATCTGACATAAAGTCAGAATCTGTGTATCCAACTGGAATCAACTCATCACTACTATAAATCAACATGTAATCTCTAGTCCTTCTCAAGTATTTGAGAATACATTTTACAGCAGTCCAATGTTCAGATCCTGGATTAGATTGATCTGCTGACTAGGCCCACTACATAACAAATATCTGGTCTAGTACATAACATAGCATATATGAGGCTACCAACAGCCGAAGCGTATGGTATTAACCTCATTCGCTCCTTTTCCTCGGGTGTCTTAGGACACTGATCCTTGGAAAGGTGCACTCCATGCCTGAAAGGCGTGATACCCTTCTTGGAGTCTTACATTGCAAACTGTACTAGCACCTTATCTATGTATGTAGCTTGGGATAAGCCAATCATCCTATTTTTCTGGTCTCGATAGAGTTTGATCCCTAGGATGTGACTAGCTTCTCCCAAGTCCTTCATATCAAAAGTCTTGGCTAACCAAACTTTTACCGTTGATAACATTCCTGTGTCTTTCCCGAGGAGGAGGATGTCATCGACATATAAAACCAGAAAAACTACCCTGTCACATTCACTTTTCATGTACACACATGACTCATCCGGATTTTGACAAAAACCAAATGACTTGATTGCCTGGTCAAAACGGATATTCCAGCTTCGGGATGCCTGCCTCAGTCCATAAATAGACTTCTGCAGCTTGCAAGCTTTTTGCTCTTGGTTTTTAGCTACAAAACCGTCTGGCTACACCATATAGATGTCTTCCTCAAGATGGCCATTGAGAAACGCCGTCTTGACATCCATTTGCCAAATCTTGTAATCGAGATGAGCCGCAATGGATAAGAGTATCCGGATGGATTTGAGCATGGCTACTGGCGAGAAGGTTTCCTCATAATCGATCCCCTTTTTCTGAGTATATCCTTTCGCAACAAGCCTAGCCTTATAGGTCTCCACTCTTCCATCTGGTCCTCTTTTTCTCTTATAGACCCACTTGCACCCAATAGGTTTAATATTGGCAGGCAAGTCCACAAGTGTCCAGACCTGATTTGAGTACATAGACTCCATCTCAGCTTTCATAGCATCTTGCCAGCGTCCCGAGTCTAAGTCATTGATTACTTCATCATAGTTAGAGGGATCTTGTTCCAGCTCTTCTGGGATTGTTTCATAAGACTCTCCCAAGAATGAGAACCTATCAGGGGGTCTGACAATCCTCCCACTACGACGAGGTACTGGTGTAACTACTGGGTCTGGTAAGGGCGGTTCTTCCTCAAGTCCAGTCATACTTGGATTTGGAATTGATTGCTCTTGAATCTCTTCCAAGATCACCTTTCTAAGGATCTCTGGTCCATCATATAATCTTCCTCCAGGAAAACCACATTGGTGCTGACCAGCACTTTCTGCTCTCTGGGATTATAGAATAACCAACCTTTAGTTCCTTTAGGATATCCTACAAAAGTGCATACTTCCGACTTCGTTTCCAACTTATCCGTCTTAACCTTAAGCACGTGTGCTGGACAACCCCAAATGTGTAAATGTTGTAGACTAGGCTTTCTCCCAGACCATAATTCCCTGGGAGTCTTAGGTATAGACTTAGATGGTACGAGGTTTAGTATGTACATTAGAAACTCAACATAGACCTAATCATATCTAAAAGAGTCCGGTTCCTTCTTTCTGCTACTCCATTCTGTTGAGGCATACCAGGAGCAGACAACTGGCATAGGATCCCATTTTTTGATAAGTAACCCATAAAATCAGCAGAGAGATATTCCCCTCCTCAATCTGATCAAAGAGCCTTGATACTCTTACCTAATTGTTTTTCCGCTTCCGCTTGAAACTCTTTGAACTTTTCAAAAGCTTCGGACTTGCGGTGCATAAGGTATATGTAACCATATCTTGAGTAATCATCTGTGAAAGTGATGAAGTACTCATATCCTCCTCTGGCCCTGACATTAATGGGTCCGCAGACATCAGTATGCACTAACTCCAATAAATCTTTGGCCCTATTACCCTTAGCTGAAAAGGGTCTTTTGGTCATTTTATCTTCTAAACAGGACTTACAGACAGGCATTGGTTCTACCACCAATGAAGGTAAGATACCATCTTTCACTAGCCTCTCAATCCTGTTAAGGTTTATATGACCTAGCCTCAGGTGCCAAAGTTTTGTTGGATTAGATAAAGGTGACTTTCTCTTTAATGATGGTCTATTAATTGTTTCAGTATCATGTATCTCATACATTGTGGGAGTTAACAAAAAAAGTCCATTGGTTACCTTGCCAGAACATATGAAAGTACCTTTCCTCTTTATGACAACTTCAGTACCAAAAGTAATTTATTCACCAAACTAGAAACTGAAATTAAATTCCGCCTTAAAGACGGTACATATAATGTTTCTGACAAAACCAATTTATTATTTAAAAAACATAAAGTAATGACTCCCACTGAAACAACCTCTGCCTTAGCGTCAGATCCTAGGTTGACAATGATTTCTCCATCACTTAGCCTCCTAGTTTCCTTGAACCCCTGCAACGTATTACATATGTGATTAGTTGCCCCGGAATCCACACACCAGGATTCTGAAGTACCAGTTGCAAAACTAACTTCAGATATAAGTGACTCAATCATACCTGGGGTCTTTTTCTTAGACAAATATTCTGGACAATTCCTCTTCCAATGTCCTGTCTTACCACAATGGAAACACTTTCTTTTTGTCCCTGAACCCTTAGCTTTAGCTATGCCACCAGTTGGACCATTCTCCACCTTAGGACCTTTTGGAACTTTTTTTTTTTTTGCCTTTTTGCCCTTTGCCTTTCGGCTTGGACTTGGCATCTGACTTTTCTGTCATCAAAGCAGTTGGTTTCTTCTTCATAATCCCTTCAGTTGCTACCAGCTGACTAGATAGCTCAACCAGAGTCAGATTCATTTTATTCATATTATAATTGACCTTGAAATTGTTGAATGACTCTGGTAGTGACTCAAGGAATATGTCAATCTGCGATTTTGCATCAATCGCAGCTCCCAGTACATCTAACTCATTTAATGAGTCCATCATCCTCAACATGTGTTCCTGTACTGATGTACCTTCAGCCATCTTGGTGCTAATGAGCACCCTCATGGCTGCCTGCCTAGCAGGTCTGCCTTGTTCTGCAAACATCTCTTTTAAGTTTGATATCATATCATATGCAGTCTTATAAGATTGAAGTTGGTGTTGCAGCACACCAGACATGGATGCCAGAATGTAACATCGGGCCAGCTCATCGTCTTTGGCCCATTTGGTGTAAAGGTCCTTTTCTACTTCTGATGCATCTGGGCCAAGCTCTTCAAGGGGGTTTTTGGTAAGGACATATTTATATCCTGAAGCTGTTAGGACAATATTCAGATTCCATTTCCAGTCTACATAATTGGATCCCACCAACTTATTCTGGTTGAGGATGGTCGCAAGTGGATTGAAAGTATTCGAATTCATGCTTGTAATACTGTAGCACATAACCATACATTCAATTAATGAATTTAAATGACATTAGGGTTTAGTATTCTACCAAATTTATGTGGGAATCCTCATAACCACAAAATTCAGAATACATCGGAATCCCAATCCTGCGGTGTATGCCTCCTTGGGGAGTGCGAATACCTCCTAGACTAGTGCGGATCAAAGTTGGTCAAAATTGGGATTAAGACTAACTATCCATGATCCCCTTCATTCATTACTAACTAGGTATCTCATACCAAATGATATATGACTCCCGATTAGCTTCGGTTTCTAAAATACATGAGGCAAATCCTTGGGGATACTACATCATTATTTTAGTTAAGTGTGACCCACCAACTAGCATTGCATGACAACCGTTGCGGACAGCTCCTCCTTGGGGAGTGGGCTCTCACCCCGTCTCATCAACACTATCCATAGGAGATCCATATCCAGTATCCGGATAAATACAAGCCCTCCTTGGGGAATGGCCATTCTCAAAACGGCGCAAGGCTAATACTTTCCTTACAATGGACCTATGGTGGAAAACCATGGGGATTTGTATATATATAAATGCCCCGCTCCCACTTAATATTTTAGAGTTGAGGATTTCCTTATAGGTGTAAATTCATCTCATGATACGACCAATGATTGGTTCCAAGTCAAGTTATTTTAAGGAAAGTCCAGTTTCTAAAATTAGTGTTACCAATAGATCCATCTCATGGGCCCACCAACTCTAATTAGAACTCTTTCCAAAAATTATTTTGATTTGACCAATTTTGGAATTTGCTATGTTTGGATCAGATATGGAAATATTCTAAAATAAGCATTCATCCATAAATAGAAAGTGATATAATAAAAGACTAGTCCTCTCCTCCACATGGCCCAGGCGGAAAAGACTTCTTGGACTTCTAGATTTTCCAAAACTTTGGAATTCCTCAAACTCTTTGGGCATCTCCAAAATAGCTTTTGGTAATCTTCAAACTCTTTGATTAGGAGTCCTTTTTCTCTTTCCTTCTTTGTTTCGGACATCTCCAGAATTTACAAATTTTAAAGAATACATAAATTCCTATGTCTCTATAATGAGACTTACATGGTAATCTAATCATGGAAATAAAAAAGCTATAGGGAAATTCACCATGCCTTGCCCTTTCATGGGAAACCAAGGAAACCATGATGCCCTTTACACTTAGCCACAAATAAACCAATAAGTAAAAGGAAAGAAAAAACATGTGGGCCATATGGAGAGGACATTATCACCTACAAGTTAGTATCTCATACAACAAAGCATCTCACAAAACCAGGTTGCCAAACCACAATGGAAAAACAAGATGCCAATAGTTTGCCACCACTATATAAGATTCCCTACGTAGCGGGGGTCCGGGGGCAGCGCCCCCGACGGGGGTCGAGCTAGCCGATCTGGTCCTTACGGTTAGCCAATGGACCTCTACAGCCATAGTGGTCCGTTTAACTAACCGACCTGACAAACCCAGAAATTTGGGTCCCTTTTTTCAGATTCGGCTCTTGCTGTCCCCGATCACTTCTAATGATCTCAGTATGCTTCTAATGGCATCTTACCATCCTCCTACCATGATTAAAACCTTTTGTGACTTTCTAAACATGGATCTATTACAAAAGCAATCAAACCCAATAAACACTGATCCTTTCATAGCCTTTGCTCTATCCTCTTCACATCTCATGTAAAGACTAGAACAAGATTACTGATCTAACATGATTAGAGATGAGGTATGGCTCTGATACCAATTGTTGGAAGCACGTGGGTCTCGTAGATAGATTTTCAAAACTTTTGACCCACTTGACACAGGGATCAACTATCCATAAGACCAAAAATCCAATCCAGGATGCATTACCCTCAATCTCGTGACCATGTACAGTAAATATTCTATCTAAAAGATAGAATCGAATAGCACTAAATATCCACAATAATCTACGACATGAAAGAAGTAGATCATACTTTTGGAGATCCGCAGTGCTCTAATGGAGAAGTTGCGACTCTACTTGATGATGAGAATCTTCAACTCCTCGTAGCCTTCCACGCTATGACCCGAATTGGATTTCTTTTCTCAAGAAGATTGGTGGAATCTTCAGGAGAAATCCCAACTCGAAACTCCAAGGAACTAGAAGAGAGAAGGAGAGAGAAACTCGTGCAACTCTTGCACGAATAGGGTTTTGGGCGTAAGAGAGAGTCTTATTGGACGTCTAAGATGTTATAGACTTTCAAATCTCTCCCTTGTCTAATTGAAATAGAAGTCTTACTTCCAAAGCAATCAGCAACTTTCTCCTTTCCAAACTCTTCTTTTTAGAGTTCAAGTCGGATTAGTATTTTCCAATATCTTGGGCTAGCGTGGGGACCACTAGGGATTACTTAGAAAGATGGCTCCAACTAGTACACCGCGACTGCACATCTCATGTGCAATCCGGGCCCACAGTTAATTGCAAATAACACCACTATATAAATGCAATTGTACTCCAGTCTTAGGAATAAATTATAATGAAGACCCTAAACTTCTCAATTACCACAAGTAGGCCCCTCTATCAATATCCGTGGACCAATTGGAATAAATCTGTCTCTTCCAATCTAAGTTCCACATCTTATTATCCTTGAGCCCCAATTAATCACAGTAATAATCAGTACCATCCAATTAACTCTTAATTGAGATGGGTGCGCACTTACTAATGACAAATCCATTAATTGGCACAAGGGGATAATAGAGATAGATTCCATCTTGATCATTCAATGTTCCTACAGTTCTACTACCACATACCCAAGACACCGAGGTGTTAACCTATAGTCGGCCTCACTCATTGGTAACTCAAAGCAAATGAATAGATAGAAACTTGAGTTCATCAATGTCTCAGGATTGAGAGCCTATTGTTAGGGAATTATGAGAGCATACCTTATTATTGAGACGGAATTCCATAAGGTGCATCTCATGGTCCTTCAATACATCTAATGTACCAGCACCGTGATCCAGAATCTTACATTCTGATGATCGAGACAAATCATACTATCTCATAGTGATCAAAGTGCTACAACCTTATCAAATGAGATGCCCAGTCTCATTACTGGTTGTGAAGCTGTTTAAGTATAAGATTTGTGACATATATCTCCCGCGTGTGGATTTCATCCATGCACATATATCACATCTAATATACTAATGGGACCCGGTTCAACTCATGAACCATTATGTCATATGTATTGGTCATGTGCATGAAGTAGTAAAATAATATTCATCTCATGAAAGTAAAGCATGATTTTATTGATAAATAACGAAATTAATCAATTTATTACATCAATTGATGGATTGAGTCCACAAAATCTAACAGAAGGGCAATGAGACTTCGGAGGAGACCTCCAAGGTCCCATCGGGATTAGGCGAGTGGACAACATTTCATCTCTGACCGATCCACCCCGGAGTGTGGCTTGGACTAGTGTAGGCCTTATTTTGGGTTGTTGTTGCATTAAGTTTCATTTTGATATATATATGGGCCATGACTCCATGTATTTTGTGTACTGTATAAACGTTCTATATTTTCAGAAACTTTCTTCCCTTTTGTAAAGACACGTTTCCTTTTCACTCTATTATATATAAATGTGTTTATAGTTATTGTGTGTCCTCTTGTTTCTATGAATGATTGCTTGGACAAATGTCCACTAATAACAGTTACAGGTGTGACTTTCCCTTATGTGATTGCACTTAGACTTGGGTCTAGGTGTTATACACGGGAGTACATGTGTCAGTATAATAGGTTTAATCCTAGTACTCAAATTCTTGGGCTTGAGATGTGCCATACGTATTGTAGGTATCAGAGCATAAAACGGTCATTTCATATATCTTAGGCATGTAGGAACATGGTGAGGATACATTAGAATTAAGCAAATATCAAATATTTGATTTTATAGTCTAATATTTTGATTTGTTATGAGGGAAGGTAGTCGGGTATATCTAAAGTAAGAGTGTTGATTTCTTGTTTTTGCAGGCCATGTTGTTGAGATCAGGTACAAATAACAACAGTGAAGTTAACATGAATCCACTCATAGAAACAAGTGGATCTATTCCCCAACAACCATCTTCAAATGCTGGAAACTGCTTTATAATGGTGATGCAAGCAATTCAAGCACAGTCCTAAGAAATGCAAGCACAGATGCAAGTAATACAGTTCTTGTAAGCACAAATGGCTTCTTTAGTTGAACGATAGAGTCAAGCATCAGTCCAACTGCATGTAGAGTAACAGGTGGTTTTTCAACCAAAAGAGAGTGACCCCAATGCCATGTATGAAACATTTAGGAAAAGAGGGGCTCCAGAATTTCATGGAAAAGAAGATGCTCTACAAGCGGATGAATGGTTTGGAGCATACTGGTGATATGTTTGACACGGTTATTTGCACCAATAGGCAAAAAGTCCTGCTCACTGCTTTTATAATTCACAGTGTGGCAAAAACATGGTGGAAGAGTGTAAGAGACTCATATAAAGACATGCCTGGTGCTATAGTGTGGGAGACTTTTAAAAAGTAGTTTAAAAGGAAGTTTATTTCGGCTCATGTTCAAAGGGAAAAAGAGGGGGAGTTTTTGGCATTACAGTAACAATAGATGTCGGTGGCAGACTATGTACATACTTTTACTCAATTGTCACAGTATGCGGAAGATATGATCAACATGAAAATGAAGAAGGTTAATAGGTTTATCATTAGCCTGAATCCCATGTACAAGGATTATGTTACAGTTTTCCAAAGGCCTGCTACATTTGATGATGTGGTAGATAGGACCTATTCCGCAGAGACAAATGCTCAAAAGAAGAGAGCCGCAGACCCCAAAAGAAACACATCCTTTGGTGCTAACAGACAAGCACAAAAAAAGATGAAAGGTAGACAAGGTACTCTAAGTAAAACAGGTATGAAATATGGTCATTGTGGAAAGCCTCACAAGACTGAGTTATGCTGGAGGAATATAAGAGCTTGTTTGATTTGTGATTCCATAGAACATCAATGGCTCAATGTCCAAGGTACAATCCAACCCAACAAACAAGGCCTACTGCTCCCACTTCTCAAATCAAACCTTAGTAATCACGTCAAGGCCAGAAGCAGAATCACCAGAATGCCCGTGTTTACGCCGCCACTCATGAGAGTGTGGAGGATGTTGATATGGTGGAAGGTATTCTTTTTATTGATAATGAAGAAGTATACGCATTGTTTGATTTGGGGTCTACGCGTTCGTATGTAGCACTCCATTTTTCGGTGAAGCTACAAAAGCCGCCTAAGCCTTTATCGTATGTATTGGTAATGTCCACTGCTGTAGGCAAGAGAGTGGAATATAGTCCATACTACCCCAATGCGATGTACGGATAGAAGGTCATTAACTTCCCATTGACTTAATTTTGCTGTCAATATTAGATTTCGATGTCATTCTTGGAATGGATTGGTTATGAGGTATCATGACTGTGTGAATTATTATAACAGGACGATTCACTTCGATTTAGGAAATAAGTTCTATTTTGAGGGAAGTAAGAAGAAATTCCCTAAGTGCATCATCTCCACATTTAAAACGGAAAGGATGATACGCAAGGGATGTGAAGGCTTTATTGCCTTTATCTCTGAGATGAAGAAACTCAAGAAGCTTGGAGAGATTGCAATTGTCCGCGACTTCCCAGACATATTTCTTGAAGAAGTCCCAGGGTTACCTCCTGTTAGGGAAGTTGAATTCTCTATTGAACTTGTGCCAAGTACAGCATCAACTAGTAACGCTCCATATCATATGGCTCCTGTAGAATTACTGGAGTTGAAAAAGTAATTACAGGATTTACTTGATAAGGGTTTCATACACCCTAATGTGTCACCGTGGGGAGGCTCGGTGTTGTTTGTAAAGAAGAAAGATGGCACGCTTCGAATGTGTATCAATTACCGGCAGTTGAACAAAGTAACCATTAAGAATAAGTACCCTTTGCTGCGTATTGATGAATTGTTTGATCAACTCCAAGGTGCTACTTATTTCTCAAAGATTAACTTACGATCAGGTTAGCATCAATTGAGAGTTAAGGAAGATGACATTGATAAAATAGACTTGAGAACAACATAGGGCCATTATGAATTCCTCATATGCCTTTTGGATTGACTAATGCACCTGCTGCATTTATGGCTTTGATGAATAGGATCTTCGGTCCTTTCTTAGATCAATTCATTGTGATTTTCATCGATAATATTTTGGTAAATTCAAAGACATCTAATGAGTATGCATACCATTTGAGTAGAGGCTTGCAATTATTGAGAGAACATCGATTATATGCGAAGTTGGAAAAGTATGATTTCTAGCTTGAGCAGGGAGCCTTCCTAGGTTATATCATTTCACAAGATGGTTTGACAGTTAATCCAGCAAAAATTGAGGCTTGTAAATTGGCTAAGTCCAAAATCTGTGATAAAGATCAGGAGTTTTCTTAGACTTGCTGGGTATTATAGAAGGTTTGTTCAAGAGTTCTTAAAGATATCAGCTCCTTTGACGAAGTTAACTCGAAAGAATGTACCTTTTAATTGGACTAAATAATGTGAATCAAGTTTTGAAACTTTGAAAGAAAAATTAACTACCGCTCCAATATTAACTACCGGATGGAAGTGAAGGATTTATGATATATTCATGATGCGTCTAAAGTTAGATTGGGGTGTGTCTTGATGCAACATGGCAAGGTGATTACATATGGTTCTAGATAGTTAAAAGAGCATGAAAGGAACTATGCCACATATGATGTAGAACTAGAAGCTATTGTGTTAGCTTTGAAACTTTGGTGACATTATGTATATGGTGGAAAGTTTAAAGTACATTCAAATCACCATAGCTTGCAATACTTATTCAAGTAGCATGATTTAAATATGAGCAGCATAGATGGTTTGAGTTCATTAAAGATTATGATTTCCCTATTAAGTATCACTCAAGCAAAGGGAATGTTATGACAGATGCTCTTAGCAGGGAAACAACTAGTCTCAGTGCTTTATTGAGCTCAAATTTGTTCTTATAAAATGAATTCAAGGACATGCCTGTGGAAGTAAAATTAGTGGATGAGTTGGAGATGTTTGAAAGTATTGTTGCCTTCCAGCTTGATATAATTCAAGCAATTAAGGATAGACAGTTTGAAGATCTGAATCTTGTGTGAATTAAAGACCATATAGGAGATATACTAGATTTCCATCTAGAGGATGGTGTCCTATATTTCAAGAACAGATTGTGCATACCGGTTCTTAATGGCCTGAAGAGAGCCTAATGGCAGATGCATAATATGCGTTGCTAGGTATGCGATGCACCCTAGTAGCACGAAGATATATCGAAACCTAAAGGATCGGTTTTGGTGGAGCAATATGAAAAAAGAAATCACAAGATTTGTAGCTAGGTGCCTTACATGCCAGAAGGTGAAAACTGATCATCAAAGGCCTCCTAGTTCGTTACACCCACTACAGATTCCTTACTGGAAATGGAAACACATCACGATGGATTTCGTTTCAAGATTAACCCCAATGAGCAAAAAGAATAATGCAATTTGGGTGATTGTAGATAAGCTAATGAAGTCGGCCCATTTCATTCCTTTCAAAAAGGGGATGACATTTTTGGAAATGGCCAAGACGTTTGTGGATGAGATTGTCAAGTTACACGGTACGCTAGTGTCCATAGTTTCCGATCATGATAATAGATTTGTATCATCCTTTTAGAAGGCTTTTCAAGAAGTTATGGGTACCAAACTGAGTTTCAGTACAACATACCACCCGCAGATGGATGGACAATCTGAACGCACTATTCAGACTTTAGAAGACATGTTATGAGCCATGTCCTAAGCTTTGAAAAAAAATGGGATAAGCATCTATCATTGAGTGAATTCGCATATAAGAACAACTTCCATGAAAGCATTGATATCGCTCCATATGAAACATTGAATGGATGTAAATGTCGGAGTCCAGTTTGTTGGAGAGAAGTCAGAGCTAGAAGTTTCCATGAACCGACAATTATTACTGAAACTACTGAAAAGGTATAGAAAGCAATTGAGAATTAGAAGGTTGCTCATTCAGGATAGAAGAGTTATGATAATACTCGTAGAAAAGACTTAGAGTTTCAGATTAGTGATTGTGTTTTTCTAAAAGTCTCTCCATGAGGGGCACAATATGTTATGGCTAGAAAGGTGTAATGACCCAGTCCCAAGAGTAAAGAATATAAGTAAAAATCCGTCCTAAACTGTCGAGGTGCCTTTTAGGGACAAAAACGTGAGGACTTCCATAAAAACTATAAAGCTAAGCGTGCTCGAGTCAGAGCAATTTTAGGATGGGTGACCTCCTGGGAAGTCCAAAGCGGACAATACCTCGATGGTGCGGGGCGGGTTGTTACAGATGGTATCAGAGAAGGGGATGGCTCTCCTTTGAGTAGTGGCGGGGTTTGATGCCCCTTGGGTGACCTCTTGAGTCCGCGTCCTGGCTAGGGGCGGGAGCAAAGTCCCACGTCGCTTATGAGGCCATCCTCGGTCCGATATGTGTGGATATGGGGACATATCCGGCGGAAGCTAGTGGACCTGTAACGACCCAGTCCCAAGAGTGCTTGAATGTAAAGAATATAAGTAAGAATCCGTCCTAAACTGTCGAGGCGCCTTTTGGGGACAAAATCGTGAGGACTTCCATAAAAACTATAAAGTTAAGCGTACTCAAGTCAGAGCAATTTCAGGATGGGTGACCTCCTGGGAAGTCCAAAGCGGACAATACCTCGATGGTGCGGGGCGGGTTGTTACAAAAGGCAAATTGGCTCCGAAGCATGTAGGCCCGTTAAAAATCAAGAGTAGAGTTGGTGATTTAGCTTACAAGTTAGCACTTCCTGTTGAATTCTCCGGAGTACACGATGTCTACCCACGTCATTCGGTATGATGATGTCCAGATTCAGTCGGATGCATCATACATCGAGTGCCCGCTCCGTATCGTAGGTACAAGGGAGCAAATACGACGTACAAGGACCATACGATGGGTCAAAGTCCTTTGGGAACATCATGGTCCTGATGAAGCCACATGGGAACTTAAAGAACAAATGGCTCGACAATAGCCCAACCTCTTCACACAGATTTGTTTTCATTTAGAGGAATGAAGGATTCTTAAGTGGGGAAGGATGTAACACTCTAACCCTAATACATGTGTTTAGGGATATTTGATTAAGTTATTAGTGAATTTCCATAGAATTAGCCAAGTTAATGATGTTTTATTGTAATGAGTCATGTTTAGGGTCATGGTAGGTAGTTGGGTTGAATTTAACCTGGATTAGGTAGATACAAGCTCTATTCATAATTTTAGACTTTGTAAGTTTAGGTCATTCATGTATCATATTGGCATCATCACATGTGTCTCGTCAAGCTTGTTAACTTCTATAATTGACTCAAATGCAAATGAAGTTGTTTGAATTAGTTGGTCGATCACTTAGCTTAAATTGAAATTATCCGAAGGAATATGGACTTTCTTATCACTCCAAGAAAAAAAAATTATTTCATATAAAAGGCTTAACTATCCATTCGACCTTCTCTTCTTGTATGCACTCCTCTCCAATGTTTTTTTCTTCTTCTTCTTCTATTGCTTCACCATCGTTTCTCTCAAATGAAGGGGGTAGAAGATTTGCATGTGTGACCTAAGGTTCTTACTCTCCATTCCATCGTCTTTGAGCTCTCCTTTTGTCTTTGAAGTGGAAGACTGAAGCACCTTCTCTTTCTAATCAATATTCAAGGTAAGAGCTTTTCCCATTCCAGCTTTCTTGTGTCTAGAGGACTCTCGTTCTAATACATGTGCTCATCTCTTTCCTTTTTTCTTGTATGCATGGCATTTAGGTCCAAGAATACCCAAATTGAGCCAAAAAAGGATTAATAGTTTGAAATGCTTAATCTAAGGCAAGTATAAGCAAATTTTGGTTGAATGCATATTGGTATATCATGATTCTTACGATTTTTATAAATCTCTTAATTTTAATGTGTTTTATAGCCCTTCATTTGTACTTCGATTTCGTTGTTTGAATCTGCATGTAACTTACCAAGTTTTGAAACACAATGAAACTGCTCCAAAAAATCTGAAGCTTATGACTAAGTTGTAAGTATTTTACGGCTCAATACCTAGAGAGCAGCAAATTTGAAGTGTAATCTACGGCCAAGCTACGGCTAAGCCGTAGGTGTACTACGACTTAGCCAAAACCAAGCCAAAGCCTAACCGTTATATAATTTACAGTTTGAAATCCAGAAAGCAGGAAAATGACAAAGCCTCCTACAGCTAAGCCACGGCTAAGCCATAACATGTGCTACGGCTAAGCTGTAGCCCAACCATGGCTCAGCCATAAGTCAAAACATAGTTCAACTGTGTAAACAAGGGAAATTCTAGGTAACTATGGGTCAACCGTGGTGCATCTTATGGTTAAACCGTAAGTCGCCCATGGCTAATGAGTGCATTTTACGGCTAAGTCGTAAGATGCCCACGGCTAAGCCGTAAGTCACCCACGGCTAAGCCGTAAGGCCATTAAAAAATTTAGGATTAATGTAGGTACGGATATAAGACCTTGTAGGGCCATAGCTTTGGATCCTTATACCCCATTAACTGGCCCAAAGGAATAATTGAACATCATGAAGAGTCTTGAGGGCTGAGACTCATTCATGTAGTGTTGTTCGTTCGTTAAGCACCTCTCCATAGGTGTTGGTTTAAGGGACTTCAATGCACATTCTTGATACAACGCAACACCAAACAAAGACAATTATGTATTAGATAACTTAAAACTACATCATCATGAACGGTTAGAAACAATGGACGACTAGATTAGGGATGGTTTGTAAAAATGTCTTGATTCTATTAAATCGAATTGCATAGTATATTGGGTTACTGTTATTGCCTTCTTTTATTCCATTCCTAATTCTGACTTGCATAATAATGTACACGTTGATTCTATTTGAATTGTTTTGTTTTGAGAAACATTCTGTAACGTCTTGATCCCAACTAACCTCGATTTATATTAATTAATCTTGTTTTACATTAATTAAAATGTGTTTACGCTAATTTAACTCAAACCTTTTGGGTTTGGTTCATGGATAAGTCGTTAGGTTGGGTTCGAACCGTACCTAGGTAGTTACGGACCCTTTTGTAATTTGTTCTTGCATTATATTGACACCTCATTAGTTGCATCTTGTGTAATTCCTTGTGTAGATCATCTTTCATATTGGGCACAACTTGATTCGGACCCATCTTGGCCCAATTGAAGTCCATTTCATCTAAACTGTAATTTCCCAGAAATGTTGGCCTTGCATGTAATACTACAGAAAATTTTGATTAAAAAAAGGAACCCAACGTCTCTCCCCATTTCTCCTTTTGTGCTTTTATTGGAACCACTTCTCGTCTCCACTCTTCTTCACCTCCATCTCAACTTGAAGCTACAAACAAGCTTTGAAGCCTTGGATACAATAATGAAAACTTCCACCTATCTTCTTCTTCCTCCCTTGTGCATCTTTGTCCTAGGAATCACCATCTCCTTCAAGTTATAACTTCCTAAGGTGAAAACTCAACCTCTATTTCAATTCTTTGGGTTTAATAAAGTCAGAGAGACTTAATTATATAACATGCATGCATTCTACACTAGATTCGCCATTTACATGTCTTTCATGTAGAGAACCTATTTTTTTTGTTGAGGCTTTTCCTAACCACATACCAAGGAGGAGTAAGTAAGGTCAAGCACTGTATAAAAGGCATGTATTAGAGTACATATGATGTTGCATTGTGTTTAAATTGTTGATTCTTGGATTTATCACTCCAATCTCAAGTTACAGTTCCTTTCTCTTTGTTTTAAGTGTATATATATGTTGAATTGAATGAATTAGAGTATGAATATGAAATATGGATGTTGGGTGAGCATTAAATAAACCGTAGTGACGATTTGAAGTTATAAGAACTCACTATAACCCCTTTATTCAGAACTCTGTATTGAATTTGAGCTTCAGAATCACCTTTAGAATTTCTGAAGCTTATGGCGAAGCCGTAAATGTGTACGGCTCAAAGTCCCTAGAATGCCAAAACCCATCTTTGTACTACGGCTAACCCTCGACTAAGTCGTGGAATGAACTATGGCTAAGCCGTAACCATCCCGTGACTGAGCCGTAAGACATTTTATGGTGAGCTTTACCGAGAACCTGAAATCCAACTTTCCTTCTACGGCTTACCCATGGCTAAGTAGTGGATTGTACTACGGCTAAGCTGTATCTCAGTCGTAACCTAGCCATAGGCTTAGCATGACTAAGCCGTAGGCTAATATACTATTAAACCGTAAATGCGTAGGAACTTGAGGGAAAACTAAGCTCCTCAGTTAAGCAGTAACATATGTACGACTAAGCCATAAGAATACTGTGAACTTAGGATATTAGGGATTTCAAATGACCATATAGGGCTTTAGATATTGTGCCTTTTCCACAATCAAATTAGCTCAATGGTGTTCAAATGATAAGGAGGATAAGTGTAGAGCTGTCGCTGATCCCCTTTGATTTTCCGGATGAATTCCCAATGTCACGTAATGAATGCTGGCAAAAGAAGAGGTGTCCTTCACATACACAAAGTAATGCCAAGATTGGTAACAAAATGACACCGGATGTCTTATGAATTCATCGTGTTGAATGACCTTGGGTTCATGGATTTTCTAGTTTAGGGTTGGCTTGTAAACTTCCTTGATACTTTCTCAATTTAAAAGCATTCATATTGTTAAGAAACCATGCCCTTAACATGATGTAGCAAATCCTATATACATTAATTGATTATCAGATACTTGTTAAATTCCGATTTCTATGAATGATTATGATCTTAAGACCGAACTCCCTTATGTATGATACGATAAGTATAACTAAAATGTATGAAAGATGTGAATTCGAGTTAGTCTTGATATGCTGAGTCAGTACGACTTAGCTTGTGCCCTTATTAGGTTCGACGGGATTGGTTTGAGTATCTTTATGTTGCTACTACAGTAGTCTATGGAGGAGTTGTCAACGCTCCTTGGGAAGCTAGTCTGATCTTCCAGCGTCCCATATGCACGTTCTCTCTAGATGATATGCTCTCTTTTGGGAGAATATAGCCTTGTGGTTGCCAACTAATATGTATAATATCCTGTTTATAATTCGTTACTTTTGTTTACTCATGCACAACATGCCTAGTTACGTTTATTACCTTCTTTTAATCGATATATTTCTTAATTCATTTGATACAGCATACTGGTTTTATGTATCTCTATATTTGCTTAACCGTTGTGTTAACAGTGCTACCCATGGTGTTACAAGTATAGAATCAAGTCCCAACTTAAATATTGACACATCCCCGGAGGGTACCCTAATGGTGCCTCGGGGTATAGAAAAATAGACAGATGACGACGTCTTTTATTAGTCATCCTACAGAGAGCGTCCAGTGGTTTATTTAGGTTAATCAATTATAATTATGGTCCTGTGTATAGAGATGGCTTACACTAGATATTGTGTATAAGACATGTTTTAGGTTTTGTAGGTATGTATGTGATGGGAATGGTCCTCTATGCATTGCTTATGATCATTACAAGTGTATTTCACAGGTTTCCGCTTTATGTTGAATTTTAATCTATGTACTGTTGGTATTATGTCACACGTTCCTGTGGAATCTCCTTTGCAGTGATTCGTGTATATCTTCACATGCAACGGATCACTATGGGATTACGTATTCACACCCTGGGGGCCCATTCTAATTCCCATTTCCCGGGATCAGGGAGTGACATACTTAAGTAACGGTTATAAAGCGACAAGAAGTTATTTAAAGGACTTAGCAACTCTAGGAAACGTGGTGAGGTTACGATAAGATTGATTGGTGGATGAATTTTATATAAAGCTTTATAATTTATCCTCTACTAATGTATTGTTTATGACTGATTACTATTATAATTGCAGGTAAATGGCATCTGGGTCTGGTACGAACAATAGTTCAAGCGGTAACGACCTTAAAAACATTGAATTGGATGGTATGGATCCTCTACCACCACCCCCTGCTCATCCTACTTATAACATGGATGAGTAATTTATGATGCTGATGCATCAATTGGCTGCCAGTAACACCAACCAAATAGCCATGCAAATGCAGTTAGCCACCCTTCTGGAAAAGTAGAACCACCCTGGAGATCCTAATTCCTTATATGAGAAATTCCGAAAGAGGGGAGCTACGAAGTTCATGGGATGAGAGCATCCGTTACAAGCCGATGAATGGTTTGTACATACAGAGAATGTTTTTGATTCCCTGACCTGCACACAAAAGCAGCAAGTGGTCCTTACGGCATCCATGTTTCAAGATATCATAGATACATGCTGGAAGAGTATTCGTGATCAAATTAGGGCTATGCTAGATGCTACTGTGTGGGAAGCTTTCAAGAGGCAATTCAGGAAGAAGTTTATTCTAGAACATGTGACCCGTAAGAAGAAGGCTGAGTTCCTCACCCTACAGTAGAACTCCATGATAGTTGCGGAGTATGTACTTGTATTTAATGAGCTCTCTCGATTTGCCTTGGGCTTGATTGATGCTGAGGAGAAAAGAGTTAAGAGGTTCTTTGAAAGGTTAAGGCTTGCTATTAAGGGACGCACTATGGTTTTCCAATATCCGGCACAATCTGATGACACTGTGGAGAGAGCCTCTGCGGCTGAAGAAATTAAGAAGAGCTTACTCTTGGGAGAGTCTAGGAGGAGTGCCCCACCTTCAAGGAAGAGTCAACAACACTCCAAGAAACAAAAAGGAGTTATTGGTGAGACGTCAGGCCAGTCTACTGTGTGTGCGGAAAAGGCCATGAGACAAGTAAATGTTGGAAGTCTTTAGGAGCCTATTTTGGCTATGGCTCATTGGAGCATCACTTGTTAGAATGCCCAAGAAGAAAGGGATCCAGTCAAGCCCCACGCCAGTAGCAGTATCAGCAGTCTTCTAGAGTAGCGTTGCCTACACCTCCAAGTTAACAACAGCAGGTCAGGCAAGGCCAAGGGCAGACATAACAGGGTTAAGGTCAACAGAAGCAAGGACAGTAGAAATAGGGACAATAGAAATGACCCCATAGGCAAGGCCGCACCTATGCATTGACTCGTGAAGAAGTGAAAGCAGCGAAGCATGTGGTTGTAGGTAAAGTTTCCATTTGTGATATAAATGCTAAGGTGTTGTTTGACTCAGGATCTTCGCACTCCTTTATTTCACCCTAATTTTATGGTAGGATATGGGAATTGCCAGCACAGTTACCGTATGTGTTGAGTGTTATCGCTCCTGTTGGCAAGCAGGTGACTTGTGAAAACTATTACCCAAGTTGTTGAGTTCTAATTAGAAAGGTCCTTTTTCTGGTGGAACTCATCGCGTTACTGATACACGATTTCAATATAATCCTTGGCGTGGATTGGCTGACTACATTTATGGCTTGCCTAGACTATTTCCGTAAGACTGTCATCATAAAGGTAGACGAAATCGATTAAAGTATTGTATTCCACCATGAAAAGAAAAGTTCGAATACTAGGCTAATCTCAGCACTTCGAGCAGAAAGATTGTTTCATAGTGGTTGCAAAGGGTACATTGCCTTTATTGTTGAGAAAAAACTACCTAAGAGGTTAGAAGAGATACCTGTGGTTCGTGAGTTTCCTGATGTGTTCCTTGATGAAGTACCTAGTCTTCCTCTGATTAGGGAAGTAGATTTCACTATAGAGCTAGTACCCGGTACAACTCCAATTTCTAAGGCTCCGTATAAAATGGCACCTGCAGAGTTGCTTAAGTTGAAGATATAGTTGCAAGACTTATTGGATAAGGGGTTCATTCGTCCTAGCACATCACCATGGGGAGCCTCAATTTTGTTTGTGAAAAAGGATGGCACCCTCAGAATGTGTATTACTGATAGGCAGTTGAATCATGTGACAATAAAAAATAAGTATCCACTGCCTAGAATTGATGAACTCATTGATCAGTTACAGGGTGCAACTCACTTTTCAAAGATTGATCTGAGGTCAAGATATCATCAGTTGCTAGTTAGAGATCAAGATGCATCTAAAACAGCTTTCAAAACAAGATATGGGCACTATGAATTCTCAGTCATGCCTTTTGGGTTGACCAATGCCCAAGCTGAATTTTTTACTTTGATGAATAGGAGCTTTTCACCTTATCTTGATCAATTCATAGTAATTTTCATTGATGATGTATTAGTGTACTCCAAGACTTGAGATGAACACGCTGAGCATTTAAGGATTTCTTTGCAATTGTTGAGAGATTGCCGACTTTATGCTAAACTGGATAAGTGTGATTTTTTATTAGAACAAGTTGCCTTCCTAAGGCATATAATTTCAAAAAAGGGCCTGCAGTAAATCCAATTAAAATTGAGGCTATAACTAGTTGGCAAAGCCCCGAAACAATTGCATAGGTTAGAAGTTTTGTCAGTTTGGCGGGCTACGTAGTTAGATTTAGAAGTATACTACCGAAGGTTTGTAAAGGACTTTTCCAAAATAGTTGCACCTTTAACAAAATTGACTTGGAAGAATGAACCATTTGTTTGGTCAGCTGAATGTGAGTCGAGTTTCCAACTCCTTAAGGAAAAGCTAACCTCAGGCCTAATCTTATCTCTATCGGAAGGTAATGGTGGATTTGTTATATATACCTATGCTTCAAGGATTGGGATAGGATGTGTATCAATGCAAAATGGAAAGGTGATAGCATATGAATCTCGACAATTAAAGGAACATAAAAAGAATTATGCCACCCCTGACCTAAAATTGGCCGCTATGATCTTCGCTTTGAAGTTGCGGAGACACTACTTATATGGAGAGAAATTTGCAGTCCACAGTGATCATCGCAATCTCCAGTATTTATTCTCTCAACCTGATCTTAACATGAAATAACGTAGTTGGTTGGAATTCATAAAGGACTATAACTTTTTAATCAAGTATTTTCTAGGAAAAGAAAATGTTGTGACCAATGCTCTAAGCATGAAATCAACCATTGAAATGGCAGCCATGTGTGGGGATGGTCTCTAGGAGAAGAATTTCGAGATCTGGATGTGGAAGTGAAATTCGTGGATGATAAGGTTATGTTAGTGGCTATCTTTGTCCTTGAACCCACTTTAATACAGCAAATTAAAGAGAGATAGTTCAAAGATCCATAATTTGTTAAGATTCGTGACCACATATATGTGAGACCAGATTTCAAGATAGTTGAGGGGGTACTGTACTTTAGAGACAGGCTATGCATTCCAGCAGTTCTAAATCAAAATCTAAAGAAAGTAATCATGACTGAAGCACATCACGCTAGATATTCCATTCACCCCGAAAGTACCAAAATGTACCAAAATTTTACACGGCAGGTGTAAGGACCCGAACCTTGCTAATCTTGATTTACGTTAATTAAGCTTGTTCTATACTAATTGAACTCGATTAAGGCTAATTTAATCCAAAACTTATCGGGTTTGGGCCTTGAATAGGTAGTTGGGTAGAGTTTGGACCCCACTTAAGTAGTTAAGGGCTTTTTCGTAATTTATCCTTGCGCCTCCTCTTGGACACCTCGTCCATTTCCTTACGTGTAATTTATCGCGTAGATCATCTTTCGCGTTGGGCCCGAGTTGATTCGGACTCATTCTAGGCCAATTGAGGTCCTCTGGACTAAACTGAAATTTCTGGAAACAAGTGGGCTTGCATGTAACTCTCAGGAAATTATGTTTAAATGGGAGCTCGACGTGTCTGCTCCTTCTTTCTTCATTTCCTTCGTTTCAGCTATTGGGACTCTTGTACTCCATCTCTCTCCATTTCACCTTAGAACTGGGAAGAGAGAATTAGAGTTTGCATGTGATTTTTTGGCATCTATCTTCTTCATCTTCTTCTTTGGGCACTTCCATCTCCCTAGAAATCACACTCTTCTCTAAGCTATAGACATAAGGTGAGAATGGTATTTCAAATTCATCTATGTAAGCTTGTTAGAGTCTAAGAGACTCAACCACATGACTTGCATGTGAGCTTGAACCTCATTTCCCTCCTTACATGTTCTATTATAGAGAACCCATTTCGATTTGGAGTTTTCCCTTTCACCCACACGACAAGAAGAGTTAGGAAGGTGCTAAACACTGTAACAAGGCAAGTACTTAAGCTTATATGCACTGCATGTGTAATTGTTCATTGCATGTTAAGTTAGTTTGTTTTTTATTGCATTTTCTTCTTAAAGTGTGTGTTTGAATCAAGTGGGAATAATGGAAAATGGGAATAGAGGGTGTGGGAGTACAGAATATCTTAATTGGATACTACTAGTGAGTTATAGAACCCCCTCCAAATATAGGTTCTGTACTGACTGTAATCGGGATTGAGCTACAGAACTATGTCCAGGTTTCTGAAGCTTACGGCGAAGCTACGGCTAAGTTGTGAGCATTTACGGCTCAAAGTCCAAAGAGCAGCAAAACTTGATTTTGTACTATGGCTCACAAATGGCTAAGCCGTGTATTTCACTACGGCTAAGCCGTATCTAGCCTGTAACCTAGCCGTAGGTCTCCCTATGATGAGCTTTTCAGAGAGCTCATAAAACCCAGTTTCTTCTACGGCTTGCAGACGGCTGCACCGTAGAACACGATACGGCTACGCCGTGACCTTCCCGTACCCTAGCCGTAGGCTTAGCTCGGCTAAGCCGTAGGCCAATATACGGTTGGACCGTAACTATGCCGAAAATGCGGATGGAATTCTGACCCACTCGACTAAGCCGTAGCTTCGTATACGGCTAAGCTGTAAGAAACCAATGAATGCAGGACGTTAGGAACCTCAATGATCTTGTAGGGCCTTAGTGTTGGTACCTTTTATACCTCCACATTGGCCACTGGTAATTACCTGTTAGAATGAATGAATGATTTATGAATGATCTCCCAATGGCAAGTCATGGATGTTGGTGTGAGAAAGGGTGTCCCGTATGCACACAAGGCAATACCAAGACACGGTAACACAACGACACCAAACGTCTCATGTGTACATCGTGTTGAATGTCCTTGGGAACCAAGTGGAATGCATCCATATTGCCATGATATATCACCTTCAGCATGATTGTTATCTGATTCTTTCCTCTAGCAAAACCCGAGGCAATTCAGACCTGAGCTTCTAATGAGTGCGTGTCTGACAAGCCAGAGCTTCTACTGAGTGTGTGCTTGTTAACCAAGGGTATAGCCGAGGTTCGAGCCTTGTAGCTCGTATGTATTTGCTCCGTTTCATTATGCATATGCTTCATTTTTCTTTATTATTTTATTGTCATTGTTACAATTATACTCTTAGACTAATGTTCCTTACACATGATATGACTAGTATGATTGATTCCGAGTCGGCACCACTTAGCTTTTGCCCTTTTGGGTATATGTAAGTCACCACTGCAGTAGGTTTATGGAGGGGTTGTCGGTGCTCCTCGGGAAGCTAGCCTGATCCCCTAGCGACCCATACGATATGTATGCTCCCTTTTGGGAGAATAGAGCATCGTGGTTGCCAATCAGTATGTATGACATTTAAGTGGTAATTCCTCACTCATGCATCATGTTTAGTGACTGTCCTTGTTACTGTATTGTGTTGTTTCATTTCACATGCCTTAGTACTTGCTTAACCGTCGTGTTAATAGTGTTACCCTTGGTATTGCAGGTGCAGATCCCGGTCCCAATGAGGACACTGATGCGCCCCTGGAGGATACCCCAACGGTACCTCGGGGTGTAGGCGAATGGATGGATGGCGATGTCTATTACTAGCCATCCTACGGAGCGCGTCTATTCTCAAGATATTATGCTGGGAATTTTTGTATCACCTCTTTAACAACCTTTTGGGAATGTACTTAAAGACTTTTAAAGACTTTAACTCTACTGTATGTTATATGTTTACTTATGAAAGCATGTGCTCTTGATAATTACCGAGTATTGCATAGGACCTCGTAAATGATAAGTTATGTTTGTACGTGTGTCAGCATACCTCACACGTTCCTGTGGAATCTCCCTTGTAGGAATTCGTGCATAATTCTTCATGGCACGAATTTCTACTGGATTACATATCTACGCCCTTGGGGCCCACTCAAATCCCCAAATTCCCAGGATCGGGGTGTGACATTCGTAAGTAATGGTATCAGAGCCACTCCAAGAAGTCACCTAAAAGACTTAGCAACATTAGGAAGCGTGGTGAGGTTCTGATAGGTCCGTTTAGGTGGATTTTATGGTATGACTGTAGTATGTATGTATGTATGTATGTATGTATGTGTATATAGACATATATGATTGATCACCATTGTGATTGCAGAGCCATGGCGTCTGGATCCTGCATGAACAACAGCTCCGGTGACAATGAACGTGATAATATTGAATTGGAAGGTGCGGACCCTCCACCACAACCTCTTCCGCGTCCCACATACAATACTAAGGAGCAGTTTATAATGATGATGCACCAGTTAGCTGCTAGCAATGCCAACCAAGCTGCGATGCAATTACAATTGGCTGCACTGTTAAATAGACAAGATCATCCAGGAGATCCCAACTCCTCGTATGAGAAGTTTCGAAAAAGGGGAGCAACAGAGTTTACTGGACATGAGGATCCGTTATAAGCAGATGAATGGTTTATCCACACGGAGAATGTTTTTGACACATTAACTTGTACCCCCAGGCAGCAAGTGGTTCTTGTGGCATCTATGTTTAGGGACATCGCGGATACATGGTGGAAGAGTATCCGGGACCACATGAGGATTATGCCAGATGCTACTGTTTGGGAAGCCTTTAAGAGGCAATTCAAGAAAAAGTTCATTCCCGACCACGTGACTCTAAAAAAAAAGGCAGAGTTCCTTACCTTGCAGCAGAACCTCATGACCGTTGCAGAATATGTCCATGTATTTAGCTAGCTCTCTCGGTTTGCTCTAGAATTGATTGACACTGAGAAGAAGAGAGTAGAAAGATTTCTAGAAGGGCTAAGGCCTGTAATCAAGGGACATGCCACTGCTTTTCAACGTCCCATTCAATATGATGATGCAGTAGCCAAGGCTTATGCAGCGGAAGAAATTGAGAAGAGCCTATTCTTGGGGGAATCTAAGAAGAGTGTTCTGTCTTCTGGGAAAGGTCAGCAGTATTCTAAGAAACAGAAGGGAATTGCCAGTAGCACATCACGACCAGTCTGCGGTGTATGCGGGAAGGTTCACGAGACTAGTAATTGTTGGAGGTCCAAGGGAGCCTGTTTTGGTTGTGGCTCCATGGACCATTGCTTGTCCGAGTGTCCGAGAAGGAAGGAATTTAGTCGAGTCTTGCAGCAACAGCCGCAGCAGCAGCAGTATCAGCAGCCTTCTAGGACGACACCTCCTGCACCTAACCAACAGCAACAACAAGTGAGACAAGGCCAAAGCCAGATCTGGCAAGGTCAGGGACAGCAGAGGCAAGGACAGTAACACCGACCTCAAAGGCAAGGCCGCGCTTATGCCTTGACCCAAGAAGAAGTTGAAGCGACGGAACATGTGGTTTTAGGTAAGGTTTCTGTTTGTGGCTTTGAGGCTAAAGTGTTGTTTGATTCAGGATCTTCACATTCCTTCATCTCACCTCGATTTTCTAGTAGGATACGGGAATCGCCAGTACAGTTGCCGTATATGCTGAGTGTTATCACCCCGGTTGGAAAAAGGGTGACTTGTGACGACTATTACCCGGGTTGTCGAGTTCTCATTGGAGAAATTCTTCTCCCAGCGGAACTCATTGTGCTGCCCATGCACGATTTCGATGTAATCTTAGGCATGGATTGGTTGACCCAATATATGGCCTGTCTCGACTGTTTCCGTGAGACTGTCACCATAAAGGTGAGTGAAGATGGCCCAAGTGTTGTGTTCCAAGGTCTTAGGTCCGGATATCATCAACTACGAGTGAGGGACCAAGATACATCGAAAACAGCTTTTAGAACAAGATATGGGCATTATGAATTCTTGGTCATGCCTTTTGGATTGACAAATGCACCCGCAGTATTTATGGCCTTGATGAATAAAATCTTTTCAGCATATCCTGATCAATTCGTGGTGATTTTCATTGATGATGTTTTGGTTTACTCCAAGACCAAAGATGAGCATGTGGAACACTTGAGGACCTCCTTACAATTGCTAAGGGACCACCGACTGTATGCTAAATCTAACAAGTGTGAATTCTGGTTGGAACAAGTTGCCTTCTTAGGGCACATAATTTCAAAGGATGGGCTTGCAGTAGACCCCACTAAAATTGACGCTATAACTACTTAGTAGAATCCCAAAACTGTTGCAGAAGTTAGGAGCTTTGTTGGCTTGGCAGGTTACTATAGGAGATTTGTGAAAGACTTTTCCAAGATAGTCGCACCTTTGACCAAACTGACCCGGAAGAACGAGCCATTTGCTTGGACAGCAGAGTGTGAGTCGAGTTTCCAACTCCTCAAGGAGAAATTAACCTTAGCCCTGATCTTATCCCTACCAGAAGGGAGTGGTGGATTTGTTATCGATACAGATTCTTCGAGGATTGGGCTAGGATGTGTACTCATGCAGATCGGGAAGGTAATAGCATATGGATCTCAACAATTGAAGGAACATGAGAAAAACTATGCCACACATGATTTAGAATTGGCTGCAGTAGTCTTCGCGCTAAAGATGTGGAGATATTATTTATATGGAGAGAAATTTGAAGTCCATAGTGATCATCGCCGTCTCCAGTATCTATTTTCGCAGCATGATCTTAACATGAGACAGTGCAGGTGGTTGGAATTTATAAAAGATTATGATTTCCCAATTAGATACTTCCCCGGGAAAGGGAATGTGGTAGCTGATGCTTTAAGCAGGAAATCCACCACTGAGCTGGCAGCCTTTTGTGGTGAATGGTCTCTAGTAGAGGAATTCCGAGATCTGGATGTGGAGGTTGAATTCGTGGATGATAAGGTTATGTTAGTGGCTATGTCAGTCTTCGAACCTACCTTAATCCAACAAATCAAGGAGAGGCAGTTTAAAGACCTGGAGTTTGTCAAGATTCGTGACTGTTGGAAGTAGGTGGGTCTCGTGGATAGATTTTCAAAACTTTTGACCCACTTGACACAGGGATCAACTATCCATAAGACAAAAACCCAATCCAGGATGCGTTACCCTCAATCTCATGACCATGTACAGTAAAAATTATACCAGCACTAAACATCCAAAATAACCTACGACATGCAAGAAGTAGATCATACCTTTGGAGACCCGCAGTGCTCTAATGGACTTCTTCAAGACCTCTTAGCCTTCCACGCTATGACCCCCGAATTGGATTTCTTTTCTCAAGAAGAACGGTGGAATCTTCAGGAGAAAATCCCAACTCGAGACTCCAAGGAACTAGAAGAAAGGAGAGGAGAGTAACTCGCGCAACTCTTGCACGAAAGGGTTTTGGGCGTGAGAGGGACTCTTTTGGACGTCCAAGGATATTTTATAGACTTCCAAATCTCTCCCTTGTCTAATTGAAATAGAAGTCTTACTTCCAAAGCAATTAGCAACTTTCTCCTTTCCAAACTCTTATTTCTAGAGTCCAAGTCGGATTAGTGTTTTCCAATATCTTGGGCTAGCGTGGGGACCACTAGGGATTCCTTAGAAAGCTGGCTCCAATTGGAACACCGCGACCCCACATCTCATGTGCAATCCGGGCCCACAGTTAATTGCAAATAACACCACTATATAAATGCAATTGCACTCCAGTCTTAGGAATAAATTACAATGAAGACCCTAAACTTCCCAATTACCACAAGTAGGCCCCTCTATCAATATCCGTGGATCAATTGGAATAAATCCATCTCTTCTAATCTAAGTTCCACATCTTATTATCCTTGAGCCCCAATTAATCACAGTAATCATCAGTACCATCCAATTAACTCTTAATTGAGATGGGTGCGCACTTACTAATGACAAATCCATTAATTGGCACAAGGGGATAATAGAGATAGATTCCATCTTGATCATTCAACGTTCCCACAGTTCTACTACCATATACCCAAGACACCGAGGTGTTAACCTATAGTCGGCCTCACTCATTGGTGACTCAAAGCAAATGAATAGATAGAAACTTGAGTTCGTCAATGTCTTAGGATTGAGAGCCTATTGCTAGGGAATTATGAGAGCATACCTTATATAAGGTGCATCTCATGGTCCTTCAATACATCCAATGTACCGGCACTATTGATCCAGAATCTTACATTCTGATGATCGAGACAAATCACACTATCTCATAGTGATCAAAGTGCTGCAACCTTATCAAATGAGATGCCCAGTCTCATTACTGGTTGTGAAGCTATTTAAGTATAAGATTTGTGACATATATCTCCCGCGTGTGGATCTCATCCATGCACATATATCACATCTAATATACTAATGGGACCCGGTTCAACTCATGAACCATTATGTCATACGTATTGGTCATGTGCATGAAGTAGTAAAATAACATTCATCTCATGAAAGTAAAGCATGATTTTATTGATAAATAAAGAAATTAATCAATTTATTACATCAACTGATGGATTGAGTCCACAAAAACTAACAATCTCCCACTTGGGCTCAATGCCAGTCAGGGTTGCATCTCATGCCCATCCCTTCTACGTGTTGCTCAAAGACTTTGGTAGTCAAAGGCTTAGTAAAGGGATCTGCCAAATTGTCTGCAGAGGCTATCTTGGTAATAGCAATATCACCTCTCTGCACAATCTCTCTGACTAAGTGATACTTCCTCTGTACATGTTTTTGGCTTTTATGGCTTCTAGGTTCCTTTGACTGAGCGACTGCCCCGCTGCTGTCACAGTAAACTGTGAGTGGCTGTCGTGCCAAAGGTACCACCCCAAGTTCCAAAAGGAATCTTTTAAGCCATACTGCTTCCTTAGCTGCTTCACAAGCTGCTACATATTCAGCTTCCGAGGTTGAATCAGCGGTACATTCTTGTTTTATACTCCTCCAGCTGATAGCTCCGCCTCCAAGCATAAATACATAACCAGAGGTGGATTTCCTAGAATCCTTATCTGACATAAAGTCAGAATCTGTGTATCCGACTGGAATCAACTCATCACTGCTATAAATCAACATGTAATCTCTAGTCCTTCTCAAGTATTTGAGAATACATTTTACAGCAGTCCAATGTTCAGGTCCTGGATTAGATTGATATCTGCTGACTAGGCCCACTACATAACAGATATCTGGTCTAGTACATAACATAGCATACATGAGGCTACCAACAGCCGAAGCGTATGGTATCGACCTCATTTGCTCCTTTTCCTCGGGTGTCTTAGGACACTGATCCTTGGAAAGGTGCACTCCATGCCTGAAAGGTGTGATACCCCTCTTGGAGTCTTGCATTGCAAACCGTACTAGCACCTTATCTATGTATGCAGCTTGGGATAAGCCAATCATCCTATTTTTCCGGTCTCGATAGAGTTTGATCCCTAGGATGTAGCTAGCTTCTCCTAAGTCCTTCATATCAAAAGTCTTGGCTAACCAAACTTTTACCGTTGACAACATTCCTATGTCTTTCCCGAGGAGAAGGATGTCATCGACATATAAAACCAGAAAAACTACCCTGTCACCTTCACTTTTCATGTATACACATGACTCATCCGGATTTTGACAAAAACCAAATGACTTGATTGCCTCGTCAAAACGGATATTCCAGCTTCGGGATGCCTGCTTCAGTCCATAAATAGACTTCTGCAGTTTGCAAACTTTTTGCTCCTGGTTTTTAGCTACAAAACCGTCTGGCTGCACCATATAGATGTCTTCCTCAAGATGGCCGTTGAGAAAAGCCGTCTTGACATCCATTTGCCAAATCTCGTAATCGAGATGAGCCGCAATGGATAAGAGTATCTGGATGGATTTGAGCATGGCTACTGGCGAGAAGGTTTCCTCATAATCGATCCCCTCTTTCTGAGTATATCCTTTCGCAACAAGCCTAGCCTTATAAGTCTCCACTCTTCCATCTGGTCCTCTTTTTCTCTTGTAGACCCACTTGCACCCAATAGGTTTAATATTGGCAGGCAAGTCCACAAGTGTCCAGACCTGATTTGAGTACATAGACTCCATCTCAGCTTTCATAGCATCTTGCCAGCGTCCCGAGTCTAAGTCGTTTATTGCTTCATCATAGTTAGAGGGATCTTGTTCTGGCTCTTCTGGGATTGCTTCATAAGACTCTCCCAAGAATGAGAACCTGTCAGGGGGTCTGACAATCCTCCCACTACGACGAGGTACTAGTGTAACTACTAGGTCTGGTAAGGGCGGTTCTTCCTCAAGTCCGGTCATACTTGGATTTGGAATTGATTGCTCCCGAATCTCTTCCAAGATCACCTTTTCTAAAAATTTCTGGTCCATCATATAATCTTCCTCCAGAAAAACCGCATTGGTGCTGACCAGCACTTTCTGCTCTCTGGGATTATAGAATAACCAACCTTTAGTTCCTTTAGGATATCTTACAAATGTGCATACTTCCGACTTCGCTTCCAACTTATCCGTCTTAACCTTGAGCACGTGTGCTGGACAACCCCAAATGTGTAAATGTTGTAGACTAGGCTTTCGCCCAGACCACAATTCCCGGGGAGTCTTAGGTATAGACTTAGATGGTACGAGGTTTAGTATGTACATTGCAGTATCCAAAGCATATCCCCAAAAGGATATAGGTAATCTTGAGAAACTCAGCATAGACCTAATCATATCTAAAAGAGTCCGGTTCCTTTTTTCTGCTACTCCATTCTGTTGAGGCATACCAGGAGCAGACAACTGGGATATAATCCTATTTTCTGATAAGTAACCCATAAAATCAGCAGAGAGATATTCCCCTCCTCGATCTGATCGAAGAGTCTTGATACTCTTACCTAATTGCTTTTCCGCTTCCGCTCGAAATTCTTTGAACTTTTCAAAAGCTTCGGACTTGCGGTGCATAAGGTATATGTAACCATATCTTGAGTAATCATCTGTGAAAGTGATGAAGTACTCATATCCTCCTCTGGCCCTGACATTAATGGGTCCGCAGACATCAGTATGCACTAATTCCAATAAATCTTTGGCCCTATTACCCTTAGCTGAAAAGGGTCTTTTAGTCATTTTACCTTCCAAACAGGACTCACAGATAGGCAATGGTTCTACCACCAATGAAGGTAAGATACCATCTTTCACTAGCCTCTCAATCCTGTTAAGGTTTATATGACCTAGCCTCAGGTGCCAAAGTTTTGTTGGATTAGATGAAGGTGACTTTCTCTTTAATGATGATCTACTAATTGTTTCAGTATCATGTATCTCATACATCGTGGGAGTTAACAAATAAAGTCCATTGGTTACCTTGCCAGAACATATGAAAGTACCATTCCTCTTTATGACAACTTCAGTACCAAAAGTAATAGAATAACCTTTATTCACTAAACTAGAAACTGAAATTAAATTCCGCCTTAAAGACGGTACATATAATGTTTCTGACAAAACCAATTTCTTATTTGAAAAACATAAAGTAATGACTCCTACTGAAACAGCCTCCGCCTTAGCGTCAGATCCTAGGTTGACAATGATTTCTCCATCACTTAGCCTCCTGGTTTCCCTGAACCCCTGCAACGTATTACATATGTGATTAGTTGCCCCAGAATCCACACACCAAGATTCTGAAGTACCAGTTGCAAAACTAACTTCAGATATAAGTGACTCAATCATACCTGGGGTCTTTTTCTTAGACAGATATTCTGGACAATTCCTCTTCCAATGTCCTGTCTTACCACAATGGAAACACTTTCCTTTTGTCCCTGAACCCTTAGCTTTAGCCACGCCACCAGTTGGACCATTCTCCACCTTAGGACCCTTTGGAACTGATTTCTTTTTGCCTTTCCGCCCTTTGCCTTTCGGCTTGGACTTGGCATCTGACTTTTCTGTCATTAAGGCAGTTGGTTTCTTCTTCATAATCCCTTCAGTTGCTACCAGCTGACTAGATAGCTCAGCTAGAGTCAGATTCATTTTATTCATATTATAATTGACCTTGAAATTGTTGAATGACTCTGGTAGTGACTCAAGGATTATGTCAATCTGCGATTCTGCATCAATCGCAGCTCCCAGTACATCTAACTCATTTAATGAGTCCATCATTTTCAACATGTGTTCCTGTACTGATGTACCTTCAGCCATCTTGGTGCTAATGAGCACCCTCATGGCTGCCTGCCTAGCAGGTCTGCCTTGTTCTGCAAACATCTCCTTTAAATTCGATATCATATCATATGCAGTCTTATAAGATTGATGTTGATGTTGCAGCACACTAGACATGGATGCTAGAATGTAACATCGGGCCATCTCATCGTCTTTGGCCCATTTGGTGTAAAGGTCCTTTTCTGCTTCTGATGCATCTGGGCCAGGCTCTTCAAGGGGGTTTTTGGTAAGGACATATTTATATCCTGAAGCTGTTAGGACAATATCCAGATTCCGTTTCCAGTCTACATAGTTGGATCCCACCAACTTATTCTGGTTGAGGATGGTCGCAAGTGGATTGAAAGTATTCGAATTCATGCTTGTAATACTGTAGCACATAACCATACATTCAATTAATGAATTTAAATGACATTAGGGTTTAGTATTCTACCAAATTTATGTGGGAATCCTCATAACCACAAAATTCAGAATACATCGGAATCCCAATCCTGCGGGGTATGCCTCCTTGGGGAGTGCAAATACCTCCTAGACTGGTGCGGATCAAAGTTGGTCAAAATTTGGATTAAGACTAACTATCCATGATCCCCTTCATTCATTACAATTTAGGTATCTCATACCAAATAATGTATGACTCCCGATTAGCTTTGGTTTCTAAAATACATGAGGCAAATCCTTAGGGATACTACATCATTATTTTAGTTAAGTGTGACCCACCAACTAGCATTGCATGACAACCGTTGTGGGTAGCTCCTCCTTGGGGAGTGGGCTCCCACCCCGTCTCATCAACACTATCCATAGGAGATCCATATCTAGTATCCAGATAAATACAAGCCCTCCGTGGGGAATGGCCATTCTCAAAATAGCGCAAGGCTAATACTTTCCTTACAATGGACCTATGGTGGAAAACCATGGGGATTTTTATATATATAGAAATGCCCCGCTCCCACTTAATATTTTAGAGTTGAGGATTTCCTTATAGGTGTATGGGTCCATCAAATATAGGTATATATTCATCTCATGATAAGACCAATGATTGATTCCAAGTCAAGTTATTTTAAGGAAAGTTCAGTTTCTATAATTAGTGTTACCAATAGATCCATCTCATGGGCCCACCAACTCTAATTAGAATTCTTTCCAAAAATTAATTTGATTTGACCAATTTTGGAATTTGCTATGTTTGGATCAGATATGGAAATACTCTAAAATAAGCATTCATCTATAAATAGAAAGTGCTATAACAAAAGACTAGTCCTCTCCTCCACATGACCTAGGCGGAAAAGACTTCTTGGACTTCTAGACTTTCCAAAACTTTGGGATTCCTCAAACTCTTTGGGCATCTCCAAAACACCTTTTGGTAATCTTCAAACTCTTTGATTAGGAGTCCAACTTCTCTTTCCTTCTTTGTTTCGGACATCTCCAGAATTTACAAATTTTAAAAATACATAAATTCTTATGTCTCTATATTGAGACTTACATGGTAGTCTAAACATGGAAATAAAAGGGCTATAGGGAAATTCACCATGCCTTGCCCTTTCACGGGAAACCAAGGAGACCATGATGCCCTTTACACTTAGCCACGAATAAACCAATAATTAAAAAGGAAAGAAAAACATGTGGGTCATATGGAGAGGACATTATCACCTGCAAGTTAGTATCTCATACAACAATGCATCTCACAAAACTAGGTTGCCAAACCAGAATAGAAAAACAAGATGCCAAATATTTTGCCACCACGATATAAGACCCCTTACGCAACGGGGGTCCGGGGGCAGCGCCCCCGGCGGGGGTCGAGCTGCCCGGTCAGCTCGCGGGGTTCCAAGGGGCAGCGCCCCCGAAAAAAAAAAAAAAAAAACAACAACAACTCAGACCAAGAACAAGATGATTCTGCCTAGGTTCGGCTAGCCGATCTGGTCCCTACGGTTAGCCAACAGACCTCAATAGCTATAGTGGTCACTTTGACTAACCGACCTGACGAACCTAGAAATTTGGGTTCTTTTCTGATTCGGCTCCTGCTGTACCCAATCACCTCTAATGATCTCAGTATGTTTTAATGGCATCTTCTCATCCTCCTATTATGATTAAAACCTTTTGTGACTTTCCAAACATGTATCTACTACGAGAGCAAGCAAACCCAATAAACACTGATCCTATCATAGCCCTTGCTCTATCCTCTTTGCAACTCATGCGAAGATTAGAACAAGATTACTGATCTAACATGATTAGAGATGAGCCTGGCTCTGATACCAATTGTTGGAAGTAGGTGGGTCTCGTGGATAGATTTTCAAAACTTTTGACCCACTTGACACAGGGATCAACTATCCATAAGACCAAAACCCAATCCAGGATGTGTTACCCTCAATCTCGTGACCATGTACAGTAAAAATTATACCAGCACTAAACATCCAAAATAACCTACGACATGCAAGAAGTAGATCATACCTTTGGAGACCCGCAGTGCTCTAATGGACTTCTTCAAGACCTCTTAGCCTTCCACGCTATGACCCCCGAATTGGATTTCTTTTCTCAAGAAGAACGGTGGAATCTTCAGGAGAAAATCCCAACTCGAGACTCCAAGGAACTAGAAGAAAGGAGAGGAGAGTAACTCGCGCAACTCTTGCACGAAAGGATTTTGGGCGTGAGAGGGACTCTTTTGGACGTCCAAGGATATTTTATAGACTTCCAAATCTCTCCCTTGTCTAATTGAAATAGAAGTCTTACTTCCAAAGCAATTAGCAACTTTCTCCTTTCCAAACTCTTATTTCTAGAGTCCAAGTCGGATTAGTGTTTTCCAATATCTTGGGCTAGCGTGGGGACCACTAGGGATTCCTTAGAAAGCTGGCTCCAACTGGAACACCGCGACCCCACATCTCATGTGTAATCCGGGCCCACAGTTAATTGCAAATAACACCACTATATAAATGCAATTGCACTCCAGTCTTAGGAATAAATTACAATGAAGACCCTAAACTTCCCAATTACCACAAGTAGGCCCCTCTATCAATATCCGTGGATCAATTGGAATAAATCCGTCTCTTCCAATCTAAGTTCCACATCTTATTATCCTTGAGCCCAATTAATCACAGTAATCATTAGTACCATCCAATTAACTCTTAATTGAGATGGGTGCGCACTTACTAATGACAAATCCATTAATTGGCACAAGGGGATAATAGAGATAGATTCCATCTTGATCATTCAACGTTCCCACAGTTCTACTACCATATACCCAAGACACCGAGGTGTTAACCTATAGTCGGCCTCACTCATTGGTGACTCAAAGCAAATGAATAGATAGAAACTTGAGTTCGTCAATGTCTTAGGATTGAGAGCCTATTGCTAGGGAATTATGAGAGCATACCTTATATAAGGTGCATCTCATGGTCCTTCAATACATCCAATGTACCGGCACTATTGATCCAGAATCTTACATTCTGATGATCGAAACAAATCACACTATCTCATAGTGATCAAAGTGCTGCAACCTTATCAAATGAGATGCCCAGTCTCATTACTGGTTGTGAAGCTATTTAAGTATAAGATTTGTCACATATATCTCCCGCGTGTGGATCTCATCCATGCACATATATCACATCTAATATACTAATGGGACCCGGTTCAACTCATGAACCATTATGTCATACGTATTGGTCATATGCATGAAGTAGTAAAATAACATTCATCTTATGAAAGTAAAGCATGATTTTATTGATAAATAAAGAAATTAATCAATTTATTACATCAACTGATGGATTGAGTCCACAAAAACTAACAGTGACCACATATCTGAGAAACCTGATTTTCAGATGGTAGACGGTGTATTGTACTTTAGAGACCGGCTTTGTGTTTCAGCAGTTCAAAATCATAACTTGAAGAGGGCAATTATGACTGAAGCACACTATGCTCGATATTCCATGCACCCCGGGAGTACAAAAATGTACCAGAAGTTACATGGCAGGTTTCGGTGGAAAAACATGAAGAGGGACATAGCGGGCTTTGTGGCAAAATGCCTTACCTGCCAACGGGTGAAGGCTGAACACAGGAAGCCTCCCGGTTTGTTACATCCCCTGTAGATACCTAAGTGGAAATGGGAGAATCTCACGATGGATTTTGTTTCCGGACTGCCCCGAACAAGTAGACACCATGATGTAGTGTGGGTGATTGTCGACCGACTAACGAAATCAGCCCACTTTATTCCCATCAGGAAAGGGATGAAATTTCAGGAAATGGCCAAGATCTTCATTGATGAGATCGTGCGGCTACATGGTACTCCATTCTCGATTGTGTTCAATCAAGATAGTAGGTTCATGTCTTCCTTTTAGCAGTCTTTTCAGACGTCCTTAGGCACCAAACTTAGTTTCAGCACGGCTTACCATCCTCAGACAGATGGGCAATCGGAGCGAACGATACAGACCCTGGAAGATATGCTACGAGCTATGTAATGGACTTTGGAAAGGAGTGGGATGAACACCTCTCCTTATGCGAGTTTGCATATAATAACAGCTTTCACGTGCGTATCGAGATGGCTCCATTTGAAGCTTTATACGGATGTAAGTGCCGTACGCCTGTCTGTTGGGAAGAAGTTGGGGTTAGGAGTTTCCATGGACCCACCCTGGTGGCGGATACGGCGGAAAGGGTGCAAAAGGTGCAAGATAGGTTGAAAACTGTACGATCATGCCAGAAAAGTTACACAGATAATCGCCGCCGGCCCCTCGAGTTCCAAGTGGGAGACAAGGTGTTCTTGAAAGTTTCCCCAATGAAGGGTACCATCAGGTTTGGATAAAAGGGTAAGCTAGCTCCACGTTTTGTTGGACCTTTCGAAATACAGGGTAGAGTGGGAGACTTAGCTTATCAGTTGGAACTACCACCCCCGCTTGCAGGAGTTCATAATGTATTCCATGTGTCAATGCTCCAGAAGTACCTTCTAGACCCTTCACACGTCCTTGAGCTGGACGACGTGGAAGTAAGGCCTGATATAAGCTATGAAGAGAGACCCTTTCGGATCGTTGATACTAAGGAACAGGTGCTACGTACACGGACAATTAAATGGGTTAAGGTGTTATGGGAACACCATGGACAAGAAGAGGCCACTTGGGAGCTTGAAGATCAGATTCGAGCAAAATATTTAGAGCTGTTACCCCAGGTACGTTGCATTCGGAGGACCGAATGATCTTAAGTGGGGGAGGATGTAAGGACCTAAACCTTGCTAATCTTGATTTACATTAATTAAGCTCGTTCTATACTAATTGAACTCGATTAAGGCTAATTTAATCCAAAACTTATCGGGTTTGGGCCTCGAATAGGTAGTTGGGCAGAGTTTGGACCCCACTTAAGTAGTTAAGGGCTTTTTCGTAATATATCCTTGCACCTCTTAGACACCTCGTCCATTTCCTTACGTGTAATTTATCGCGTAGATCATCTTTCGCGTTGGGCCCGAGTTGATCCGGACTCATTCTAGGCCAATTGAGGTCCTCCGGACTAAACTGAAATTTCTGGAAACAAGTGGGCTTGCATGTAACTCTCAAGAAATTATGTTTAAATGGGAGCTCGACGTGTCTGCTCCTGTTTTCTTCGTTTCCGTTGTTTCAGCTGTTGGAGCTCTTGCACTCCATCTCTCTCCATTTCACCTTAGAACTGGGAAGAGAGAATTAGAGTTTGCATGTGATGTTTTGGCATCTATCTTCTTCATCTTCTTCTTTGGGCACTTCCATCTCCCTATAAATCACACTCTTCTCTAAGCTATAGACATAAGGTGAGAATGGTATTTCAAATTCATCTATGTAAGCTTGTTAGAGTCTAAGAGACTCAAACACATGACATGCATGTGAGCTTGAATCTCATTTCCCTCCTTACATGTTCTATTATAGAGAACCCATTTCGATTTGGAGTTTTCCATTTCAACCACACGACAAGAAGAGTTAGGAAGGTGTCAAACACAATCACAAGACAAGTACTTAAGCTTATATGCACTGCATGTGTAATTGTTCATTGCATGTTAAGGTAGTTTGTTTCTTATTGCATTTTCTTCTTAATGTGTGTGTTTGAATCAAGTGGGAATAATGGAAAATGGGAATAGAGGGTGTGGGAGTACAGAATATCTTAATTGGATACTACTAGTGAGTTATAGAACCCCCTCCAAATATAGGTTCTGTACTGACTGTAATCGGGATTGAGCTACAGAACTATGTCCAGGTTTCTGAAGCTTACGGCGAAGCTACGGCTAAGCTGTGAGCATTTACGGCTCAAAGTCCAGAAAGCAGCAAAACTTGATTTTGTACTATGGCTCACATATGGCTAAGCTGTGTATTTCACTACGGCTAAGCCGTATCCAGCCTGAACCTAGCCGTAGGTCTCCCTACGATGAGCTTTTCAGAGAGCTCATAAAACCCAGTTTCTTCTACGGCTTGCAGACGGCTGCACCGTGGAACACGATACGGCTACGCCGTGACCTTCCCGTACCCTAGCCGTAGGCTTAGCTCGGCTAAGCCGTAGGCCAATATACAGTTGGACCGTAACTACGCCGAAAATGCGGATGGAATTCTGACCCACTCGGTTAAGCCGTAGCTTCGTATACGGCTAAGCCGTAAGAAACCAATGAATGTAGGACGTTAGGAACCTCAATGATCTTGTAGGGCCTTAGTGTTGGTACCTTTTATACCTCCACATTGGCCACTGGTAATTACCTGTTAGAATGAATGAATGATTTATGAAGGATCTCCCAATGGCAAGTCATGGATGTTGGCATGAGAAAGGGTGTCCCGTATGCACACAAGGCAATACCAAGACACGGTAACACAACGACACCAAACGTCTCATGTGTACATCGTGTTGAATGTCCTTGGGAACCAAGTGGAATGCATCCATATTGCCACGATACATCACCTTCAGCACGATTGTTATCCGATTCTTTCCTCTAGCAAAACCCGAGGCAATTCAGACCTGAGCTTCTAATGAGTGCTTGTCTGACAAGCCAGAGCTTCTACTGAGTGTGTGCTTGTTAACCAAGGGTATAGCCGAGGTTCGAGCCTTTTAGCTCGTATGTATCTGCTCCGTTTCATTATGCATATGCTTCATTTTTCTTTATTATTTTATTGTCATTGTTACAATTATACTCTTAGACTAATGTTCCTTACACATGATATGACTAGTATGATTGATTCCGAGTCGGCACCACTTAGCTTTTGCCCTTTTGGGTATATGTAAGTCACCACTGTAGTAGGTTTATGGAGGGGTTGTCGGTGCTCCTCGGGAAGCTAGCCTGATCCCTAGCGACCCATACGATATGTATGCTCCTTTTTGGGAGAATAGAGCATCGTGGTTGCCAATCAGTATGTATGACATTTAAGTGGTAATTCCTCACTCATGCATCATGTTTAGTGACTGTCCTTGTTACTGTATTATGTTGTTTCATTTCACATGCCTTAGTACTTGCTTAACCGTCGTGTTAACAGTATTACCCTTGGTATTGCAGGTCCAAATCCCGGTCCCAACGAGGACACTGACGCGCCCCCGGAGGATACCCCAACGGTACCTCGGGGTGTAGGCGAATGGATGGATGGCGATGTCTATTACTAGCCATCCTACGGAGCGCGTCTATTCTCGAGATATTATGCTGGGAATTTTTGTATCACCTCTTTAAGAACCTTTTGGGAATGCACTTAAAAACTTTTAAAGACTTTAACTCTACTATATGTTAGATGTTTACTTATGAAAGCATGTGCTCTTGATAATTGCCGAGTATTGCACAGGACCTCGTAAATGATAAGTTATGTTTGTACGTGTGTCAGCATACCTCACACGTTCCTATGGAATCTCCCTTATAGGAATTCGTGCATAATTCTTTAGGGCATGGATTTCTACTGGATTACGTATCCACGCCCTGGAGGCCCACTCAAATCCCCAAATTCCGGGGATCGGGGCGTGACAGCAGGTTCTGGTGGTATAACATGAAGAAGGACATTGCAGGCTTTGTAGTGAGATGTCATAGCTATCAGCATGTAAAGGCTGAACATAAAAAACCTCCCGGTTTGCTACATCCTTTACATATTCTGAAGTGGAAATGGGAGAATCTTTCTATGGATTTCGTTTCAGGGTTGCCTCAGACAAGCAGATGACATAATGTCATTTGGGTGATCGTTGATCGATTAACGAAGTCAGCTCACTTTATTCCTATTCGGAAGGGGATAAAATTTTAGGAGATGGCCAAGATCTTCATAGATGAGGCTACGCAGTTGGACGGTACTCCAGTTTATATTGTGTCTAACCAAGACAGTAGGTTTGTATCCTCTTTTTGGCAATCCTTCTAGAAATCCATGGGTACCCAACTTAATTTTAGCACGGCTTATCATCCTCAGACTGACGGGCAATCGGAGTGGATGATATAAACTCTTGAAGACATGCTTTGAACTAGCGTCTTAGACTTTGGAAAATAGTGGGATGAACACCTTTCCTTATGTGAATTTGCATACAACAATAGTTATCACGCGAGCATAAGAATAGCTTCATTCGAAGCTCTATATGGTCGTAAGTACCGTACACTGGTCTGTTGAGAAAAAGTAGGAGTTAGAAATTTTCATGGACCTTCTCTAGCTGTGGATACGGCAGAAAAGGTATGAAAGGTGCAAGATAGATTAAAGGTTGCATGATCTCGCCATAAAAGTTATGCAAACAACTGCCGTAGACCCCTTGAATTCGAAGTGGGAGACAAAGTCTTCTTGAAGGTTTCTCCAATGAAGAGTACTATCAGGCTTGGGCAGAAGGGCAAGTTAGCTCTGCAATTTGTAGGGCCTTTTGAGATACAGAGCAAAGTCGGAGATTTGGCTTATAGGTTAGAGTCACCACCTCTATTCGTAGGAGTTCATAACGTATTTCATGTATCGATGCTTAGGAAGTACCTTCCGGATCCTTTACAGGTTCTTGAATTAGATGACATACAAGTTAAGCTGGATGTGAGCTATGATGAAAGACCCCTTTGTATTATTGACACTAAAGACCAAGTGCTGTGTACCTAGACGATCAAATGGGTTAAGGTTTTATGAAAGCATCATGGGCAAGAAGAAGCTACTTGGAAGCTTGAAGATCGAGTTCAGGAAAAATATCCAGAGCTCCTGCCCGAGGTACATTGCGTTCGGAGGACCGAATGATCTTAATGGGGGGGGGGGGGGGAGGATGTAAGTGTTGGAAATAGGTGGGTCTCGTGGATAGATTTTCAAAACTTTTGACCCACTTGACACAGAGATCAATTATCCATAAGACTAAAAACCCGATCCATGATGTATTACCCTCAATCTCGTGACCATGTACAGTAAGTATTCTATCTAATAGACAGAATCAAATTGCACTAAACATTCATAATAATCGACGACATGCAAAAAATATATCATACCTTTGGAGATTCATAGTGCTCTAATGGAGAAGTTGCGACTCTACTTGATGATGAGAATCTTCAACACCTCTTAGCCTTCCATGCTATGACCTGAATTGGATTTCTTTTCTCAAGAAGATTGGTGGAATCTCTAGGAGAAATCCCAACTTGAAACTCCAAGGAATTAGAAGAGAGAAGGGGAGAGAAACTCATACAAATCTTGCACAAACAGGGTTTTGGGCGTGAGAGAGTAATTCTTATTGGACATCCAAGAGATTTTATATACTTTCAAATCTCTTCCTTGCTTAATTGAAAATAGAAGTCTTACTTCCAAAGCAATTAGCAACTTTCTCCTTTCTAATCCCTTCTTTCTAGAGTTCAAGTTGGATTAGTATTTTCAAATAACTTGGGCTAGCGTGGGGACCACTAGGGATTCCTTAGAAAGCTGGCTCCAACTGGAACACCGCGACCCCACATCTCATGTGCAATCCGGGCCCACAGTTAATTGCAAATAACACCACTATATAAAAGCAATTGCACTCCAGTCTTAGGAATAAATTACAATGAAGACCCTAAACTTCCCAATTACCACAAGTAGGCCTCTCTATCAATATCCGTGCATCAATTGGAATAAATCTGTTTCTTCCAATCTAAGTTCCACATCTTATTATCCTTGAGCCCCAAGTAATCAAAGTAATTATCAGTACCATCCAATTAACTCTTAATTGAGATGGGTGCACACTTACTAATGACAAATCCATTAATTGGCACAAGGGGATAATAGAGATAGATTCCATCTTGATCATTCATTGTTTCCACAGTTCTACTACCACATACCCAAGACACCAAGGTGTTAACCTACAGTCGGTTTCACTCATTGGTGACTCAAAGCAAATGAATAGATAGAAACTTAAGTTCATCAATGTCTCAGGATTAAGAGCCTATTGCTAGGGAATTATGAGAGCATACCTTATTATTGAAAAAGAATTCCATAAGGTGCATCTCATGGTCCTTCAATACATCCAATGTACCAGCACCGTGATCCAGAATCTTACATTCTGATGATCGAGACAAATCACACTATCTCATAGTGATCAAAGTGCTGCAACCTTATCAAATGAAATGCTCAGTCTCATTACTGGTTGTAAAGCTATTTAAGTATAAGATTTGTGACATATATCTCCGGTGTGTGGATCTCATCCATGCACATATATCACATCTAATATACTAATGGGACCCGGTTCAACTCATGAACCATTATGTTATATGTATTGGTCATGTGCATGAAGTAGTCAAATAAAATTCATCTCATGAAAGTAAAGCATGATTTTATTGATAAATAAAGAAATTAATCAATTTATTACATCAACTGATGGATTGAGTCCACAAAATCTAACAATCTCCCACTTGGGCTCAATGCCAGTCAGGGTTGCATCTCATGCCCATCCCTTCTACATGCTGCTCAAAGACTTTGGTAGTCAAAGGCTTAGTAAAGGGATCTGCCAAATTGTCCTCAAAGGCTATCTTGGTAATAGCAATATCACCTCTCTGCACAATCTCTCTGACTAAGTGATACTTCCTCTGTACATGCTTTTGGCTCTTATTACTTCTGGGTTCCTTTGACTGAGCGACTACCCCGCTGCTGTCATAGTAAACAGTGAGTGACTGTCGTGCCAAAGGTACCACCCCAATTTCCAAAATGAATCTTTTAAGCCATACTGCTTCCTTAGTTGCTTCACAAATCCTTTGGGCTTGGGTCATCGATAGGTCGTTGGGTTGGGTTTGAACCTTACCTAGGCAGTTAAGAACCCTTTTGTAATTTGTTCTTGCATCATATTGACATTTCATTAGTTGCATCTTGTGTAATTCCTTATGTAGATCATCTTTCATATTAGGCTCAACTTGATTGGAAACTATCTTGGCTCAATTGAGGTCCATTTGATCTAAATTGTAATTTCCCAGAAATGTTGGGCTTGCATGTAATATTGTAAAAAATTTTGATTAAAAAGAGGAACCCAACATCTCTCCTCATTTCTCTTTCTGTGTTTTCATTGTAACCACTTCCCGTCTCCACTTTTCTTCACCTTCTTCTCAATTTAAAGCTACAAACGAGCTTTAAAGCCTTGGATGCAATAGCAAAAGCTTCCACCCATCTTCTTCTTCCTCCCTTGTGCATCTTTGTCTTAGTAATCACCATCTCCTTCAAGTTATAACTTCCTAAGGTGAAAACTCAACCTCTATTTTAATTCTTTAGGTTTAATAGAGTCAAGGGGATTCAATTATACAACATGTATGAATTCTACACTAGATTCACCATTTGCGTGTCTTTCAAGTAGATAACCTATTCTTTTGTTGAGGCTTTTCCTAACCACACACCAAGGAATAAGTAAGGTCAAGCACTGTATAAAAGGTAAGTATTAGAGTACATATGATGCTGCATTGTGTTTAAATTGTTGATTCTTGGATTTATCACTGCAATCTCAAGTTACAGCTCTTTTTTATTTGTTTTAAGTGTATATATATGTTGAATTCAATGAATTAGAGTATGAATATGAAAATGTGGGTGTTGCGTGAAGCACCGAATAAACCGTAGTGATGATCTGAAGTCATAGGAAGCTCACTGTAACCTTCATTCAAATTCTATACAGAATTTGAGCTTTAGAATCACCTTCAGAATTTGTAAAACTTACAGCGAAGCCACGGCTAAGCCGTAAATGTGTACCGCTCAAAGTCCTGAGAGTACCAAAACCTATTTTGTACTAAGGTTAACCCTCGGCTAAGCTGTGGAATGAACTATGGCTAAGCCATAACAATCCTGTGACCAAGTCGTAAGACATTTTACAGCGACCTTTTTCGAGAACCTGAAATCCAACTTTCCTTCTACGGCTTACCCACGGTTAAGCTGTGGATTATTCTATGGCTAAGTTGTATCTCAGCGGTAACCTAGCTGTAGGCCTAGCATGGCTAAGCCGTAGGCTAATATACGGTTAAGCCATAAATGTGCAAGAACTTGAGGGAATACTAAGCTCCTCGGCTAAGCCATGAGAACATTATGAACTTAGGATATTAGGGATTTCAAATGACCTTATAGGGCTTTAGATATGGTGCCGTTTCCATAATTAAATTAACCCAATAGTGTACAAATGATAAGGAGGACAATTGTAGAGCTATCACTTATCCCATTTGATTTTTCAGATGAATTCCCAATGTCACGTAATGGATGTTGGCATAAGAAGAGGCGTCATTCGCATACACAAAGTAACGCCCTGATTGGTGACACAATAACACCGGACATCTTATGAATACATCTTCTTGAATGACCTCGGGTTCACAGATTATGTAGTATAGGGTTGGCTTGTAAACTTCCTTGATACCTTCTCAATTTAAAAGCATTCATATTGTTAAGAAACCATGCCCTTAACATGATGTAGCTAATCCTATATACATTAATTGATTATCAAATATTTGTTAAATTCCGATTTCTATGAATGATTATGATCTCAAGACCGAACTATCTTATGTATGATACGATAAGTACGACTAAAATGTATGAAAGATGTGAATTCGAGTTAGTCTTGATATGTTGAGTCGGTACGACTTAGCTTGTGCCCTTATTAGGTTCGACAGGACCAGCTTAGGTATCTTTATGTCGCTACTGCAATAGTCCATGGAGGTGTTGTCGACGCTTCTTAAGAAGCTATTCTGATCCCCTAACGTCCCATATGCATGCTCTCTCTAGATGATATGCTCTCTTTTGGGAGAATATAGCCTCGTGGTTGCCAACTAGTATGTATAATATCTTTTTTATGATTTGTTACTCATGTTTACTTATGCACAACATTCCTAGTTACGTTTATTGCCTTTTTTTAATCGATATATTTCTTAATTCATTTGATATTGCATTCTAGTTTTATGTATCTCTATATTTGCTTAACCGTTGTGTTAACAGTGCTACTTTTGGTGTTATAGGTACAGAATCAAACCCCAACTTGAATATTGACACATCCCCAGAGGGTGCCCCAATGGTATCACAGGGTATAGAAGAATGGAAGGATGACCACGTCTTTTATTAGTCATCCCATGGAGAGCGTCCAGTGGTTTAGTTAGGTTAATTAGTTGTGATTATGGTCCTGTGTACAGAGATGGTTTAAACTGGATATTGTGTATAAGACATGTTTTAGGTTTTGTGGGTATGTATGCGATGGGAATGATTAATTAAAAGGCTTAAGTTTATTATATGACGGTATGGTATTCTCCTCTATGCATTGCTTATGATCATTATAGGTGTATTTTACAGGTTTCTACTTTATGTTGAATTTTAATCTACGTGCTGTTGGTCTTATCTCACACGTTCCTATGGAATATCCCTTGTAATGATTCGTGCATATCTCACATGGCACGATTACTACGGGATTACGTATTCACACTCTAGGGGCCCATTCTAATTCCCATTTCTTGGGACCAGGGCGTGACACATTCAGTATTGATTTCTTTTTACATTAAGTATGAATGAATTGTATGAATGACTTTAACTTATATTCAATGAATGAATTGCAAACCTTATTCAAAATTCAATTGAATGAATCGAATCGGTCTAGCTCTACTCAGCCTCAGTCTTATGATACCTGACGGGGTTGACTTTGGTGTAGCATGAAATATGCCACTGCAGTGTGCTTCTTGGAGCTTCCGGACTCTATGTATGAAATAACCATTCATACCTTGGCTTGGTCGATGGTGTTCTCAATGCATAGATCCCTAGAAGGAGGATCTGGCAAACGTAGTAGCCACATAGTAAAGTATTTTTGTTAATTGAATTTTATAACATGCTCTATTCAAATGCACAACATGCTTAGTATACTAATTTGACATGCTCTATTCAAATACACAACATGCTTAGTATATTAATTTGACATTCTATTGATGATCACCTGTTAGTGATTCTTGTAGATACAATGCATGTCACTTTAAGTTTGCTTAGGTTTTGCTAAATAGTCTTATTCATTCATTGTCCATTGGTGTTGCAAGCTCAGGTCCTTCTTCTGATCCCTCGATAGTCGATGAGACTTCGGAGGAGATCTCTAAGGTCCCATCGGGATTAGACGAGTGGACAGCAGTTCATCTCTAATTGATCCACCCCAGAGTGTGGCTTGGACTAGTGTAGGCCTTATTTTGGGTTGTGGTTGCATTAAGTTTCATTTTGTTATATATATGGGCCATGACTCCATGTATTTTGTGTACTGTATAAACGTTTCATCTTTTTAGAAACTTTCTTCCCTTTTGTACAGACAAGTTTCCTTTTTACTCTATTACATATAGATGTGTTTCTAGTTGTTGTGTGTCCTCTTGTTTTTGTGAATGATTGCTTGGACAAATTTCCACTAATAGTAATTACACGTATGTTTTTCCCTTGTGATTACACTTAGACTTGGGTCTAGCTGTGTATACACGGGAGTACGTGTGTCACTATATTAGGTTTAATCCTAATACTCGAATTCTTGGGCTTGGGATGTGACAAATCATCTCAAAATATTTGTCTAAGGAAGGATATAAAAACAATCACATTAGCCTATCTATCTTCATAAAGAAATCCTTTAAAGGATTTACAATAGTGGCAATTTATGTCGATGATATAAATTTGATTGGGACTCCAGAAAATCTCAAAATAACTACTAATTATTTGAAAAAAAGAGTTTGAAATGAAACACCTTAGGAGAACAAAATTTTGTCTTGGCCTGCAAATCAAGAGAAGTTTTAGTGGAATATTAGTCCATCAGTCTAATTATACTAAGAATGATTTAAAATGCTTTGGTATGGACAAAGCACATCTACTAAGTATTCCATGGTCATTCGGTCTTTAGATATAAACAAAGATCTATATATCCAATTAAGGAAAATGAAAAGCTAGTAGGTCCTAAAGTATCATACTTAAGAGTTATTGGTGTTTCAATGTATTTAGCACAATGTGGTAGACTTGACATTTTAGTCTTAGTGAATCTACTTGCCAGATACAGTTCTATGCCAACGCAAAGGCACTGGACTAGTATTAAACATATCTTATGCTATTTATGTGGTACAATTGGTTTATGACTCTTTTATTGTAAAAACTCTGAGTTCGTAGAATATACAAATTCAGGATATCTCTCTGATCCTCATAGGGGTCGATCATAGATAGGTTATGTATTTCTTAATGGTAATGCTACTATTTTTTGGTGCTCTACTAAATAGGCTTTGGTAGCTACTTCTTCTAACCTTACTGAGATTTTAGCTCTCTATGAAGCCAGTAGGAAATTTGTATAGTCAAAATCTTTAATTTAACATATTCGTAGTTCTTATCAATTGTCTCTTAGTACAGATACACCGAACATTATCTACGAAGACAATGAGGCATATATTCAATAGATTAAAGAAGGATATATTAAAGGTGACAAGACAAAGAACATTACACCAAAGTTCTTTTTCACACATTAGCTTTAGAAGAATAATGAGATTGAAGTCAAGCAATTTCATTCAAGCAACGACCTAGCTGATTTATTTACCACATTATTACCACAGTTAATATTCCAAAAGCTTATATATGAGATCGGCACGCATGGAGTATATTATCAAACAATGTAAAGGTTATTGTTGTCAGGGAGAGTAATTGATTAGGGGTAGACATCCTGAAGCATACTACCCAGAACATATGTGCGCTGTACTCCTTTTCCTTTTCTAGGTTTTATCCCACATGGTTTTCTTAGTTAAGGTTTTAACGAGACAGTATTATACACATCTAACACCAATTCAATGATTTGTAAAACGTTGTACTCTTTTTCCTTCGCTTTAGTTTTTATCCTATTGGTTTTTTCCTTTGTAGGGTTTTAATGAGGCAACCATTATTAAACGGTGGTCATCCAAGGGGAGTGTTATAAGAGATATTATCATAGGTGGATGCCCACATTGGGGCCCATATTAGATAAAGAAAGCACTTAGGCTTAGAGTCCGGGCATACAGGTTGCTTAGGGAGGAAGCAATCTTATTCTATAAATAAAACCCTCCTCCCCTCTTATTATCTACACATCACATTCTAAGAAGAAGATCTCTCTCTTTCTCCCTTTACTCTTCTCTCTCTCTCTCTTAATAAATTACCTTATTTATTACTTCTTCAGGTGAAATATGTCATATGTGAGACATGTGGGACCCCCAAAATGAGAAACAATTCTTTAACGTCTAAACCACTCTCAATGAATTCTCTTTTTATATATTTCTAGTGTGGCCTTACACTGTTAGGCACGTACAATGTCGAATATATGAACCATCCAAAATGGCACACGTGAAAGAAGGCAATCCAAAGTAGCGAGAGTAGCAAGTGAATAAGAAAAATAAAAATGACCGGGATGGAACTACATATACCAAAATAAATTAAAAGAGAAACTTCTGAGTCCCACGAAGAAAATACTTTGATTGTATTAGAGAAACTAAGAAAAGTAGAACCAACCAACAAATAATTTTGCATCTCATCATTTGTATAAGTGATCAACTGAAACTACCTTAAACTTTTTAGTACAACAATTTTGAGGGTTACCAGAAACTTAAATCATAGAAAATCTAAAAGCCACATTTGTAGGATAGAACTTACATCGTGTGTAAAATGATTCATCCAAATGCCACGAAATAAATCTTAAAAAACTTAGAGGGAAGAAAGGTGGAAGATAAATCATTCATTCAATAAAAGAAATAAAAAGATGAGTAACCTAAGATATTGTAAAAATGCATCATTACGTTGTTACTGAATGAAGTCTTCTTATTGTGAGAAAGAAAAGAATAAAAGCATGAATAAAAGAGTGGAGACAGAAAGACTTTTCTTAGATCCAACTAGCAGTATCAAAATTCTTACTATTTGATCAAGCTGAACATGGAAAATAGATGCTTGAAATATCCTAATAGCCAATGCCAAGACATTCATACAAACAGAAATGAGTTAAATATAACAAATTGATGGAATCATTAAAACACAATGATAAAGAAGCATTCATTATTACAAGTATACAACCATGTAGCAAATAAATGGTACAACCAAAATTTGGATAGAGTATCCAAAAATATTGTTAAAAGTTTGGCTTTAAATGGGAAATGTCATAAAAGTCAAATACAACATATGACTATAATTCATTTTTCATTTATAACTTTGATCCTAAATTCTTTGTATGTCTCTTCTAATTTTTTTCTTGGTTTTTTTTCTTGCACATTTTATTAATTTTAAATATGATTTTAATGAAGAATTTTTCATAAATTTAACAATTTTAATTATATTAATATCTTGTGTACATTAGCGGTATATATGCATTATTGCAATATAGTAAGATTTTTTTATAAAAAAAGATTATGTTTTGGCACATTTACGTCAAAAACCACACATTACAGATTCGAGTGTTGTTTAAAAAACTAACATCTCATGTTTGTAAATAAACAAGTTCTGTTTTTTTAACATAAGTTAGGATCTATTATTAATAAGGGCACTTACCCATAATATACGAAAATAGGTCCATGATGAGAATCTATGGAACCTAGAGAAAATAAAAGAACCCACATCCCGGGTCAAGAAAAAAGAATATACCCACTATCTGGGCATAATTAAAAAGCAAGAAAACCCCACATCTCGGGTTAGGAAAAAAGCCAACTGAAATGAAAAACCATCTAACCTCATATCTGAGCAATAGTTTTACGATCCATAGAACTCAAATAGGATAACACCAAAGCATATTTCTTAATTTTCTTGCTAAAAGCAATTGTAGCAGATGAGAGAACATGATAGGTCACATTATGTTCAAGTAAAGCAGCTACCAATTTTTGAGTTTGAAACTGTACTTGCCAATGCGAGATGTTTGGATTTGGAAGAGATGCACATACACATAGAGCACAATCAGTCTCAACATGAATATGAGTTGGAACATAAGTAAGGAGAGATAGAAATCCACCATGAAGAGAAGTATTTGATAAGATATGAGCAATTTTAGGTATCCCTCCTAGGTCCCAAACAATACTAATACATACTAAAGCTAAATAAACAAATGAATACTTCTAGTCAGAAATTTGAATACACATGGGATGAATAGGCTGTGGAACTTGATGAGGAATATCCCAAAAGCTAGCAAGAGGATCTGATAAAGAAATACCCAAAAAAAACACAGCTTTGGACTTGATAAAGAATCTACTTGAGGAGTTGGTAGTTAGATTTGAAAGTATTTGAGAAGATTTGATTATTCCTTTCCTACCATATATGCCAAACAAAAGCAGAAAAAAGGAGTAGACTTAATGTGCGCACTCCATCATGAGCACAATCCACCCAATTAATGATGGAATATATCATCTCAAAAGTTGAAGTACAAACTAATGGTTGAAGGTTGATCTTCAATAACAAATTCTATTAGATGAAATTTGCATGAGGGCAAGACAAAAAATATGCTCAGTAAATTCCCAAGTGCAATCACAAAGAACACAATTAGTATCACATGACACATGATGGCTAAGAAGAAAATCTTTGGTCTTAAGGCATCCTTGAAAAATCATCCAAGCACAAAGAATGTGCTTTTTTATACAACCCTTAAACCAAATAAGGTCCATCCAATTCGGATGGGTATGTTCATTAAGTTGACGAACAATACCATAAGCCGATTTCAAAAAGAAAGCTCCATTTTCTTCTAAGGACCAAATCACCCCATCATCAAATTGATTTGATGGGTATATCTCTACTTCTATCTTGGACCATAACAAAAGAAACTCACCGAAAGAGGGAAAACACCACTGGCCATTTTCAATAAAAGTACTAACAAAAGATCCAACTTCATGGTTGTCAGAATCACCTATCTGATCATGAAGTCTGCCATCTCTCATCCAATGATCAGACCAAAAATATGTTTTTCTTCCATTTCCAATCAAGTGACGCATATACGGAAGAACAAATGGGCGCATCTTAAGAATACATTTCCATCCCCAAGAATCATGATCTGGAATAGAAATATCCCATAAAGAAACATTTTTTAGATATTTAACTCAAATCCATTTATTTTAGAGAGTATCTTTATTTAGAACAATATTCTAAATTTGATGCATTATTGCTGCCTTATTCAAATCTGCTACTGAATTAATCCCTAATCCACCACAAGATAAAAGAAGGTAAATTGTACTCTAAGCAGGAGGATGAAGATAATGAGAAGCCCAAGCATTCAAAAAAATTCCTAAATTAATCTTTCCATAGCTTGAATAATAGATTGGGGAAGAAGATATACTATGCCGCAAAATAAATGAAGTGTGGTCAGAGATGATCTAATTAATTCAAGACAACGTGCATAAGACAACATCTTTGATTTCCATCCCGCAAGCCTTTTCCTAAACTTTGCAAACAAAGGCTGATAATCATTAAAAGTTAAGCGCTTAGGAGAGAAGGCATACCCAAGTACCTGATAGGAAGCTTTCCAATTTGCACACCCAGGATGTCAGAAATAATTGTTATTTCCTCTTGCCCACAATTTGGAAAGAAAATATTGCTCTTTGGCCAACTAATAGCATGACTCGAAAAAGTATGGAAATTATCAAGGAATGTTTTTAAATTCTTAGCTGCCAGTGGGGAAGCTTTACTGAAGATAACCACATTATCTGCAAAGAGTAAGTGAGAAATGGATACTCTTCTTTTAGTGTAAGGAGTTGGAATCAACATAGAGGAAGCACAAGTATTCATCATAGCTGAAAAGAATCCAATAACAATAGTAAAGAGGAAAGGAGAAAGAGGACATCCTTGAAGTAATCCCCTTGTACTTTTAAAGTATCCAACTGATTGCCCATTCAAAAGCAAAACAAAGGAAGGCTCAGTAACACATACCATACTTAAGTTTATTATATGAGGAGGAAAGTTCATAGCTTGAAAAGAAGCTTTTAAAAAATCCCACCTAATGCTATCATAGGCCTTTGCAATGTCTAACTTCACACACATTCTTGGAACACTCTTTTCTAGATGGAATTTGGATACCAAATCCTGAGCAAGAAGGATATTATCAGCAATAGATCGACCCGGGATAAAAGCAGATTGTGAAGGTCCCACTAAATTAGCCATCATTGGTTTCAATCTACAATGATACGAGTAATAATTTTGTAGAATTCATTAGTCAGAGCTATAGGTCTAAATTTATTTGGAGATGCAGAATCAGACCCCTTTGGAATGAGAACAAGGAATGTTTCCTTCAATTGATTAAGCATTTTTGCTAAGTAGAAAAAATCTTTAATAGCAGCACTACTTTCATTTCCTATAATTGGCCAACAAATCTTATAGAAATGAGTATTGAAACCATCAGGCCCTAGGGGCCTTATCAGGATTGGCATATTTGACAGCATCTTCAATTTTTACAATGGCAACAGGCTAAGATAATACATCCCTATTAGTATCTGATAGAAAACCATAAAGAGCAATATGAGGTAAATCAATATCCACATGAGGCAGATTTGGACTAAGAATTTGCTCAAAATGATGTAGGAACATGTCCTAAATAATAACAGAATCTTGAATCTCCACTCCATCTGGGTCAACCAGTTTAGATACTGAAGAAGAGAGTTTCCGTTGTCTTATCAAGGCATAAAAATACCTAGTATTACTGTCCCCCAAATTGACAACTTTATCTCTTGATTTCTGCTTAAGCATACTTTGTTCCACTGCAAGAAGATGAACAAGATTTCTTTTAGCAGATCCCTCCTCTTGAACAAGAGAGACATTTGTTGGATCCAAAGTTACTTGATGTTGTAAGTCATCCAACTTTTTCCAAGTAGCAAGAATTCTAGTAGGAATTAAAGGGGATAATTTTAACCAAGCTTTTAAAGCAGTTTTGACAATCTTCAATTTTGATGCAACTATAAATAATGGAGATCCCTGCACATCTTGATTCCAAGTAGCAGCCACAGTTTGAAAAAATCCATCCATTCTGGCCCAGAAGTTGAAATTGTTGGAAGTAGGTGGGTCTCATGGATAGATTTTCAAAACTTTTAACCCACTTGACATAGGGATCAACTATCCATAGGACCAAAACCCAATCCAGGATGCATTACCCTCAATCTCGTGACCATGTACAGTAAATATTCTACCAGCACTAAACATCCATAATAATCTACGACATGCAAGAAGTAGATCATACCTTTGGAGATCCGCAGTGCTCTAATGGATTTCTTCAACACCTCTTAGCCTTCCACGCTATGACCCGAATTAGATTTCTTTTCTCAAGAAGAATGGTGGAATCTTCAGGAGAAAATCCTAACTCGAAACTCCAAGGAACTAGAAGAGAGAAGGAGAGAGAAACTCGTGCAACTCTTGCACGAAAGGGTTTTGGGCCTGAGGGGGAGTCTTATTGGACGTCCAAGAGATTTTATAGACTTCCAAATCTCTCCCTTGTCTAATTGAAATAGAAGTCTTACTTCCAAAGCAATTACCAGCTTTCTCCTTTCGAAACTCTTATTTCTAGAGTTGAAGTTGGATTAGTGTTTTCCAATATCTTGGGCTAGCGTGGGGACCACTAGGGATTCCTTAGAAAGCTGGCTCCAACTGGAACACCGCGACCCCACATCTCATGTGCAATCCGGGCCCACAGTTAATTGCAAATAACACCACTATATAAATGCAATTGCACTCCAGTCTTAGGAATAAATTACAATGAAGACCCTAAACTTCCCAATTACCACAAGTAGGCCCCTCTATCAATATCCGTGGATCAATTGGAATAAATCCATCTCTTCCAATCTAAGTTCCACATCTTATTATCCTTGAGCCCCAATTAATCACAGTAATCATCAGTACCATCCAATTAACTCTTAATTGAGATGTATGCGCACTTACTAATGACAAATCCATTAATTAGCACAAGGGGATAATAGAGATAGATTCCATCTTGATCATTCAACGTTCCCACAGTTCTACTACCACATACCCAAGACACCGAGGTGTTAACCTATAGTCGGCCTCACTCATTGGTGACTCAAAGCAAATGAATAGATAGAAACTTGAGTTCGTCAATGTCTCAGGATTGAGAGCCTATTGCTAGGGAATTATGAGAGCAAACCTTATTATTGAGATGGAATTCCATAAGGTGCATCTCATGGTCCTTCAATACATCCAATGTACCAGCACCGTGATCCAGAATCTTGCATTCTGATGATCGAGACAAATCACACTATCTCATAGTGATCAAAGTGCTGCAACCTTATCAAATGAGATGCCCAATCTCATTACTGGTTGTGAAGCTATTTTAAGTATAAGATTTGTGACATATATCTCCTGCGTGTAGATCTCATCCATGCACATATATCACATCTAATATACTAATGGGATCCGGTTCAACTCATGAACCATTATGTCATACGTATTGGTCATGTGCATAAAGTAGTAAAATAACATTCATCTCATAAAAGTAAAGCATGATTTTATTGATAAATAAAGAAATTAATCAATTTATTACATCAACTGATGGATTGAGTCCACAAAAACTAACAGAAGTATTTAAAAGGAGTTTGAATGCCATCATTCAAAGGAAACCACATTTTGAGAAAAGAATGATCTTGATAAAGAAGGAGCAATACCCTCTCTAGCTATAGAAGTTTGAAGCATCTCAACATTCCCCATAGCTCTATCCAACTTACAATCAATACGAGATTGCCTAGAATGTGAATTGGACCAAGTAAAAGATAACTAGTTATTTGAATATCAAGAAGACCAACCTCATTTATACAATCATTAAAATCAAACATCCTAGGATTTCTAAGGGAGGAACCTCCCCGTTTTTTAGACTACCACCTTATAGTATTAAAATCTCCTGTGTGCATCCTTGCATTTGAAATAGAAAAAGCATACCTCGTTATATTCACTCAAAGATCTCTCCTTTCTAAATAGTTGTTGTTCCCATAATAGGTAGTAAAAAAAATGCAAGCTGATTACTCTGAACATAACAATGACTAGATTGAATACTCACATCCAAAATATCAAGCTTTATCTCACGTGGATTCCAAAAAACCCAAATCTAGTTTGTGTTACAAAGATGACCATTAGAACTATCCTCCGAACCAACAGCACCCAAAGAGTTTTTTATCCAATAAGAGGAAGAAAATTTAATAACAGCACCAAAAGGGAGAGCTTTAAACTCTGAATTTTATATTGAATTTCCCTTTGCGTAGCAGCCTTGTTAAGGGCTTTGACATTCCAAATTAGGAACATCATTAAGAGCGGATTTTTAAATTTGCACATTTTCAGGTGAGAACCCCTTTCAAGGAAATAGGAGAAGCTAGAGACGATTCGGCATGAGATTTCTGAAGCTCCTTATGAGGTAATTCCAAAATACCTCTACTACTTATTCCCCGTATCATTGCACTTCCACTAGCAGATAACACAAAAGATGTTCATACAACAATTTCCTCCTCAGGAACATTAGGGTTCCCATCGAGGTTTGATAAACACTCAAACGCATTAGATTTTTTCACATAAGAATCCACCCTATTTATAGGACTACTAGATCTGCTATGAACAATCCGTGGACTTTGAAACCCATCATCAATAGAATTTTCCTCAACAATGGCTGAATAGGTTTATGAATAACCAAAGTACTAGAAGATGGTTGCCTATTTTCAAATTCATGTTTTCTCTTAGGCATCCAAACTTGATGAATTTTTGGTTGCACAGGACAATTACTATCGCCATGATAAAAAGTAGCACACTTTTTTCTGGGAGAAGGTTTCCATGCATATTCAACCCACTAAGGTATAATTTTATCCTTATAGTTTATGAATATCTCATTAGGGAGAGTAGAATCCATAGATACCTCAATACATACTCAGGCAAAAGAAAGTTGAGTCCCTTTTGCAGTTGCTTGATCCATATAGAGAGGATTTCCAATAAGGTTGGAAAGCTTGCTGAGTGTAGCTCTTGATCTAAAACAAAAATTCAGATTTGGAAAAGTTACCCATAATGGTGTGGCCTGAAACTCCTGTTTTTGTTTATTAATATCTGTAGACCATATTTTGAGAACCAGCGGGTGTCCATTAACAAACCATGGACCTTCTTCCATAATACGATGGCTGATATCATAAGAGGAGAATTTAAATAGAAAAAAATCCACTCCATCTGCAAGATAGGAATATCTTGAATTCACCAAGCTTTGGAAAGGGCTGCATGAACTGCTGCAATATGTGGCTACTTCCCAATAAAATATCCTACTAATGAATTTCCCCATTGAGCATGAACTTCATGTTAGATTTTGTGGACTCAATCCATCAGTTGATGTAATAAATTGATTAATTTCTTTATTTATCAATAAAATCATGCTTTACTTTCATGAGATGAATGTTATTTTACTACTTCATGCACATGACCGATATGTATGACATAATGGTTCATGAGTTGAACTGGGTCCCATTAGTATATTAGATGTGATATATGTGCATGGATGAGATCCACATGCGGAAGATATATGTCACAAATCTTATACTTAAAATAGCTTCATAACCAGTAATGAGATTGGGCATCTCATTTGATAAGGTTGCAACACTTTGATCACTATGAAATACTGTGATTTGTCTTGATCATCAGAATGTAAGATTCTGGATCACGGTGCTGGTACATTGGATGTATTGAAGGACCATGAGATGCACCTTATGGAATTCCGTCTCAATAATAAGGTATGCTCTCATAATCCCCTAGCAATAGGCTCTCAATCCTGAGACATTGACGAACTCAAGTTTCCATCTATTCATTTGCTTTGAGTCACCAATGAGTGAGGCCGACTATAGGTTAACACCTCGGTGTCTTGGGTATGTGGTAGTAGAACTGTGGGAACGTTGAATGATCAAGATGGAATCTATCTCTATTATCCCCTTGTGTCAATTAATGGATTTGTCATTAGTAAGTGCGCACCCATCTCAATTAAGAGTTAATTGGATGGTACTGATGATTACTGTGATTAATTGGGGCTCAAGGATAATAAGATGTGGAACTTAGATTGGAAGAGATGGATTTATTCCAATTGATCCACGGATATTGATAGAGGGGCCTACTTGTGGTAATTCGGAAGTTTAGGGTCTTCATTGTAATTTATTCCTAAGATTGGAGTGCAATTGCATTTATATAGTGGTGTTATTTACAATTAACTGTGGGCCCGGATTGCACATGAGATGTGGGGTCGCGGTGTTCCAGTTGGAGCCAGCTTTCTAAGGAATCCCTAGTGGTCCCCACGCTAGCCCAAGTTATTGGAAAATACTAATCTAACTCGAACTCTAGAAAGAAGGGATAAGAAAGGAGAAAGTTGCTAATTGCTTTGGAAGTAAGACTTCTATTTCAATTAGACAAGGGAGAGATTTGGAAGTCTATAAAATCTCTTGGACGTCCAATAAGACTCCCTCTCACGCCCAAAACCCTTTCGTGCAAGAGTTGCACGAGTTTCTCTCTCCTTCTTTCTTCTAGTTCCTTGGAGTTTTGAGTTGGGATTTCTCCTGAAGATTCCACCACTCTTCTTGAGAAAAGAAATCCAATTCGGGTCATAGCGTGGAAGGCTAAGAGGTGTTGAAGAAATCCATTAGAGCACTGCGGATCTCCAAAGGTATGATCTACTTCTTGCATGTCGTAGATTATTTTGGATGTTTAATGCTGGTAAAATTTTTATTGTACGTGGTCACGAGATTGAGGGTAACGCATCTTGGATTGGGTTTTGGTCTTATGGATAGTTGATCCCTGTGTCAAGTGAGTCAAAAGTTTTGAAAATCTATCCACGAGACCCACCTACTTCCAACACTTCAGTCATGTCTTCTTCAAGAATATGTGCAATCAGGTCTCTTGAATCAGTCGGTTTCTAATAAGAAAGTGATTGAATATGCTCGTCAGACTTCTGAAAAAGAGAAGTCCGCTTTAAACCAGCATCCTACTTCTGCAGTTTTTTTTTTCTGCACAAAGTCAATTCTCTGAAGTAATGACATTGCTGGAAGTTTCTTACTTGGAGCAGAAACATCCTTCAAAAAATTTTCAAAAGAGAGAACTCCAATTAGAACCGAGATCAAGAAAGATAAGGAAGAAGATGCACCATGCAGTATACCAGTAGCAGAAGAAGAAGCCTAATGGCTTCCATTCACATTCTGTCCGTCAGATCTTGCATCTGCTACAAAACAAATAGCATATACAGAAGTATCCCATTCATCAGCAACTGCTGCTACACTCAACGGCTGAAACTTCAAAGCCTGTGAAGTTTTAAGTTCACAATTGTTCTCCACACGCAGACGTGCTGCTTGAACAGGGTTTGCAAAAAGACCATTAAGAATATCCGGAAGTTGTCCCTTCAGGATCTGCGTCACAAGTATGGAGATTTTTCCTTCATAATCATCCGCCAAATCAAGTAAACATTGCAAACATCAGCCTGGATCAGGAGGATGATCAGGATTAGGTACCTTCGGATCAGGAACCTTTGGGCATCTTTTCCCACCTGCCATGGAAATCAACCGAAGAAGAAGTTTTAATGGAAGATGGACGAGATGGAGAGAAGAGAAGAGAAAAATAATAACCCTAGAGAAAAATAATAATCCTCAGAGAAAAAAAATAACACTTAATAAGTTCTTTTTACCTAAGATTGGAATGAAGGTATGTTCATCTCATCCTATTAATAGACTTCACATGTGTGGGTTTCCTGAGATAAACTTCTTGAACTGAACATAAAAGATATATTTTGAAATTGTATCTACAAATTATCATATAAATCAACACTTAATTAGAAGGTTCTTGACACTACAAATAGAAGTTAACATCTAATTATCTTTACTATCATACTTCAAGCTCAATTTATATAACTAAGAAGCATTTCTTAGCTTTTTATCTAAGTAAAGACCATAGTACATTTGATTTATATTTATGTATAGACATGTCGAGTTCGATTTTCAATGCACAGTTTTTTACACCTTGAGTCAAATATTAAAGTAACATAAGTGAAAAAAAGAATCTATAAACTTAATTTATCTTCCAATTTCATCTGAAGCCGTCAATGTGTATTAAAATAATGACAAATTGGATAAAGAGGGCATACACACAATACATTTTCAGGGGAATATTCATGTGCATATGTCTCTCACCATTTTTTTTATGAGAACTCTAGGTGGCACCCGCTGTATGGTCCATCCAAATGGATCACACACACGATCTCCTTAAATTGAACCCGTTTACTAATTTTTGATCAAATCCAAATTTATTAGACCGTTGGATCAATCATGCACCCATTCGAATGGAATGAATTTGTAGGTCATTGATGAAGGGGTTAGGGACATGTGATTGGGGCCAAACTTGGTATTTAGGGTGGTCCTACATGGATCTTACCATCCCCTTCAGTCTCATCCCTTGTGAGGTCCACCATGGGCCCCACAGAGGAGTATGCACGGCACATGTCTCATCCCTTGGTGAGGGACATGTGCACATGAATATTCCCACATTTTCAAGTTTTGTAGAGATTTCACCTAATGATTCAAGTGATACAGAGATTTCATTTGATGACCTAATTATGAGTATCCTACATTAATGCTACTTCTGCTTAACAATAGGTAAAAATTTAACAAATATCCAAGTAATATAGGTAGAAACTTAGCAAATATCTATTAAATTCTATTATCTTCCAATGTCATTCAATTCTTCAATGCATACTAAAATAATACAGAAGGGGAAAAAAGCATACACACAATATATTTCCAAAGGTGGCAAACATTTCTAGGTAAAAGATCCACAAAAACCTATAAATTTTGTTTTGCCTTTTAATTTCATCTCAAAGTCTTCACTATGCTTTAAAATAGTACAGAAGAAATTAGAAGCATAGACATAATAGATTTTCAAGGGTTGTGGACATTTTATCTCATAACTTGATCATGAAAATTATCTATTAATGCAAATGTCCTGTGAAAAAAAAAGAAATAAAATTTAGTAGTTAAAAATAAAAGTAAAATCTAGTAGTTAAAAATTAACAGCAAATTTCTTTGTCAAATAATTCTATAGAAATAAGATGAGTTATAGGGTTGCGACTTAGTTGAATCAAGGTGTACTAAAAAAAATTCTACTTTCCTGACCAAACTGTGATTTTAAATGAATTTAGGTTTTGCATCATACAAACTGGGTGAACCTTCGAAAAGAAAATTCAGGTTGTTTGTTAATAGCACTCCCCTTCCTCAACATAGAACAAGATTTTTACAAAATCAAATCCTTATTCTGATGAGAAACCAAACTTTTCATCATAATTTCATTTTCCACTTCTCATAGCCCAACAACCTAACAAGAAGTTGAAATAATAAAATTACTAAGCATACAACCAAAAAAATCAAAGAGATACAAAACCTAATTGATAATCTCACGCTATGTCAAAATAAATGTCAATTATAAAAAAAACACAAGAAAATGCGATTTTACATTGAGAAGGCATGACAAAATTGCTTGCCTCTTCATATAAGCTGGGAGGAATGCTTTTGTAAAATAGATTTTTAGAAAAGTTATGTAATCTAGACAAGTTAGCATTCACAATCGAATCAAGTCCTACATTCCATCAAGACATCCTTCATGAAAGAATAGGAAATATTTATTTTTTTAAGAATAGCACATTCAATTAATTATATATATATATAAATGTCATATACTAGTATGATCACATTTTCTCATAATTTACTATTAGACATGCTCAATTAAGATTACACTTTCACCCATCTTTAACATCTTATATTTCACATGAAAAATGATAGAATATACAATTAGTCACTTCCCTAACCACATTGTAAATAGCATATTCATCATTAGATTCATCATACGACTTTGTATTAGAAGAATTGATCATGTATAAATTATGAGAATACTAATTGTGTACCGGTGTGCTTCACTATCAAACAATTTGCAACATTTTTTTGGTTGAAAATTGAAGGTTTCAGTAGGAGGGCTGAAGAATTGAAAACAGTAAAATGGGCAATTATAAAGGAAAAAAATTGAGTAAAAAACAAACCTTTCTTTGGTTAGTAGTTGATTGCAAAACTCCAAGTACAGAGTTATCCGATGTAATAATATCCCAGTAAGTACGAAGTCGAATCCATCTAAAGAGCAAAGTATGGTTAGATCATTTCCAACTTAAAGAGACAAAACTAATAAAAATAAACAACTAAAGACCTCAGTTAATTCAAATATGAATGACATCATCATCATCATCATCAAAGCCTTATCCCAACCATATTGGGGTCGGCTATATGAATTCTATTTCTCCATTCCGTTCTATTTTGAGCTAAATCTTTTGATAAGTGCAACTTCTTCAAATCTGAATTAATGACTTCCATCCATGTTTTCTTCGGCCTACCCCTACCTCTTGATGGACCCTCCACCTGTATATCGAAACTTTTTCTCACCGGTGCCATTACTGGCCTACGCTCAATATGCCCAAACCATCTTAAACGTGCTACCCCTAAATGTTCTCGAAAGCGCTCATTTCTAATTTTATCTTTCCTAGTTGTACCACACATCCACCTAAACATTCTCATTTCTGCTACATCCATTTTATGAATATGTGTCTTCTTAATTGGCCAACATTCTGCTCCATATGTCATAGCTGGTCTAACCACTGTCCTGTAAAATTTTCCCTTCAATTTTGTTGGCATTTGTCTATCACAAAGTACTCCCGAAGATAGTCTCCACTTCAGCCATCCAGCTCTTATCCTATGCTCCACATCTTCGTCAATCTCCCCATCTTTACTAATCATCGAGCCTAGGTACCGAAAAGAATCTTTACGTGGTATCTCATGGGTTTCAATTTTGACAGTGGTTTCAACACTTTGTATATGTCCACTGAAATTACAATCCATATATTCTGTCTTTGTATGACTTATTTTAAAGCCTCTAGATTCTAATGCCCTCCGCCATCTCTCAAGTTTTGCATTTGCACCCTCTCTTGATTCATCCACCAATACTATATCATCTACGAACAACATACACCATGGTACTTCTTCTTGAATATGCACAGTTAACTCATCCATAATTAATGCAAAGAGATAAGGGCTTAAGGATGATCCCTGATGTAAGCCTATAGTCACGGGAAATCCGCCCGTTTCTCCACATGTGGTTTTCACATTTGTTATTGCACCTTTGTACATATCCTTTAAAATTTCAATGTAACCTCTTGGGACATTCCTTTTTTTTAAGACCCACCAAATTAAATTCCTCGGTACCTTATCATAGGCTTTTTCCAAATCGATAAAGACCATATGTAGATTTTTCCTCTTTGCTCGGTATTTTTCCATTTATTGCCTAAGTGAAAAGATAGCTTCCATAGTTGATCTCCCTGGCATAAAACCAAATTGATTTTCCAAAATCTTAGTCATTTTTCTTAATCTTTGCTCTATTATTCTCTCCCATAACTTCATAGTGTGACTCATAAGTTTAATCCCTCGATAGTTGGTTCAATTTTGTATATCTCCTTTATTCTTATATATAGGTACTACAATGCTTCTTCTCCATTCATCCGGCATTTTCTTTGTCACAAGTATCTTATTGAATAGTCTACATAACCAACTTACTCCAACCTCTCCTAAGCATTTCCATACCTCTATCGGAATACCATCTGGGCCTGTTGCCTTTCCTGTCTTCATTTGCTTTAATGCTTCCTTCACTTCCACCCCTCTAATTCTACGGAGAAAAGTATACTCTTATAATGAAGTATCCTCCTCCACTCTTGTATTGCCCAAATATTCTTCATTTAAAAGTTTACTAAAATATTCTTTCCACCTTTCTATAATATCATTGTCCTTCACCAAAATATTTTCCTCATTGTCCTTGATGCATTTGACATGATCTAAGTCCCTACTTTTCTTTTCTCTTATTTTTGCAAGCTTAAAAATATCCTTCTCTCCTTCTCTTGTTCCTAACCTATTATAGAGGTCATCGTATGCTTTGAACTTTGTGCTACTTACTACTTTCTTAGCTTCTTTCTTTGCCTTCTTATACAACTCAAAGTTTTCTATACTCTTAGTCCCCTGCCAAACTTTGTAGCAATGTTTTTTTTTGTCGAATAACTTCCTGAACCTCCATACTCCACCACCATGTTTCTTTATTATTATGTCTCTTCCCTTTTGATTCTCCAAGTACCTCCTTTGCAACATTCCTAATGCAATTAGCCATTTGATTCCACATTACTGTAGTTTCTCCTTCAATATTTTATTCTCCTTTCTCAATCATTTTGTCCTTAAATATATTTGCTCTTTCCCCCTTCAAATCTCTCCACCTTGTTTTAGGGTCTATTTTGTTTACTACTACTCTCTTTTTACTTCTAATGCAAATATCTAAAACTCCAAGCCTATGTTGCGTAGTTAAACTCTCTCCTGGGATAATCTTACAATCTTTACAAGCCAATTGGTCCTGTTTTTTAACTAGAAAAAAGTCTATCTGACTCCTATTACTCCCACTTTTATATGTAATTAAATGCTCATCTCTCTTTTTAAAGTAAGTATTTGCTACTATAAGATCAAATGCCACTGCAAAGTTCAATATAGTGTTTCCGAATTCATTCTTTTCTCCAAATCCATGCCCTCCATGCACTCTCTCATATCCTCTATTATCTATTCCTATATGCCCGTTTAAATCCCCTCTAAGGAAAATTTTATCACTATTTGGGATTTCTCGCATTAAATCATCCATCTCCTCCCAAAATTGTCTTTTCACACTTTTTTCTAGTCCTACTTGGGGAGCATATGCACTAATGATATGAATTTTGTCTTCCTCTAGTACTAGTTTAATTGCTATAATTCTGTCACCAAACCTCTTTACCCTCACAATTTTCTCTTTTAAATCCTTATCTATAATTATACCCACTCCATTTCTTGTATTACTGTTTCCTACATAGAAAAGCTTATACCCATCCATGAGCTCCTTAGCTTTATTCCCTTTCCACCTTGTCTCCTGTATACAAGCCACACTAATTCTTCTTCTTTTCATTACCTCAACCAACTCCATGCTCTTGCCTGTCAAGGTTCCTATATTCCAAGTAGCAAGTCTAATTTTTCTATTCCTCATCTTCTTCTCATGGACTAACTTCTTTAACCGCATTAGTCCAAAGTCATGCGGCAGCCCTTGCACACTTTTCACTGCAGCCAGGCGATGCTGCAATGCGTCGCTTAAAGCGGGGAACGCCCTAGCCTTATCTTGAAATATCATTTGTTCAGAATTCATGTTTGGGTTGTGACAAAGTTTTACGCTGGCTGTCACCTACCTAACGCAACCCTCCTCCTTTACCCGGGCTTGGGACCGGCAGCAAAACTGGCAGAGTTCAAATATGAATGACATGCATGAAAAAAATGCATGAATGACACAGTCTTAAAAACTATAAGTTATGATGAATATTGAAAATTTCCTAAGTATGAAAAACTAGGAAACAACCCCTTTTTCAAGGTTCTGTTCGATTGACTTATGAAACCCTAAATCTAAATCTAATTGCTAGAAACGAAACTCCTAAAAATGCAAAAATAAAAAAAAATGAGACTAAAAATATGGACTCCCAAACAATGTTACACATGACCATGCTGCAAAATTCAACGGTTTTCGAGATTTGGGTCTTTGTTGTGTTTCATCCCTTAAAAGGTAAACTTCCCAACATTATTTTTTGCTAACATATTTAGAGATGAAAGTAGACTCATAAAAATTTGTTCTCCCAAAATTTCAAGGAAAATAATTTTATTTGATATGATTTTGAATTTGAAACTTTTGCACCAAATCAGCTGGAATTGCAGACTTCTAAGTAGGCAGAAAACTTAACATTCTTATGTGTAAACACTAGCATTCAGATCTAATTTGGAGATTTTCAGATCTAAAACGTAACTAAGACAATCCTAAAACATGAAAATCCTAATCTAATGCAACCTAATTCCAGTAAAAAGATTATGCAACCATTATGAATAGACAACCAACTAAAAGTAAACTTACAAAATCATATAGGTAGTAATATAATTGAAAATAAAATTGGTAAAAACTGAAAAGAAAGTTGGTAGATTACTTGACAGAAAAGTGTTGTTAACTGAAAAATAAAATTGGTAAACAATTGAAAAGAAAGCTAGTAGTTTATGTAGAAAAACAAAGTTAGTAACAATGAGAATTAAGTAAAACTAGTGAAAAACAGGCGAAGTTGGTGAAATAATGCGAAAACAAGCAAAGATGGTTAGAGATTCATTCCCAATTCTATTTTTTTTTTCTAAAATCAATTAAAAATCAGATTTATAATATAAACCTTGACTTTCAAATCTAGGTCATCAATCTAGATCTAGATCACAGACTACATGCAAATAATTCAAGCAGAGTAGGGATCATGAGCATTAATAATGGCTAAAAAATACTATTGATCTCAAATTTGCACTGCCTATAAGTCACAAATAAGAAACGAATATCTCTTAAATTTAGATATTTAGGATACTAAATCTAGATCTTAGTAGCAAGAAATCATCTTGCTACTAATCTTCATATCAACATGCAACCGGCAATTATATAGATTTAGAAATTCACAAAAAATAAGAAGATAAAGAAATAGGACAAGAGAGAAAAATTTCTTTAATAATATGAATAATAAAGTTGAATTACAAAAGAGCTAGAAACACTATAAATCTTCAACTTGTTACCATAGTTAGACAAAACTCAGAAAACCTTCTTCCGTGGATGATTTCTTCAACAGGTGGCTAGCCTTCTTAAAGAAACTATGGGAGATAGAAGAAAGACACAAAGGTAAGAGGAAGAACATGGGAGAGAGAGAATTCCAAGGGAAGAGCATCCTGGCTTCATTCTTTGGACGTCCCCGCTTGGTTCCCTTTCAATTTTTTTTTCGGATGAAGTCCTATTGCATTTGTTCTCTATAGTCCCTCTAGAACTCTGTCCTTAGTAAGAGATAAAGTCTTATCTCATCTTGAACTGAATATCTAGACTGAAAAAAACTCTTATCCAAGAGAATTTGAGAATAAAAATCTCTTAAAGTTGGTCCCACTTGAAAATTTGAGAAAGCAATAAGATAGGGTCCCACTTCAAAAGTTGTGTTGAGCTTTTCACACATGGTGGGGTCCACTATAGGGCTTGCATGACCAAGGAGGGTCCAAGACTCCTATATGGATATATTTTTCTGATATGGAACCTTATCCAGCTTATCTTCCATTACTTGGCCACCGAGTCTTCTATCTCTGCACAAATCTCTCCCTTTCTTAGACTATTCAATAAATAAATTGTATATAAATTCTAGAATTGCAAGAATCAACCCCACCATTATACAATGAGGATATGAGACGTGAAAGGGGTAGAGTATATTTCCGGTGAGGTGGCAAAGTCCAATTCCTTATCCTTTTCTAATAAATCTTCCCTCTCTCCCATATTTTCACACTTCTGGAGGGATAAACATAATGTCACAACCCGAGCCCAGGGACCGGGGGTCAGAGAAAAACTAACCAATGACACACGTACTCCCGTGCATGCACACCTGGACCCCGTCCAAGTATACACACACAAGGGATCATTCACACGTGCAAACAACTGTATGCGGAAGCTGTACGTATCAAGGCATACCACAAATATACCAAAAGACATAGGAGATTACAAAACAATATACACGGATGATAAGACCAAATACATGAACGTATGACAATAGAGCGGGCTTACAACAATCCCAAAATCAAAATACAGGTATCACTCAATGCCCACTTTACAATTACAGAAAATCCCCTCAATAGACTCCAACACAAAGAATGGGGAAAACCAAAATGATGCAAACCGTACTCTGGAGGATGGATCAAGTCCACTCCTCTAGGCCGGAGGGGGCCTCGCGAGCCTCTCCTGCAGTCGGGTCGACCGACGCAGGATCGGAAGAGGGATCTGAGCCTGCAACACACAAAGACAACGAATAAGTACAACGACTTAGCAAAGTATAAGCCAACAAGAAGATAACACGGATTGCGTCTAGGACTGAAGCATACTGAACAATAGTCATAACGCAATATCCATAGAAATGATGTCTGTACACTAAACAATTATGCAAATGAATAAGCATGCTATCAGAATCATGAACAGGTAACAATCAAGTGGCTACTACATTGGCCATTTTCTCCCTTACGAGAGCAATCAGGATGAGAACACCAGCGACCGGGCCAGGGTACGCATGGGTCTCTAGTTCCCGGGGTCCGGAGTCCCAGGACAATCACACTCTGCAGAGGCAAACACTTAAACTAAACCAAAGTTAACCCCGTCGGGTATCCTAAGGCTGAGGCTCAGTAGTGCCGATACCAATCACAATCAATCGGATGATGCACCTCAATCAATCAATCAATCATGTCATATCACTTATCACTTACAAATCTCACATATCATGCTGAACAAACAATAGGAAGTGCATCGCATATACTGATACTGAATGTACATAAGCAATTACAGGAAGTGCTGACAATGAGTATCAATCACAATCACTGACTCATAACTGATGCAAGTTCTCCAATGGAGCAACGGTATAACACAATACACAATAATAGAATGGTTCCACCCGGGCTTCGCTCTGGGGTTGCTGCATTTCCCACAGAATCGAGAGGTCCAGCGTAGAACACATAAGAGGGCATAAACCGTAATCAATATGCTGTACAACTCAAACCAATCCAGTACTTATACGAATCAAGGATCCATTACAAGCCAATCCTACACTAATTATCCAGCGTCTCTAACCGTGCATGTTGATGTAGTTTTAAGTTATCCGATGCACCATTGTCTAGTGTTGCAGTGTCTCGAGTGTGCATCGAAGTCCCTTAAACCAACACCCATGGGGGGGTGCTAAACAACTGGATACAAGCATGAATGATTCACAGCCCTTGAGATCATTCATGTCATTCAAACATTCCATTGGGCATGTCCAAGTTAGCTACATTCTAACATGAAAGTCATATACGGTCTTTTACTTAAACCTAGTCCCTTTTCATTCAATTCTCAGGGTCTCACGGTGCAGCCGTAGGTAACCTTACGGCTTAGCCATGGCATCTTACGGCTTAGCCGTAATATGCACTGCGGCTGAGCTGAGGTTCCCCAAATATCCCTTCGGATTTACGGCTTAACCGTATCTTGCTCTACGGCTCAGCCGTATCCTGGTCCACGGCTTGGCCGTAAGCCAATGTACGGCGTAGATCAGGCTGGGCCGTAGAAGAATGGCAAATTGCCAACATCCAGTTATTTTCAGCTAACAGTCTGTACTGTTCTACGGTTTGGTTTACGGTTGGGTCTCGGCTTAGCCGTAAGCCATTTTACGGCTTAGCCGTAGCACATTTCACGGCTTAGCCGTGAGTGCACGGACTCATTTTCCCTGAACTTGTTACAGTCATACAGAAACTGAATGAAACGACTGAAAACAGCAATATAACAGCAAAACACACTCAATGGGGCTGTCTAACACTGAGAAACACAATGAAGCATAATAACACAACAATCAAATCACTATCAATCGGTGTTCACACATCTTGGGCTTATACTTGCCTCACGGACGAAATCCACACGCTAATTGGCTCAGTCCACCGGAATCACACACGAAAAAGAGCTCCTTTCTTCCTCCCTTAAGCACAGAAACAGAAAGGAGAAGGAGAGAAAGAGAGCTGTCGAGAGAGAGAGACAAACAGAGAGCGAGAGAAACGATCGAGAGAGAGACAGGGAGTTGGTGGGATTTTTATACTTAATTTGAGTCCAAATTACATTTAAGGCCAAATAGCTTATACAAATATCAGTTTGAGTCAAATGAGGGTCCCACGAAAGCAAACGAACTCATTCGGATCCAAGACAGTTACGAAAATCGACAAGCTTGACGAAAGACACGCGCTGACGTCAAAATGACGCAAAACTGACAAGGTCAATCAAAAGCCAAAATTACGAAAAAGGGCTCAAACTAACTAGACCAAGTCAAACTCAACTCAACGATCTCTCTACGAGTCAAAACCAAAGGAAAACCAAATCAAAACACTCTTAGCGATAAAAACGCACGCAATTACCCACTAAACCGGATCAACTCGGGTCGGAGTGTTACATCCTCCCCCACTTGGACATCATTCCGTCCTCGGAATGAACGCGTACCTGAGCAAACAGATAAGGATACTGTCGCGCCATCTGATCTTCTAGTTCCCACGTGGCTTCATCAGGTCCATGATGTTCCCAAAGTACCTTGACCCATCTGATAGTCCTCGTACGCAAGAGCTGTTCTCTAGTCCCAACAATACGGAGCGGGCGCTCAACGTAGGACGCATTGGGTTGCATCTGAATGTCATCGTATCGAATCACATGCGTCGGGTCACGAACATACTTGCGAAGCATAGACACATGAAAAACATCGTGTACTCCAGAAAACTCCACGGGTAGAATCAATCTGTACGCTAGATCACCAATCCGGCTCTTGATCTCAAATGGACCCACATATCTTGGCGCTAACTTGCCTTTTTGACCGAATCGTACTGTACCTTTCATCGGTGAGACCTTCAAAAATACCCAATCTCCAACCTGAAATGTCAAGGTTCTTCTTCTCGTATCTGCATAGCTCTTCTGTCTCGATCGGGCAATCTTCAAATTATCAATCACTTTCTGAACTTTTTCTGTAGTCTCAGCAATGATCGTCGGTCCGTGGAAACTCCTTGTTCCAACTTCTTCCCAGCAAACAGGACTCCTACATTTCCGTCCATACAGAGCTTCATAGGGTGCCATTCCAATACTCTCGTGGAAACTATTGTTATACGCAAACTCGCACAACGAGAGATGCAAATCCCATTCTTTCTCAAAATTCAGTACACTGGCCCGTAACATGTCCTCGAGCGTCTGAATAGTTCGTTCTGACTGTCCATCAGTCTGCGGGTGATACGCCGTACTGAAGCTCAACTTCGTTCCCATGGCTTCCTGGAATGCTCTCCAAAATGAAGAAACAAAGCGGCTATCTCGATCTGACACAATCGATACAGGCGTACCATGTAGTCTAACGATCTCATCAACAAACTTCTTCGCCATCTCGGAAAACGTCATGCCTTTCTTGAATGGAAGAAAATGGGCTGTCTTCGTCAATCTGTCCACGATCACCCAAATGGCACTGTTCTTCTTGCTCGTCAGGGGTAGACCCGAAACAAAGTCCATCGAAATATGCTCCCATTTCCACTGGGGAATGTGCAATGGATGTAAGGAACCTGGAGGTCTCTGATGGTCAGCTTTCACCCTTTGGCAAGTCAAACATCTGGCAACAAATCCAGCAATTTCTCTCTTCATGTTGTTCCACCAGAATCTGTCCTTGAGAGCTCGGTACATCTTCGTACTTCCAGGATGCATAGAGTAACGTGCATGGTGTGCTTCGGTCATCAAACTCTCCTTTAAAGCATCTACTGCTGGCACACATAATCTGCTCCTGAAATACAAAACATCACCCTCCAAACGAAAGTCTGGTCGATCTGCAATGCTATCCCGAATTCGCTTCAACATCGCATCTTCAAACTGCTGGTCTTTAATACGCTGAATAATATCTGGCTGAAAGCTCACTGTACTGGCAAGTGTCAAACCATTCTCCACCGATTGCAGTTCCACTGGCTGTGCGTGCCTCACAAAATAAAGGCTGTCCAAAGCCTGAAGAATCTCCGACTTCCTACTCAAGGCATCTGCAACAACATTGCCTTTCCCTGGATGATACTTGATGGGGAAATCAAAATCCTTGATCAACTCAAGCCACCTTCGCTGTCGCATATTCAACTCAGACTGCGTGAAGAGATACTGTAGACTATGATGATCTGAATGCACTTCAAATGTCACGCCATACAAATAGTGTCTCCACATCTTCAACGCAAAAACGATGGCTGCCAACTCTAAATCGTGCGTGGCGTAGTTCTTCTCGTGCTCCCGAAGTTGTCTCGAGCCATAGGCAATCACCTTGCCATGTTGCATCAAAACACATCCCAAACCGACTCGAGAAGCATCTGAATAGATCATAAATCCTTCATGCCCATCTGGTAACGTCAAAACTGGAGCCGAAGTAAGCTTCTCCTTCAACATCCGGAAATGGCACTCGCATTCGTCCGTCCACAGAAATGGAACACTCTTCCTGGTCAATCGAGTCAATGGTGCAGAAATCTTGGCAAAATCTTGAATAAAGCGACGATAATATCCAGCTAATCCAAGAAAACTCCGTATCTCCGTCACAGTCTTTGGGCTGGGCCAATTCATCACTGCTTCAACTTTCATCTGATCCACTGCCAACCCATCTCGTGAAATGGTATGACCAAGAAAAGCTACCTGCTCGAGCCAAAAATCACACTTCGACAACTTGGCATATAAGCGATGCTCTTTCAACAACTGCAAGGCTCGACGTAGATGTTCCTCATGCTCCTCTGGGGTCTTCGAATACACCAAAATATCGTCAATAAAGACCACCACAAAACAATCCAGAAAAGGAGCGAAAATCCTGTTCATCAAAGCCATAAAGGCAGCAGGTGCATTGGTTAGTCCAAATGGCATCACGAGGAACTCAAAATGTCCGTACCGTGTCCTGAAAGCAGTCTTCGCAATATCGTCTTCCTTCACCCGGAGTTGGTGATACCCCGATCTCAGATCAATCTTGGAAAAATAGGCAGCACCTTGAAGTTGGTCAAACAACTCATCAATACGCGGCAATGGATATTTGTTCTTGATCGTGACTTTGTTCAACCGCCGGTAATCTATACACATCCGTAAGGTACCGTCCTTCTTCTTCACAAACAGCACTGGCGCTCCCCACGGTGACACACTCGGCCGTACGAAACCCTTCTCCAAAAGATCTTGCAATTGCGTCTTCAATTCGAGTAACTCAGCAGGGGCCATACGATAAGGAGCTAAACTAATGGGTGCTGTACCGGGCACTAGGTCGATCGCAAACTCTACATCTCGGACAGGGGGTAACTCGGGTACTTCCTCCGGGAATACATCCGGGAACTCACGTACTACCGAAAGATCGCTCAACTGCTTCACCTCCTTCTTCTCCGAGACAAAAGCAAGAAATCCTGCACAACCTCTGCGTATCAAACGATCCGCCTTGCATGCGGAGATGACACGCCTCGGGCATCTCTCCTGATTGCCCTCGAAACGAAACCCCTTCTCAAAATCGAAGTAAATCGACCTGTTGTAACAGTTAACACAGGCACGATACCGCGCTAGCCAGTCCATTCCAAGGATCACATCGAAATCCAACATGGACAACAAAATCAAATCAACTGGCAGCTGGCGACCTTCAATCACCACGTCGCACTGAGGGTAGTATACACTACACTCCACTCGCTTGCCCACAGGAGTGGACACCACTAGCAAATAGGGTAGCGGTCGAGGGGGTTGCGGTAACTGTTCCGCAAAACGAGGGGCAACATACGAACGCGTAGATCCCGAATCAAAAAGTGTATGTGCTTCAGCTCGGGCAATGAGAACTTTACCTTCCACCACTTTCGCATCTTCTGCATGATCATGAGAGGCTGCATACACACGAGCAGTCTGACGCTGGGGCTTCTGGCTTTGGCGAGACGGATGGGGGCTGTTCGAAGCTGCTGAACTGAGAGACTTGGATGACCCCATAGATCTGGACGACTGGAAAGTCCTGGTCTTCGGGCACTGAGCTATCTTATGCTCCATCGATCCGCAACTCAAACAAGCTCCGGACTTCTTCCAACACTTCTCCGTCGGATGTCCAAATCCACAAAACTCGCATCTGCTCCCGGAGAAACTCGAAGTGCCTTGCTTCCCTTTCCATTTCTTCTGACTCTGTCCCCTGGAACTCACTGGTGCACTCCTCTTAAAATCCATGGCTCTCTCTGCTAGGTAGTTGGCTTCCGCAGCGTGTGCTCTGTCGACCGCATCATCGAAAGTAGCTGGTCTCTGAAAGGCAGTCACAAAATTCGCGTATCTCGGGTGTAGACCAGAAATAAAACGATTCACCTTCTTCTCCTCGGTATTGATCATGTCCTCAGCAAAATGGGACAACTGGGTAAAGCGGTGAATGTACTCTGCAACGGTCAGCTGCTGCTGCTGTAAGGCCAGAAACTCAACCTCCTTCACGCGTCGAACATGAGCAGGAATGAACTTCCTTCTGAACTGCTTCTGGAACGTCTCCCACACTGTTTCACTCGGCATAGTCAGATAGGCTGCACTAACACTCTTCCACCAGGTCTTTGCTACCTCTCGAAACATCGAGGCCGTAAGCATAACCTTCTGCCGGTCGTCACAGACAATGGTCGAGAAGAGATCTCCAGTATGCTCTAGCCACTGATCAGCCTTCAACGCATCTTCATTACCATAGAACTCTGTGGCTCCACGTTTCCTGAATTTGTCATATAACGCATTCGGATCGCTCTCTCTAGGCTGGAAAACCACTGGCTGCTCTGCAGGCCGAACTGGCGTTTGGCTCTGTCGGTCTACAATCGAAACAACCTGCGCTTGCAAAGAATGGATCGCCTGTAGCATAGTCAAGAAGCGCTCGTCAAAATTCACAAGTGGCTGTGGAGCGGCTGACCCACTCTCGTTATCTCCCTGATCATTGTTGTTGTGTGTTCCGGATCCCGATGCCATAGCCTGCAAAACACAAAAGTCAATCGACTATCACCCGAAGTACTCACACGAACTCACAAGACAAGGGGACCAAACACAATAGTCCAAAACTGGACTACGAAAGCTCACCACGTCCTATATGCCTACATGCTGACACACTAAGATAGAGGCAATGCCCTGAGAGACAAAGCTCTGAGAGACAATGCTCTGATACCATACAATACGTATGTCACAACCCGAGCCCAGGGACCGGGGGTCAGAGAAAAACTAACCAATGACACACGTACTCCCGTGCATGCACACCTGGACCCCGTCCAAGTATACACACACAAGGGATCATTCACACGTGCAAACAACTGTACGCGGAAGCTGTACGTATCAAGGCATACCACAAATATACCAAAAGACATAGGAGATTACAAAACAATATACACGGATGATAAGACCAAATACATGAACGTATGACAATAGAGCGGGCTTACAACAATCCCAAAATCAAAATACAGGTATCACTCAATGCCCACTTTACAATTACAGAAAATCCCCTCAATAGACTCCAACACAAAGAATGGGGAAAACCAAAATGATGCAAACCGTACTCTGGAGGATGGATCAAGTCCACTCCTCTAGGCCGGAGGGGGCCTCGCGAGCCTCTCCTGCAGTCGGGTCGACCGACGCAGGATCGGAAGAGGGATCTGAGCCTGCAACACACAAAGACAACGAATAAGTACAACGACTTAGCAAAGTATAAGCCAACAAGAAGATAACACGGATTGCGTCTAGGACTGAAGCATACTGAACAATAGTCATAACGCAATATCCATAGAAATGATGTCTGTACACTAAACAATTATGCAAATGAATAAGCATGCTATCAGAATCATGAACAGGTAACAATCAAGTGGCTACTACATTGGCCATTTTCTCCCTTACGAGAGCAATCAGGATGAGAACACCAGCGACCGGGCCAGGGTACGCATGGGTCTCTAGTTCCCGGGGTCCGGAGTCCCAGGACAATCACACTCTGCAGAGGCAAACACTTAAACTAAACCAAAGTTAACCCCGTCGGGTATCCTAAGGCTGAGGCTCAGTAGTGCCGATACCAATCACAATCAATCGGATGATGCACCTCAATCAATCAATCAATCATGTCATATCACTTATCACTTACAAATCTCACATATCATGCTGAACAAACAATAGGAAGTGCATCGCATATACTGATACTGAATGTACATAAGCAATTACAGGAAGTGCTGACAATGAGTATCAATCACAATCACTGACTCATAACTGATGCAAGTTCTCCAATGGAGCAACGGTATAACACAATACACAATAATAGAATGGTTCCACCCGGGCTTCGCTCTGGGGTTGCTGCATTTCCCACAGAATCGAGAGGTCCAGCGTAGAACACATAAGAGGGCATAAACCGTAATCAATATGCTGTACAACTCAAACCAATCCAGTACTTATACGAATCAAGGATCCATTACAAGCCAATCCTACACTAATTATCCAGCGTCTCTAACCGTGCATGTTGATGTAGTTTTAAGTTATCCGATGCACCATTGTCTAGTGTTGCAGTGTCTCGAGTGTGCATCGAAGTCCCTTAAACCAACACCCATGGGGGGGTGCTAAACAACTGGATACAAGCATGAATGATTCACAGCCCTTGAGATCATTCATGTCATTCAAACATTCCATTGGGCATGTCCAAGTTAGCTACATTCTAACATGAAAGTCATATACGGTCTTTTACTTAAACCTAGTCCCTTTTCATTCAATTCTCAGGGTCTCACGGTGCAGCCGTAGGTAACCTTACGGCTTAGCCGTGGCATCTTACGGCTTAGCCGTAATATGCACTGCGGCTGAGCTGAGGTTCCCCAAATATCCCTTCGGATTTACGGCTTAACCGTATCTTGCTCTACGGCTCAGCCGTATCCTGGTCCACGGCTTGGCCGTAAGCCAATGTACGGCGTAGATCAGGCTGGGCCGTAGAAGAATGGCAAATTGCCAACATCCAGTTATTTTCAGCTAACAGTCTGTACTGTTCTACGGTTTGGTTTACGGTTGGGTCTCGGCTTAGCCGTAAGCCATTTTACGGCTTAGCCGTAGCACATTTCACGGCTTAGCCGTGAGTGCACGGACTCATTTTCCCTGAACTTGTTACAGTCATACAGAAACTGAATGAAACGACTGAAAACAGCAATATAACAGCAAAACACACTCAATGGGGCTGTCTAACACTGAGAAACACAATGAAGCATAATAACACAACAATCAAATCACTATCAATCGGTGTTCACACATCTTGGGCTTATACTTGCCTCACGGACGAAATCCACACGCTAATTGGCTCAGTCCACCGGAATCACACACGAAAAAGAGCTCCTTTCTTCCTCCCTTAAGCACAGAAACAGAAAGGAGAAGGAGAGAAAGAGAGCTGTCGAGAGAGAGAGACAAACAGAGAGCGAGAGAAACGATCGAGAGAGAGACAGGGAGTTGGTGGGATTTTTATACTTAATTTGAGTCCAAATTACATTTAAGGCCAAATAGCTTATACAAATATCAGTTTGAGTCAAATGAGGGTCCCACGAAAGCAAACGAACTCATTCGGATCCAAGACAGTTACGAAAATCGACAAGCTTGACGAAAGACACGCGCTGACGTCAAAATGACGCAAAACTGACAAGGTCAATCAAAAGCCAAAATTACGAAAAAGGGCTCGAACTAACTAGACCAAGTCAAACTCAACTCAACGATCTCTCTACGAGTCAAAACCAAAGGAAAACCAAATCAAAACACTCTTAGCGATAAAAACGCACGCAATTACCCACTAAACCGGATCAACTCGGGTCGGAGTGTTACACATAAGAGATGCCTCATGAACCTTCTAAAAACTTGACTCAAAAGAGTATGTGAGACGTGGTATGCAAGTGTGGGTCCCATCCATGGCTACTAAGATTCCTTTTTGATGGAAATTATTCATCTATACATTTTTTGTGCACTTTCCTCAAAGATTTTCTTCAGAATTTCTTCAAAGTGAAATTTTATGAAAAGACAAGAGTGCTGGACTTGGTATATGTGTGTGGTTCCACATGTGTGAATGTGTGTGGGGTTTATCAACTTCTTGATTCCTTCTATCTTCCTCATTCTTCTTCCAAATGACTTTACTTCTTTATTACGGGGCCATAAGTGATCTTGTGTTTTGCATGTGGGTCCTAAGCAAGAATCCTACTAACAATGGGGTTCCTACTTATCTTCAATAATCTCATCTTCAATTTCCAAATTGTGGGTCCCATGACAATATATTCTATGAAAATAGCTCAATGGGGAAGAATAAGTAGAGTCCTCATTCAAATGAAATTCCTAACTGAGAATCCTAACCTAATTAGGAATCTTTGATAAGTTCAAGAAATGAAACAATTTATGATGAAAATCTTTTGATGATGAATTTGAATAATTTCATGCATAAATTGATCACATTGTATTTGAAATGATCATTTTACCGTTGTAGCCACAAATGCATGAATGCAGCCCCATTTCACATAAATGCTAACAAATACTAACATCATTGGTTATGATTTGACTTTAAGAAACTGATGATGTCCATGAACCATGTCACTCTCAATGAAAATGAAGTGTTTTGAAGCTCCTCCAAAATTAGGGTTTTGAGAAATCATGAAATTATGCAAATAAATAATGATTTTTGGCAAAATTAAGCATTTAAACTCATAAATGGATTTTATAAACTTAAAACATGATTTTATTCCTAAATGAGTCTTAAAATGACATGAAATGATAAGAATATAATTTAGTTTTCAAAACTTATCAGTAGAGTCGAATTAACTCCCTAAAGAAGAGATATTTCAAACAACCTCCAATTGCAGAGCATGGATAACATCATATAGAACTCAAAAGAAATCCTATTTGGAAATTGAAGTAAAACAAGAATTGTTGTATTTTTAGTGACTTCACCAACTTATTTCCAACAAAAGTCTAATAAGCATTCTTTTTGAGATATGGAGTTTTCATATCCAACTATTCTATTAAGGACATTTGATGGACATTCAGCTGATAAAAAAGTGACGATAATACTTTTTTAGAGTAAATGAGTTTTTCTTTTTGAGTCAAAACATGGGATACTTTTTATGATATATGATGACGGCTAAAAAGCCTAGCTTGTCCATAGGTAGGGGGCCAAAAGAAATCTAAGAAATAGAAGTGAAGTTGACCTTAAAAATATAGTTTTGGTTCCCAATTGGATGAATGTATCAAATTACACCCAAAAACAAAATAAGATAAAAATAAAAACGGCAATGGAGAAAACATATGGATGCAGTAGTTCTCTTTTGGCCATATAACTGCCTCTCTTGTGGTTTTTAATTACTAGATCTTCTTCATTTCGTGTTTATGGTCGAATTTACAACCAACATGCATGGGCAAAGAGACATCATGCTTAGGAGTTCACATATTTTTTATAATAAAATAAAAAAATTACTTGTCTTCCTTTTTAATGGTAACCATGCCTAACCAAAAGCTTGCGCAATAGTGTAATGAGAAGCTTAGGCAAAATAAACAAACCTGATTCTGATTCTCATTATTTTGAATGCATTAATTTAGTCACTTTATTGTTTACAGGCTTACAGCTATGACAAGTTATTGATAGAGAACTCTATGTTCTTTCATCACGCTACATGGTAACCATAAGATAATTTAAATGAATATTTACTAAATAACATTTACATAATGATCACCAAACAAAATGAATATTGATCGCCAAACAAAACCAATCTTAAACAAAGAGATACTGACTTTTACAAATGATATGGTAAAAATAAAAGAAATGATACACAACTTAATTCGATGGAATTAAAATAATGTCATATGATATATAATTATATCCAATAATATAATCTTCATAACAAATTGTAAATTAAAAAACATTGGTGTATGGGAGGTTAACATAGTTACACCACCTTACTTAGTCTAACTGAAAATATCACACCTATTGCTAGCCACAAAGTGAAAAATTCGAAAAGCTAATTAATTCCTGAATATGCTGCAAAAGGAAAAACAATAATAGAAGTTAATAACATTTATGGAATATCATTTGACCTTTACTCAACATTTGGCTTGAATAAAAAAAGGTGCCTTCAAAGCCATTGAATCAATAAATAACACATAGATACAAATTAGTACATATTACAAATGACAGTGCACATTATAAAAGGGTACTCAGTTACCTAGAGACCAAAAAAGTAGAGTAGGTAGTAATGGTAATAGGAGGTGTCATGTCCTCAAAAATATAACCAGGGTCAACGTGAAAAATAGGGCTAGCTTAAAATTTTTTCATATTTAACACAACAAGTACCACAACAGTGGATCCACACAGGATCGTAGGCCTGTGGTGAGTCATAAAAATGCATCTGTAGAAACAATTAGTCGCAATTGCTACCATCGTTCATTTATTTAAATATAATCACGCTTACCAACGATAATCTTAGAGGTTCAAGTTGCAAATAAAATTAAAAAAAATTTATGAATAAAGCTCGACTAAAGTCTGAATATCATCTAATTATAAATAATAGTCTACTAACATGTCTTATGATGGCAAGTCACTCCTGCGCTGGCCTAAATGGCTCCATAGCCATCATTGGCACACCTGTGCCTCAGTAAGTAGGCATCGGTACCTATACATCATATATTCAAAGTCAAAGGCAAGCTATAGACAAAATTCGAATAGCAAACAAGATCAATAAAGATTAATTTCCATTAAATAGGCATGATTAAAATAGTAGAAGATTATCAAAATAAACATAATATACTAAACATGCTAAACAAATGAGTAGTTACATATGTACACAAAAGCAAAGCCTCCATTTTGGGCAATTAACCCCAGCTATCTAATTACCAAAGGTCCACCTTACATATAATCAAATAGAACTGAATAGAATTTGGCAATAAGCCATGAAAAATTGAAACAAATTGCAGCCGTGTAATTGCCCTTGAGTTATATATATAAAGTTACATACATAATAATAATACAGATAAACCATATACATGATATTTGCTCGACATGGAAACCAAAGTCAGAAAAGAGGGCTACCTGACAAGTGCATACAAATGTCCTAACCAAGCTTAACTTATTTGATTTCTAAAGTCAAGCCACTCTTAGTCATATCAATGCAAGGAACACTCTAATTGAAACAACCAAAGGAAACACCTATATGCTGTTGGAAGCAGGTGGGTCTCGTGGATAGATTTTTAAAACTTTTGACCCACTTGACACAGGGATCAACTATCCATAAGACCAAAAAGCCAATTCAGGATGCATTACCCTCAATCTCGTTACCATGTACAGTAAATATTCTATCTAAAAGATAGAATCAAATAGCACTAAATATCTATAATAATCTACGATATGAAAGAAGTAGATTATACCTTTGGAGATCCGCAGTGCTCTAATGGAGAAGTTGCGACTCTACTTGAAGATGAGAATGTTCAACAACTCTTAGCCTTCCACGCTATGACCCGAATTAGATTTCTTTTTTCAAGAAGAGTGGTGGAATCTTCAGGAGAAATCCCAACTCGAAACTCCGAGGAACTAAAAGAGAGAAGGAGAGAGAAACTCGTGCAACTCTTGCACGAATAGGGCTTTGGGCGTAAGAGAGAGTCTTATTGGACGTCCAAGAGATTTTATAGACTTTCAAATCTCTCCCTTGTCTAATTGAAATAGAAGTCTTACTTCCAAAGCAATTAGCAACTTTCTCCTTTTCAAACTCTTCTTTCTAGAGTTTAAGTCGGATTAGTATTTTCCAATATCTTGGGCTAGAGTGGGGACCACTAGGGATTCCTTAGAAAGTTGGCTCCAACTAGAACACCGCGACCCCACATTTCATGTGCAATCCGGGCCCACAATTAATTGCAAATAACACTACTATATAAATGCAATTGCACTCTAGTCTTAGGAATAAACTACAATGAAAACCCTAAACTTCCCAATTACCACAAGTAGACCCCTCTATCAATATCTGTGGATCAATTAGAATAAATCTGTCTTTTCCAATCTAAGTTCCACATCTTATTATCCTTGAGCCCCAATTAATCACAGTAATCATCAGTACCATCCAATTAACTCTTAATTGAGATGGGGCGCACTTACTAATGACAAATCCATTAATTGGCACAAGGGGATAATAGAGATAGATTCCATCTTGATCATTCAATGTTCCCACAGTTCTATTACCACATACCCAAGACACCGAGGTGTTAACCTATAGTCGGCCTCACTCATTGGTAACTCAAAGCAAATGAATAAATAGAAACTTGAGTTCATCAATGTCTAAGGATTGAGAGCCTATTGCTAGGGAATTATGAGAGCATACCTTATTATTGAGACGGAATTCTATAAGGTGCATCTCATGGTCCTTCAATCCATCCAATGTAGCAGCACCCTGATCCAGAATCTTACATTCTGATGATCGAGACAAATCACACTATCTCATAATGATCAAAGTGCTGCAACCTTATCAAATGAGATGCCCAGTCTCATTACTGGTTGTGAAGCTATTTATGTATAAGATTTGTGACATATATCTCCCGCGTGTGGATCTCATCCATGCACATATATCACATCTAATATACTAATGGGACCCGGTTCAACTCATGAACCATTATGTCATATGTATTAGTCATGTGCATGAAGTAGTAAAATAATATTCATCTTATGAAAGTAAAGCATGATTTTATTGATAAATAAAAAAATTAATTAATTTATTACATCAACTATTGGATTAAGTCAACAAAATCTAACATATGCAAACCCAAAGGTCGAAGGAAATCCACAAATACAACCTAAGGCCAAAGACCATATTCACTTACCCTACAATTCCACTAGAACCATGGGTGAGGTATAACACAACACATCCCACTAATTTTAGTGCATAGACCCACTAAACAGCTCACAATAAAGATAAGCCGAATTCCCACTGCATAAGAGTTCACATGGTTTGTGTGAGTAATTAAATAATGGTCGGTAAGAATAGCATGCCCGAACAAGGCCTTAAGTTAATGTCTCACCAATTTATGTAAAATTAGTATGTTTAAGAAAATTCAGAAAAAAGTATCAAAACTTGTAATTAATTCCAACCCATCTAATTCAATTATGTAAAGTTAATGAGTTTTACAAATTTGGATAAAAAGTATTCGAGTTTGTATCAAATTCCAAACCCAAACTAAATTCAATTATGATCAAAAGGAAAGGAGACAAATAGATTCTTAATCATCAATATGTATATTAAAACAACTAATTATTTTATGTCAAAAAGGATAACCAATCCAAACAATAAATCCAACACAAAACCTAAATCTGAAATTAAAATCCAAAACCAAACCTGGAATGTACACCCAAAAAAACAAACCTGAAATTGAAACTTAAACCAAAACCCCAACCAGTCCAAAATTGAAACCCGAAACAAGATCCAAAATGGAAGCCAAAAAAAAAATTCCAAAATGAAAACCCAAGTAAAACCTAAAACAAAACCCAAAATGAAAAGCCAAAATAGAGACCCAAAATAAAAACCAAAATAAGAACCCAAAACCAAATAAAAACTCAAACCTCATTGGCTCAACTGCAAGGCCCTCCAGAATCTAGGCCTAGCTTAGGTAGCCAGGCTAGGCAAGGCTACTAGCACAGCTTGTAAGCCTAAGTAGTAGGCGTTGGTTGACATGCTCGGCAGCAACGCTGCCTATGCTATGGAAGGCCACAAAACACCTTTTCTTTTTCTATAATCAATTTTTTTAATTGGATCAAAAAATGAAATCTCCATTTTTAATCTGTATGAGAGGGCTATGGACAAATTCATATGATTAAAAACTATTCAAGTCAAGGGAAAACATGCAAGACTACAACAATTTATATTGAATGCCTACCGCATGATGAGTCGTTAAAAAAATAAATATTTTCATACACATTTTGACCTAGTTTAAGGACTTATGGAGTTAAAAAGAGCCTCATTTAGTGTGACATCATGGTTTCAAGCATTTTCAATTCATTTTAGTATTTTTCTGCATAATTTGTTTAAAAATCACACTTTTTGCTTAAAATTATGAAACCTGCTATTTTTGGAAAGTCCATTTTTGGAAAGTTTTGTAAAAATATATGTTCTTATGAAATAAATTAAATTTTAATCATCATTATTTCATTCACATATAATCATGAAAGATGGTGTGCATTTTTATTGTCATTTCATGAGAGAAGGGCCCGCATTCATGCATTTGTGATCTTATAGTTAAAATTGTCTTTTCACATGAATTCACATTTGTTTTGTAGGAAATTGATAATATGGGTCCCATTTTCAAAGAATTGAGGCAACGAAATTATTTTCAAAAGAAAGGAAAGAAGAATTGAAGAGAAAAGAAGAACAAATAAAAATTTGCAAAGTTGGCTTCATGGTCCTACACACATATTCACATGTGTGGGGACACAGTTGTGGAATATTCAAGAAAGGGGTCTCATTCTCCAATTGTTGCAAGAACTCAAAATAAATGTAAGAAAAGAAAATCAAGGTGGAGAGAATTCAAGGAAAGAAAGGTCAAAAAAGGAGAATTTGAAAATAAAAAGTCAATCTCATTTTTCTTTGGACTGCATACATTAAAATGGTCATAACTCTCAAATCGAGCGTAGGATTTGAATAATCTACCTACCATTGGAAAGCTCTTTTCAAGTAGATATCCATAGGATCCAAGATTACACCAATTGGAGTGAAACAACAAAGATATGACCTCAGGAAGTTTACTATACATTTTTAGGAGGAATCGAGATTGTCTTATCAAAGGTAGGCCATATCCTTTGGCAAGTGTTAGCTAAGAAAGATGGATACACTTAGAATTCCAGCAAGAGAAGGAATCTTATCTCATCTCAAACTTGAAAGACTTCTTAGCCAAGAAGAGGGACTTACCTAAAGAAGGAAAGACACATATGAGACCTTCTTTGAAAAGGAGTAGAAGAAAAAAAGTATAAATAGGGAACCCCTCTCCCATACTCTTTATGAAAAAAGAGACCTCCTCTCTCTAGCTCTCTCCCTCCACTTTCTCTATATCTTTCTCTCAATAATTTTTCTATTCAAGAAGGCTTTCTCCAACTTGAAGCTTCCACTAGAAGAGGATCTTTCATCCTAGATCATATAATGTTTTATTTACATTCTCTATCTTTATGTAAAAACATTCATATCTAGCAAAAGTGTGTGTTTTCGTTTCCTTTATTTACTTCGTTTTATTCTTTGATAATGAATGTTTGATGTTTGTTTTTAACCTTATTGCTCTTGGATTGACAACTCAAAGAAGCCTAAGAACATGATTTGAGCAAACATAATCTAGGATAAAAGAAGAATTTAGGAAAAAAAATCATACACTTCGACACGTTTAAATTTATGCACTTCCACTCATTTATTTTCTTGTATTCCACACATTTAAATTCCTTGTTATTCCATACATTTAAATTCTTGTCTCACTATACATTTAAATTCCTGTAATTTTTCTATTTATTTTTGGTGTTCTTTATGTTTTAATGTTTTGTTTTATGCATAATTTAATAGCTAAAAGTTTTGTCATAGCATGCATCAATTATTGGTCAGTTTCTTAATATGTGTAAGATACCAATGTAATCATGTTTTAAAGATGTTTTGATTGAATTCAAAACTCAGATCTGAATGTGTAATGAGATGCCCAAATCTGTCCAAAAATAGTCTATATTTGTAGAAATTTTGATGTAACAATCAGTTCATATTTAGGTATATTCAGTTGGGTAAGTTGTGGATCAGATTTGAAGACTTGAAAGATTTGAAAAATCATGATTTGGAGAAAGATTCTGAACATTATTCAGATCTGAAATCTGAGTTTTAGCACCTATAATCCAGGGATTCTGCAACTTTGTTTGGTAGCTACACATGTCAAGTTCTCATGCATTCTTGGATTATTTAAATTGGAAAGTTCATGGACTATAAAAATTACTGAAAGTACCTTTAAAAACTGAAATTTTCATCTCAATTGTGCTTAGAAAACTTTAATTTCAAATATGAACAATCCAAGAATAGCTCACCTTTGTAGTAAAATTTTGCACTGCAGAATTTTTGTAACTAGTTCATTCATTCATTTCATACATTGCATAGATTGTGTTTCTAATTTTAAATTTATTACTAATTTTAGGTTTTTGACAGTTTTAAGTAATTTCTAGACTTGAGATTCTTTCTAAAAGTATTTGATTGCAAAGATTTTAAATTGGAAAGGTTTCTAGTCTTGGAAATTCTAACTTAAGAAAGTTTTTAACTTTTGTTTATTTTGTTTCCAACATTATTTAGTTTAGTTAGTTTCTAATTGTTTTTATTTTTGGAAGTTCTAACTTGTGTTTTAGTTTTGCAGAGACTTTAGTTTTGTTTAAGAAATTTTAGATTTAGCACTACAAGATCATGCACTTTTAATGACGTTTGTTACCACGCTTTTATATTTTCGTCGCTAAAAAATAATTTTTATGACGATTATCATATTCGTCGGTGAAAATAATAAATTTACCGACGTTTTTAAAAAAGCGTTGGTAAAAGTAAGCCTTTCACCGGCATTTTCTAAAAAACGTCGGTAAAAATTACTTTTACCGATGTTTATAGTTTTCGTCCACAAAAGTATGTACTTGGGAAGACAATTTTTTCCACTGTAGCAATTTTTTTACCGACAAATTGAAAAAATGTCGGTAAAAATACAATTTTTACCGATGCTGTTAGAAAATTGTTTGTAAAAGTATGTACTTGGGAAGAGAATTTTTTCTACTGTAGCAATTCTTTTGCCGACGAATTTAAAGAATGTCAGTAAAAATAAAATTTTTACCGACGCTTGTAGAAAATCGTCGGTAAAACTAATACCGACGAAATTAATATTTCAGGATGAAAATTAACCGTTGGTAAAAGCTTGGGCGCCACCATTTCCATTTCCCACCCCAAATTGGATTTTCTTTCTCCCTCGCGATGTTCTCTCTTGCTCGCACTCTCGCCCAAATTTCTTTCTCTCACCCTCGCTGATCTCTCGCTCTATCTCTCTCGCCCAAATGCGTCTCTCTCTCTGCTCTCTCTCTAATATCTCGATCTCTCTCTCGCCCCATATCCTCTCTCTACTCTCTTTCTCTCACTCTCTCTGCTTTCTCGCTCTCTCTCCCCCCAGATCCTCTCTCTCTCTCTTTCTCTCACTCTCTCTGCTCTCTCGCCCCATATCCTCTCGCTGCTCTCTTTTTCTCACTCTCTCTGCTCTCTTTCTCTCACTCTCTTTGCTCTCTTGCCCTAGATCCTCTTTCTCTGCTCTCTCTCTCACTCGCTTTCTCTCACTCTCTCTGCTCTCTTTCACCCTAGATCCTCTCTCTGCTCTCTTTCTCTCACTCGCTTTCTCTCACTCTCTTTGCTCTCTCCCTCTCTCTCATCCCAGATCCTCTCTCTCTACTCTCTCTCACTCTCTCTGCTCTTTCGCTCTCTCTCTCATCCCAGATCCTCTCTCTCTGCTCTCTTTCTCTCACCCTCTCTGCTCTCTCGCCCCATATCTTCTCGCCGCTCTCTTTCTCTCACTCTCTCTGCTCTCTTGCTCTCTCTCTCGCCCCAGAGCCTCTCTCTCTGCTCTCTTTCTCTCACTCTCTCTGCTCTCTTTCTCTCTCTCTCACCTTAGATCCTCTCTCTCTGCTCTCTTTCTCTCTCTCTCGCCTTAGATCCTCTCTCTCTCTGCTCTCTTTCTCTCACTCTCTCCGATCTTTCGCTGTCTCTTTCGCCCCCAAATTCCTCTCTCTCTGTTCTCTTTCTCTTACTCTTTCTGATCAATCGCTCTCTCTCACCCCCAGATTCCTCTCTCTCTGCTCTGTTTCTCTCACTCTCTCTCGCTCTCTGCTCTCTGTCTCTCCCCGATCTCTCTCTCGCTCTCTCTCTTATCTCTCTCTCTCGCTCTCTCTCTGCTATGTTTCTCTGACTCTCTCGCTCTCTCTCTGCTCTCTCTCTCCAATCTCTCTTTCTCGCTCTCTCGCTCTCTCTGCTCTCTCTCTCGCTCTCTCTGCTCTCTCTCTCTCACTTTCTCTCTCGCTCTCTCTGCTCTCTCTCTCTCTCACTTTCTCTCTCGCTCTCTCTGCTCTCTCGCTCTCTCTCTGCTCTCTCTTTTTGCCATATTTTCTGTGTGATTGTTTTTTATTGCATAGTTGTATCACAACTTATGGTTGCTATTCACATCAGTAGTTGTTTGTTTTTCCACAAGTTTGTTGGAATGCACACTCACACACTCACTAATGGCAAGCGATTGGACATCACTCATCCTTGGTGCCTATGTAGATCTTCTTGCTCCGTATCAGAGAGGTGGGAAAATTGGCTTGTTTGGTGGTGCTGGTGTCAGCAAGACTTTGCTTATCATGGAGCTGATCAACAATGTTGCCAAAGCTCATGGTTAACATCTCAGAGATGCACATTGTGGAATTCGAAATTGTGTTTGATTACTTTGCTTATCATGCTTTGCTATGTTTTGTCAGGTGGTTTCTCTGTCTTTGCTGGAGTCGGGGAATGCACTCGAGAGGGTAATGACCTATATAGGGAAATGATTGAGAGTGGTGTGATTAAGCTCGAAGAGAAGCAGGTCCATATAATAGTTCACCTTTTGTTATCCTTCTATTTCTCTGCCATTTCCATTCAATGGTCTCCTTTTTATTGCAGAGTGAAAGCAAGTGTGCACTTGTTTATGGGCAAATGAATGAACCTCCTGGTGCTTGTGCTCCTATTTGTGTTGGACTGACTGGGTTGACAGTGGTCGAGCATTTCTGAGATGCTGAAGGGCAAGATGTACTTCTCTTCATTGACAACATTTTCCACTTTACCCATGTATGCTGGCTTATTTATGAATATGTTCAATAATGTATGTTTCATTGCCAAGAAGAAAAGCTCCTTGTCTTTAATTTGCTTGGTGCTTTTGTTGTTTGTTTGTTTGTTTCTGTGTGCAAATGGTGTGTAATATTTGGTTTGTGATATCCATTTATTTCTTTAGTGCTTAGAACTTGGTTGTTATTTATTTGTAAATCATTAGATTGTTCTCATGCTCAATAGCGACTCTGTAACTTTTCTAGATCCTTCTCCACTAGCATTTTTTGTTGGATCATATTCAGATGGATTAGCCTGTTGCTTTCAAGAAACTTCAGATTTTTTGTAAAAGGTACAATGAACCGTTTAGGTAGTTGCGGTCATCATCCATGAGAGATAGTTACATGTTTATGATCTTACATTTGTAATTTAATTCATTGAAAAGGTTCTAATGCTATTTTTGCCATTACAGATTGATGGACGATATGGATTTGGTTGCACACTTGAAGCGGTGTTTTATTTTTATTTGAATTTATTTGTATTTGTATTTTGGATATTTAAATGGGACTGTATCATTGTAATATTTTTTAAATGAAATAAATGATTTGGATGATTTGGGTAATGACATTGTTAATTTGTTTATTTAATAATTCTTGTGTGGATGGGTGATTTCTTATTTTAAATATAGGTATACTTGAATAGGTTTATTGGAGGATTATAATGAAAAATAAATATTGTATTTTAAAAAAAACAAAATTATTGGCGATGAAAATTTGCCTTTGCCGACGTTTTTAAACGTCGGCAAAGGTAAAATTCCATTTTTAAATACATTACCAACGTTTTTTAGCGTCGGCAAAAGTATATACAATTTTTAAAATTTAATATTGTAAAACATGGTTTTGCCGACGTTCCAAAACGTCGGCAAAGGAAAAAAAAATAAAAAATTCAAATTACTTTACTGGCGTTAAATCTTCGTCGGTAAACGTCAATGTGTATTAAGTGATTATTAAATTTATATTTCTTGGCCAAATCATTTTTACCAATGTTTTCTTACATATAAACGTCGGTAAATATTTTTTATAAAAGTCATATATTTTTAAAAAATGTGTGACTCTGGCCGACGATTTGAAACGTCGGTAAAAGTAAATTAATTTTATTAACCAGATGGCTTTTATCGACGTTAAGTAAATGTCGGTAAAATAAATTAATATTTACCGACGTATTTTTAACTTCAGTAAAAGCCATTTGAAATGAAATTTTATAACTTTTACCGACATTGAAAAACGTCGGTGAATGTCTCCCTGGTACGTCGGTAAAGTGGACTTTTGCCGACGAAATTGAAAAACATCAGTAAAATATTTTGGTGACGTTTTTTTACCGGCGTCCATGTGGCGAAAATTTTTTCGTCAGTAAAAATCTTTGCCGACGTTTTGAATACTTTTAGCGACGAAAAAATGCGTCGCTAAAACTGTTAATTGTTGTAGTGTAGGTTTTCTAGATTTAGGAAAGTTTCTTCTTTTTTCATTGGTTTTTAACTAATTTAATTCTGGCAATTAGGATGTTTGTATTTGTTAGTTTTTAAATTAGGCTAGTTTTAGATTTTTATTTAGGGTAGTTAAAAAAGAACCTTAAAACACATTATTCCTTTTGGATCGACCTGGTCTTACCAATTTTATTACTACATCACGGCTTTACACTTGTAGCTCACGATCACCGCAAATCTGCAATTGATGGTATTCGGTGTGAAGGTGTTACCCTAAAGATCGAATCTCAGTCTCCTAGCCTAGCAATCTTTTCTTCAACAGTGGGTTTGTTTGAAAAAGAAGAGTTTTGTAGGAAAGGAGGTTTTTGGCAAAGAGAAACCTTTATTTTGTAAAATAGGTTTTTTGCAGAAAATGGGATGTTTATAATAATAAGGTTAGGGTTGTAGTGTTCTGATAGGACTCTAATTTGGTCAAAAGGGTAGAAAAAAGGGTTGGTTTGCCACTTAAGGCCCAAAACCACTAAACTCACTTAAAACCCTCCTAGTGGGACCCACTAAAGATGTGAAATCTTATATAACTAAAATACACAGAATATATATAATTAAATATTGATTAATACCTAACAAAAATTAGGGATTGGGGTAGTGCGTTACATCTTTCCACCTTTAGAACATTTAGTCCTCCAAATGAAAGTGCGCCTTTAGAAGAAGTTTTGGATACTACTTCTTAACTTGATCGTGGAGCTCCCAAGTTACTTCTCCTGAACTATAATATTCCCACTGCACTTTTATGCAATGAATGGTCTGAGTCATCAAAACTTATTCCTTTGTGTTGATAATCTGTAGCGGTCTTTCAACATAGGTCACATCCAGTTATACCTCCAACGACTTATATTGTAACACATGCGATGGGTAAACAATATACTTCTTCCACATCGAGATGTGAAAGACATTATGAACTCCTGCCAAATTTGGCGGTATCACCAATCTGTAAGCAACATCTCCTATCCTCCCTATGATCCTGAACAGCCTGATATATCTCCTGGATAGCTTCTTTTTTTGTCCAAACCTTAGTATTCCCCGAGTCGGTGAAACTTTAAGAAATGCATGTCACCCTTTACAAACTCGAGTTCTCTTCAAATTCACCACAATCTTCTATCGACTCCAAGCAATCTTTGACCTATCATGAATTTGCTTGACTTTCTCATTGGTTGTCATGCCCTAAACCTAAAAATTGGGGATTTGTGTGGATCCCGAGGTGTGGCACACGTAGCCCGTAGCAATCTGTGCCATGTTAAGACGCATACGAACTGCTATAAGAAAGATTCCACAGGTACTGTGAGAAAGATCCATATACACGTAACAATCATTTTGCATAATTAAGCGAAAACCTGAAGAATTCACCTGTGGTTCATCATGGGCATTAATAAAAACCACAATTCATTCATGAAATTAATTCCAAGTCTGTAGATTAACCATCCACAAGCACATGATAACAAGGATACATAAACATAAACACAATTCAAAATGACATGCAACAATGGTGACTCCAAAATGACATAATGGTGATGGCATGGTCTATTACAAGCCAAACCATGGCTATACACTGCAAGTCCAAAAGAACCATGTGACGTGCTATGTGGGATGACTAATAGAAAACATCATCCTCAGTCCACTCATCTACACCCCAAGATACCATTGGGGTTCCCTCCGGGGGTGCGTTGATTGCCGGATTGACATTTGGTTCTATACTTGTAACACCAAGGGTAGCATTGTTAACACTGTTGGAAGTAGATGGGTCTCATGGATAGATTTTAAAAAAACTTTTGACCCACTTGACACAGGGATCAACTATCCATAAAACCAAAACCCAATCCAAGATGCATAACCCTCAATCTCGTGACCATGTACAGTAAAAAATTCTACCAGCACTAAACATCCATAATAATCTACGACATGCAAGAAGTAGATCATACCTTTGGAGATCCGCAGTGCTCTAATGGATTTCTTCAACACCTCTTAGCCTTCCATGCTATGACCCCCGAATTGGATTTCTTTTCTCAAGAAGAATGGTGGAATCTTCAGGAGAAAATCCCAACTCGAAACTCCAAGGAACTAGAAGAGAGAAAGAGAGAAACTCGTGCAACTCTTGCACGAAAGGGTTTTGGGCGTGAGGGAGAGTCTTATTGGACGTCCAAGAGATTTTATGGATTTTCAAATCTCTCCCTTGTCTAATTGAAATAGAAGTCTTACTTCCAAAGCAATTAGCAACTTTCTCCTTTCTTATCCATTCTTTCTAGAGTTCGAGTTAGATTAGTATTTTCCAATAACTTGGGCTAGCGTGGGGACCACTAGGGATTCCTTAGAAAGCTGACTCCAACTGGAACACCGCGACCCCACATCTCATGTGCAATCCGGGCCCACAGTTAATTGCAAATAACACCACTATATAAATGCAATTGCACTCCAGTCTTAGGAATAAATTACAATGAAGACCCTAAACTTCCCAATTACCACAAGTAGGCCCCTCTATCAATATCCGTGGATCAATTGGAATAAATCCGTCTCTTCCAATCTAAGTTCCACATCTTATTATCCTTGAGCCCCAATTAATCACAGTAATCATCAGTACCATCCAATTAACTCTTAATTGATATGGGTGCGCACTTACTAATGACAAATCCATTAATTGGCACAAGGGGATAATAGAGATAGATTCCATCTTAATCATTCAACGTTCCCACAGTTCTACTACTACATACCCAAGACACCGAGGTGTTAACCTACAGTCGGCCTCACTCATTGGTGACTCAAAGCAAATGAATAGATAGAAACTTGAGTTCGTCAATGTCTCAGGATTGAGAGCCTATTGCTAAGGAATTATGAGAGCATACCTTATTATTGAAGACGGAATTCCATAAGGTGCATCTCATGGTCCTTTAATACATCCAATGTACCAGCACCGTGATCCAGAATCTTGCATTCTGATGATCGAGACAAATCACACTATCTCATAGTGATCAAAGTGCTGCAACCTTATCAAATGAGATGTCCAATCTCATTACTGGTTATGAAGCTATTTTAAGTATAAGATTTGTGACATATATCTCCCGCGTGTAGATCTCATCCATGTACATATATCACATCTAATATACTAATGGGATCCGGTTCAACTCATGAACCATTATGTCATACGTATTGGTCATGTGCATGAAGTAGTAAAATAACATTCATCTGATAAAAGTAAAGCATGATTTTATTGATAAATAAAGAAATTAATTAATTTATTACATCAGCTGATGGATTGAGTCCCCAAAAACTAACAATCTCCCACTTGGGCTCAATGCCAGTCGGGGTTGCATCTCATGCCTATCCCTTCTATGTGTTGCTTAAAGACTTTGGTAGTCAAAGGCTTAGTAAAGGGATCTGCTAAATTGTCTGCAGAGGCTATCTTGGTAATAGCAATATCACCTCTCTGCACAATCTCTCTGACTAAGTGATACTTCCTCTGTACATGCTTTTGGCTTTTATGACTTCTGGGTTCCTTTGACTGAGCGATTGCCCCGCTGCTGTCACAGTAAACTGTGAGTGGCTGTCGTGCCAAAGGTACCACCCCAAGTTCCAAAAGGAATCTTTTAAGCCATATTGCTTCCTTAGCTGCTTCACAAGCTGCTACATATTCAGCCTCCGAGGTTGAATCAACGGTACATTCTTGTTTTATACTCCTCCAGCTGATAGCTCCGCCTCCAAGCATAAATACATAACCAGAGGTGGATTTCCTAGAATCCTTATCTGACATAAAGTCAGAATCTGTGTATCCGACTGGAATCAACTCATCACTGCTATAAATCAACATGTAATCTCTAGTCCTTCTCAAGTATTTGAGAATACATTTTACAGCAGTCCAATGTTCAGGTCCTGGATTAGATTGATATCTGCTGACTAGGCCTACTACATAACAGATATCTGGTCTAGTACATAACATAGCATACATGAGGCTACCAACAGCCGAAGCATATGGTATCGACCTCATCTGCTCCTTTTCCTCGAGTGTCTTAGGACACTGATCATTGGAAAGGTGCACTCCATGCCTGAAAGGTGTTATACCCTTCTTGGAGTCTTGCATTGCAAACCGTACTAGCACCTTCTCTATGTATGCAACTTGGGATAAGCCAATCATCCTATTTTTTTGGTCTCGATAGAGTTTGATCCCTAGGATGTAGCTAGTTTCTCCCAAGTCCTTCATATCAAAAGTCTTGGCTAACCAAACTTTTACCGTTGACAACATTCCTATGTCTTTCCCGAGGAGAAGGATGTCATCGACATATAAAACGAGAAAAACTACCCTGTCACCTTCACTTTTCATGTACACACATGACTCATCCGGATTTTGACAAAAACCAAATGACTTGATTGCCTGGTCAAAATGGATATTCCAGCTTCGGGATGCCTGCTTCAGTCCATAAATAGACTTCTGCAGCTTGCAAACTTTTTGCTCCTGGTTTTTAGCTACAAAACCGTCTGGCTGCACCATATAGATGTCTTCCTCAAGATGGCCATTGAGAAACGCCGTCTTGACATCCATTTGCCAAATCTCGTAATCGAGATGAGCCGCAATGGATAAGAGTATCCAGATGGATTTGAGCATGGCTACTGGCGAGAAGGTTTCCTCATAATCGATCCCCTCTTTCTGAGTATATCCTTTCGCAACAAGCCTAGCCTTATAGGTCTCCACTCTTCCATCTGGTCCTCTTTTTCTCTTGTAGACCCACTTGCACCCAATAGATTTAATATTGGCAGGCAAGTCCACAAGTTTCCAGACCTGATTTGAGTACATAGACTCCATCTCAGCTTTCATAGCATCTTGCCAGCGTCCTGAGTCTAAGTCATTGATTGCTTCATCATAGTTAGAGGGATCTTGTTCCGGCTCTTTTGGGATTGCTTCATAAGACTCTCCCAAGAATGAGAACCTGTCAGGGGGTCTGACAATCCTCCCACTACGACGAGGTACTGGTGTAACTACTGGGTCTGGTAAGGGCGGTTCTTCCTCAAGTCCGATCATACTTAGATTTGGAATTGATTGCTCCTGAATCTCTTCCAAGATCACCTTTTCTAAAAATTTCCGGTCCATCATATAATCTTCCTCCAGAAAAACCGCATTGGTGCTGACCAGCACTTTCTGCTCTCTGGGATTATAGAATAACCAACCTTTAGTTCCTTTAGGATATCCTACAAATGTGCATACTTCCGACTTCGTTTTCAACTTATCCGTCTTAACCTTGAGCAAGTGTGCTGAACAACCCCAAATGTGTAAATGTTGTAGACTAGGCTTTCGCCCAGACCACAATTCCCGGGGAGTCTTAGGTATAGACTTAGATGGTACGAGGTTTAGTATGTACATTGCAGTATCCAAAGTGTATCCCCAAAAGGATATAGGTAATCTTGAGAAACTCAGCATAGACCTAATCATATCTAAAAGAGTCCGGTTCCTTCTTTTTGCTACTCCATTCTATTGAGGCATACCAGGAGCAGACAATTGGGATAGAATCCCATTTTCTGATAAGTAACCCATAAAATCAGCAGAGAGATATTCCCCTCCTCAATCTGATCGAAGAGTCTTGATACTCTTACTTAATTGCTTTTCCGCTTCCGCTCGAAATTCTTTGAACTTTTCAAAAGCTTCGGACTTGCGGTGCATAAGGTATATGTAACCATATCTTGAGTAATCATCTGTGAAAGTGATGAAGTACTCATATCCTCCTCTGGCCCTGACATTAATGGGTCCGCAGACATCAGTATGCACTAATTCCAATAAATCTTTGGCCCTATTACCCTTAGCTGAAAAGGGTCTTTTAGTCATTTTAGCTTCCAAACAGGACTCACAGACAGGCATTGGTTCTACCACCAATGAAGGTAAAATACCATCTTTCACTAGCCTCTCAATCCTGTTACGGTTTATATGACCTAGCCTTAGGTGCCAAAGTTTTATTGGATTAGATGAAGGTGACTTTCTCTTTAATGATGGTCTATTAATTGTTTCAGTATCATGTATCTCATACATCGTGGGAGTTAACAAATAAAGTCCATAGGTTACCTTGCCAGAACATTTGAAAGTACCATTCCTCTTTATGACAACTTCAGTACCAAAAGTAATAGAATAACCTTTATTCACCAAACTAGAAACTGAAATTAAATTCCGCCTTAAAGACGGTACATATAATGTTTCTGACAAAACCAATTTATTATTTGAAAAACATAAAGTAATGACTCCCATTGAAACAGCCTCTGCCTTAGCGTCAGATCCTAGGTTGACAATGATTTCTCCATCACTTAGCCTCCTGGTTTCCTTGAACCCCTGCAACGTATTACATATGTGATTAGTTGCCCCGGAATCCACACACCAGGATTCTAAAGTACCAGTTGCAAAACTAACTTCAGATATAAGTGACTCAATCATACCTGGGGTCTTTTTCTTAGACAGATATTCTGGACAATTCCTCTTCTAATGTCCTGTCTTACCACAATGGAAACACTTTCCTTTTGTCCCTGAACCCTTAGCTTTAGCCACGCCACCAGTTGGACCATTCTCCACCTTAGGACCCTTTGGAACTAATTTCTTTTTGCCTTTCCGCCCTTTGCCTTTCGGCTTGGACTTGGCATCTGACTTTTCTGTCATTAAGGCAGTTGGTTTCTTTTTCATAATCCCTTCAGTTGCTACCAGCTGACTAGATAGCTCAGCCAGAGTCAGATTCATTTTATTCATATTATAATTGACCTTGAAATTATTGAATGACTCTAGTAGTGACTCAAGGATTATGTCAATCTGCAATTCTGCATCAATCGCAGCTCCCAGTACATCTAACTCATTTAATGAGTCCATCATCTTCAACATGTGTTCCTGTACTGATGTACCTTCAGCCATCTTTGTGCTAATGAGCACCCTCATGGCTGCCTGCCTAGCAGGTCTGCCTTGTTCTGCAAACATCTCCTTTAAATTCGATATCATATCATATGCAATTTTAAAAGATTGATGTTGATGTTGCAGCACACTAGACATGGATGCCAGAATGTAACATCGGGCCATCTCATCGTCTTTGGCCCATTTGGTGTAAAGGTCCTTTTCTGCTTCTGATGCATCTGGGCCAAGCTCTTCAAGGGGGTTTTTGGTAAGGACATATTTATATCCTGAAGCTGTCAGGACAATATCCAGATTCCGTTTCCAGTCTACATAGTTGGATCCCAACAACTTATTCTGGTTGTGGATGGTCGCAAGTGGATTGAAAGTATTCGAATTCATGCTTGTAATATTGTAGCACATAACCATACATTCAATTAATGAATTTAAATGACATTAGGGTATTCTACCAAATTTATGTGGGAATCCTCATAACCACAAAATTCAGAATACATCGGAATCCCAATCCTGTGGGGTATGCCTCCTTGGGGAGTGCGAATACCTCCTAGACTGGTGCGGATCAAAGTTGGTCAAAATTAGGATTAAGACTAACTATCTATGATCCCTTTCATACATTACTATCTAAGTATCTCATACCAAATAATGTATGACTCCCGATTAGCTTCGGTTTCTAAAATACATGAGGCAAATCCTTAGGGATACTACATCATTATTTTAGTTAAGTGTGACCCACCAACTAGCATTGCATGACAACCGTTGTGGGTAGCTCCTCCTTGGGGAGTGGGCTCCCACCCCGTCTCATCAACACTATCCATAGGAGATCCATATCCAGTATCCAGATAAATACAAGCCCTCCGTGGGGAATGGCCATTCTCAAAATGGTGCGAGGCTAATACTTTCCTTACAATGGACCTATGGTGGAAAACCATGGGGATTTTTATATATATAGAAATGCCCCGCTCCCACTTAATATTTTTGAGTTGAGGATTTCCTTATAGGTGTATGGGTCCATCAAATATAAGTATATATTCATCTCATGATAAGACCAATGATTGGTTCCAAGTCAAGTTATTTTAAGGAAAGTCCAGTTTCTAAAATTAGTGTTAGCAATAGATCCATCTCATGGGCCCACCAACTCTAATTAGAACTCTTTCCAAAAATTAATTTGATTTGACCAATTTTAGAATTTGCTATGTTTGGTTCAGATATGGAAATACTCTAAAATAAGCATTCATCCATAAATAGAAAGTGCTATAACAAAAGACTAGTCCTTTCCTCCATATGACCCAGGCAGAAAAGACTTCTTGGACTTCTAGACTTTTCTAAACTTTGGGATTCCTCAAACTCTTTGGGCATCTCCAAAAGACCTTTTTGATAATCTTCAAACTCTTTGATTAGGAGTCCAGCTTCTCTTTCCTTCTTTGTTTCGAACATCTCCAGAATTTACAAATTTTAAAAAGACATAAATTCCTATGTCTCTATAATGAGACTTACATAGTAGTCTAAACATGGAAATAAAAGGGCTATAGGGAAATTCACCATGCCTTGCCCTTTCACGGGAAACCAAGAAGACCATGATGCCCTTTACACTTAGCCATAAATAAACCAATAATTAAAAGGAAAGAAAAACATGTGGGCCATATGGAGAGGACATTATCACCTGCAAGTTAGTATCTCATACAACAAAGCATCTCACAAAACCAGGTTGCCAAACCACAATGGAAAAACAAGATGCCAAATATTTTGCCACCACGATACAAGATCCCCTACGCAACGGGGGTCCGGGGGCAGCGCCCCTGGCGGGGGTCAAGCTGATTCTACCTAGGTTCGGCTAGCCGATCTGGTCCCTACGGTTAGCCAACAGACCTCTATAGCCATAGTGGTCCGTTTGACTAACAGACCTGACGAACCCAAAAATTTGGGTTCTTTCTCAGATTCGGCTCCTGCTGTCCCCAGTCACCTCTAATGATCTCAGTATGCTTCTAATGGCATCTTATCATCCTCCTATCATGATTAAAACCTTTTGTGACTTTCCAAACATGTATCTACTACAAAAGCAAGCAAACCCAATAAACATTGATCCTATCATAGCCCTTGCTCTATCCTCTTCACATCTCATGCGAAGATTAGAACAAGATTACTGATCTAACATGATTAGAGATGAGGTATGGCTCTGATACCAATTGTTGGAAGTAGGTGGGTCTCGTTGATAGATTTTAAAAAAACTTTTGACCCACTTGACACAGGGATCAACTATTCATAAAACCAAAACCCAATCCAAGATGCATAACCCTCAATCTCGTGACCATGTACAGTAAAAAATTCTACCAGCATTAAACATCCATAATAATCTACGACATGCAAGAAGTAGATCATACCTTTGGAGATCCGCAGTGCTCTAATGGATTTCTTCAACACCTCTTAGCCTTCCATGCTATGACCCCCGAATTGGATTTCTTTTCTCAAGAAGAATGGTGGAATCTTCAGGAGAAAATCCCAACTTGAAACTCCAAGGAACTAGAAAAGAGAAGGAGAGAAACTCGTGCAACTCTTGCACGAAAGGGTTTTGGGCATGAGGGAGAGTCTTATTGGACATCCAAGAGATTTTATAGATTTTCAAATCTCTCCCTTGTCTAATTGAAATTGAAGTCTTACTTCCAAAGCAATTAGCAACTTTCTCCTTTCCAAACTCTTATTTCTAGAGTTCAAGTCGGATTAGTGTTTTCCAATATCTTAGGCTAGCGTAGGGACCACTAGGGATTCCTTAGAAAGCTGGCTCCAACTGGAACACCGCGACCCCACATTTCATGTGCAATCCGGGCCCACAGTTAATTGCAAATAACACCACTATATAAATGCAATTGCACTCCAGTCTTAGGAATAAATTACAATGAAGACCCTAAACTTCCCAATTACCACAAGTAGGCCCCTTTATCAATATCCGTGGATCAATTGGAATAAATCCGTCTCTTCCAATCTAAGTTCCACATCTTATTATCCTTGAGCCCCAATTAATCACAGTAATCATCAGTACCATCCAATTAACTCTTAATTAATATGGGTGCGCACTTACTAATGACAAATCCATTAATTGGCACAAGGGGATAATAGAGACAGATTCCATTTTAATCATTCAACATTCCCACAGTTCTACTACCACATACCCAAGACACCGAGGTGTTAACCTACAGTCGGCCTCACTCATTGGTGACTCAAAGCAAATGAATAGATAGAAACTTGAGTTCGTCAATGTCTCAGGATTGAGAGCCTATTGCTAAGGAATTATGAGAGCATACCTTATTATTGAAGACGGAATTCCATAAGGTGCATCTCATGGTCCTTCAATACATCCAATGTACCAGCACCGTGATCCAGAATCTTGCATTCTGATGATTGAGACAAATCACACTATCTCATAGTGATCAAAGTGCTGCAACCTTATCAAATGAGATGGCCAATCTCATTACTGGTTGTGAAGCTATTTTAAGTATAAGATTTGTGACATATATCTCCCGCGTGTAGATCTCATCCATGCACATATATCACATCTAATATACTAATGGGATCCGGTTCAACTCATGAACCATTATGTCATACGTATTGGTCATGTGCATGAAGTAGTAAAATAACATTCATCTCATAAAAGTAAAGCATGATTTTATTGATAAATAAAGAAATTAATCAATTTATTACATCAACTGATGGATTGAGTCCACAAAAACTAACAAACACGACGGTTAAGTAAATATAAGAGTGCATAAAGCTGTCATGATGCATCAATGGCATTAAGAAAACATATTAATTGAAAGATAATAATAATCAGAAGCTAAGCAAGTTGTGCATGTGAATAAACATGAATAATGAATCATAAATGAAAATATAATAACTTACTAGTTGGCATCCATATGGCATCTTAAAAAGAGCATATCATATAGTGGAAAATCACTAGCGGTTAGGCCAAGACCATCTTGCTACCCTAAGAGCGTTGACCAACTCTTCGTACAACTACTACAGTAGGTAGCATATATAATACCCTCATTCGGTCCCATCGAACCTCTTATAGACATAAGCTAAATAGTGCCGACTCAATGGTCTCTAGTCTAATCATAATGCATACTTCCACACTTATCATATGTAGTGATTGATCCATTTTTGTACAGAAACATCTAATTTGAGTTCAGTCATAAAATCAGAATTAAACGAAGTGATTGTTATTCAAACAATGCATACTCAAATGAGCTAATAGAGTTCGAACCCTCTCAACCTTTGTTACTCCTATCTTGGCTCACAGGCTTATGCTCAATAGAAGCTCTATCTCCAATCTTGCCTCAAGGTTCACCAGGAAGAATAGGTACATGATTAGATCATGTTGAGATTAAGGTTTACTTAAACAATATGAATGCATTTAGATTAAGTGGTTATCAAAGATATTTACTAGTCAACCCTAGCTAAGATAATCCATGTTTCCTTAGTCATTTAATACAGTGTATTCATAAAATGTCTAGTGTCAATGTGTTGCCAAGATCTTAGTGTTACATTGTATAAGCAATGGACACCACTTCTTAAGCTAACACCCATGATGTGATGTTAGAAACTAACGGATAAATTAAAAGGAAATTAGTGGTAACTCTACACACTTCCTTCTTAGCATTTAATTACTGTTGGGCTAATTTAATTGAAGTAAAGGTACCACTTCTAAGGTCCTACATGGTCTTTGAATGCACTTAAAATCCTACGGGTAAGATTGGCTTTAATTCATCTTTGTAATGCCCTAAATAAAGTTTAAAAGTGATTTTAAAAGTGGCTTTTCAAACTTAGTCAGGCGCGCTCAAGTGCAGCCCCAAGTGTGTGCCCATGGCTCTGTTTCAAAAAAAGTTTCGACTGACAAAATTTTCATCAATTCTCTGTACACTCACTCACGTGTAGTCTAAATGCACTTGGGCATTTTTTGTCTCTTTCCCTGGACAAAAACTACTAGCATTTTTTGTTAAAAATTTGCCTGGGCGCTCTCGTGTGTGTGCTCACACGAGCTCGAGCGCACTTTCCAGAATTCCAGTTTGGAATTCTGCTACAAGCACTCTTATTCTTCATTTCAATACTTGCATGGAACCTCTGTACCCCCCTCTATTTGAGATCCATTCTACACTTCTTTAACATCAATTATTCTGTCATATATTCTTAATTTCACTTATTAACTCATAAATCTTTTATATTTCCAAAATCAAAGGTAGAAGAGTTGTAACTTGGCATTAATGGATATTTCATCAAAAATCAACATAACAAGCCATGCATGTAGTAAATTTACACTTATACTTGCTCTAATTTCAGTGCTTTGCCTAAAAAAAGCTTCACCTTAGTTTGATGGTGGAGAAAGTCTCAATAGAAGATGATCTAAGCCATTTAAAGACATGCAATGGGTGAAATGGTATGAGATGTATGCATTTCACCAAATTGGGACTCCTTGAATCTTTTAAACCTAAAGAATTGAAGAGAGTTGACCCTTACCTAAGGGAATGGTAGATTGAAGAAGGGAAGAAAGAGGAGATGGAATTATGAGCTCCAAAGGTGGAAGGTGAGCAAGAAGATGATGGGGAAGACGATAGGAGCTTTGGCTCCAACATGCAACAACTCCAAGCTTGAAGAAAAGATGAGAAGAAGAGAGAGAGAGAGAGAGAGAGAAGGAGAAGGTCAAAATAAGGGGAAGCTCCAGTAAAAAGGAAAAGGAGATATAGAGATGGAGTTGAGATGGGTTCTTAAATGGGCTTTAAATTAGATTTTTCTGAACTTACAAGCGAATCCAACTATTATAGAGATTTACATATAGAGTCAAATGCACTCTAGTTGGGTCAAGATGGATTTAAATTAACTTAGGCCAATCATAAAAATGACCCATAAGATGAAATACATTTGATGTAATTATATGATGCCTTAATGATGCTAAACCATGTAACTTTAAATTACATAAGAAGGTCCTTAGCTACCTAAGTAAAGTTCAAATTTGACCCAACTGCTTATCCATGGCCCAAACCCAAGGGGATTTGAGTTGAATTAGCCTAATTATGTATTATTTAAGTTAAAACAACCTTAACTATATTAAATTAAGACTAGCTCGGGCTTGTACCTTACACTGGTGTATCGATTGGCTAAATGAACTTCTGACACCTATCTCTTCCCAACAAATCAAAGTCCTGCATCTGCATCCATATAATGCCTCAAGCGGTGCCATGCAAATGCAGGCATAGTAACTGTTATTATTTGGAAAATTGAACAATGGTATACTTTTTGTCAACCATTTCCAAAATTCAACACATATGTTCGAAGTATATCTTCCAACATCTAATTGGTCCTCTCGGTCTACTTGTTGGACTACAAATGGTATGCTGTGTTGAAATTTAGCATCCTACCCAATGCTTCATGATGTCGAGTCCAAAATTTACCCAAGAATCTTAAATCTTTATCAAATACTATCGATAAAGGAACTCCATGAATCTGAACTACTTCATCCATGTATATCTTGGCATATTCATCTCTGGGTGTCTTCAAACATATCGACAAAAAATGTGCCACCTTAACCTGTCAACTATGACCCAAATACTGTCTTTTTGTGTAATGGCGGTAACCTGGAGAGAAAATCCATCGTGATGCGCTCCCATTTCCAATCTAGGACATGTAACTATTGGAGTAGACTTGGAGGTTTCTTGCGTTCTACTTTCACTTGTTAACACACTAAACATCTGGCCACAAAACCTGCCACTTCCTTCTTCATGTTGTCCCACTAGTAGTGATTTCTTAAATCTTGATGCGTCTTTATGTTTCTAGGGTGGATAGTAAATCTGGAATGGTGTGTCTCTATCAATGTCTCATTCTTCAATTCCTCAACGTTAGGAACACACAATGGTCTCGAAAACACAAAATACCTTCCACAAGTCTGAAATCCAACCTATTATCATTTTGCCCAATCACTCTAGCCAATTTTGGATCTTATCTCTAGTTGTTCTTGATCCCGTTCAAAATTTCTGTCTCCTAAATATGCATGCCGGCTAGTATCACCTTGTCACTAGTGGATTTCAACTCTACTCCCATGTCCAAGAAAATCTCTGCTTAAGACCATTCTCACCTCATACATGCATAGGTTGCTACTCTCTTGCTTAACACGTCTGCCACCACATAATTTGCATTCTCGGGGTGATACTAATTGGGAAGTCATAGTCTTTGATGTCCTCCATAGCTTTGGTCGTTTATCCTCCATGGTAAATGCCAAATAGCCTTCACAACCTCTTCTCCGTAAATCACTTACCCTCAATGCTAACATCCTACTCGTTTAAATCCACTTTTTCTGTTCAACACTGTCAAAGTTAAACCTTAGCCTGATGGTCTTGTTAAACAATCAATCACTGCTCTGTATGATTGGGTGTGTCATCCCCATTACTCTAAGATTGAGTACCATGATATGCCATGATCTGCAAAAGAATTCAAAGGTTTAGATCCTATAATCCATTGCAAGAAAACAATACTATAGGCATTACAATATACGTGTAGAATCCACTAGCGACATCAAAACCCTCACCACATCCTAATGTTTCTATCTAGTCTTAAAATTCTAGAAACACGGTGTCCCTGAAACCAACTGCAACGTCCCCCAAAATACAACCCGAGGTCAACTTGAAAAATAGAGCTAATTTAAATTTTTTTTTTTAGTTTAACACAACACGTATCACAACAGTGGACACACACTGGATCATTGACCTATGGTGAGTCATAAAATGCATATGGAAAAACTGTTAGTAACAATTGGTGCCATAGTGTCATTTTTTTATTTATAAGCACCCATAAAAATATAATCTTAGAGGTTCAAGTTGCAAATAAAATTAAAAGCAATTTATGAATAAATCTTGACTAAAGTCTGAATAACACCTAATTAAAAATAATAATCTAATGAAGTGTCCAATGATGGCAAGTCACTCCTGTGCTGGTTTAAATAGCTCCGTAACCATTGTCACACTAGACTTAGTTTCATCAATTGGCTCAAATGCTTGAAATGTTTGATCCTCCACCTTCACCTTGATAAAGTAGGCAGTGGCACCTAGGCGACATATATTCAAAGTCAAAGGCAAGCTTTAGACAAAATTTGAATAGCAAGCAACATCAATAAAGATTAATTTACATTAAATAGACATGATTAAGATAGTAAAAGCTTACAGAAATAAATGGAACATACTAAACATGCAAAAGAAATTAGTAGTTTTCATGTGTGCATGAAACCAAAGACTCCGTTTTGGGTGGTTAACCCTAACTAATTGATTATGGCAGGTCCACCATACAAATAATCAAGCAAAACTAAACTGAATTTGGCAACAAGCCATACAAAACTGAAACAAATTGCAGCAGTGTATTTGTCCTTGAGTAATATATATAAAGTTGCATACATAATAATAATATAGATAGACCATAAACATTATATTTTCTCAACAAGGAAGCCAAAGTCAGAAAAGAGGGCTAGCTGACAACTACATACAAATGTCCAAACAAAACTTAACTTATTTAATTTATAAAGTCAAGCCACTCTTAGTCATATCAATGCAAGGTACACACTAATTGAAACAACCAAATGAAACAACTATATGCAGACCGGAAGGTCAAGGGAAACCCACAAATCCAACCTAAAGTCAGAGACCATGTTCACTTACCCTACAATTCCACTAGAGCCATGGGTGAGGTATAACACGGCACATCCCACTAATTTCAGTGCATAGACCCATTTAAGGGATCCCAATAAGGATAAGTCGAATTACCATTGCACAAGAGTTCACATGGTTTGTGCGAGTAATTAAATATGGTCGGTGAGAACCGCGTACCAGAACATGGCCTAATGTTAATGCTCACCAATTTATGTGAAATTAGTGTGTGTATGAAAATTCATGAAAAAGTATTAGAACCTTCACTTAATTCCAACCCGTCTAATTCAATTATATAAAAAGTTAATGAGTTTTATAAATTTGGATAAAAAATACTTGAGTTTGTGTCAAATTCCAAACCCGAACTAAATTCAATTGTGACCAAAAGGAAAGGAGACAATTAGATTCTTAATCATCAATATGTGTATTAAAACACCTAATTATTTTATGTCAAAAGGATAACCAAGCCAAACCATAAATCCAACCTAGAACCAAAATTTGAAATTAAAATCCAAAACCAAACCTGAAATGGAAAACCTAAAAAAGCAAACCTGCAATTGAAACGCAAACCAAAACCCCAACGAGCCCGAAATTGAAACCAAAACATGATCCAAAATGGAACCCAAAACAAAATCCAAAATGAGAACCAAAAAGGAAAACCCGAGGAAAACCCAAAATAAAACCCAAAATGAAAACCCAAAATAGAAACCTAAAATAAAAACCAAAATAAAAACCCAAAACCAAATCCAAAATCAAACCTCACTGGCTCAACTGTGAGGCCCTTCATAATCTAGGCCTTGCTTAGGGAGCCAACCCAAGCCGGACTACCAGCACAGCTTGAAGCCTAGGTAGCAGGTGTTGCCTGACATACCTGGCAGCAACATTGCTTGTGCTGTGGAAGGCCATAGAACACCTTTTTCTTTTTTCTATATTCATTTTTTTAATTGCATCAAAAAATGAAATCTCCTTTTTTAATTAGTGTGAGAGGGCTATGGACTGATTTATGTGATCAAAAACTAATCAAATCAATGGAAAATGTGCAAAACTACATTAATTTATATCTAATGGTTGCCGCAAATCCGCAATTAATGGTATTTGGTGTGAAGGTGATGCACGAGAGAACGAATCTCATGCTCCTAGCCAACAATGCTTTCTTCTCCAGTGGGTTTTGTTTGAAAAAGAAGAGTTTTACAAGAAAAGGGGGTTTTGGTGCAGAGAAACCTTTGCTTTGTAAAAATAGGTTTTTTGCAGAAAGTGGGATATTTATAATAATAAGGTTAGGTTTGTAGAGTTCTAATAGGACTCTAATTTGGTCAAAAGGGTAGAAAAAAGGTCAGTTTTCCACCAAAGGCCCAAAACCACTAAACTCACGTAAAACCCTCCAAATGGGACCCACTAAAAATATAAAATCTTATTTAACTAAAATACACACAATACATATAATTAAATGTTGATTCATACGTAATAAAAATTAGAGATTGGGGCCGGGATTTACGTCCTTCACCCTTAGGACATTTAGTCCTCCAAACGAAAGTGTACCATTAGGAGAAGGTTTGGATACTACTTCTTAACTTGATCGTGGAGCTCCCAAGTTACTTCCCCCATAAGTTCCCACTACATTTTTACCTAATGAATGGTTCAAGTTCTCAAAACTTGTTCCTTTGTGTCGATAATCTGTAGTGTTTTTTCAACATAGGTCACATCCGGTTTTACATCCAATGGTTTATATTCCAACACATATGATGGGTCGACAACATACTTCTTCAACATAGAGATGTGAAAGACATTATGAACTCATGCCAAATTTGGTGGTAGTAGCACCAATCTATAAACAACATCTCCTATCCTCTCTATGATCTTGAATCGCTCAATATACCTCCTGGTTAGCTTCCCCTTTTGTCCAAACCATAGTGTTCCTCGGGTTGGTGAAACTTTAAGAGACACATGATCACTGACTACAAAATCGAGTTCTCCTCTTCAAATTCACCACAGTCTTCTGTCAACTCCAAGCAATCTTCAACCTATCATGAATCTGCTTGACTTTCTCATTGGTGTCACTAACGATAAATTGGCCATAAGAACTTCCAACACCTATCTTTTCCTAACAAATCGAAGGCCTACATCTGCGCCCATACAATGCCTTAAACGGTGCCATGGAAATGCAAGAGCAGTAACTATTATTATTTTGCAAACTTGCACAACAGTAAACTTTTTTGTCAATCATTTCCAAAATCCAATACATAAGCTTGAAGCATATCTTCCAATGTCTGAATAGTCCTCTCGGTCTGCCTGTCGGTTTGTGGGTGGTACACTATGCCAAAATTTAGCCTCATGCCCAATGCTTCCTGAAGTCGAGTCCAAAATTTGCCCAAGAATCTTGGATCTCTATCAGATACTTTTGATAAGGGAACTCCATGAATTCGAACTACTTCATCCATGTACATCCTAGCTAATTCATCTCTAGCTGTGTTTATACTCATCGGCAAGAAATGTGCCACCCTACTCAACCTGTTAACATGACCTAAATACTATCTTTGTTGTGCAATGGTGGTCACCCGGAGATAAAATCCACCATGATGTGCTCCCATTTCCAATCTGGGACATGTAACTATTGGAGTAAACCTAGAGGTTTCTTGCATTCTGCTATCATTTGTTGATACACTAAACATCTAGCCACAAAACCTACCTTTTTTTTCTTCATGTTCTTCCATCAGTAGTGATTTCTCAAATCTTGATGCTAGTAAATCTGGAATGGTGTGTCTCTATCAGTGTCTCATTCTTCAATTCCTCAATGTTAGGAACACACAACGGTTTTGAAAACACAAAATACCTTCCACAAGTCTGAAATCCAACCTGTTATCATTTTGCCCAATCACTCTAGCCAATTCTAGATCTTCTTTCCAGTTGTTCTTGATCTGGTTCAAAATTTCTGGCTCCCAAATATGCATGCTGGCTAATATCACCTTGTCACTAATGGTTTCAAATATACTCCCATGTCCAAGAAAATCTTTGCTTCAGACCATTTTGACCTCATACATGCACAAGTTGCTACTCTCCTACTTAATGAGTCTACCACCACATAATTCCCATTCTTAGGGTGATACTACTTGGGAAGTCATAGTTCTTGATGTCTTCTATTGCTTTGGTCTGCTTATCCTCCATGATAAACAAAAAATAGCCTTCACAACCTCTCCTCTGCAAACTATTTACTCTCAACGCTTACATCCTACTCGTTTAAATCCACTTTCTCTGTTCATCACTATCTAAATTAAACCTTAGTATGATGGTCTTGTTAAATAATCAATTACTGCTCTATATGATTGGGTGTGTCATCCCCATTACTTTGAGATTGAGTACCATGATATATCATGATCTGCAAAAAAAGATTAGAGGTCTAGAATTACAATCCATTGCTAGAAAACAATACGATAGACATTACATTAAGCATGTAAAATCAATTAGCAACACCAAAATCCTCACCACATCCTAATGTTTCTATCTAGTATTAAATTTCTAAAATGTCCCCCAAAATACAACTCAGGGTCAACGTGAAAAATAGAGCTAATTTAAAACTTTTTTTGTGTTTATCACAACACATACCACAATAGTGGACCCACACTGGATCGTAGGCCTGTGGTGAGTCATAAAAATGCATCTGTAAAAACAATTAGTAACAATTGCTACCATAGTGTCATTTGTTTAAAGATAGCACGCTTAACAATATAATCTTAGAGGTTCAAGTTGCAAATAAAATTAAAAACAATTTATGAATAAAGCTTGAATAAAGTCTGAATAACATCTAATTATACATAATAATCTACAGAAGTCTCCAATGTGGGTAAGTCACTTCTGTGCTGGTTTAAATGGCTCTGTAGTCATCGTCGGCACTAGACTCAGGTTCATCAATTGGCTCAAATGCTTGGAACATTTGATCCTCCGCCATTGCCCCGGTAAATAAGGCTTCGGCACCTATGCACCATATATTCAAAGGCAATAGCAAGTTATAGACAAAATTTGAATAGCAAGCAAGATGAATAAAGACTAATTTACATTAAATAGACATGATTCAATTAGTAAAAGATTACCAAAATAAATGAAACATACTAAAAATGCTAAACAAATGAGCAGTTTTCATGTGTGTACGAAAGCAAAGACTCCATTTTGGTTGGTTAACCCTAGCTAATTGATTATGGCGGGTCCAGCATACAAATAATCAAATAGAACTAAACTGAATTTGGCAAGAAGCCATACAAAACTAAAACGAACTGCAACCATGTAATTGCCCCCGAGTTATATATATATATAATTGCATACATAATAATAATGCAGATAAACCATATACATAATATTTTCTCAGCACGGAAACTAAAGTAAAAAAAAGAGGGCTGGCTGACAAGTGCATACAAATGTCCAAACCAAACGTCTAGAGTCAAAACACTCTTAGTCATATCAATGTAAGGAATGTGCTAACTGAAACAGCCAAAGGAAACACCTGTATGCAAACTCGAAGGTCAAGGGAAACCTACAAATCCAACCTAAGGCCAGTGACCATGATCACTTACCCTACAATTCCACTAGAACCATAGGTAAGGAACTGTTAGGAGGCAGCCGCCAAAATCCTTTGATATCACACAAAAAACACTGCGGAAATGAGTTTAAACGATAATGATTCAAAAACCATACCTGCGAGATCTCTCTGATTTGATATTGGTTTTATAACAGCCTGAAAATCTCAAGATCTTCTATTGTATTCCTCTATGCTCTAACTCGCACCGGGGCGTGGGCCTCTTCTGCGAATTCTCCTTGCTCTAAAAACCGAGATTTCTCTAGTATATCCTTTCTAGAGAGCAATAGCACTTATTTATAGGCTACAATAGGGACATTAAGAAGGAAATAAGGAATAGGCTTCTTATAGAAATAGGAAACCCTAATTCGACCCAAATAAGAATCCTAGATCCATAAATTACAATTCAGTCCACTAAAGAATTATAATTGTACTCCTATCCTTATTTTCAAAATAATATTTCGAGCTTCTTGTTATTAAATGCTTATTAATCTCCCCACTGAAGATTTTAGATATCCATCGATTAAATAATTACTGACGCCTATATTTAATCGATATCTTCATAATTCCTTAAGACCTTAACTTAACTTATTTGATATGTCGGACACTAAATCTACCTGCAGGGTTTGACATAATCAAAACTTATAAACTTCATCAAGGGGATATCATCAATCTGTATTATTGGACGTGGATTCCGTCAATAAACTTATATGCACCATACACGTAGTGTAGTCATCCAATTTACTAAGATTATTGACCCACAAAAGGTCTCACTCCTTTTTAAATCAAAATGCCAAATACTAAATGCACGTGTCTATTATTTATATCGGGATTAAGAGTACAAGATCTAATAATAACCATTTAGATGTTAATAATTTTATATAGTCAATATAAAGATAATAACCCAAAAGTGGTCCTGTTCAATACACACAAAGTGTACTAGCATAACGAGTCGAAACTATACTGTTTCCCGTAGCCAAGACAAGCCTACTAAAACATCATGCTACAATCGTACCAATGGCGTGTCCAGCTCCATCTAGATTGTAAACAACAATAACTTATATTCTATAAGAACCGACAAATAAGTCTTCTGTGTATAAGCTAAACTCTACACACCAACTTGTCTACTATATAGAATAAAAGATGCACTTATGCACAGTAAATAATAATGCAACCATTTACCTATACAAATTCTCATTAAGATGGAAAAAGCAAACTTTACTAATAAGTAAATTAGTCTAAGAAAAATACATAAAAGTATGCTTTTAGTATAAATTTCCAACAATCTCCCACTTAGACTCAAAGCCATGCTGACATGTATTTCAACCCCATTCCCTCTACATGACTATCAAAGCTCTTTGCCAGTAAGCTCTTTGTAAAAGGATCTGCCAGGTTGTTTGCCGATGCAATCTTGGTCACAATTATTTCACGCCTCTGTACGATTTCTCGTATGAGATGATATTTATGCTGGATGTGCTTACCCTTCTTATGCATCCTAGGTTCCTTTGCACTAGCAACCGCACCGGTATTATCAAATAAAGTATTATCCGTGATTTTACCAAATGTACCACTTCTAGATCCATCAAGAAGTTTCTAAGCCAAACTGCCTCCTTGGCTGCCTTAGAAGCTACCATATATTCGGCTTCCATGGTAGAATCAGCGTACATGATTGGTTGACACTCCTCTAACTTATGGCTCCACCTCCCAGGGTAAAGAGAAATCCTGAGGTTGACTTTCTCACATCATTATCTGACTGGAAGTCCAAGTCTGTGTACCCAATGGGTATCAAACTCTCGGCTTGGTAAATCAGCATATAATTTCTAGTCCTTTTAAGGTACTTTAGTATATGCTTTACCGCAGTCCATTGTTCTCTTCCTGGATTAGACTGGTATTTGCTAACCATGCCAACGGCAAAACAAATATCAGGTCTAGTACATAGCATTGCATACATGACACTTCCTACTGCCGAAGCATAAGGTACTTCTTTTTTTTTTTCTATCTCATCAGGTGTCTTAGGAAACTAATCCTTGGATAAAGTAATTCCATGCCTAAAAGGAAGAAATCCTTTCTTGGAATCTTGCATGCTAAAACGGGCAAGAATCACATCAATATAAACCGCTTGAAATAAACCCAACATTCTTTGTTTCTGATCTCGCAAGAGCTTGATCCCTAGAATGTGACTAGCTTCTCCTAAGTCCTTCATATTGAACTGACTGCTCAACCATACTTTGACCGAAGACAACACCCCAACATCGTTTCCAATGAGTAGGATGTCATCTACATAAAGTATTAAGAAAACCACCACACTGCCGTTGCACCTTTAATACACACAGGATTCATCAGGGTTCTGCTCAAAACCATAAGATTTAACAGCTTGATCAAAACGAATGTTCCAAGATCTAGATGCTTGTTGAAGTCCATAAATGGACCTCTTAAGCTTGCACAACATGTGCTCACGGCCTTCAGCTACGAATCCATCTGGTTGCACCATATAGATACACTCATCAAGATTTTCATTAAGGAAAGCTGTATTGACATCCATTTGCCAAATTTCGTAATCAAAATGAGCCGCAATGGATAAAAGAATCTAGATGAATTTTAGCATGGCTACTGGCGAAAAAGTCTCCTCATAATCGATTCCTTCTTTCTGAGTAAACCTTTTCGCAACAAGCCTAGCTTTGAAGGTTTCAACTTTTCCATCCATCCCTCTTTTCTTCTTGTAGACCCACTTACAACCGATAGGTTTTATCCCCTCTAGTGGTTCTATAAGATCCCAGACTTGATTAGAGTACATAGACTCCATTTCTGATTTCATAGTTTTTTGCCATAGGTCTGCATCTTTGTCTTAGAGTGCTTCATTATAGTTACAAGGTTCGGCATTTAGCTCATCATGGACTCTGTCAAATGACTCTCCCAAGAACATATACCGCTCAGGTTGACGAACAACCCTCCCACTACGACGAGGCACGCCTCTGTGTGTGTATGAGTAGTGTCACGCTGTGCTAAAACTAATCCTAGTGTACCATCATCGACATGCTGATTTGGCTCATCACCCAGCAAGTTGGTGGTTTCACCTGAAGTATCATCAGCTTGAGAGTCGGCAAGCCTCCCACTACGATGAGGTAATGGAAAGCCAAATTCTCCATCTTGTGGTGTCTTTTCCTGTGCTGCTGGTAATGGAAAAGTTTGTGTAGGTCTCTCTCCTCTCAATTCCTCTAGAACAATTCTACTTTTGGGTTTGTGGTTCATTACATAGTCCTTTTCTAAGAATCGAGCATTGGTGCTAACAATGACCTTTCGATCTTGAGGATTATAGAACAAACCACCTTTTGTTCCTCTGGCATATCCAACAAAAATTCAAACTTCCGTTCTTGGTTCCAACTTATCTGTGTTCCCTTTCAGCATATATGCTGGACTACCCCAAATCCGAAATGCTTTAAACTAGGTTTGCGCCCAGTCCATAGTTCTGTGGGTGTAGTAGGTACTGACTTGGATGGAATTAAGTTTAGAATGTATGCAACTGTTTCTAGAGCATGCCTCCAGAATGAATTAGGTAAATCCAAATAACTCATCATTGACCTCAACATATCCATAAGAGTCCTAGTCCTTCGTTCTGCTACACCATTTTGTTAAGGTATACCTGGTGCAAACAACTGGGATGTAATCCCCTCTTGTGCTAAGTAATCCCTAAATTCTCCAAAGAGGTACTCGCCACCCCGATCAGATCGTAGTGTCCTGATACTCTTACTTTGATGTTTTTCCATTTCCGCCCTATACTCCTTGAATTTCTCAAAGTATTCGGACTTACATCGCATTAAGTAAATTTACCCATACCTTGAGTAGTCATTAATAAAAGTAATAAAATACTCAAATCCACCTTTTGCCTGGATATTCATGGGTCCACACAGGTCAGAGTGAACCAATTCCAACGGTTCTTTGGCCCTATAGCCTTTTGCTGAAAAAGGGCGCTTGGTCATTTTCCCCTTTAAACAAGATTCGCAGACTGGAAGTGCCTCCACTTCCAATGAATCTAATGGTCCATTTGCAACTAGTCTTGAAATCCGGTTTAGATTGATATGACCTAGGCGTAAATGCCAAAAACACAGTTGGTTCAATTGTGAAGGTTTCTTTCTCTTACATGGTAGGGTAATTGTGGTATTCGATTCTGTCAGTTGCAGTTTAGGAGAGATAGGATCAACAATGTAAAGATCATCCACCAATGAACCAGAACAGATAAAATGCTTATTGTACTTAATAACCACAAATTTATTAAAATAAACGGAATACTTGTCTCTAATCAACTTGGAAATAGAAATTAAATTTCTCCTAATGGAGGGAACATAAAGACAATCTTTTAAAATTAAAGTCCTATCTCTATTAAAACTAAGATAAACATCTCCTACTGCTACTGCTGTCACTTTCGTAGCATCACCCATAAGCAAATAAATCTCGCCATCACTTAGCTGCCTGGTTTCCTGGAACCTTTGCAAAGAATTGCAAACATGATTAGTGGCTCCCGTATCTACACACCAGGTACCGGTAGATACAACCGGCAAACATGATTTAACAACTAGTGAATGAAATTTACCTTTATTGTTCACTTTGTTGAGATAAGTTGGACATTGCTTTTTCTAGTGCCTTGCTTGCTTGCAATGAAAACACTTACCCTTAGGCTTTTTCACTCCTCCCTGAGGTCCGTTGCCACCTTGAGGAACTGCATTACGATTCTGACCCTTTTTCTGTTTCTTTTTGCCTTTCGGCTTAGAAACAGAACCTTTTTCAGCCAGCAGCTTGAAGTTCCTTGAGTAATTCCGCCAAAGAATAATTGAGCTTGTTCATGTTGTAATTTAGGCAAAAATTCTCAAAGGAATTAGTCAAGGACTGGAGAATGATATCGAAATGGGTTTCCCCATCAATTTCAGCTCCAAGAACTTCTAGTTCATTGAGGTTTCCCATCATTTTCAGAACATGGCCCCTTATAGAGGTACCTTCAACCATCTTAGTGTTAAATAGTTCTTTCATGGCAACTTGCATTGCTGCCCGATCCTGATCACCAAACATCTGCTTAAGACTGTATGTGATATCATAGGCAGTAGGAGAAGACTGATGCTAATGTTGCAAAACATTTGACATAGATGCCAACATGTAACACCGTGCCATCTCATCAGCCTTGATCCATTTTTTGTATGCCTGGACAGCCACCTCATCGGTACAACCATCCAGAGGTTTCTCTGAGCACACCTCAGTGAGCATATATTTGTACTCTTCAGCAGTTAACACAATATCCAAGTTTCTTTTCCAGTCAATATAATTAGGTCTATTGAGTTTGTGTTCTTTGATAATTACAGCAAGTGGATTGAGAGTTCCCATCTTAAATCCTGAAAATTACATAATCAGCAAATTATGATGGGAAAATAAACTTTGGATTCAAAAAAAAAAGGCTCCCTCTGCTAATTAATAAAAGAATCTAATAGTAATCTAAAACATTATGCATAGTATGGCTCGATGTGAAAACTTCTACCATACTTATTTTGTTTTGATATGATATAACCTTTTGGTTTTACTATCAAGGCAACAAACCGTGCCAAGCAAAACCAAACAGCTGCCATGACTTTGGTCCTATAAATAATAGCAGTGACTCAGATGGAGAGCATACTGTTATTTATAGCTAAGTGTATACCATCATTTAATTCAAGGTCCATTATTCTGCATTCGGTCTCGTCAAATGGAAAGGTGACCTATACTAATAATTACCCTAAATCATCCATATAGGAATTTGTACTGGAGATTCCATAATTAACTCATCCGATGAGGAAGAAGACTCTAAGGTCAATACATAAATCAATTACATCTCCTACAAAACAATGATGGAGATCGTGGGAATTAAGAGGTTCCCTCTCCCACTTAGTTATTTAACAATGAGGGTTCTTGTATAATAGTTTAATAAGGCTATTTTAGAATTTTGAAGTAATACGTTACCAAGATGTCTAGGTTACCCTATCTTTACGCATCATAGCATTGGTGTGATTAATGAAAGAAAAACTGGAGTTCAATTTTATTCGCAAATCACATGAATGCTACCTATTTCTCCATTCTAAACAGTATTAAATAGATCTAATATCAAATGAAGCAAGTTATGATATTCATAGACATTCAAGCACAAAAAAAATACGACCAACACTAGAGTCCTAGCTATCATGGTCAAGTAGGATCCTTTGTCTTCTTGATTGCCACTTCTTCAAAATATGCGCCTCGCAGAGGGGGTCCGAGGGTATCCCCTGGCGGGGATCGAGCTATATCAATATAATTACATTGAATCCTAAGCCTCCTGACGAATGGAGTTCACATGCTATATCAATATAATTACATCACTATGAAAAATTAAAAATATGTAAAACTGTAACCATGAATATGATTCATGAGATCCATTTACATAACATACACACATGGTGACCATAACAGCTGGATCAATCGCTGCAAAACAAGGGTTAGACAGTCCGCTACAAAACTAGTTACGGCAACACGCAATTGCCATGACTTTTTATAGTAGCCTATAATCCTTCTATATTCTGTTCAATCTATACGCAGTATCAAGGTTGGCTCTGATACCACTGTTAGGAGGCAACCGCCAGGATCCTTTGATATCGCTCATAGATCACTGCGGAAATAAGTTTAAATGATAATAATTCAAGAACCATACCTGCGAGATCTCTCTGATTTGATATTGGTCTTATAACAGCTTGAAAATCTCAAGATCTTCTACTATATTCCTCTATGCTCGAACTCGCACCTGGGTGTGGGCCTCTTCTGCGAATTCTCCTTACTCTAAAAACTGAGATTTCTCTTGTATATCCTTTCTAAAGAGCAATAGCACTTATTTATAGGCTACAATAGGGACCTTAAGAAGGAAATAAGGAATAGGCTTCTTATAGAAATAGGAAACCCTAATTCGACCCAAATAAGAATCCTAGATCCATAAATTACAATTCAGTCCACTAAAGAATTATAATTGTACTCCTATCCTTATTTTCAAAATAATATTTCGAGCTTCTTGTTATTAAATGCTTATTAATCTCCCCACTAAAGATTTTAGATATCCATCGATTAAATAATTACTGACGCCTATATTTAATCGATATCTTCATAATTCCTTGAGACCTTAACTTAACTTATTTGATATGTCGGACACTAAATCTACCTGCAGGGTTTGACATAATCAAAACTTATAAACTTCATCAAGGGGATATCATCAATCTGTATTATTGGACGTGGATTCCGTCAATAAACTTATATGCACCATACACGTAGTGTAGTCATCCAATTTACAGAGATTATTGACCTACAAAAGGTCTCACTCCTTTTTAAATCAAAATGCCAAATACTAAATGCACGTGTCTATTATTTATATCGGGATTAAGAGTACAAGATCTAATAATAACCATTTAGATGTTAATAATTTTATATAGTCAATATAAAGATAATAACCCAAAAGTGGTCCTGTTCAATACACACAAAGTGTACTAGCATAACGAGTCGAAACTATACTGTTTCCCGTAGCCAAGACAAGCCTACTAAAACATCATGCTACAATCGTACCGATGGCGTGTCCAGCTCCATCTAGATTGTGAACAACAATAACTTATATTCTATAAGAACCGACAAATAAGTCTTCTGTGTATAAGCTAAACTCTACACACCAACTTGTCTACTATATAGAATAAAAGATGCACTTATGCATAGTAAATAATAATGCAACCATTTACCTGTACAAATTCTCATTAAGATGGAAAAAGCAAACTTTACTAATAAGTAAATTAGTCAAAGAAAAATATATAAAAGTATGCTTTTAGTATAAGTTTCCAATAGGTACAACACGACACAACCCACTAATTTAAGTGCATAGACCCACTTACGGGCTCCCAATAAACATAAGTAGAATTACCACCACACAAGAGTTTACAGGGTTTGTGAGAGTAATTAAATGTGGCCGGTGAAAACTACATGCCCAAACACGGCCTTATGTTAATGTTCGCCAATTTATATGAAATTAGTGTGTTTAAGAAAATTTGGGAAAAAGTATCAAAACCTACATTTAATTCCAACCCATCTATTTCAATTATGTAAAGTTAATGAGTTTTACAAATTTGGAGAAAAGGTCTTTGAGTTAGCATCAAATTTTAGACCCGAACTAAATTCAATTATGATCAAAAGGAAAGGAGACAATTAGATTCTTAATCAACAATATTTGAATTAAAACCCCTAATTATTTTATGTCGAAAAGGATAACCAAGCCAAACCATAAATCTAACCTGGAACTGAAATCTAAAATTAAAATCCAAAACGAGACCTGGAGTGGAAACCCAAAAAATCAAACCGGCAATTGAAACTCAAGCCAAAACCCCAACCAACCCAAAATTGAAACCCAAAACATGATCCAAAATGGAAACTCAAAACAAAATCCAAAATGAAAACCCAAGCAAAACCCAAAACAAAACCCAAAATGAAAACCTAAAATAGAAACCCAAAATAAAGACCGAAATAAAAACCCAAAACCAAATCCAAAATCAAACCTCACTAGCTCAACTATGAGGCCCTCCAGAATCTGGGCCCAACTTAGGTTGCCAGGCCAAGCCGGGCTACCAGCCCAACTTACAAGCCCAGGTAGTAGGCGTTGCTTGACATGCCTGGTAGTAACACTCCTTGTGCTATGGAAAGCTGTGGAACACCTTTTTCTTCTTTCTATATTCAATCTTTTTAATTAGATCAAAAAATGAAATCTCAATTTTTAATCCATATGAGAGGGCTATGGACGGATTTTTATGATTAAAAACTAATCAAATCAAGAGAAAACATGCAAGACTACATCAATTTATATCTAATGCTTGCCGAAAATCTGCGATTGATGGTATTTGGTGTGAAAGTGATGCCCTAGAGATCGAATCTCATGCTCCTATGCTAGCGATCCTTTCTTCTCCAGTGGGTTTTGTTTGAAAGAGAAGAGTTTTGCAGGAAAGGGGGTTTTTGGCAAGGAGAAACCTTTGTTTTGTAAAAATAGGTTTCTTGTAGAAAGTGAGATATTTATAATAATATGGTTAGGGTTGTAGAGTTCTAATAGGACTCTAATGTGGTCAAAAGGGTAGAAAAAAGGGTTGGTTTGCCACCAAAAGCCCAAAACCACTAAACTCGCTTAAAACCCTCCTAATGGGACCCACTAAAGATATAAAATCTTATTTAACTAAAACACACACAATACCTGTCATTAAATATTGATTAATACCTAATAAAAATTAGGGATTCGAGCTAGGCATTACATCCTTCCCCCCTAGGACATTTAGTCCTCCAAATGAAAGTGTACCATTAGGAGAAGTTTTGGATACTGCTTCTTAACTTGATCACAAAGGTTCCAAGTTACTTCCCCAAAACTGTGATGTTCCCACTGCACTTTTACCCAACGAATGGTTCGAGTCCTCAAAACTTGTTCCTTTGTGTCAATAATCTGTAGTGGTCTTTCGTCATAGGTCACATCTGGTAGTACCTTTAATGGCTTATATTGTAACACATACAATGGGTCAGCAACATACTTCTTCAACATCGAGATGTGAAAGACATTATAAACTCCTGACAAATTGTTAGTAGCACCAATCTGTAAACAACATCTCCTATCCTCTATATGATCTTGAACTGCCTGATATATCTCTTGGATAGCTTCCCTTTTTGTCTAAACCATAGTGTTCCTCGAGTCGGTGAAACTTTAAGAAACACATGAAAACCTACTACAAACTTGAGTTCTCCTCTTTAAATTCACCACAATCTTTGTCCACTTTGAGCAATGTTCAACCTATCATGAATCTGCTTGACTTTCTCATTGGTGTCACTGACGATCAATTGGCCATAAGAACTTCTAACACCTATCTCTTCCCAATAAATTGGAGCCTTGTATCTGCGCCCATACAACGCCTCAAATGGTGCCATGCAAATGCAGGAGTAGTAACTGTTATTATTGGCAAATGGGAACAAAGGTAAACTTTTTGTTCAATCATTTCCAAAATCCAACACATAAGCTCAAAACATATCTTCCAACATCTGATTGGTCCTCTTAGTCTACTTGTCAGTCTGTGTGTGGTACATTGTGTTGAAATTTAGCCTCATGCCCAATGCTTCCTGAAGTCGAGTCCAAGATTTGCCAAGAATATCGGATCTCTGTCAGATACAATCTATAAGGGAACTCCAAGAATCCGAACTACTTCATCCATGTATATCCTAGTTAATTCATCTCTGGGTGTCTTCATACTTATCGGCAAGAAATGTGCCACCTTACTCAACCTGTCAGGTATGACCCAAATGATGTCTTTGTTGTGCAATGGCAGTAACCCGAAGATAAAATCCATCGTGATGTGTTCTCATTTCCAATTTGGGACATGCAACTATTGGAGTAGACCCGGAGGTTTCTTGTGTTCTACTTTCACTTGTTGACACTGTTAGTTTTTGTGGACTCAATCCATCAGTTGATGTAATAAATTGATTAATTTCTTTATTTATCAATAAAATCATGCTTTACTTTCATGAGATGAATGTTATTTTACTACTTTATGCACATGACCAATACGTATGACATAATGGTTCATGAGTTGAACCGGGTCCCATTAGTATATTAGATGTGATATATGTGCATGGATGAGATCCACACGCGGGAGATATATGTCACAAATCTTATACTTAAATAGCTTCACAACCAGTAATGAGACTGGGCATCTCATTTAATAAGGTTGCAGCACTTTGATCACTATGAGATAGTGTGATTTGTCTCGATCATCAGAATGTAAGATTCTGGATCAATAGTGCCGGTACATTGGATGTATTGAAGGACCATGAGATGCACCTTATGGTATTCCGTCTCAATAATAAGGTATGCTTTCATAATTCCCTAGCAATAGGCCCTCAATCCTGAGACATTGACGAACTCAAGTTTCTATCTATTCATTTGCTTTGAGTCACCAATGAGTGAGGCCGACTATAGGTTAACACCTCGGTGTCTTGGGTATATGGTAGTAGAACTGTGGGAACGTTGAATGATCAAGATGGAATCTATCTCTATTATCCCCTTGTGCCAATTAATGGATTTGTCATTAGTAAGTGCGCACCCATCTCAATTAAGAGTTAATTGGATGGTACTGATGATTACTGTGATTAATTGGGGCTCAAGGATAATAAGATGTGGAACTTAGATTGGAAGAGACGGATTTATTCCAATTGATCCACGGATATTGATAGAGGGGCCTACTTGTGGTAATTGGGAAGTTTAGGGTCTTCATTGTAATTTATTCCTAAGACTGGAGTGCAATTGCATTTATATAGTGGTGTTATTTGCAATTAACTGTGGGCCCGGATTGCACATGAGATGTGGGGTCGCGGTGTTCCAGTTGGAGCCAGCTTTCTAAGGAATCCCTAGTGGTCCCCACGCTAGCCCAAGATATTGGAAAACACTAATCCGACTTGGACTTTAGAAATAAGAGTTTGGAAAGGAGAAAGTTGCTAATTGCTTTGGAAGTAAGACTTCTATTTCAATTAGACAAGGGAGAGATTTGGAAGTCTATAAAATATCCTTGGACGTCCAAAAGAGTCCCCCTCACGCCCAAAACCCTTTCGTGCAAGAGTTGCGCGAGTTACTCTCCTCTCCTTTCTTCTAGTTCCTTGGAGTCTCGAGTTGGGATTTTCTCCTGAAGATTCCACCGTTCTTCTTGAGAAAAGAAATCCAAATCGGGGGTCATAGCGTGGAAGGCTAAGAGGTCTTGAAGAAGTCCATTAGAGCACTGCGGGTCTCCAAAGGTATGATCTACTTCTTGCATGTCGTAGGTTATTTTGGATGTTTAGTGCTGGTATAATTTTACTGTACATGGTCACGAGGTTGAGGGTAACGCATCCTGGATTGGGTTTTGGTCTTATGGATAGTTGATCCCTGTGTCAAGTGGGTCAAAAGTTTTGAAAATCTATCCACGAGACCCACCTACTTCCAACAGACACACTAAACATCTGGCCATAAAACCTGCCATTTCTTTCTTCATGTTGTTCCACCGGTAATGATTTCTCAAATCTTGATACATCTTTATACTTCCAAGGTGGATGGTAAATCTGGAATGGTGTGCCTCTGTCAGTGTCTCATTCTTCAATTCCTCAATGTTAAGCATACACACCAGTCTTGAAAATACAAAATACCTTCCACAAGTTTGAAATCCAACTTGTTATCAATCTGCTTAATCATTCTAGCCAATTATGGATCTTCCTTCAAGCTATTCTGGATCCAGTTCAAAATTTCTAGCTCCCAAATACGCATGTTGGCTAGTATCACCTTGTCACTAGTGGATTTCAAATCTACTCCCATGTCTAAGAAAATCTCTGCTTAAGACCATTCTCACCTCATCCATGCATAGGTTGTTGCTCTCCTGCTTAATGCATCTACTACCACATAATTCGCATTCTCGGGGTGATACTAATTGGGAAGTCGTAGTCCTTGATGTCCTCCACCACTTTAGTCTATTTATCCTCCACGATAAACGCCAAATAGCCCTCACAACCTCTCCTCCACAAACTGTTTACCTTCAATGCTAACATCCTACTCATTTAAATCCACTTCCTATGTTCAACAATGTCTGAATTAAAACTTAGCTAGATGGTCTTGTTAAACAATCAATCACTACTCTGTATGATTGGGTATGTCATCCTCATTACTTGAGACCGAGTACCAAATATGCCATGATCTACAAAAGACTTCAAAGGTCTAGATCGTACAATCCATTGCTAGAAAAGAAATACTATACACATTACAATAAGCATGTAAAATTCACTACCAACATCAAAATCCTCACTACATCTTGATGTTTCTATCTTGTTTTAAATTTCTAGAAACGTGCTGTCTCTGAAACCAACTGTCACATCCCCCAAATCACAACCCGAGGTCAACGTGAAAAATAGAGCTAATTTAAAATTTTTTTCGTGTTTAACACAACACATACCACAATAGTGGACCCACACTGGATCGTAGGCCTGTGGTGAGTCATAAAAATGCATCTTCAAAACTGGTTAATAAAAATTGGTACCATAGTGTCATTTATTTAAATATAAGCACGCTTAACAATATAATCTTAGAGGTTCAAGTTGCAAATAAAATTAAAAACAATTTATGAACAAAGCTTGACTAAAGTCTGAATAACTTCTAATTATAAATAATAGTCTACTGAAGTGTCCAATGATGGCGAGTCAGTCCTGTGATGGTTTAAATGGCTCTGTAGCCATCATCAGCACTAGAGTCAGGTTCATCAATTGGGTCAAATGCTTGAAATGTTTGATCCTCCACCTTTGCCTCAGTAAAGTAGGCATCGATAGCTACGCACCATATATTCAAAGTTAAAGGCAAGCTATAGAGAAAATTTGAATAGCAAGCAAGATCAATAAAGATTAATTTACATTAAATAGACATGATTAAGGTAGTAAAAGATTCCCGAAATAAATGGAACATACTAGACATGCTAAACAAATTACCAGTTTTCATGTGTGCACAAAAGCAAAGACTCCATTTTAGGTGGTTAACCCTAGCAAATTGATTATGGCAGGTCCATCATACAAATAATCAAACAAAATAAATTGAATTTCAGAATAAGACATACAAAACTAAAAACGAACTACAGCAGTGTATTTGTCCTTGAGTAATATATATAAAGTTGCATACATAGTAATAATACATATAACAGAACTGTGTGCCCAAACACGACCTCACGTTAAAGTCTAACCAATTTATGTGAAATTAGTGTGTTTAACAAAATTTGGGGGAAAATATCAAAATCTACTCCTAACTCCAACCCATCTAATTCAATTATGTAAAGTTAATGACTTTTACAAATTTTGGTAAAAAGTATTTTAGTTTGTATTAAATTCTAAACCCAAACTAAATTCAATTGAGATCAAAAGGAGAGGAGATAGTAGGATTCTTGATCATCAACATGTGTATTAAAACACGTAATTATTGTATGTCAAAAAGGATAACAAAAAAAAACTCCAAATCCAACCTGAAACCAAAATCCAAAATTAAAACCCTAAACCAAACCCAGAATGGAAACCCAAAAACCCAAACCTGCAATTGAGATTCAAAACAAAACCGAAAACCAACCCAAAACATAACCCAAAATGGAAACCCAAAAAAAATCCAAAATGAAAACCCAGGCAAAACCCAAATCAAAACCCGAAATGAAAACAAAAAATAGAAATCCAAAATCAAAACGAAAATAAAAACCTAAAACAAAATCCAAAATTAGATTTCATGGGCCCACCGGGCTCAACTGCAGGCTGTCCAAAATCCATGCCCAGTTCGGCTGCAGGCCCAGCTTTCTAGGCAGCAGGCCTTGCCTAGACTACTAGGCCAGGCCCGGCTACTAGCCCAAGTAGTAGTTGTTCCTTGTACATGCCAGGCTGCAACACTACCTGTGCTGTGGGCGGCCGCAGAACACCCATTTCTTTTTTTTATATAATTAATTTTTTTAATTCATTCAAAAATCAAACCTCCATTTTTAATCCATATGAGAGGGCTAGGGATGGATTTATATGATTAAAAACTAGTCAAGTCAAGGGAAAACATGCAAGACTACATCAAGTTATATCTAATGCTTGCCACAAATTCACGATTGATGATATTTGGTGCAAAGGTAATACCCTAGAGATCGAATCTCACGCTCTTACACCAGCGATCCTTTCTTCTCTGGTGGGTTTTGGTTTAGAGAGAAGGATTTTTCAGAGAAGGGGGTCTAGGGAGAGGAGAAATCTTCATTTTGTAAAAATAATTTTTTTACAAAAGGTGGGATATTTAAAATAATAGGGTTAGGGTTGCAGAGTTCTTATAGGATTCTAGTTGGGTTAAAAGAGTAGAAAAATAGGTCGGTCTGCCACCTAAAGCCCCAAACCACTAAACTCACTTAAAACCCTCCTAATGGGACCCACAAAAGATATAAAATCTTATTTAACTAAAATACAAACATTATAATAATTAAATATTAATTAATACCTAATCAAAATTAGGGACATTACAAGAAGTAAATATAACCATAGTTATAATACTAAGACACTATTGTGGTTAGTATCTAATTTTGAAACATCTAATACATTAGTTATGTAGAGAAATGGATGAGAAATATGTAGCATTGAAAAAGCGAAAAAGAATCATCTGATACTTACAAGTTGCTTCTTTCTACTAATACACTCAAGTTAAATACCATTCGAAACTAAAAATATGAGTAAAAGACTATGTTAAATTGTTGATACAAACAAATATAAAAAAATAATGGCTATGAGATTAAAAAAAATCATCTCAAGGATAATAACATGAATGCCAAAGGTGAGGATTGAAGATATTTTCAAAAAGTCCAATTAGATGTAGCTCCAAATATTTCATATAAATAGAATCATAAATTAAGATAATTGAAACAAACCTGCCAATCAAGCCTATAGCCCACTGCAGTAGTATCATTGAAGTTTTGAAAATTATTATTCCAAAATAGGGAGATTTTAGGAATCCATTACCAATGAGATCAACTACAGAGTAGGTTGGCATCGGTTGATCCAAGAGTTTTGTTTCTGCCCCCAACTTTAAGCATACTTCATCTGTATTGTGAACTTGAGATTCAATAAGTCCTTATGCCTCTAATAACAATACAAAATATCTTAAAGTTTAGATTCTAATAGTTATTCAAAAACAAATAAAAAAAGAACAAACCATTTATTTCCTTTTCTTCCTTTTCATTTTATATTACAATAGATATTAACTAAACTTTATTCTATAAAAAGGGTGAAGGTTGAAATTGGTACAATTAAAATAATTAAAAATAAATGTGCTAGCGTCGCATGTAAGTTTGAAACCTAAAAGCATTTTTCTAGCTCATCAAAACACGAGACACACTTGTAAGTTGATTGTGGACTATTGATTAGTGTCCATTGACAGGTAGGCTTTTCTTTTTTTTTTTTTTTCTATGGATTGATTTTTCCTCTTATAATCTACACTAAGTAAAACAATCAAGTAGTTGCAGGAATACCGAATCCAACAAAATTTAAAAATAAAAAAAATAAATCAACAATGTAAAATCCCTGAGAATGAAAACAATAGTAGCTCTTGTTTGTCCTCTGGTTCATGCTTGGTTTGTGCTCTAGTTGGGAGACGAGAATGGGGAAAATCCAATAAACTACTTAATCATAAGTGAACTTTATATAGCAATTATCTCCACACTAATATCTAACATTTCCATTTTGGTTATGGTGTGCATTAAGCACAAGTTTCCCCACCTTTGAATGCATAAGTTTCATCCTCCATTACTCCTCTTTAATAACCATTGTCCCACATCAGTTAGTTGCAACTTTTTTAATGTGATTTATTAATGTTTTCATCCTAGCTTATGGTGCTAAGCTTTCTAGTGGGTATCATGATGGTTACCACAAACACACGCATGTGTGCGAGCACCGGCTAGTTGTGGCATGGCGGGCCTCGGCCATTGTGCGGGTCAGGTCAGGCCTGCCCTTTTGCATAGAGCCTTTTGTTGGGTTGCTTGGGTAGGGCCTGTTGGAAGTAGGTGGGTCTCGTGGATAGATTTTCAAAACTTTTGACCCACTTGACACAGGGATCAACTATCCATAGACCAAAACCCAATCCAGGATGCGTTACCCTCAATCTCGTGACCATGTACAGTAAAAATTATACCAGCACTAAACATCCAAAATAACCTACGACATGCAAGAAGTAGATCATACCTTTGGAGACCCGCAGTGCTCTAATGGACTTCTTCAAGACCTCTTAGCCTTCCACGCTATGACCCCCGAATTAGATTTCTTTTCTCAAGAAGAACGGTGGAATCTTCAGGAGAAAATCCCAACTCGAGACTCCAAGGAACTAGAAGAAAGGAGAGGAGAGTAACTCGCGCAACTCTTGCACGAAAGGGTTTTGGGCGTGAGAGGGACTCTTTTGGACGTCCAAGGATATTTTATAGACTTCCAAATCTCTCCCTTGTCTAATTGAAATAGAAGTCTTACTTCCAAAGCAATTAGCAACTTTCTCCTTTCCAAACTCTTATTTCTAAAGTCCAAGTCGGATTAGTGTTTTCCAATATCTTGGGCTAGCGTGAGGACCACTAGGGATTCCTTAGAAAGCTGGCTCCAACTGGAACACCGCGACCCCACATCTCATGTGCAATCCGGGCCCACAGTTAATTGCAAATAACACCACTATATAAATGCAATTGCACTCCAGTCTTAGGAATAAATTACAATGAAGACCCTAAACTTCCCAATTACCACAAGTAGGCCCCTCTATCAATATCCGTGGATCAATTGGAATAAATCCGTCTCTTCCAATCTAAGTTCCACATCTTATTATCCTTGAGCCCCAATTAATCACAGTAATCATCAGTACCATCCAATTAACTCTTAATTGAGATGGGTGCGCACTTACTAATGACAAATCCATTAATTGGCACAAGGGGATAATAGAGATAGATTCCATCTTGATCATTCAACGTTCCCACAGTTCTACTACCATATACCCAAGACACCGAGGTGTTAACCTATAGTCGGCCTCACTCATTGGTGACTCAAAGCAAATAAATAGATAGAAACTTGAGTTCGTCAATGTCTCAGGATTGAGAGCCTATTGCTAGGGAATTATGAGAGCATACCTTATTATTGAGACGGAATACTATAAGGTGCATCTCATGGTCCTTCAATACATCCAATGTACCGGCACTATTGATCCAGAATCTTACATTCTGATGATCGAGACAAATCACACTATCTCATAGTGATCAAAGTGCTGCAACCTTATCAAATGAGATGCCTAGTCTCATTACTGGTTGTGAAGCTATTTAAGTATAAGATTTGTGACATATATCTCCCGCGTGTGGATCTCATCCATGCACATATATCACATCTAATATACTAATGGGACCCGGTTCAACTCATGAACCATTATGTCATACGTATTGGTCATGTGCATGAAGTAGTAAAATAACATTCATCTCATGAAAGTAAAGCATGATTTTATTGATAAATAAAGAAATTAATCAATTTATTACATCAACTGATGGATTGAGTCCACAAAAACTAACAGGGCCTTACCCGACACATCCTTTTGGACCAGAAGGTGGATCTTGATTTGGATCTTTTATCCTAGGGCAGACATCCATGAGTCTATCTGCATCTATTTGGGGGACAAATCTTCCTAATGAAAGTGTATCAAAATACGTGATTCAACTACTAATTATTTTGGTGACTTTAACCTTTTCCTTAGTTATTTGTTTTTGCAACTATTGTTAGTAATCTGCATACACCGGAATCCAACAGTTTAGGCTGATTTCTAGTTTATATATTAACCCCTTAGCCCCTTTGCTTCCACTAAGATCCTATACAAAGCTTGTTCTGGGTGGGCTGAAAGTCTCATATCCAATCTTAATGCAAGTGGCTTACTGCTTTGCCAAAAGATCAAGAGTTGAGTAATTTCTATTCTCTCAAGCTTTTAGGAGTCCTTTTTTAGGGGGAAGTATTGTCGAAATTCAATAGGATTTGTAGATTACCAAAAATGACTAATAGAGTTTATTATCCTAAGGTTTTCAATTTTGACGGTCAAAACTTTAAAATGTGGAGAACGAAAATGAAATATCTGTTGAAAGTCATGAAGATTCTCTATGTGCTAACCAAATTGTGCCCCAAACTATGTGGAGATGGGCTCACTAGTATTTATGAAAAGGATCAGTGGAAATATGATGATTTTGATTGTAGAAATGAGATTCTCAATCACTTAGATAATTCCTTATATGACGTATTCTCAAAATATAAAACTACCAAGGAATTATAGGAGGCATTAATAAAGGAATATGCCATTGAGGATGCAGGTACTAAGAAATATGCTTTAGAACAATTTGTAGACTTCCAAATGGAAGAAGGAAAATTCTATAGTTCCACAAATGAGAGATTTTAGAAAATAATCCATGAAGTCCAAACTAAGGGAATGGAATTACCCAAACAATTCATAGTAGGCAATACTATTCATAAACTCCTACCATCATGGAAAGACATGGGCATTACCCTGAAACATAAAAAGAAAGAGATAAAGCTAGAAGATCTCATCACCTGACTCAGAATCCAAGAGAATCATTAGGAACATGACTTGAAGAGTAAGGATTTTGAACATGTGGGTAAGGCCAATCCGACTATGGCTAAAATTGAGAATAAAAGGCCCAAACGTCACATAACAAAAGCCAAGAAAGGTCAGAAAAAAGATCATAACCAAGCTCTCAAGCCCCACAGAGACATCAACAAGAAAAAAGTTGTTGAATGCTTTGTATGCGGGAAAAAAAGGCCACTATGCAAAAGAATGCCGCCAAAGAAAAGGCATCATGAATCAAGCCAATCTTATAGAGTCCAATGAATTCATTGAGGCTTGTAACAACTTAGGGATAATTAATGAAGTGATAGCTCCTTACTCCCCACAACAAAATGGTATAGCTAAAAGGAAGAACAAAACATTAGTTGGAATGGTTAATTCAGTGTTAAATAATTTAGACTACCTAAGAACTTGTGGGCAGAGGCTTTTTTGATAGTTTATCACATTTTGCATTGAATTTCCTTAAAAAAGACTAATACAACTCCATATGAGTTATGGAAAGATAGAGACCCTAGCTTAGAATCCTTCAAAGTGTGGGGGTGTTTAGCCCATGTTGTAGTTCCAAGCCTTAACAGGACTAAACTTGGACCTAAAACACATGATAGTGTGTTCTTAGGGTATGCCTTGCATAGTAAGGCTTATAGATTCCTTGTAATTTCAGGTACAAACAAAGATTCAATTATTGAATCTAGAGATGTTGTTTTCTTTATGAAAATGCTTTCCTTAGAAAATTGGTTTTTTAAAATCTAATAGCAACAATGATGTTGTTTTACCTTCCCACACTAATGATATTGTTTTACTAGCCCCCACTGGTGATTTGTGAATTGATTGATCTCCCTTCGAGAACTAAACAATTGGGTTGTAAATGGATACTTAAAAGAAATTATAAACTGATGGTTTAATTAAAAGTTCAAAGTTAGACTGATTGCAAAAGGATTTAAACAAAAAGGAGTTAACTTCTTTAATACATATGCTCCTATAAATAGGATGACTTCCATCAGAATCTTAATTGTTATAACTTCCATTCACAACATAATCATCCATCAAATGGAATGAAAATTGCTTTTCTAAATTGTGATTTGGAAGAAGAAATATATATGAAACAACCCGAGGATTATGCAGTACCTAGGAAAGAAAAGAAAGTTGGAAAACTAATTAAATTCGTGTATGGCCTAAAGCATCCTTTGAAATAGTGGCATGAGAATCAGACAAATGATTGTTGAAGGTTTTAAAATTAATGAATCGGACAAATGTGTTTACTATAAAGATTTTGGTAGTACTTGCATTGTAATATACTTATATATAGATAATATGCACATATTTGGGACTGACTTTGATTCAGTATAGAACACTAAGAGGTTTCTTTGTTCTAAGTTTGACATGAAAGACATGGGTGAGGTTGATGTGATGTTGGGTATCAAAATATATAAACATTCTAAAGGCATTATGTTGTCTCAGTCTCACTATGTTAAGAAAGTCCTTCAAAGGTTTAATATGGTTGGAGGGAATGATATTTCCACTCCTTATGATCCAAGTGTCAAACTATCTAAGAACAAAGGAGAAAGTGTATCTCAATTAGACTACTCCAGAGCTATTGGATGTCTTAGGTATAACATTCATTGCACTAGACCTTATATTGCATATGCAATAAGTAAATTGAATAGGTACACTAGTAATCCTAGTGATAAGTATTAGATGGTTATGATCTGAGTCTTCAAATATCTGATGAGAATCAATGATTATGGTTTGCACTATGAGAGATATTCCGCTGTACTTAAAGGGTATAGCGATGCTAACTGGATATCTTATTTTGAGGAATTAAAGTCCACGAGTTGTTATGTGTTTGTCCTTGGTAATGCAACTGTCTCCTAGAAATTAAAAAAAATCTTCCATTTCTGATCCATAATGGTTGTGGAGATTATTGGCATGGCTTTAGCTGGTGAAGAGCCCAAATGGCTAAGAGGCCGAATGGCTAAACAATCTTTCATTTTTGACCGACATCCCTTTGTGGAATAAATTGATCCAACCATAACTTTATATTGAGACCCCAAGTCAGAAGGAAATCTAGACATATATGTCTAAGACATAATCTCCTGAGACAATTATTCAAGTAGGGAGTAATTGCATTACATTTTGTGAAATTGATGGCAAACTTAGCCGATCTACTAACAAAAGAAATTGCTAGAGATTGAATACTATTAACATCGAGGAGAAAGACACTTAAGCCTACTACAGACAAGTTACCAAAAACAAATACCTAAACCTTTTTGATTGGAGATCCCATGGGATGGGTTTATTGGGAAAAATGAAGTTATCATTGGGTGGCACTAGAGAAACACTTCAAAAACCCTCACATGTGTGCAAGCCCAATACTATGATGTAAACTATTTAGAACCTATATAAATAGTTGATAAAAACTTTTTGTCTTTTATAAGCAGGGTGTTGTACAGGAATATCCTTGATAGAGTATACATATATGAGTGTGGAAGTTAGGCCGCTTCCTATGACAGGTTAGGCTCCTCTTTAGAGTGCTCATGAATACTGGGATAGCACATGGCCATAAAGGTGCACGGTTCAATTAGGAATCCCTTAAACCCTGAAGCCAAGTGTGTACTATGTATAATTTACTAGATAAAATCTTGGTTCAAGATCCTAGTTCACCATAGCATTTTAGTATTTCAAACATAACTATACTAAGTGGAGGTTCAAGACTTGTTCACCTTCATTGATGCATGGTGTTGTACGCATGACTTGCAGCTGTATCTTTTATTCCTTTATGTTATTCTTTCTCATGTGCTTTAATGTGTGGGGGATTGTTGGATTTGGTGTGCATGAAGTGCAAGTTTCCCCACCTTTGAATGCATAAGTTCCCTCCTCCTTTACTCCTCTTTAATAACCTTTGTCCCACATTTGTTATTTGCAACTTCTTTTATTTGGTTTATTAATGTTTTCCTCCTAGCTTATGGTGTTAAGCTTTTTAGTGGGTATCATGGTGGTTGCCACATACACGCTCGTGTGCCGGCCGGCCAAGTCGTGAAGTGTAAGCAGGTCTGATGTGGTGTGCTGGGCTTGGACCAAGCGTGCATGTTTGGTCAGGCCTGCCCACATTCACGCCAGGTTTGCTTGTTGGCTTGCTCGAGTTAGGCCTTTCCCCGCACATGTCTTTTTTGGACTGGAGGTGGATCTAGTTCTGGATCCTCTTATCGGCAGCCCATAATTATCTGGCTCACATCTTTCCGTGAGACTGTACGCATTAATATGTTTTAATGTCACATCTAAAAACTTGAGAATTGTTATCAGTCAAACACTTGGAGAGTTGAGATCTGTTGTCTGAGACACTTGAGATTTATTGCTTCTTTATGCATTTACGCTAAGGAAGTATTGTAGATCTTCTTCTTCTTTTTTTCATTTCTATCTTTTGGTTTACTACTGCTTTGAGTCCACAAAGGTGGTTCCTTTGGGATTCAAGTAAGCTTCAAACAATTAAGTACATTGCTGGAGTTTCCAATTAGGGAAGTTGTATTATCCTGGGGCAAACATCTATGAGTCCATCTGCATTTGTGTGGGGCAAAATTTGCCTAAAGAAAGCATCTCCAAAGATGTGATTCGGCTACTAATAATTTGGGTGATTCCTAATCTTTTCCTCAGTTATTTAATTTTGCAACTATTATCAGTAATCTACATACCCCGGAATCCAACATTATATGTAGACAAGAGATGTTTTCAAAATATTGCAAAGGCATAAAAAAGATCAATAACATAATCTAGTTAGTGAATGGTAAACAGATAACATGGACGAAGAAACAAGGCAACTAACATAAAGAATTAATGAAAAGCAAGAAGTAAATTTCTTTAAAGAAAAGAGAAAATAAGAAGCAACTTAATAACAAATAGGGGGAAAGTAAGTTACAATTGAGAATATTGAGATTTTAAGAGAAGCATAACAATCAAAGAAGACATCAATGGCAAAATGCATGAGATTTTGTGCTAAGTTAGCCATTATCAACAGCATCAATTTGGTATGACAGTGAATTCCAGTGGTGATATTCAATCAACTACAAATAATTTATGTATACCTGAGATATATTCTTTTTCCATAGCTTCAACTTACTAATCCTTTAAGAGAAGGAAGTTCAAAAGAGATTGAAGTTCAATTCATCCTTGTCACAAAAAAATAGGGTATAAGTGTTGGGTTTTGTCTTGTATTCTGGTTTAGCTAGATTGGTTATCTGGGTTAACCAGAACCGGAGTTTAGAGTTAGGGGTATTTTAGTCATTATGTTTGGGTTTTCTTGGTAGCCAAGAAAACAGGATCTATATATTAACGTGATGTGCAACCCTAAACCCTAAGAAGGTGAAGTTATGTTGAACACAGTAGGAAGAGAAAGGAATAGAGTGTGCTTCCCTCTGTGGACGTAGATAAGGTTGTCGAACCACGTAATTGCATGTGTTTTATCTTCTTCGTGGTTACTTGGTTGATTACTTGAGATTGTGTAATTTGTGCATGTCGTGGTTGATTGCAGGTCCTGGGTGTATTTCCCAACAAGTGGTATCTAAGCCTAGGGTTTGCATGGTGTGATCAACAAATCATATTTAAGTTGGAGATTAGATATGGTTTAGGTTTTGGTTCTCTGTGTTAGAGAAGAAAAGGATCGAGGGTTCTGCATCACTGGTTCCAATTGCAAAGAATAGAGAGGATTCAGATTCCTTCCTTTGCTGGATCGTCTTGTGAGAAAGAGCACAGAAGGGGGGGCCTGAGATCTCTTTTTGTTGCAGAGAGATTGAAGAGGGCTGTCGTCTACCACTTCTATGATCGTTAGTGCTCTTACCACCATCAGCTCCCACTGCCGTGTTTGCCTTCGCTAATTGCCGAAAAGGGAGCCTGCTACATCTCCACTAGCATCGTCGCCGTTAAAATCGTCCTCTCTGGAGCAGAGACAAGAGGATGACTATTGCTTTTTGTCATTGTCGTACGATGATCAAAGAAGACTGTCGCTCCTGTTGTTCCGACAGCTTTGCCAGATTGCACAACACTTCACCAACCTCATTGCTGATAAGGACAGAACATAGAGGGTTGGGGCTATAACTCTTGCTGGTTGTGGAACTAGTAATCAAAGGAGGAAGGTGAAGTTTTGGGCCTAATCGAATAGGTCCAGGTTAGGTTGAACCTGACTAGTTTGCAACAGAGCCCAACCAGCGTCAATAGGGCTAATATCAGCACCGGTCAAATAAGAGGTTTGACCATAATAACATCTAAAATTATTTTACGAATTTCGGGGTCATCCGGACTCAGATTTGTGCCCTATTTTGTTCTATAAACTCATTTTGAGGAGATTTACACGTCTGTGTAAGAAGATTGGCAGTTTGAAGGTTAACGAGGATGGTTGACAAATTGGAGTGCAGAAAATTGTTTCTATGATATCGAAGTCATCTGGAGTCGGATTTCAGATTCGTTTCTTCTAGTGTGCTCATCGTGATGAGATCTATGAGATAAGAGGAATGAGATTGACCATTTGAAAGATAGAAAAAAGAAGGTAATTCAGGAGGCACAAATTGGGATACACAATGACTTCAAGTAATGAGTATAAGATTAAGATGTTCACCGGGTTGAACAATTTCAATCTTTAGCAAAGAAGGATGAAGGATGTCTTGATTCAGAAGGGTCTGAAGAAGGCTTTAGACGATAAGTAGAAGAAGCAAGCGAAGACGTCCAATGATGATTGAGAGGATTTAAACGAAAGGGCTATGAGTGCAATTCGTCTTACCCTCCATGATGACATTCTTTACAACATCAAGGGGATTAACATTACTTTGGAATTATGGGCTAAGTTAGAGAGCCTATACATGTCTAAGTCCTTGATAAACAAACTGTTTTTGAAGAAATAGTTGTATTCCTTGAAGATAGCAGAAGGATCACGATTGTCGAAGCATCTTAATGAGTTCAATAAGCTTGTCATACAACTATTGAGCATTAAGGTCAAGCTCAAGGAAGAAGACAAAGCACTGTTGTTTTTGTCTTCACTGCCCCAGTCAGATGAGCACTTGGTGATAACGCTAATGTACGGAAAATATACTTTGATCATGAATGATGTTACTGCAGCTCTTTTCTCGAGTGAAATCAGGAAGAGTGACAATAAAAAATCTAGTGGAGAAAGTATTAATGTAGCATCAGGTTCAAACCAAAGAAGGGGGGAGATCTAGCTCATAAAATAGAGGATCAGAAGATCGGAATTGTTCGAAGTCGAAAGGGAAAGGAATGGTCATCACTTGCTATTTCTATGATAAAGAAGGCCATATCAGGAGAGATTGTCCGAAGTGGAAGAAGGACTTGGAGTAGAAAGAAAAATATGATTTAGACAGTACGGGTGTGATAGAAAGTTTAAATGGCTGCGAGGTAGCATGTTTGGTAGAATCTGCTTCGGTCATCAAAGGTACAGATCACACTGAAGGTTCCTGGATTTTAGATTCTGGGTGTAACTATCATATGTGCTGTAGTAGAGATATGTTTGACACCTATACATCTTATGAGGGTAAATCTATTTTCATAACAAACAATGCTGAATCCAAGTGCATTGGAGTTGGAACAGTGAAAGTCAAGATGTTTGATCTGATGATATGAACCCTAATAAATGTGATGCATATTTCGGATTTACAAAGAAATTTTATTTCTTTGGGGGCCTTATACTCCAAGGGATGCAAGTGTAGTGTAGCAGGTGGAGTTATGAAGGTGGTTAAGGGAGCAATGACTGTCATAAAGGGTGACTTGGTCAAAGGTCTTTACAGGTTAGTAGGGGGTATAGTTATAAGTGCAGGTGGAGCAGCTCTAAGGAAAAAGGACAAGTCAGTTGAGGTGGAGTTAGGTGGTAAGTTGAAAGATGGTGAAATAGATATTTCCAAGAAGGCCATTAATAGAGGACCACAATTGCAGGTGAAATGGAAGGAAAAGTCAGTTAAGGTGGATTTAGATGGAAGATTAAAAGATGGTGCAACGGACATTTCTAAGAAGGCCATTAACAAAGGGCTGAAACCGCAGGAACACCAGGTTAAAGGCAAAGTGCGGAAGATCCTCAATATTGTGGCCTAAAGAAACGTACAGTCGAAAGGATGGTTACTTTTGCTTTACCAAATGAAGGTAAGAAGTCATCGTGTTATAAGGATGCCAGTAAGGATGGCAACAAATGGACTAGATCACTTCAGAAAATTGAGATGAAGGTGTTTGGAAAGTCGACGAAAGAGAAGTTTAAGCTACGCTTGGACTTGATTGTCGCACCACATTGATGAGAATATGGGTGCGCCCCTAGCTAAGGGGGTGCAGGAACCACGCTCGATCATAGCGGGTGCGAAGGCGTACCTTTCAGCAAGGTATGTGAAGTGCTAGTTTAACATGTTAGGGTGTTGAAAAGAGAAGATTGCACCATTAGTGCAGTAACGTACCATTTAGTAAGGTGCGTGAAGACATTATCGGGTATCTCAAGGTGGCTCTGAGGATTTGTGGAATCCAAGCTAAGGTAGAGATTGTTGGGTTTTGTTTTGTATTCTGGTTTAGCCGAATTAGTTGTCTGGGTTAATCAGAATCGGAGTTTAGGTTTAAGGGTATTTTAGTCATTATGTATGGGTTTTCTTGATGACTAAGAAAATGGGATCTATATATTAATGTGATGTGTAACCCTAAACCCTAAGGAGGTGAAGTTGTGTTAAACACAATAGGAAGAAAAAGGAATAGAGTGTGCTTTCCTCCGCGGACGTAGGCAAAGTTGTCGAACCACTTAATTGCTTGTGTGTTATTTTTTTAATGGTTGATTGATTGATTGCTTGAGATTGTGCAATTTGAGCATGCCGTGGTTGATTGCAAATCCTAGGTGTATTTCCCAATAGTAAGTAAAGAAAACAAAAAAAAGCTCTATATATATAGCACCACCAAACATTGAACATTCTATGAATTCCTATATAGTTGTAAACTTGCCAAAAATCGTAGACCTTGTGAAAGAGAAAAGATAATGAAGTTCAGAGAATAAGGTCACAAAATATTTATAAATTGATGTTTATTAATCTTGCCGATACCTTCGTACTTAGGAGTCAGAACTTGGAACCAACTTGTACAAGAACTAAGCTACTGCTTTACAAGAATGACCCAGTGGGTAATATTCCATAGCACAGAATCCAGGAGATGGACAAAGATACAAGGCAACTCACATAAAGAATTAATGCCCATTAATGCTCGCAAACAAGATTACATGCAGATAAAATACACAATCAAAAAAATAAAATTCTTCAATCTTTATAACCCAAACCAAAAATCTAACAACCAAGAATATCATATTGCAATTTGACCTTCAATCAAATATTCCAAAAAGGAAAAAAGAAAACAAAAAATATATATATACATCGAGTGAACGATGTATATATGGCACTGGTAAGAAAAAGTTTGGCTATCTAGGTAGATAGCCCATCAGGAGATAGGGGTAAGTCGAAAAAACATTGATGGAGATTATTAAATCAAATTAAAAGAAGTTTAACTTATCTAAGGATTTGGCTCAAGATAAAACGAAATGGAGAAACAAAATTCATGTAGCCAACCCCAACATGGTTGGATATGGTTTTGATGAAGATGACATCAAGTGAACGAAGGAAGAGGAGGAGGTCTCTCCATCTCGCCATTTTGTAGTACATGTGCTCCACACTGGGGCAAAGAAAGAACGAGTGACCACTTGTAGCAGATGATGCATCTGTCAAATGGGCCACATCCACCTTTTAGGGTTTTAGGATTTCATGCATAAGGTGGGCTCCATGCATTTGGTGGGCTCTAGTTGGGTGTGTAGAGAATTTGAAATGCAAGAAGTAGCTAAAAGAAGAATGTCAACTTACTCTCTTTTATATATAAGGGTTATAGATAGAAGGCGCCACACATTATTTAGTGCCAGTCTTGGTGTCAGTTAGGATCAAGACAAATTTGTACTGATCCGTGCCGCCCGTACCGAACTAGTACGGTCGTGCCATTCCTAAAAGTATTTAAGACTTCTAAAAAATTTTTAAAAAGTAAAAAATAATGAAAAACTAATAAAATTGTCAAAATTGAGTTATTTAACAATCATCCAATCTAAATATAATGAGATTAGAGTGGTTGAGCACTACGTCGCTAATAGTGTAATATATAATTATTAACTTTTTTAAAGAAAATTTATATTTTTATATTTTTATTTGAGTAGTCATCTTCTTAAAGATAAATTGGTCAACAAAAAGAAAAAGAAAAAAAAAGTTTCTAATTAACTTTTACCCAATTTCACTGTTAATTAAAGATAATTTATTAAATATAAAAACAAAAGAGCCTTTTTAAGGTCTTGTTAAAATATAAGCATGCAATTGTAAAAAAAAATAATAATAAAGTATAAGGTCCTATTTGTACTATATATATGAAATAAAAGTATGTTTTTTTCTTCTAAAGATCTTTCTGAGGTTGTGTGCATTTTTAGTACATGAAGTAATAAATATTTTGCGAATTTGTAAAAAAAAATAATATAAAGAAAAAGTATACGGTTGTATATGTAATATATATATACGAAATAAATGTTTTTTTTTGTCCTAATGGCATTTTGAGGTTGTGTACATTTTAATTAGTACATAAAATATAATGATACTTTTAAAGTTACTTAAAAAATATAAAAACATAAGTGTTTAAAAAACTGCCGCTTCAGGAAGGAATCAAGAACCCACAAACTGCTAGAAAACAATTTAACAGTCCAACCAGCTATGCTACACACAGACATGTGAATGTTTATATATTATATATAAACCTTATTCTATTCAAAACATTGGTAAATTGGGATTCGGTCTGAGTTTCGTTTCGGTTTGTGCTGGTACTGGTAAGTCCACCCGGTTTCGTCCAAGATTTCAAACCATGGCACCATGTCAGCACAATAGAGTTCTCCTATAAAAAAAATGCTTTAAAAAAAATCACATAGAGATTTAGGTTTGATGTGGGCAATACTACACCTCTCCAACCAAATCTCCTTCCTAAGAATGTTAGAAGATATTTCCATTCCTATTTTTTCTCCAATGTTCCAATGATGTCCATTTTAAAACCAATCCAATCTTGGCTTACTCTTTGTATCTTATCTCTCAAATCCTATTGGATTGGAATTTATACGTCCTCAATTATCTCCCTCTATCCTCTACAACAAATTTCTTCAACTTTCCCTACGAGGCCAGATTATCATGACCTTCTCTAAAGGCATTGTTTAAATAACTACTCATCTTTATTTCGTTAGCAGAAGTCCCTTCATGATCTGATCTGTTTGGTAACTTTAAGATTTGAAATTCAAAGAATAAAGGAATTATAGTTTGACATCATTCTATATATGCTTCCTTTGCCTAATTTTTTCCTTTATCTTCTCACTTCTACACAGTTCTCACTCTTCATGACTAGAAGAAACTTTAAAGAATAGGGTGATAAACGAGTTAGAAATTTCAAAATGGTACGAGTGCTTTTATTATTATTATTATTATTGAATTCCATATGTTTTGATTTTAGAACTAACGTGATGGATTATTGACATTTTTTTTTCTGTTTCCTTTTATAATCTTTTGTGCTTCTTTCATAATATTTTTTGTGTCAGTAATTTAGTCTTTTTTCCTATAAAAAATCTTCAGTCTTTATTTTGTCCCCTGCAAGGTAAACAACAATTCAGATGCAGGCCCTTGTGTTTACACAAGTGGAGATAGATGTTTGCATGAAGGTAAGGCTCTGACAATCGTTGCCGAGACATTTATGCAAAGAGAATTTTTGTTTTTTTGGGTAAACTATGTAGATAGATGTTGAATCATTGAATAACTAGAGAAATGTGTATGTTTGACCATGAGTATGTTGTTGGGATTGTCGGGTGGAAAATATATATTAAATTTGATATCAATGTTGAATGAAGTGTATCTACATGCTAACCATGGCGACTGATGCATTTGGGACCTGAACACGAGTACTGCGGCAGGATCACAAGGAATTTGAAACGGAGTTGCAAAAAATAGTGCAATTTATTTATTGATCGGACGAAAAGTATAGACAGATGAGCATGTGATTGGATTCGATGTTGGCCATTGCCCATTGCTGGTAACTATTTGAATTTGAATGCTTATCCTCTATTTTATTTCACCATTTTTTTCCCAAGGAGGAAGTGAAGTTTTTTTTAATAAAATTATTTGGGCTTTATCTTGGATTCAAATTACATGGATTTTAATAAATCCTTAAAAATGCTCTTTTTTATTATTATTTTGGGGGATTTAACAACTTATTTATTAGAAATTGCTTCATTTAATTGGAATTCATGATTTTATGGTTTTATTTATCATTGCATGCATTTTATTGAAAAATCACATTTTTATCATGAAATCATGGAACTTTCTAATTCTGGATTTCATTATTAGAAAATGTTCATAAATTTTAATTTTCAAATGAAATAATGAGATTTTTTTATATCGTTGATTAAATAAAGTTGATTATGTTTAATGATGATATTTCATACCAACATTTCAAGTGAATTAGGGCTCACACAATGCAATTGTGAATAATGCATAGAATTATCAAATTCTGATTAAATTTTACTTTTGTGTAGGTTTTTTTAAAGATTTTGGAGCTACAAAGATGGAAAAGATTTAAAGAGCATTTTCAAGAATATTTTTCAAAAATTAATTTAAAGATTTGAAGAAAAGAAGAATTTGAAGTAAGTGGGACCCACTATGCATGGGATGCCCTTGCATTGGTATTCGCGCCCAAGGGTAGGGTCTCACTCTTTTGTTGCAAGATTTTAAAGATTAAGGGAAGCAATTATCTCTCATAATTTGATTTTGAATTTCAAATTCAAATTTGGAAGGAATTAGAAAGTCGAAGATTGGATGAAGTCAAGAATGGAAAGTACTTTCTATTTTTCTTAGGACAACATAGATTAAAATAACTTTTTGAGTAGATGTTCGTGGAGCAAAGATTGCACCAATCGGAGCTGAATTGGCAAAGTTATGGCTTGAAAATTTGGCTTGGCTTTGTAATTCTAAATGGGAAAGAAGAAAAATTGGAAGTTTTCTCCATGCAGCACATCCCATCCAAAGTGGGTCCAAGCTAAGCATTGCAAATCTCTAATTTATTGTTGAAATTTGAGTTCAAATCTTAAATTTGAATTTGGCTCAAAACAAGGAGAAAAATTAGAAATACTTGAGCTCAAGAATTCAAAGTAAGGAAAGAAATCTTTGCACTAGAAGAAAAATTAGCCATGGATGTGTCATACTCCGAGTCATGTTAGCCACACTCCTCATTTAACAACTCATCTCACAATCGTCCTATGTGTCACTTTCTATCTCCCTCATCTCTACAGTGTTAAAATAAAACAAATGAAGTTAAGCCTGCCACATAGGACAGTTGTGAGATGGACAGTGTGGCGAAGTTAAGCCTGCCACATAGGACAGTTGTGAGATCGGAAGTGTGGCTAGTAGTATTCGTCATACCCCAAGCCCAAGATTACGCGATTGGGGCAAACCCCAGGGCGTGACACATGTATCCCGTGGCAATCATGCCACAGGGGAATTCCCATAGGATTCACATGTAAGGATGTCCCATTGACACATGTACATTTTTAAAACTTAGCAGAAGCATGTGAGTTCACCTATAGAATTCTATAATCTGTATAGTTTTATGACCTGGAATATGTCACTAGCAACTCCAACAATGCCTACTATAGGAATCTATAGGTTAAACATGTACTCAGCATCGGTGAGCCTCATAGGGCAAAAGATAAGTGGTGCCGACTAATACAAGTCAATAATAATCGAGATTCGTTCTATCTTTTATTCTCTATCAATTGAAATCATTTGATATCACATTCATTGGTAACACATTACCTTTACAATCTCTGAAGAAATAACTATATCAACTTGAGATATAGATGATGAACAATTGAACAATAAATTGAGTTTAACCAATGCATAATTTATAAGGAACATGATTAATATCATGCGAGTGCATGGCCTTCATGTTACAATATGAATGCAATGTAATACAATAAGGATTAAAATCATGGTCAGACTATGAACCACCTCAAAGTCTACCCAAGTGGTGTGACGAACATTGATTCGTTGTGGAATAGATCAAGTCCATGGGGCTAATGGAAGCTGGTTGTGCTAAATGTTGTGCTTCGGCTAAACTATGTTGTCTCTAATCTTTTTCTCCCCCTTGGGGACCAATCTCTTCATATCCAAAAGATGTAAAGAGGGTTGGGAAAAGAGAAAGAAGGAAGTAATATCATTAATTTATCTAAACGACATGGTGAGTATTGAATTGTTGTAGTCTTTAGAATAACAGAGTCCACATGACTAGTTTAGGCCAGTTGTGTTAAGCTATTGCACTTCAGTTGAACCATAGGACCTAACCCTTTCTTTTCCCACTACAGGACCACTCCTTTTGTGTCACAACGCGAATGGGTGGGAATAAAGAGAAGGGGGGAAATGCTAGAATACTCACTTGGTCAACTTGTGTTGCAGGACTAATGGCCACCTTCATAATTATCTTTGAAGAGGTGAATGAATGCTTATTCCAACTCTCCCTCACTCGTACTTAGTTTACACCAAGCAGACCTGTTCAATCCACCACTAACATGACCAGGACACCGGCAACTAATACAACCCAAGTCCCAGTGACTAACTCAAGTAGGGTTCCAGCTTCTTGAGGATCCACACCATTTGCAACAAGCATGGCACCATCAAGACCTTATGTTCCAATGAACACAGGCCCAATAACTACACCATGCTTTTCTAAGTATGCCCAGAACTACTTCAGAATTCATCTCTGGTCTAAGAAGCAATTCACTAGAAGAAGGATGACCACATCGCAAAACAGATACTCCACCAATCTCTGCATTTCTAAGGAGACAAGCGGGCCAAGAATTCACTCCAAAGATAACATGGAGACAAAAACAAAGTTGAGCAAGAATCCAACGTACCCGATGCAGCACCAGGTCTATCAAACCTCAAAAGACATGAAGAACTCCAAAAACTGAAAAACTTTTAGGAAGGCTTGAGGGCAACTCCTTCTACCCTTTGGTACTAAGAAGGATGCAACTAGAGTCCTAGAGGACTAAATTAATAGCTTAGCGCAAAAGCGAGATGCAACGCAGAAGGACTCAACTAAACAAGGTAGTAAGCAATACTAGTTAAATTCCAGTGAGGAGACATAGGGCCAGAATTAGTAGTGTAAGGTCCCAATTCCAACTAACCTCGATTTATGTTAATTAATATTGTTTTGTACTAATTAAAATTTGTTTAGGCTAATTTAACTCAAACCCTTTGAGCTTGGGTCATGGATAGGTAATTGGGTCGAGTTCGAACTTTACCGAGGTAGTAAGGGCCCTCTTGTAATTTAGAGTTTTTGCATCATATTGACATCTCATTAGTTGCATCTTGTATCATTCATCGTGTAGACCATCTTTCATGTTGGGCCCAACTTAATTCGGATCTATCTCAGTCCAATTGAGGTCCATTTGACCTAAGCTGTAATTTTCCCAGAGAATGTGCACTTGCATATAAAAATTCAGGAAAATTGAGTTAAAAAGGATAAACCCCAATGCCTACCTTCATCTATCTTCCTGATTCTTGCTGGAACTGTTCCTCTTCTTCTCCCTTCTTCATCTCCACTTCACTTTGGAGTTGAAAACAGGGTCTTAAAGCTTTGCATGCAAGAGTGATAGCCTTCATTCATCTTCTTCTACTTCTCTTGTGCATCTCTCTCGTTGGAATCACTATTTCTTCAAACTACAACTCCTTAAGGTGAAACCTTTACTCCATTCCAATTCTTTGGGCTTATTAGAGTCAATGAGACTTAAATGTACAACATGCATGCATCCTATATTAGATTCACCCATTGTATGTCCTTCATGTAGAGAACCCATCTTTTATTGAGGCTTTCTCTAACTGCACATCAAGGAGAAGTTGATAGGGTCAAGCGTTGTGTTAAAGGCAAGTATTAGAGTATATATTATTGCAAGTATGTTTAAATTGTTGATACATGAACTAATCACTCTAATTTCAAATTACAGCTCATTCCTCTTTGATTAAGTATTACGTGTTAGTTTAAATGAATTAGAGCATGTTTATGGAAGGTGGGTTTATGTGAACATTGTAAAATCCATAGAGGTATCTTGAGGCAATAGGAAGCTCATTGTAACTTTAAATTGAGAGTTCTATATTGAACTCGAGATTCATAGTTATTTTCATAATTTTTGAAGCTTACGGTGAAGCCACGGTTAAGCCGTAAGTGTGTGCGGCTCATAACCCCGAGAGTACAAAAACCCGTGTTTGAGCTACGGCTAACCCTTGGCTAAGCCGTGGAATAAACTACGGCTAAGCTGTAACCATCCCGTGACTAAGCCGTAAGTCATTTTACAACGAGCTTTCCCGAGAATCTGAAATTCTATTTTTCTTCTACGGCTCACCCACGACCAAGCCGTGGATTATACTACGACTAAGCCATAGCCTAACCGTAGCCTAGCCATAGGTTTAGCACTGGTAAGCCGCAGCCAATACACGGCTAAGCCGTAACTACGTATGAAATTGAAGGAAAAACTAAGCCATTCGACTAAGCCGTAAGAACACTGTAAACTTAGGGTATTAGGGATTTCAAATGACTTTGTAGGGCTTTATACATGGCACCTTTTCATGAACTAAACTAGCCCAATGGGGATTAAATGATAAAGAGGATAAGTGCAGAGCTGTCATTTACCCCTTATGATTTTCGGATGAATTCCCGATGTCACATTATGGATGTTGGCATAAGAAGAAGTGTCCTCTGCAAACACAATGTAATGCCAGGATTGGTAACACAATGACGCCGGATATCTTATGAATACATTGTGTTGAATGACTCAAGTTCACGGATTATCTATAATAGGGTTGGCTCGTAAATTTTCCTTGATACCTTGTTGATTAAAACTGCATTCATATTGTTAAGAAACCTTGCCCTCAACATGATGTAGTCATGTTCCCATTCTTCCTGGTGAACCTTGAGGTATTCAGTCCGGAGCTTCTACTAAGTGTGTGTCCATGAGCCGAAATGGGTGTAGCTAAGGTTGAGAAGGTCTGAGCTCCATTAGCTCAATTAATTATGCATTAATTGACTATCAGATATTTGTTAATTCCGATTTCTATGATTAAACGTGATCTCAAGCTGAAACTCTCTCATTCATGACATGATTAAGTATGAATCAATATGTATGAATATGAGATGATTACTATAATTGATCATAAGTATAAAAAATAGGAATTTGAGTTGGTCTTGATACATTGAGTTGGCACCACTTAACTGTATCCTTATTAGGTTCGACGGGACCAATTTGGGTATCCCTTAAGTGGCTGCTACAATAGTTTATGGAGGAGTTGTCGGCACTCCTCAGAAAGCTAGCCTGATCCCCTAGCGTAATTCTCATATGTATGTTATATGCTCTCTTTTAGGAAAATATAGCCTCATGGATGCCAACTAGTATGTTTGATATTCCATATTGATTCGTTACTCATGTTTACTCATGCACAACATGCCTAGCTCATGGTTATTGCTTTCTTTAATCAATATTTTCCTTAATTCATTTGATACATTATGGTGGTCTTATATATCTCTATATTTTCTTAACCGTCGTGTTAACAATGCTACCATTGGTGTTACAGGTACAGAACCAAATCCCAACATGACTGTTGACACGTCCCCGGAGGGTGCCCCAACGGTACCTAGGGGTAAAGAAGAGTGGAAAGAAGACAACGTCTTCTGCTAGTCGTCTTACGAAGAACTTCAAAAAAAGTGGTTTTCTTGGGTTAATAAGTTAGTGATGTTTGTACTAATGTTTAACATGTTTCCCTATTTTGTTGGGACTTGTTTGATGGACAGTGTATGATTACCATGTTTAAGTGATTGTGGATCATGTGTGTTTTTTGGAATGGATGGTTAACTAAAAGAATTTAAGTCTATTTTATGATGATATAATATTCCTTCTATATATGGCTTATGATCATTACATGTGTATTTCACAAGTTTCAGCTTTATGTTTGAAATTTAATCTACGTGTTGTTGGACACTCCTCACATGTTCCTGTGGAATCTCCTTTGTAGTGATTTGTGCATGTCTTCACATGGCACGGGTTACTACGGGATTACGTATCCACACCCTGGGGGCCCATTCTAATCCCCAATTCTTGGGATCGGGGTGTGACAAGTAGCACCCCTCCACCTCGCAAAGTGGCCTAGAAATGAATCATTAAAGAAACTAACCCAATTGTCGTACCAGTCAATATAGTCCAACCTGGGTCCGCACGAAGAGTCACCAGAAGCATGGCTCGAAGGCGTGTTTCCTAGCCACTGTCCAATTGAGAGGCAGGTTCAAAGGACCATGTCCAGATAGACTACAGCTTAGACAACAGTACTGATGAGGATGAAAGCATCATTGCTCGCACCTTCTCCTCAACTAAATGCCACCAATATTCAATTTTCATGGCCAAAAGAAGTGGGATAAATCTAGAAAATGTAGAGGAAAGCAAAGAAGGCTCCAATAATGATGGAAACGAGGAGGCTGATCTCAATCATTTGGTCAAACAACAAGGGGAGCGGATTGACCAAATCGCTACACAACTACAAGTCCTGGTAAAAGGGACAATGGCTTCAGATGACTCCAGTCCTTGATGTAAATTTCCCATAAGCATAACCCGTAAAGACAAGGATCTAGTAGAACTGATCATGTCCCAAATTAAGCCTTTGATTGGAGAAACACTAGAAGCTAGAACTTTAAGGGATCACTCCTCCAATGGCAACTAAAAAATCAACCCTGACAAGCCAATGACATACAAAGAGGTTACTGAGATCATAAACAAGTTGGAGAGAGAAAATCGTCTGAAAAGAAGGGGATGTTGCCCAAATATCCTCCTGAGTTCGACTTGGTCTCATTCCCTAAAATTACAAACAACCTACATTCCAAGCCAACACAGGGAAGGAATCTTCCCATCAGCATCTGGTGCACTTCAAGTCCTTACTTGGGAGTTTAGCAAACATAGATGCCTTTTTGATCTGCCTATTCATCATCATCGTCAAAGGGATTGCCTTTGACTAGCATAGGCAACTGCTTGATTACTCTCTCATCTCATGGGCGGTGATAGAAGAAAAATTCTTACTACAGTTTTTAGAGGAGGATCAAGTAGTAACCCTTAGCTTCCTCAGTAACACCAAGCAGGAGGATCATGAGTCGGCCTAAGTTTTCATCAACAGGTAGATACCACTTTCTTATAAGTTCATGAAACCCTCATAGCAAAAGTTTGCGGTGGATATGTGCATGGATTTTCTAAACTCAGGCCTGAGATCCATAACATGATGGTAGGCCTGAAGACCGATCACTCTCTAAACTCATTGAAGCAATTGTAAAGGCTGAGAATGTTTGCAAAGAGAGAGACAAAAAAGAAAGAAAAAGAGGTAATGCAACTACCTCGAAGATGCTTTGGAGCGAGAATAAAAAAGAGGAGAAGTTCAATGTCTAGACCTCTAACGCACCATGTAAAACTCATAGCGCAACAAATGAACAGGCTTGCAAGGAGGACTATGGAAAGAGGAAAAATGCAAAGTACCCCTTCAATGAGGATATCGAGATCATCTTTCAATCCTTAGTCGAAAACAGGAAGATTGAACTTCCTCCCTCCAAAAGGCCAAACTAGGAAGGGAAAGTTGACGATCCTAACTACTGAGCATACCACAGGTTCGTCTCATACCTCATGAAGGACTGTTTCATCCTCAAGAAAAAAGATCAATGAAATGTGGAAGAATGGGATCATCACCTTCTACTAAAAGTATGATTCGGTGCCCATCAACATTATATCCTTTGGGCAATTCAAACTTATGGCGGTTTCCACACCTCTGGCACCAAAAACAGTAGAGTTTTAAGTCATAAAAGGGACCATCATGAAAATGGCTTGATACCTGTCAAGAGCAACTCAAAAGAAAAGTTCTAGGTTCATCCTAATCTCATCAATGATGAGGACTGGGAACTGTCAAAGGGTCATCTTCGAAAGAAAGGAATAAATGAAAAAGAAACAACCAAAAAGACAGTTTGGGAGGTCCAAATAACTATGACAATTAGAAAGGTTAAAAAAACCTTAAAAGAAGAAGCCTCTTCCACAACCGCCAAGAAACCTTTCACACTAGTAGACTTCATGATTCCAATTCATGACTACGATGAGGAGTACCCACAAATCTCTAGTTACAATTGGATATCTTGAGCTAACTATCCCTCGGATTCTGAGAATGAAGACAGAAGAAGTCTACCTTCATGAGATGACTTGGACGATGAAGAATACCTCTCTGATGAAGTCTTAAATGAAGATGACATCTTCTATCTCGAGATGCCAGAAGTAGTTGTTCCTTCTACAACCCCAATGTACTAATAAAAAATGACTGGCCTACTGAGCAAAGGGTTAGGACATAGGCTTTACCAAAAAGAAATGCTAATCCCTGCCTTTTAAATTAGCTAAATCAGTAATTCAACCAAGTTCACCTTAACAGTGAGCTTCAAGCTTGAGAAGTTACATGGTAAGACTCAGATACTAGGGAAGTAAGTGTTGGTAGCACCAAGCTTTATGGTTGCCAGCCCTTGTCTGCCTCCAAACTACAAAGATACATGAAACGAAGGGGCCAATTTGAGTCCACTGGAAGCAGAAGAAGTCTTCACCACCCGGATGATTCCAAGAGCAGAAGAAAATCCAGTCTTAGAAGAAGGGACCCAATCAAGAAAGAACTACAAGCCTAACTATGGTTAGCCTTCTGCTTCTTATGTAAACCCCACTCAAAGGGATGCCAATGTAAATGTTCTTGAAAATAATCATGAAAAGTCGTAAGGCACCATCAAGTATGATGTTGTAGAGCATTTGAAGCATATTTCAGTACAACTACACATCCTTGACCTGCTTCAGATGTCAAAAGTGATGGGTTGATGAAGCCTAATCTGGGTTTATTCATTATTTATTGGGGTAAATATTTAATCTGACAGTTTAATCTGGACCCTTTGTTATAAGGCCAGATTCGACAATTGTAAATGCCCAGGTGTTGTTAACTAGGGTTTCAGTCTTTTTTCTGAGTGGTTAGAAAAAGTCGTGCTTTACAGAGGACAATTCTAGGGAGAGACTTTTGTACTCTTGTTATCACAAAAAGAGGATTGTTCTCCTTATGAGTGATCTCCAACAATAGTGAACAGGCTTGAATCTTCGCCGACGTAGCCCATAACGGGTGAACTACATAAATCTCATGTTTATTGTGTGTGATTGTGCTCTTCTCTTTTATCTTATTTCATAAAAATTGGTATCAGAGCCTGTGAAGACCAATCGAACATTGCAATTGGCGGATTGAAACTTCAATCCGCTAGGAAGTGTTAGATTTTGTGGACTCAATCCATCAGTTGATGTAATAAATTGATTAATTTCTTTATTTATCAATAAAATCATGCTTTGCTTTCATGAGATGAGTGTTATTTTACTAATTCATGCACATGACCAATACATATGACATAATGGTTCATGAGTTGAACCGGGTCCCATTAGTATATTAGATGTGATATATGTGCATGGATGAGATTCACACGCGGGAGATATATGTCACAAATCTTATACTTAAATAACTTCACAACCAGTAATGAGACTGGGCATCTCATTTGATAAGGTTGCAGCACTTTGATCACTATGAATTAGTGGGATTTGTCTTGATCATCAGAATGTAAGATTCTGGATCACGGTGCTGGTACATTGGATGTATTGAAGGACCATGAGATGCACCTTATGGAATTCTGTCTCAATAATAAGGTATGCTCTCATAATTCCCTAGCAATAGGCTCTCAATCCTGAGACATTGATGAACTCAAGTTTCTATCAATTCATTTGCTTTGAGTCACCAATGAGTGAGGTCGACTGTAGGTTAACACCTCAGTGTCTTGGGTATATGGTAGTAGAACTGTGGGAACGTTGAATGATCAAGATGGAACTATCTCTATTATCCCCTTGTGCCAATTAATGGATTTGTCATTAGTAAGTGCGCACCCATCTCAATTAAGAGTTAATTGGATGGTACTGATGATTACTGTGATTAATTGGGGCTCAAGGATAATAAGATGTGGAACTTAGATTGGAAGAGACAGATTTATTTCAATTGATCCACGGATATTGATAGAGGGGCCTACTTGTGGTAATTGGGAAGTTTAGGGTCTTCATTGTAATTTATTCCTAAGACTGGAGTGCAATTGCATTTATATAGTGGTGTTATTTGCAATTAACTAAGGGCCCGGATTGCACATGAGATGTGGGGTCGCGGTGTTCCAGTTGGAGCTAGCTTTCTAAGGAATCCCTAGTGGTCCCCATGCTAGCCCAAGTTATTGGAAAATACTAATCCGACTCGAACTCTAAAAAGAAGGGATAAGAAAGGAGAAAGTTGCTAATTGCTTTGGAAGTAAGACTTCTATTTCAATTAGGCAAGGACGAGATTTGAAAGTTTATAAAATCTCCTTGGCGTCCAAAAGAGACTCTCTAACGCCCAAAACCCTTTTGTGCAAGAGTTGCACGAGTTACTCTCTCCTTCTTTCTTCTAGTTCCTTGGAGTTTCGAGTTGGGATTTCTCCTGAAGATTCCACCATTCTTCTTGAGAAAAGAAATCCAATTCGGGTCATAGCGTGGAAGACTAAGAGGTGTTGAAGAAATCCATTAGAGCACTGCGGATCTCCAAAGGTATGATCTACTTCTTGCATGTCGTAGATTATTATGGATGTTTAGTGCTGGTAGAATATTTACTGTATATGGTCACGAGATTGAGGGTAATGCATCCTGGATTGGGTTTTGGTCTTATGGATAGTTGATCCCTATGTCAAGTGGGTTAAAAGTTTTGAAAATCTATCCATGAGACCCACCTACTTCCAACAATTGGTATCAGAGCCATACCTAATCTCTAATCATGTTAGATTAGTAATCTTGTTCTAATCTTTGCATGAGATGTGAAGAGGATAAAGCAAGGGCTATGATAGGATCAATGTTTATTGGGTTTGCTTGCTTTTGTAGTAGATACATGTTTGGAAAGTCACAAAAGGTTTTAATCATGATAGGAGGATGATAAGATGCCATTAAAAGAATACTGAGATCATTAGAGGTGACTGGGTACAACAGGAGCCGAATCTGAAAAAGGACCCAAATTTCTGGGTTCGTCAGGTCGGTTAGTCAAACGGACCACTATGGCCGTAGAGGTCTGTTGGCTAACCGTAAGGACCAGATCGGCTAGCCGAACCTAGGCAAATCATTATATAAACCCCGCCGGGGGCGCTGCCCCCGAACCCCCGCTGCGTAGGGGATCTTGTATCGTGGTGGCAAAAATTTGGCATCTTGTTTTTTCATTTTGGTTTGGCAACCTGGTTTTGTGAGATGCTTTGTTGTATGAGATACTAACTTGTAGGTGATAATGTCCTCTCCATATAGCCCACATGTTTTTCTTTCCTTTTAATTATTGGTTTATTTGTGGCTAAGTGTAAAGGGCATCATGGTTTCCTTGGTTTCCCGTGAAAGGGCAAGGCATGTTGAATTTCCTTATAGCCCTTTTATTTCCATGTTTAGACTACCATGTAAGTCTCATTATAGAGACATAGGAATTTATGTATTTTTAAAATTTGTAAATTCTGGAGATGTCCAAAACAAAGAAGGAAAAAGAAGCTGGACTCCTAATCAAAGAGTTTGAAGATTATCAAAAGGTGTTTTGGAGATGCCCAAAGAGTTTGAGGAATCCCAAAGTTTTGGAAAGTCTAGAAGTTCAAGAAGTCTTTTCCGTCTGGGTCATGTGGAGGAGAGGACTAGTCTTTTGTTATAGCACTTTCTATTTATGGATGAATGCTTATTTTAGAGTATTTCCATATCTGAACCAAACATAGCAAATTCCAAAATTGGTCAAATCAAATTAATTTTTGGAAAGAGTTCTAATTAGAGTTGGTGGGCCCATGAGATGGATCTATTGGTAACACTAATTTTAGAAACTGGACTTTCCTTAAAATAACTTGACTTGGAACCAATCATTGGTCTTATCATGAGATGAATATATGCCTATATTTGATGGACCCATACACCTATAAGGAAATCCTCAACTCTAAAATATTAAGTGGGAGCAGGACATTTCTATATATATAAAAATCCCCATGGTTTTCCACCATAGGTCCATTATAAGGAAAGTATTAACCTCGCACCATTTTGAGAATGGCCATTCCCCACGGAGGGCTTATATTTATCTGGATACTGGATATGGATCTCCTATGGATAATGTTGATGAGACGGGGTGGGAGCCCACTCCCCAAGGAGGAGCTGCCTGCAACGGTTGTCATGCAATGCTAGTTGGTGGGTCACACTTAACTAAAATAATGATGTAGTATCCCCAAGGATTTGCCTCATGTATTTTAGAAACCGAAGCTAATCGGGAGTTATACATTATTTGGTATGAGATACCTAGATTGTAATGAATGAAGGGGATCATGGATAGTTAGTCTTAATCCCAATTTAGACCAATTTTGATCCGCACCAGTCTAGAAGGTATTTGCACTCCCCAAGGAGGCATACCCCGCAGGATTGGGATTCCGATGTATTCTGAATTTTGTGGTTATGAGGATTCCCACATAAATTTGGTAGAATACTAAACTCTAATGTCATTTAAATTCATTAATTGAATGTATGGTTATGTGCTACAGTATTACAAGCATGAATTCGAATACTTTCAATCCACTTGTGACCATCCTCAACCAGAATAAGTTGGTGGGATCCAACTATGTAGACTGGAAATGGAATCTGGATATTGTCCTGACAGCTTCAAGATATAAATATGTCCTTACCAAAAACCCCCTTGAAGAGCCTGACCCAGATGCATCAAAAGCAGAAAAGGACCTTTACACCAAATGGGCCAAAGACGATGAGATGGCCCGATGTTACATTCTGGCATCCATGTCTAGTGTGCTGCAACATCAACATCAATCTTATAAGACTGCATATGATATGATATCGAATTTAAAGGAGATGTTTGCAGAACAAGGCAGACCTGCTAGGCAGGCAGCCATGAGGGTGCTCATTAGCACCAAGATGGCTGAAGGTACATCAGTACATGAACACATGTTGAAGATGATGGACTCATTGAATGAGTTAGATGTACTGGGAGCTGCGATTGATACAGAATCGCAGATTGACATAATCCTTGAGTCACTACTAGAGTCATTCAACAATTTCAAGGTCAATTATAATATGAATAAAATGAATCTGACTCTGGCTGAGCTATCTAGTCAGCTGGTAGCAACTGAAGGGATTATGAAGAAAAAACCAACTGCCTTAATGACAGAAAAGTCAGATGCCAAGTCCAAGCCGAAAGGCAAAGGGCGGAAAGGCAAAAAGAAATCAGTTCCAAAAGGTCCTAAGGTGGAGAATGGTCCAACTGGTGGCGTGGCTAAAGCTAAGGGTTCAGGGACAAAAGGAAAGTGTTTCCATTGTGGTAAGACAGGACATTAGAAGAGGAATTGTCCAGAATATCTGTCTAAGAAAAAGACCCCAGGTATGATTGAGTCACTTATATCTGAAGTTAGTTTTGCAACTGGTACTTCAGAATCCTGGTGTGTGGATTTCGGGGCAACTAATCACATATGTAATACGTTGCAAGGGTTCAGGGAAACCAAGAGGCTAAGTGATGGAGAAATCATTGTCAACCTAGGATCTGACGCTAAGGCAGAGGCTGTTTCAATGGGAGTCATTACTTTATGTTTTTCAAATAATAAATTGGTTTTGTCAGAAACATTATATGTACCGTCTTTAAGGCAGAATTTAATTTCAGTTTTTAGTTTGGTGAATAAAGGTTATTCTATTACTTTTGGTACTGAAGTTGTCATAAAGAGGAATGGTACTTTCATATGTTCTGGCAAGGTAACCAATGGACTTTATTTGTTAACTCCCACCATGTATGAGATACATGATACTGAAACAATTAATAGATCAACATTAATGAAAAAGTCAGCTTCATCTAATCTAACAAAACTTTGGCACCTGAGGCTAGGTCATATAAACCTTAACAGGATTGAGAGGCTAGTGAAAGATGGTATCTTACCTTCGTTGGTGGTAGAACCAATGCCTATCTATGAGTCCTGTTTGGAAGGTAAAATGACAAAAAGACCCTTTTCAGCTAAGGGTAATAGGGCCAAAGATTTATTGGAATTAGTGCATACTGATGTCTGCGGACCCATTAATGTCAGGGCCAGAGGAGGATATGAGTACTTCATCACTTTCACAGATGATTACTCAAGATATGGTTACATATACCTTATGCACCGCAAGTCCGAAGCTTTTGAAAAGTTCAAAGAATTTCGAGCGGAAGCGGAAAAGCAATTAGGTAAGAGTATCAAGCCTCTTCGATCAGATCGAGGAGGGGAATATCTCTCTGCTGATTTTATGGGTTACTTATCAAAAAATGGGATTCTATCCCAGTTGTCTGCTCCTGGTATGCCTCAACAGAATGGAGTAGCAGAAAGAAGGAACCGTACTCTTTTAGATATGATTAGGTCTATGCTGAGTTTCTCAAGATTACCTATATCCTTTTGGGGATACGCTTTGGATACTGCAATGCACATACTAAACCTCGTACCATCTAAGTCTATACCTAAGACTCCCCGGGAATTGTGGTCTGGGCGAAACCCTAGTCTACAACATTTACACATTTGGGGTTGTCCAGTACACGTGCTCAAGGTTAAGATGGATAAGTTGGAAGCGAAGTCGGAAGTATGCACATTTGTAGGATATCCTAAAGGAACTAAAGGTTGGTTATTCTATAATCCCAGAGAGCAGAAAGTGCTGGTCAGCACCAGTGAGGTTTTTCTGGAGGAAGATTATATGATGGACTGGAAATTTTTAGAAAAGGTGATCTTGGAAGAGATTCAGGAGTAATCAATTCCAAATCCAAGTATGACTGGACTTGAGGAAGAACCGCCCTTACCAGACCCAGTAGTTACACTAGTACCTCGTCGTAGTGGGAGGATTGTCAAACCCCCTGACAGGTTCTCATTCTTGGGAGAGTCTTATGAAGCAATCCCAAAAGAGCCGGAACAAGATCCCTCTAACTATGATGAAGCAATCAATGACTTAGACTCGGGACGCTGGCAAGATGCTATGAAAGCTGAGATGGAGTCTATGTACTCAAATCAGGTCTGGACACTTGTGGACTTGCCTACCAATATTAAACCTATTGGGTGCAAGTGGGTCTACAAGAGAAAAAGAAGACCAGATGGAAGAGTGGAGACCTATAAGGCTAGGCTTGTTGCGAAAGGATATACTCAGAAAGAGGGGATCGATTATGAGGAAACCTTCTCGCCAGTAGCCATGCTCAAATCCATCCGGATACTCTTATCCATTGCGGCTCATCTCGATTACGAGATTTGGCAAATGGATGTCAAGACGGCGTTTCTCAATGGCCATCTTGAAGAAGACATCTATATGGTGCAGCCAGATGGTTTTGTAGCTAAAAACCAGGAGCAAAAAGTTTGTAAGCTGCAGAAGTCTATATATGGATTGAAGCAGGCATCCTGAAACTGGAATATCCATTTTGACCAGGCAATCAAGTCATTTGGTTTTTGTCAAAATCCGGATGAGTCATGTGTGTACATGAAAGGTGAAGGTGACAGGGTAGTTTTTCTGGTTTTATATGTCGATGACATCTTTCTCCTCGGGAAAGACATAGGAATGTTGTCAACGGTAAATGTTTGGTTAGCCAAGACTTTTGATATGAAGGACTTGGGAGAAGCTAGTTACATCCTAGGGATCAAACTCTATCGAGATAGGAAAAATAGGATGATTGGCTTATCCCAAGCTGCATACATAGATAAGGTGCTAGTACGGTTTGCAATGCAAGACTCCAAGAAGGGTATCACACCTTTCAGGTATGAAGTGCACCTTTCCAAGGATCAGTGTCCTAAGACACCCGAGGAAAAGGAGAAAATGAGGTCGATACCATACGCTTCGGTTGTTGGTAGCCTCATGTATGCTATGTTATGTACTAGACCAGATATCTGTTATGTAGTGGGCCTAGTCAGCAGATATTAATCTAATCCAGGACCTGAACATTGGACTGCTGTAAAATGTATTCTCAAATACTTGAGAAGGACTAAAGATTACATGTTGATTTATAGCAGTGACGAGTTGATTCCAGTCGGATACACAGATTCTGACTTTATGTCAGATAAGGATTCTAGGAAATCCACCTCTGGTTATATATTTACGCTTGGAGGCGGATCTATCAGCTGGAAGAGTATAAAACAAGAATGTACCGCTGATTCAACCTAGGAAGCTGAATATGTAGCAGCTTGTGAAGCAGCTAAGGAAGCAGTATGGCTTAAAAGATTCATTTTAGAACTTGGGGTGGTACCTTTGGTACGACAACCACTCACAGTTTATTGTGACAGCAGCGGGGTAGTCGCTCAGTCAAAGGAACCCAGAAGCCATAAAAGCCAAAAGCATGTACAGAGGAAGTATCACTTAGTCAGAGAGATTGTGCAGAGAGGTGATATTGCTATTACCAAGATAGCCTCTGCGAACAATTTGGCAGATCCCTTTACTAAGCCTTTGACTACCAAAGCCTTTGAGCAGCATGTAGAAGGGATGGGCATGAGATGCAACTCTGACTGGCATTGAGCCCAAGTGGGAGATTGTTAGATTTTGTGGACTCAATCCATCAGTTGATGTAATAAATTGATTAATTTCTTTATTTATCAATAAAATCATGCTTTGCTTCCATGAGATGAGTGTTATTTTACTAATTCATGCACATGACCAATACATATGACATAATGGTTCATGAGTTGAACCGGGTCCCATTAGTATATTAGATGTGATATATGTGCATGGATGAGATCCACACGCGGGAGATATATGTCACAAATCTTATACTTAAATAGCTTCACAACCAGTAATGAGACTGGGCATCTCATTTGATAAGGTGGCAGCACTTTGATCACTATGAAATAGTGTGATTTGTCTCGATCATCAGAATGTAAGATTCTGGATCACGGTGCTGGTACATTGGATGTATTGAAGGACCATGAGATGCACCTTATGGAATTCCATCTCAATAATAAGGTATGCTCTCATAATTCCCTAGTAATAGGCTCTCAATCCTGAGACATTGATGAACTCAAGTTTCTATCAATTCATTTGCTTTGAGTCACCAATGAGTGAGGCCGACTGTAGGTTAACACCTCGGTGTCTTGGGTATGTGGTAGTAGATTTGTGGGAACATTGAATGATCAAGATGGAATCTATCTCTATTATCCCCTTGTGCCAATTAATGGATTTGTCATTAGTAAGTGCGCACCCATCTCAATTAAGAGTTAATTGGATGGTACTGATGATTACTGTGATTAATTGGGGCTCAAGGATAATAAGATGTGGAACTTAGATTGGAAGAGACAGATTTATTTCAATTGATCCACGGATATTGATAGAGGGGCCTACTTGTGGTAATTGGGAAGTTTAGGGTCTTCATTGTAATTTATTCCTAAGACTGGAGTGCAATTGCATTTATATAGTGGTGTTATTTGCAATTAACTAAGGGCCCAGATTGCAGATGAGATGTGGGGTCGCGGTGTTCCAATTGGAGCTAGCTTTCTAAGGAATCCCTAGTGGTCCCCATGCTAGCCCAAGTTATTGGAAAATACTAATCCGACTCGAACTCTAAAAAGAAGGGATAAGAAAGGAGAAAGTTGCTAATTGCTTTGGAAGTAAGACTTCTATTTCAATTAGGCAAGGACGAGATTTGAAAGTTTATAAAATCTCCTTGGCGTCCAAAAGAGACTCTCTAACGCCCAAAACCCTTTTGTGCAAGAGTTGCACGAGTTACTCTCTCCTTCTTTCTTCTAGTTCCTTGGAGTTTCGAGTTGGGATTTCTCCTGAAGATTCCACCATTCTTCTTGAGAAAAGAAATCCAATTCGGGTCATAGCGTGGAAGGCTAAGAGGTGTTGAAGAAATCCATTAGAGCACTGCGGATCTCCAAAGGTATGATCTACTTCTTGCATGTCGTAGATTATTATGGATGTTTAGTGCTGGTAGAATATTTACTGTACATGGTCACGAGATTGAGGGTAATGCATCCTGGATTGGGTTTTGGTCTTATGGATAGTTGATCCCTTTGTCAAGTGGGTCAAAAGTTTTGAAAATCTATCCACGAGACCCACCTACTTCCAACAGGAAGAAAAGGATTGGCCATCACCGTCAGGATCCATCTTCTAATTAGAGAAGAAAGGACAAAGGCACTTACTGGGGCACACATCTGTTTAGAACTAGAGAAAGCGGTTCCGGGTTTCTCGAGGTTCCTTGTTGGCGAAGAAGACAATCGGAATATCAATGCTTCCTGGGAAGGAAGCCCCACCCATCGCGAATCTTCACCAATGCTAATTGCTACCACTACCCTTGTTCGCTGGGGTCGACAGGGAAGAAGCGCCAATAGAAACTGTCGCCAGAGTCGCAGTTGCATCTGCCACCTCCTGCCTCTAATTTCTTCGCCGCCAGACTCTTCACCGATGCCGGAGAGGGGGCCACAGCCCATCATTGCCTGTACTTTGAGGACCGGAGATTAAGATGAAGGGGTGGGCTTAGGGTTGCAACGCCCCTGTTATAGACCAAACAGAGGAAGGCAACCTAGATTGGGTTGGTTCAGGTTCGAGTCGGGTTCGGGTCGACCCAACTCACAATGAAGCCTAGCCTGCACAGTAGTCTAGTTCAGGTCCAAGTTAGTTTTGACCTGATCTGTTTCAGAAGCCCGCAAGCCCACCAGTAAAATAGCAGTGCTGACGTCAGCAATGACATTAACATTGGTCAAAGCAGGTTTCACCAAATCTAAAGGCCAGAATTCATTTATGTTTTTCAAGGTCATCAGGACTCCGAATTGTGCTTTGTTTTTCTTTATGCACTCATAGTGACGAGTTCTATGAGATAAATGAAATAGATTGACTGTCGATTGACAAAAAAATAATCAAGCAAATAGAGCTTTAGTTTGAGTGGGAGCAATGATGGACAACACAAAGGAGACAATTAAGAAATTTAATGGTCAAAATTTTACATTTTGGAAGATGTAAATAGAGAATCTCCTTTACCAAAAGAATTTCTACTTACTACTTAGACGAAAAGTCAAGAAGCCTACGACTATGTCAAATCCAAATTGGGAGGTACTTGACAAAAAAGCCTTAGGTACGATTAAACTCTCTCTAACAAAGTTTGTTGCATTTGATATTTTAAAAGAGCAAACCACTGAAGATGTTATAGCTGCCCTTTCATGAATGTAGGAATAACCATCTACTTCAAATAAATTCCATTTGATGAAAAGATTGTTTAACATGAAGATGGTTGAAGGTGGGAATATTGCTTAATACATTAATGAGTTTAACACAGTCATGAGCTAATTGTCATCGGTAAAATTACATTTTGATGATGAGATTTGGGCACTATTACTCTTATCTTCTTTACCAGACAATTGGGGTGGTATGGTTTCTTCACTGAGTAATTCATTGGGATCAAGCAAACTAAAGTTTGATGATGTTGTGACTGCAGTCATTGATGAAGAACTTTGTAGGAAATCTTCGAGTGAATCATTAGGAAGTGCATTCAATGTAGAAAACAAAAGAAGAAAAACTAAGAGAGGGCAAAATCGTAGAAAATCTAAATTAAAGAGTAAGTCAAGCTCATCAAAAGGTGGGATCACATGTGGGAATTGTGGCAAAAAAGGACACTTAAAAAAGGACTGCAAAGCTGTCACACCCCGATCCCGGGAATTGGGGTTAGGATGGCCCTACGGGGTGTGCATACGTAATCCCGTAGTAATCTGTGCATATAAACATGCACACACAAAACACTACAAGGGAGATTGCACAGGAACGTGTAGAGAAGTTTCTCTAACACGTAAATTGCATTCAACAGTGAACGGAAACCTGTGTAATACATCTGTAATAATCATAAGCAATAACAACGGAATTATCATAACATTCATAAATAAGTCTGTACTTAACCATTTCTCATTTTTCATGATCATGATTAATTAAGCATGAACAAAACTTAAAGTGTAAACAGGCCTATCCAAACTTAGACACTCAGCAAGTGTCTTGTTGTCGCTCTTCGTACGACGACGTCATCTGCATTACACTCATCTAGTCCCCGAGGTTTAGTACCTGTAACACCAAGGGTAGCACTGTTAACACGACAGTTAAGCAAGTATATAGAGATACATAAGACTATCACGCCGTATCAAATGAAGTAAGAATATATATTAATTAAAGAAGGCAAAAATCGTACACTAGGCATGTTGTGCATGAGTAAACATGAGTAACGAATCATAAACAGATTATCATACAAACTTATTGGCAACCACGTGGTCGTATTCTCCCAAGAGAGAGCAAATCATCTAGAGGGAGCGTACATATTCTAGGGGATCAGCCTAGCTTATTGAGAAGCGCCGACAACTCCTCCAAGGACTACTGCAGCAGCGACATATCGTATGATACCCAAACTAGTCCCGTCGAACCTAATAAGAGCGTAGTTTAGTGGTGCCGACTTAACGTATCAAGACCGACTCAAATTCATATCTTTTATGCATCTTGGTTATACTTGTCATATCATACATACTAGGAGTTTGGTATTGAGATTACATTTATTCATTCATTCATATCTGATAATCAATTCATGCATACTTAATTGAGTTACATATGTTGAGGGCATGGTTTCTTAACAATATGGATGCATTTAGATTGAGTAAGTACCGAGGATAATTACTAGCCAACCCTATGCTAGATAGTCCGTGATCCCGAGGGCATTCAACACGATGTATTCATAAAACGTCCGGTGTCATTGTGTTACCAATCTTGGCGTTACATTGTGTATACAAAGGACACCTCTTCTTATGTCAACACCTATGACGTGACATCGGGAATTCGTCCTGAAAAATTGAAGGGGATGAGCGACAGCTCTACACTTGTCCACCTTTCATTTGATCACCATTGGGCTAATTTAGTTAGGAAGTAGGTACCATATCTAGAGCCCTACAAGGTCATTGAAGGTTCCTCACATCCTACATTCACTGGGTTCTTACGGCTTAGCCGTATACAAGGCTACGGCTTAGCCGAGTGGTTCAGGTTTCCCTCTTAATTCAATACGCATTTATAGCTTGGCCATATATTGGCCTACGGCTTAGCCGTGCTAAGCCTATGGCTAGGGTTATGGCTTTAGTACGGCGTGGCCGTAGCAGAGTTCACGGCGTGGCCGTAGCAGAGTTCACGGCGTAGCCGTGTGTGAGTCGTAGATAAATTCTGGGTTTAGGGCTCTCTGGAAGGTTCACCGTAGAATATCCTACGGCTTGGTCACGGGGAGGTTACGGCTTAGCCGTAGTTCATTCCACGGTTTAGCCGAGTGTCAGCCGTAGTGTAATTTGGCTCTCTGGATTCTGGACCGTAGAAACTTACGGCTTAGCCGTGGGCTTCGCCGTAAGCTTTAGAATCTCTGAAACTGATTCTGCAGCTCGGGTTCAAGTGCAGAACTCTACCATTTGAGTTCCAAAGGGGTTCTATATACTTCCAAACTCCCGAATAAGTCTTAAATTGTTCAATATCATTACTATTGCTCAGCTATACTCATTATCACCTAATTACATACCTATGTGTGCTTATTTAAGGGGAAATGAGCTGTAAGTTGAACATTGAATGAGCAATCCAAGAATCAATCAATTCAAACATACATGCAGTACCATATATACTCTAATACTTGCCTCTTAACAGTGTTAGCCTTCTCTAACTCTTTCTTGTTGTGTAGCTAAAGAAAACCTCCAAAATGAAGATGGGTTTTCTACAAGTAGAACATGCAAATAAGAATGGGGTTTAGATTCACATGCATGTCACACAGTGGAGTCCTCATACCCCTAATACACCCAAGTTGAATGAAATAGACGCAATCCCTCACCTTATACTACTGTAGTATTGGAGAAGGTTGTGATCTCTAAGAGGGAGATGCCCTAAAGGGAGAAGGAGGGGTTAGATGGATGCTATTGCCCTTACATGCAAGCTCCCAAATCTTAGTTCTCAGCTCTAAGATGAAGAATGGTGAAGAGAGGGGATGGCTCCAACGAACGCAGTGAGAAGGTGAAGAAGGAAACGTTGGGTTCTTCTTTTAAACTTAAAGTTTTCTTGAATTTTGCATGCAAGCCCTCTTTCTTGGGGAATTTACAGTTTAAGTCAAATAGGCTTCAACTGAGCCAGGGTGGATCCGAATTGAGTTGAGCCTAACATGAAAGTTGTCCCACAAGAAGAAATGCACATAATGCAACTGATGAAATGTCCATATGATGCAAGATTAATTACAAAAAGGTCCTTGACTACCTACGTAAAGTTCAAACCCAACTACCTATCCAACTGAAACCCACTAATAATTAAAAGCAAGGTGAATTAAGACTAAAATATACATATTAATAGGAAAATCAAGCTTAATTAGTATAAATTATAATTAAGTCGGGTTGGGACCTTACAAAAGCTTCACCAAAAAACAAGTAGCAAAGGAACGATAACAATGACAACGGTAATGGTGCTTCCACAAATGTTGCAGGTGATATACTATTCTAGATGCTTTAATTCTTTCTTTTGATTATAAATATGAATCTTGGGTTTTAACTTCTAATGCCTCCTTTAATGCCACTGCACACAGAGAATATAACAAAAATTATGTGAAAGGTGACTTTGGAAAAGTCTAGCTTGGTGATGATGAATCTTGTGACATAATTGGCAAAGGAGATGTTCAGATCAAATTGCCAAATGGTGATACATAACAATTGAATGATGTTGGCATGTACCGAGCCTAAGAAGAAACCTTATATCTATTGGTCGGTTTGCAAACTCTGGTTATGTAATAATCTTCGGAGGTGACTTATGGAAGGTTACAAAAAGGAGTATTGTTGTTGCTCGCTGTGAGAAAGAAGTGACTCATTACTTGACTAATAGTAGTTTACTTGACTAATAGTAGTACTAGTTCTATTGCAGTTGCAGATAAAGGTACAGATTCAAACACATGGTACTGTAGACTTGGACACATGAGTGAGAAAGGGATGAAAATTCTTCACTCTAAAGGTAAGCTACGAGACCTCAAGTCTTTAGACTTAGAGTTCTGTGAAGACTATATTTTTAAAAAGCAAAGAAAAGTTACTTTATCTAAAGTAGGGAGGCCACCAAAATCAGAAAGGTTGGAACTAGTTCACACGGATGTGTGGGGACAAACACAGGTACTTTTTCTTGGTGGATCTTCTTATTTTGTCACATTCATTGATGATGTTACTAAGAAATTATGAGTTTCTCCTATGAAATACAAGTCTGATGTGTTTGGTGTTTTCAAAAAGTGAAAATCTTTGGTTGAAAATGAAATAGTTCTGAAATTAAAATGCCTGAGATCTGATAATGGGGGAGAGTACTGGAGCAAAGGATTTGAGGAGTATTGCTCTACAAATGGGATAAGGTGAGAGAAAACCATTCCTAATACACCATAGAAAAATGGTGTAGTAGAGCGTATGAACATTACAATTGTAGAGTGTGCTAAAACCATGAGGCTGCATGTTGGATTGCCTAAACAGTTTTGGGCAGAAGAAGTGAATATTACTGCATACTTGATCAATCGTGGGCCTTTAGTACTTATGGATGGTAGATTGTCGGAGGAAGCTTAAACTAAAAAAACGGTAATTCTTTCATATTTTAAAGTATTTGGTTATATCTATTATATACATGTTCATGCTGAAAACAGGGACTAGTTAGATCCTAAATCTAGGAAATGCACTCTTATTGGATATGGTTCTTATGAATTTGGTTATTGCTTCGAAGACAAAGAAAATAAAAAAATCATCAAAAGTGTAAATGTTGTATTCAATGAGAAAGTTATGCATAAGGATAAAGATACAGTATAAAAGGACAATACAGAGTACTTAGACGTAGAAGACATTTATAAAAATGATGTGCCTAAAGTACATAAAAATGAAAACCCACAGGTGGATCCTCTACCCTAGTAAAAAGGTCCTTTAGAAATCTTAAGCCTACACAATGTTATTCACCTTTATTGTATTACTTGTTATTAACTGATGGTGATGAGCCAGAATGTTATAAAAAAGCATTACAGGTTAATACTCGGGCTAAGTGGGAGCAAGCCATAGAAGATGAGATGCAATCTTTATTGTCAAATTAGACATGGGACTTAGTTCAATTGTCTGAGGGAAAGAAAGCATTGCATAACAAGTGGGTATACAAGTTGAAGGACAAACAAGACAACAGTAGAGATACAAGGCGAGGCTAGTTGTGAAAGGCTTTCAGCAGAAAAAAGGTCTTGATTATTTTGAATTATTTTCTCGTGTGGTTAAATTAAACATAATCAGAAGTGTTTTGAGCATTGTGGCAGTAGATGATTTACATCTTTAACAATTAGATGTTAAAACTACATTTCTCCATGGTAACTTAGAGAAACATATTTACATGCATCAACCACAAGGATATGTTGCCTCAGGAAAGAAGGACTTGTTGTGTAAACTCAAAAAGAGTTTATATGACTTGAAGCGGGCCCCAAGAAAATGGTACATTAAATTTGACAAATTTATGTCCAACACAGGTTACGAAAGATGTCATGTAGACCATTGTTGTTATTACAAAAGCTTTGATTACTGTTATATCATTCTTCTCTTGTATGTAGATGACATGCTTATTTCAAGATCGAACATACATTAAATTAATAATATGAAAAAGCAATTGTCAAAGGAGTTTGAAATGAATGATTTGGGTGCTGCAAATCAAATTCTCGGTATGAGCAGAGACAAAACAAACTGCATATTGAAGTTTTCTCAAGCAGAATATGTTGAAAAGGTTGTAAATAGGTTCAACATGTAAGGTGCTAAGCTAGTTGCACTCCATTAACTAGCTATTTCAAACTCTCAAAAGAGTTGTCCCTTAAAACAGAACAGGAGAAAAATGATATGTCTAAGATCCAATATGCTTCAGCTATTGGTAGCTTGATATATGCTATGGTCAGCACGAGACCAGATATTGCTCATGCAGTGGGAGTTGTAAGCAGATTTATGGGTAACCCCAGGAAAACACATTGGGAGGCAGTTAAATGGATTCTCAATATTTTTGTGTTTTAGAGGATAAAAATTTAGACTACATGGTTATGTTGATTCAGACTTGGCAGGAGATCTCGATAAAAGTAGAAACACTGCAGGATATGTCTTAACCTTAGGTAGTGTAGCAATTAGTTGGAAAACACAATTATAGGATATGGTTGTACTTTCAACTACAGAAACATAGTAAGTTGTTGCAACCAAAGCTAGTAAGGAAATGATTTGGTTGCAGAAGTTAATGGAAGAGTTAGGTAAGAACCAGGAGGATAGCAAGTTATATAGTGATAGTTAGAGTGCTATTCATCTAGCAAAGAATTCAACCTTTCATCCAAGAACCAAACACATTCACATAAGATATCACTTCATACGATGGATTCTGGAAGAAAAGGTATTGAAATTGGAAAAGATTCTCTCAAGTCAGAATTCCACAGATATGTTTACAAAGGTTGTGAATAAAGAAAAACTGAAACTGTGCTTAGCTTTAGTTTGACTTCTTGTTTGAAGCCAAGGTGTTGAGATTTGAAGCCGTCTTCCGCTGTTATCATTGCCATTTAGTGTGATGAGTCTTCAAGTAGGAGATTAATGGGTTGGTGAAGCCTGATCCGGGTATATTCATTATTTATTGGGGTAAATATATAATCTAATGGTTTAATCTAGACCTCTGTTATAAGGCCAGATTTGACAATTGTAAATGCCCAAGTGTTGGTTATTAGGGTTTCAGTATTTTTTCTGAGTGGTTAGAGAGAGTTGTGCTCTGCAGAGGAGAATCCTAGGGAGAGACTTTTGTACTCTTGTTATCACAGTAAGAGGATTGTTCTTCTCGTGGGTGATCTCCAACAATAGTGAATAGGCTTGAATCTCCATAGACATAACCCATAACGAGTGGAACCACATAAATCTCATGTTTATTTTGTGTTATAGCGTTCTTCTCTTTTATCTTCTTTCATAACAAAAAGAAACCCGTGATAACGTAATACGGGAACTACAAGCACTCAACTAACAAAACCAAGCTCGTGTAGAGCAAGTCTATCAAATTGAAAAGAATATCAAAGTCAAAAGACAGAGAGACTAAAGGGATATTAGGAATGCCTTTCCATCCAAAATGCTTCTAAGGTGATGGTCTCCTTCTCAAAAAAATATTTACTGCTGCATGAAACCAAGCATACCACATGGCACATGTGAAGGAAATAATAATGCTAAGAGTACAAATCGACCCTAGGTCAATGCTCAACCTCATCACCATAACAACTTTACAGGAGTTGGGTATTCCAATCAGTGAACTGTCCAGCAAAAATGCATCGATACAAGGATACGATGGGGAAATGCAAAACTCAATTGAAAAAATCCGCATCAAGTTCCATTTAAGGTACAAGCAACCTGTCAAAGAAAAGGAGGTATACTTTACAGATGCAGCCATGTATAAAGAAGAGTCTGAAGATTGAAAATCCAAAAAATAATAATAATAAAGGAAAAGCACCTCTAATGGGGGAATCAACAAGCATTTTTTAGAAAAAAAGGAAAGTTAAACCTAAAGAGTCAGATTTGTGGAGCAACCAACTATGATTTAAGACAAAGATTGCTCATTAGTCATCCCAACAAATGCCTTTCAAGATTAGACCTTTATAATCCAATCCAGAGGCATAATAACCTAGTCATAGGGGTAACATCACAGAAGCCAGTCTCTATCCCCCAACTAGCCAGAGCCAAGAAAGAACACAATGAGTCAGTGCTTGATTTCATCAACAGATAGGTAAAGATGGCTTAAAGATGTGAAGTCCCCTTGTCAAAACAAGTCGATCATACTTGGTGTTAGCATGGGCTCCAAAGCTGCAGTAGTTTCAAGATGATTGAAATGAAAATTGAAACCCTTTTGCTAGTTACCTAAAATTGCTACAATGGTAGAAAGAAATCTTCTACAACCAAGCTTACAAAATTATCACATTGATTATGAGGTGAGCAGAGCAAGAATAGGGCATACAGTTAGCCTAGGGATGCTACTCTAAGTAAAACAAGAGCAAGGGGAATCATCTCAAAGATTCGTCAATAGGTAGAAGAACATGGCCAATCAATGTGCTGAGATGCCTTCACAAAGAACTCGTATGACCCTATGCAAGCAAGGGCTCCATATCCACACTCGAAGGGCCATGGTATGTATGAAATTCCAATCATATGAAGAACTATTTTTAATAGCTACAAACATCAAAACGAGTACTATCCATCCAATTAGAAGGTTAAAAAAGTGCTACTCGATGTTTACTATGTGCTCCAAATACAATTTCGATACTGAATTAGAATAAGACATGGATGACTCTTTAGAAAAGGAACCATCAAACTAGCTTCCACCTCTGCATCCATGGTTAGTCCCGGCACCTATGTATAATGCTCAAGGGTCACTTTTCGTGGTCGGGTCAACCTGATACAATCCGCACCTGATCATTATCTCCTAGGCAGATGATCACGCCTTCGTATAACCTCTCAAAGACATTATGAATCGAAGGCGAGTGATGTTCAACCTCTATAGCTAGCAATCCCATCAGATAACGTAAAAGATGGGATATAACTTCAGAAAACCAACTAGGCTATGGAACCAAAAAGGTCTCCTAGTCCCTTATGACGACATGGCACCTGAATAGTTGGGTGAATACAAATATGGAAGCCACATCGATTACCATAAATACATCCTGGGATATGTTCCACATAGCAACATCTCTGCAGAAATTCCCGATCTTGAAGAAGAAGTCGTTGTATACCTAGATGGGCATGAAACAAATGATTTCGAAAAAACAGTCTTGGCCTATGAATCAGATGACTGGGCTTCCTTCCAACATGAAAACGAAAGCAATGATGATGATAGCACTCCACAACAGGCAATGTTGCCCACAGATGAAGAAACAAATAACCAGAGTCAAGGGGATGGGATCATCTAGTACGAAATGTAAAGGCCGAAGGGCCGATAAAAAAAGCCCTTGGAAAGGGATAGAACCCTGGCTCAAGTTGGAACATGACATCCTAAAGGGATTCATGGAGTTGGAAGCTTCCAAAAACAATGTGGAAGAATCTCCTCCTCATCCTCCAATTGAGCATCCAGTCCAAGAGATCGATGTAAGGACTTTGGAAAATCATCGTCTCACTTTTGTAAGTTCAAAAATAAAAGTAAAAAAGAGCTTATAGAGTACATCAGTTTCTTATGTAAGTTTGTGCACTATTTTGCATGGGCCTATGTAGAAATGCCTAGACTCAACCCAAAAATTCCAAGTTATAGGCTAAACATCACTCCAGATATAAATCCTATAAAGCAAGGTCAAAGGCGAACTAAGCAATAAAAAATGGACAAAATCGAAAAAGAAGTTCAAAAGCTGAAGGATGTTAACTTCATTAGTGGAGAACAACATCCGGATTGGCTGGCAAACATAGTCCAAGTCACAAAGAAAAATAGTTAGATCAGAGTTTGCATTGACTTCAGAGACCTAAATAAAGCACATCCAAAAGATGACTTCCCATTACCTATTCCAGAACCCATGATAGATAATACCTCTAGATACAAAAGGAAGTCATTCATGGATGGATTCTTGGGGTACTATCATGTCACAACCCGGGCCCAGAAATCGGGGGTTAGCGAAAAGCTAAACCAGTGACACACGTACTCCCGTGCACGTGCATCCAAACCCTGTCCGGATGAGCATACACAAGGGATCTGACACGTGCGAACTAAGCGTACGCGGAAGCTGTACTTATCATAGCAAGCAACAAAGGAAAATAGCGGAAGCCAAAACAAATGCGAAACGGAAAAGACAAGATAATTACAAAGTTGGAAAACCAAGTACAAGTCTGAGTACACGGCAAAATACAGATGTACAATTATACAGAATACAAGTCCAAAGTCCAAATACAATCTCTCAAAATCCCAAAAACCAAAACTCGAAATAAAAGCCACTGGTATGCATGCACGCACTTGGCAGAAGTGATCAAGCCCACTCTGCCAAACCTGAGGGTGCCTCTACACTCGCCCCTGCAGCCTCCTCGACCGCCGGGGAGCTGGGCAAGGTATCTGAGCCTGCAACACCACAGACAATACAAATGAATACAACGATCCAGCAAATACAAGTAACAAGGGTGAAACACTCATAGTATCAATAGAATAAGGACGGAATAGTAATTTCAGAGTTTCATCTTAGTATGCTAAGCAAATCGTGCATAGAAGTAAAACATGATAATTGAATCAAAGCAGAGAAATACTAAACTAAGTGGCTACTACGTTAACCATATTCTCTCCAATAGAGAGCAGAGCAAAGCAGATGAGAACACCACTGACCGGGCCAAGGGTACAAGTGGGTCTCGGTTTCCTGGGTTCCGGGGTCCCAAGACAAAGCAACACTGCAGTAATACAAAGATACAGAGATCTAAGCCAGAGGTAACCCCGTCGGGCATCCTAGGGCTGAGGCTGAGTAGAGCCAGACTAATACCAATCAAATCAAATCCATAGAAAAGGGAGATTATCCGCTTTGGACTCACCGATGACAAAGACCGGATCTTATCCTCACGTATTAACCTCTGGGCAGAGCCACCCGGGAATACCCAAACCAAACAGATATATATATACAAAGCCAGAGAATCTACAAAGCATAGCATAGATCAAAGCATAGTGCAGAGCGAAGAATAATACAGATATACAGGACAAAGGCAAAATGACTGCGGAATGCATAACATAGATTAACAGAGCAGAGGGCAAAACCATAACAATATGCAATGCATCTCAGATTAATACGGAGTCAAGGTTCATTACAAGCCAGTCCTAAGCTAGTTGTTCACTGTCACTAACCGTGCATGTTGATGTAGTTTTAAGTTAGTCAATGCACCGTTGCCATCAAAGTGTTGCAATGTAATCTAACGTGCACCGACATCCCTTAAACCAACACCCATGGGGAGGTGCTTAACAGTGATCAACGCTCACATGAATAAGCCACAGCCTAACAGACTATTCACGCGATCCAAGGAAATCCATTGGGCCGGTTTACACGGGTGGTTAACCTGTATTTGAGCCCTATAAGTCTCACCATCATCCTAAGTTATATTTCAAAATTGCCATGCCAAACGGTTTAGCCATGAGGGACCTATGGTTAAGCCGAAGACATCTTACGCACTCGTCGTAATATGCACTACGGCTTCTCCTTGGTTCCATTCCAAAACACAGCTAAACGGATCATCTTCCACCTCTGATCTGACACCTTTTTCGGCTGGGCTACAGCCAGTATACGGCTGAGCCGTAGACCAATTCACGGCTTGGCCGTAGCATTCCACGGCTTAGCCGTAGCCACACCGTAGGAGTTCTGTGTTAGAAAAGTTTCGACTGATCAGAGGTTTAATTCATGGCTGGGGTACGGTTAGGGTCACGGCTAGTTTACGGCTCAGCCGTAGAACAAATTACGGCTTAGCCGTAGCCTAGCCGTAGAACAAAACTCAAAATTTAAGTCTCTGGAAATCAAACCGTAGAAACTTACGGCTTAGCCGTACAATACAGAACACGAATTCGGGATAGTTACAGAAACTGAAATTTGGTATAGAAACATCTCCAAACAAGCTACAGAGGTTCCAAATTCATAAAATGTGGCTGTAAAACCTTTATATACAGAGAATAAGAGTGAATCAAAGCAATCAAAGAAACAACCCATATGTGTTATCAAAGCCTGTACTTGTACTTGCCTCAAATCTGACAAATCCTCTGGAACAAGCTCCAAATCCACTAGAATCAAAGCAAAGCAAAGAGATACACCATGCATGAGATGAAGACATAGCAATCAGAGAATGAGAGGTGCAATTGGGAGAAGAAACACAAAGAACCCACTTACCTCAAGCAATAGACAGAGATGAGAGCGAAGAGAAACAAAACAACCCAATCGGGAAATCCAATCCACAACCGAGCAAGAGAAAGAAAGAAGAGAGAACGAGGAGGGAGTTTCTCCTGGAATTTCCTCTTGCATGCAACGTGAAGAATTGAAATGAGCAAGGGAGAGACATCTGGAGCATGACTCATTTATATAGGTTTTGAAAGTTAAGTCAAAGTCCGGAGAGTTTATACTAATTACAGTTTAAGTCACACGAAGGTCCATCTTCCCCAATTGACTCCAAACGGATCTGACACAGTTATGGAAATTGTCGAGCTCAACGAAATACGCGTGCTGACACCAAGATGATGCAAAGATGATATGAGCAAAACAAAAGCAAAATTACGAAAAAGGGCTTAGAACTAACTATCTCAGGTCAAAGGTCACTCAACTACCTATCCAAGGCCCAAAACCAAGTCCAAAAGACTAAAACAAAACAAAACACACTAATGAGCCACTAATCCGGCTCAAAGGGGATCGGAGTGTTACATCCTCCCCCACTAGGAATCATTCCGTCCTCGGAATGACTACCTACCTGCGCAAAGAGCTGGGGGTACTGGCGTGCTAGCTGCTCCTCTAGCTCCCAAGTAGCCTCTGTTAGTTTTTGTGGACTCAATCCATCAGTTGATGTAATAAATTGATTAATTTCTTTATTTATCAATAATATCATGCTTTACTTTCATAAGATGAATGTTATTCTACTACTTCATGCACATGACCAATACGTATGACATAATGGTTCATGAGTTGAACCGGGTCCCATTAGTATATTAGATGTGATATATGTGCATGGATGAGATCCACACGCGGGAGATATATGTCACAAGTCTTATACTTAAAATAGCTTCACAACCAGTAATGAGATTGGGCATCTCATTTGATAAGGTTGCAGCACTTTGATCACTATGAGATAGTGTGATTTGTCTCAATCATCAGAATGTAAGATTCTGGATCAATGGTGCTGGTACATTGGATGTATTGAAGGACCATGAGATGCACCTTATGGTATTCCGTCTCAATAATAAGGTATGCTCTCATAATTCCCTTGCAATAGGCTCTCAATCCTGAGACATTGACGAACTCAAGTTTCTATCTATTCATTTGCTTTGAGTCACCAATGAGTGAGGCCGACTATAGGTTAACACCTCGGTGTCTTGGGTATGTGGTAGTAGAACTGTGGGAACGTTGAATGATCAAGATGGAATCTATCTCTATTATCCCCTTGTGCCAATTAATGGATTTGTCATTAGTAAGTGCGCACCCATCTCAATTAAGAGTTAATTGGATGGTACTGATGATTACTGTGATTAATTGGGGCTCAAGGATAATAAGATGTGGAACTTAGATTGGAAGAGACGGATTTATTCCAACTGATCCACGGATATTGATAGAGGGGCCTACTTGTGGTAATTGGGAAGTTTAGGGTCTTCATTGTAATTTATTCCTAAGACTGGAGTGCAATTGCATTTATATAGTGGTGTTATTTGCAATTAACTGTGGGCCCGGATTGCACATGAGATGTGGGGTCGCGGTGTTCCAGTTGGAGCCTGCTTTCTAAGGAATCCCTAGTGGTCCCCACGCTAGCCCAAGATATTGGAAAACACTAATCCGACTTGGACTCTAAGAATAAGAGTTTGGAAAGGAGAAAGTTGCTAATTGCTTTGGAAGTAAGACTTCTATTTCAATTAGACAAGGGAGAAATTTGGAAGTCTATATAATATCCTTGGACGTCCAAAAGAGTCTCTCTCACGCCCAAAACCCTTTCGTGCAAGAGTTGCGCGAGTTACTCTCCTCTCCTTTCTTCTAGTTCCTTGGAGTCTCGAGTTGGGATTTTCTCCTGAAGATTCCACCGTTCTTCTTGAGAAAAGAAATCCAATTCGGGGGTCATAGCGTGGAAGGCTAAGAGGTCTTGAAGAAGTCCATTAGAGCACTGCGGATCTCCAAAGGTATGATCTACTTCTTCTATGTCGTAGATTATTTTGGATGTCTAGTGTTGGTAGAATTTTTACTGTACATGGTCACGAGATTGAGGGTAATGCATCCTGGATTGGGTTTTGGTCTTATGGATAGTTGATCCCTGTGTCAAGTGGATCAAAAGTTTTGAAAATCTATCCACGAGACCCACCTACTTCCAACAATTGGTATCAGAGCCATACCTCATCTCTAATCATGTTAGATCAGTAATCTTGTTCTAATCTTCGCATGAGATGTGAAGAGGATAGAGCAAGGGCTATGATAGGATCAGTGTTTATTGGATTTGCTTGCTCTCGTAGTAGATACATGTTTGGAAAGTCACAAAAGGTTTTAATCATAATAGGAGGATGATAAGATGCCATTAAAACATACTGAGATCATTAGAGATGATTAGGTACAGCAGGAGCCGAATCAGAAAAGAACCCAAATTTCTGGGTTAGTCAGGTCGGTTAGTCAAAGTGACCACTATGGCTATAGAGGTCTGTTAGCTAACCCTAGAGACCAGATCGGCTAGCCGAACCTAGGCAGAATCATCTTGTTCTTGGTCTGCGTTATTGTTGTTTTTTTTTTTTTTTTTTTTTCGGGGGCGCTGCCCCTTGGAACCCCGCGAGCTGACCGGGCAGCTCGACCCCCGCCGGGGGCGCTGCCCCCGGACCCCCGTTGCGTAGGGGGTCTTGTATCGTGGTGGCAAAATATTTGGCATCTTGTTTTTCTATTGTGGTTTGGCAACTTGGTTTTGTGAGATGCATTGTTGTATGAGATACTAACTTGCAGGTGATAATGTCCTCTCCATATGACCCACATGTTTTTCTTTCCTTTTAATTATTGGTTTATTCGTGGCTAAGTGTAAAGGGCATCATGGTCTCCTTGGTTTCCCGTGAAAGGGCAAGGCATGGTGAATTTCCCTATAGCCCTTTTATTTCCATGTTTAGACTACCATGTAAGTCTCATTATAGAGACATAGGAATTTATGTATTTTTAAAATTTGTAAATTCTAGAGATGTCCGTAACAAAGAAGGAAAGAGAAGTTGGACTCCTAATCAAAGAGTTTGAAGATTACCAAAAGGTGTTTTGGAGATGCCCAAAGAGTTTGAGGAATCCCAAAGTTTTGGAAAGTCTAGAAGTCCAAGAAGTCTTTTCCGCCTGGGTCATGTGGAGGAGAGGACTAGTCTTTTGTTATAGCACTTTCTATTTATGGATGAATGCTTATTTTAGAGTATTTCCATATCTGATCCAAACATAGCAAATTCCAAAATTGGTCAAATCAAATTAATTTTTGGAAAGAATTCTAATTAGAGTTGGTGGGCCCATGAGATGGATCTATTGGTAACACTAATTATAGAAACTGAACTTTCCTTAAAATAACTTGACTTGGAACCAATCATTGGTCTTATCATGAGATGAATATATACCTATATTTGATGGACCCATACACCTATAAGGAAATCCTCAACTCTAAAATATTAAGTGGGAGCGGAGCATTTCTATATATATAAAAATCCCCATGGTTTTCCACCATAGGTCCATTGTAAGGAAAGTATTAGCCTTGCGCTATTTTGAGAATGGCCATTCCCCACGGAGGGCTTGTATTTATCTGGATACTGGATATGGATCTCCTATGGATAGTGTTGATGAGACGGGGTGGGAGCCCACTCCCCAAGGAGGAGCTACCCACAACGGTTGTCATGCAATGCTAGTTGGTGGGTCACACTTAACTAAAATAATGATGTAGTATCCCTAAGGATTTGCCTCATGTATTTTAGAAACCAAAGCTAATCGGGAGTCATACATTATTTGGTATGAGATACCTAGATTGTAATGAATGAAGGGGATCATGGATAGTTAGTCTTAATCCAAATTTTGACCAACTTTGATCCGCACCAGTCTAGGAGGTATTTGCACTCCCCAAGGAGGCATACCCCGCAGGATTGGGATTCCGATGTATTCCGAATTTTGTGGTTATGAGGATTCCCACATAAATTTGGTAGAATACTAAACCCTAATGTCATTTAAATTCATTAATTGAATGTATGGTTATGTGCTACAGTATTACAAGCATGAATTCGAATACTTTCAATCCACTTGCGACCATCCTCAACCAGAATAAGTTGGTGGGATCCAACTATGTAGACTGGAAACGGAATCTGGATATTGTCCTGACAGCTTCAGGATATAAATATGTCCTTACCAAAAACCCCCTTGAAGAGCCTGGCCCAGATGCATCAGAAGCAGAAAAGGACCTTTACACCAAATGGGCCAAAGACGATGAGATGGCCCGATGTTACATTCTGGCATCCATGTCTAGTGTGCTGCAACATCAACATCAATCTTATAAGACTGCATATGATATGATATCGAACTTAAAGGAGATGTTTGCAGAACAAGGCAGACCTGCTAGGCAGGCAGCCATGACGGTGCTCATTAGCACCAAGATGGCTGAAGGTACATCAGTACAGGAACACATGTTGAAAATGATGGACTCATTAAATGAGTTAGATGTACTGGGAGCTGCGATTGATGCAGAATCGCAGATTGACATAATCCTTGAGTCACTACCAGAGTCATTCAACAATTTCAAAGTCAATTATAATATGAATAAAATGAATCTGACTCTAGCTGAGCTATCTAGTCAGCTGGTAGCAACTGAAGGGATTATGAAGAAGAAACCAACTGCCTTAATGACAGAAAAGTCAGATGCCAAGTCCAAGCCGAAAGGCAAAGGGCGGAAAGGCAAAAAGAAATCAGTTCCAAAGGGTCCTAAGGTGGAGAATGGTCCAACTGGTGGCGTGGCTAAAGCTAAGGGTTCAGGGACAAAAGGAAAGTGTTTCCATTGTGGTAAGACAGGACATTGGAAGAGGAATTGTCCAGAATATCTGTCTAAGAAAAAGACCCCAGGTATGATTGAGTCACTTATATCTGAAGTTAGTTTTGCAACTGGTACTTCAGAATCCTGGTGTGTGGATTCCGGGGCAACTAATCACATATGTAATACGTTGCAGGGGTTCAGGGAAACCAGGAGGCTAAGTGATGGAGAAATCATTGTCAACCTAGGATCTGACGCTAAGGCGGAGGCTGTTTCAGTAGGAGTCATTACTTTATGTTTTTCAAATAAGAAATTGGTTTTGTCAGAAACATTATATGTACCGTCTTTAAGGCGGAATTTAATTTCAGTTTCTAGTTTGGTGAATAAAGGTTATTCTATTACTTTTGGTACTGAAGTTGTCATAAAGAGGAATGGTACTTTCATATGTTCTGGCAAGGTAACCAATGGACTTTATTTGTTAACTCCCACGATGTGTGAGATACATGATACTGAAACAATTAGTAGATCATCATTAAAGAGAAAGTCACCTTCATCTAATCCAACAAAACTTTGGCACCTGAGGCTAGGTCATATAAACCTTAACAGGATTGAGAGGCTAGTGAAAGATGGTATCTTACCTTCATTAGTGGTAGAACCAATGCCTATCTGTGAGTCCTGTTTGGAAGGTAAAATGACTAAAAGACCCTTTTCAGCTAAGGGTAATAGGGCCAAAGATTTATTGGAATTAGTGCATACTGATGTCTGCGGACCCATTAATGTAAGGGCCAGAGGAGGATATGAGTACTTCATCACTTTCACAGATGATTACTCAAGATATGGTTACATATACCTTATGCACCGCAAGTCCGAAGCTTTTGAAAAGTTCAAAGTATTTCGAGCGGAAGCGGAAAAGCAATTAGGTAAGAGTATCAAGACTCTTCGATCAGATCGAGGAGGGGAATATCTCTCTGCTGATTTTATGGGTTACTTATCAGAAAATGGGATTCTATCCCAGTTGTCTGCTCCTGGTATGCCTCAACAGAATGGAGTAGCAGAAAGAAGGAACCGGACTCTTTTAGATATGATTAGGTCTATGCTGAGTTTCTCAAGATTACCTATATCCTTTTGGGGATATGCTTTGGATACTACAATGTACATACTAAACCTCGTACCATCTAAGTCTATACCTAAGACTCCCCGGGAATTGTGGTCTGGGCGAAAGCCTAGTCTACAACATTTACACATTTGGGGTTGTCCAGCACACGTGCTCAAGGTTAAGACGGATAAGTTGGAAGCGAAGTCGGAAGTATGCACATTTGTAGGATATCCTAAAGGAACTAAAGGTTGGTTATTTTATAATCCTAGAGAGCAGAAAGTGCTGGTCAGCACCAATGCGGTTTTTCTGGAGGAAGATTATATGATGGACCAGAAATTTTTAGAAAAGGTGATCTTGGAAGAGATTCAGGAGCAATCAATTCCAAATCCAAGTATGACCGGACTTGAGGAAGAACCGCCCTTACCAGACCTAGTAGTTACACCAGTACCTCGTCGTAGTGGGAGGATTGTCAGACCCCCTGACAGGTTCTCATTCTTGGGAGAGTCTTATGAAGCAATCCCAGAAGAGCCAGAACAAGATCCCTCTAACTATGATGAAGCAATAAATGACTTAGACTCGGGACGCTGGCAAGATGCTATGAAAGCTGAGATGGAGTCTATGTACTCAAATCAGGTCTGGACACTTGTGGACTTGCCTGCCAATATTAAACCTATTGGGTGCAAGTGGGTCTACAAGAGAAAAAGAGGACCAGATGGAAGAGTGGAGACCTATAAGGCTAGGCTTGTTGCGAAAGGATATACTCAGAAAGAAGGGATCGATTATGAGGAAACCTTCTCGCCAGTAGCCATGCTCAAATCCATCCGGATACTCTTATCCATTGCGGCTCATCTCGATTACGAGATTTGGCAAATGGATGTCAAGACGGCTTTTCTCAACGGCCATCTTGAGGAAGACATCTATATGGTGCAGCCAGACGGTTTTGTAGCTAAAAACCAGGAGCAAAAAGTTTGCAAGTTGCAGAAGTCTATTTATGGACTGAAGCAGGCATCCCGAAGCTGGAATATCCGTTTTGACCAGGTAATCAAGTCATTTGGTTTTTGTCAAAATCCGGATGAGTCATGTGTGTACATGAAAAGTGAAGGTGACAGGGTAGTTTTTCTGGTTTTATATGTCGATGACATCCTTCTCCTCGGGAAAGACATAGGAATGTTGTCAACGGTAAAAGTTTGGTTAGCCAAGACTTTTGATATGAAGGACTTGGGAGAAGCTAGTTACATCCTAGGGATCAAACTCTATCGAGACCGGAAAAATAGGATGATTGGCTTATCCCAAGCTGCATACATAAATAAGGTGCTAGTACGATTTGCAATGCAAGACTCCAAGAAGGGTATCACACCTTTCAGGCATGGAGTGCACCTTTCCAAGGATCAGTGTCCAAAGACACCCGAGGAAAAGGAGCAAATGAGGTCGATACCATACGCTTCGGCTGTTGGTAGCCTCATGTATGCTATGTTATGTACTAGACCAGATATCTGTTATGTAGTGGGCCTAGTCAGCAGATATCAATCTAATCCAGGACCTGAACATTGGACTGCTATAAAATGTATTCTCAAATACTTGAGAAGGACTAGAGATTACATGTTGATTTATAGCAGTGATGAGTTGATTCCAGTCGGATACACAGATTCTGACTTTATGTCAGATAAGGATTCTAGGAAATCCACCTCTGGTTATGTATTTATGCTTGGAGGCGGAGCTATCAGCTGGAGGAGTATAAAACAAGAATGTACCGCTGATTCAACCTCGGAAGCTGAATATGTAGCAGCTTGTGAAGCAGCTAAGGAAGCAGTATGGCTTAAAAGATTCCTTTTGGAACTTGGGGTGGTACCTTTGGCACGACAGCCACTCACAGTTTACTGTGACAGCAGCGGGGCAGTCGCTCAGTCAAAGGAACCCAGAAGCCATAAAAGCCAAAAGCATGTACAGAGGAAGTATCACTTAGTCAGAGAGATTGTGCAGAGAGGTGATATTGCTATTACCAAGATAGCCTCTGCAGACAATTTGGCAGATCCCTCTACTAAGCCTTTGACTACCAAAGTCTTTGAGCAACACGTAGAAGGGATGGGCATGAGATGCAACCCTGACTGGCATTGAGCCCAAGTGGGAGATTGTTAGTTTTTGTGGACTCAATCCATCAGTTGATGTAATAAATTGATTAATTTCTTTATTTATCAATAATATCATGCTTTACTTTCATAAGATGAATGTTATTCTACTACTTCATGCACATGACCAATACGTATGACATAATGGTTCATGAGTTGAACCGGGTCCCATTAGTATATTAGATGTGATATATGTGCATGGATGAGATCCACACGCGGGAGATATATGTCACAAGTCTTATACTTAAAATAGCTTCACAACCAGTAATGAGATTGGGCATCTCATTTGATAAGGTTGCAGCACTTTGATCACTATGAGATAGTGTGATTTGTCTCAATCATCAGAATGTAAGATTCTGGATCAATGGTGCTGGTACATTGGATGTATTGAAGGACCATGAGATGCACCTTATGGTATTCCGTCTCAATAATAAGGTATGCTCTCATAATTCCCTTGCAATAGGCTCTCAATCCTGAGACATTGACGAACTCAAGTTTCTATCTATTCATTTGCTTTGAGTCACCAATGAGTGAAGCCGACTATAGGTTAACACCTCGGTGTCTTGGGTATGTGGTAGTAGAACTGTGGGAACGTTGAATGATCAAGATGGAATCTATCTCTATTATCTCCTTGTGCCAATTAATGGATTTGTCATTAGTAAGTGCGCACCCATCTCAATTAAGAGTTAATTGGATGGTACTGATGATTACTGTGATTAATTGGGGCTCAAGGATAATAAGATGTGGAACTTAGATTGGAAGAGACGGATTTATTCCAATTGATCCACGGATATTGATAGAGGGGCCTACTTGTGGTAATTGGGAAGTTTAGGGTCTTCATTGTAATTTATTCCTAAGACTGGAGTGCAATTGCATTTATATAGTGGTGTTATTTGCAATTAACTGTGGGCCCGGATTGCACATGAGATGTGGGGTCGCGGTGTTCCAGTTGGAGCCAGCTTTCTAAGGAATCCCTAGTGGTCCCCACGCTAGCCCAAGATATTGGAAAACACTAATCCGACTTGGACTCTAAGAATAAGAGTTTGGAAAGGAGAAAGTTGCTAATTGCTTTGGAAGTAAGACTTCTATTTCAATTAGACAAGGGAGAAATTTGGAAGTCTATATAATATCCTTGGACGTCCAAAAGAGTCTCTCTCACGCCCAAAACCCTTTCGTGCAAGAGTTGCGCGAGTTACTCTCCTCTCCTTTCTTCTAGTTCCTTGGAGTCTCGAGTTGGGATTTTCTCCTGAAGATTCCACCGTTCTTCTTGAGAAAAGAAATCCAATTCGGGGGTCATAGCGTGGAAGGCTAAGAGGTCTTGAAGAAGTCCATTAGAGCACTGCGGATCTCCAAAGGTATGATCTACTTCTTCTATGTCGTAGATTATTTTGGATGTCTAGTGTTGGTAGAATTTTTACTGTACATGGTCACGAGATTGAGGGTAACGCATCCTGGATTGGGTTTTGGTCTTATGGATAGTTGATCCCTGTGTCAAGTGGATCAAAAGTTTTGAAAATCTATCCACGAGACCCACCTACTTCCAACAGCCTCATCTGGACCGTGATGCTCCCACAACACTTTAACCCATCTGATAGTCCTGGTACGGAGAATTTGCTCTCGTGTGCCAACGATGCGAAGCGGACGCTCAACGTAAGTTGCATTAGGCTGAATCTGAATATCATCGTAGCAAATCACATGGCTTGGATCTGGCACATACTTACGGAGCATCGACACATGGAAAACATCGTGCACACCGGAGAACTCAAATGGAAGCGTCAACCGATAAGCTAAATCTCCAACTCGGCTCTTGACTTCAAACGGTCCTACATATCTCGGAGCTAACTTGCCCTTCTGACCAAATCGAACTGTGCCCTTCATCGGAGAAACTTTAAGAAATACCCAATCTCCGACTTGGAATGCCAAAGGTCTCCTCCGAGTATCCGCATAGCTCTTCTGTCTAGATCGAGCAATCTTCAGATTCTTTATTACCTTCTGCACTTTCTCTGTCGTCTCAGCTATGATCGTCGGACCATGAAAACTCCTTGTTCCTACTTCTTCCCAGCACATAGGGGTCCTGCACTTGCGTCCGTATAGAGCCTCATATGGCGCCATACCAATACTCTCATGGAAGCTGTTGTTGTAGGCAAACTCACACAATGCTAGATGCGTATCCCATTCCTTCTCAAAGTTCAACACACTAGCTCTGAGCATATCCTCCAACGTCTGAATGGTACGCTCCGACTGTCCATCAGTCTGGGGGTGGTATGCCGTACTAAAACTCAACTTCGTGCCCATAGCTTCCTGAAAAGCTCTCCAGAATGAAGACACAAAACGACTATCGCGATCCGACACAATTGAAACTAGAGTGCCATGCAATCTGACTATCTCGTCAACAAACTTCCTGGCCATCTCTGTGAATGTCATCCCCTTCTTGAACGGAAGGAAATGTGCTGACTTGGTCAATCTGTCCACTATTACCCAGATCGCATTGTTCTTTCTACTGGTCAGCGGAAAACCGGAGACAAAATCCATCGTAATGTGCTCCCACTTCCACTGTGGAGTGTGCAATGGATGCAATGGTCCTGGAGGTCGCTGATGATCAGCTTTCACCCTCTGACAGGTTAAACATCGAGCTACGAACCCTGCGATCTCCCGCTTCATATTGTTCCACCAAAATCTGTCCTTCAAGTTCCGGTACATCTTCGTACTACCGGGGTGCATCGCATATCGGGCATCGTGCGCATCTGTCATCAACTTATCTTTCAGCTCGTCCACAGCGGGAACACACAATCTATTCTTGAAGTACAAAACTCCATCTACCAAGCTGAAATCCGATCGATCTGCAATCCGATCTCTGAACTTCACCAGGAGGGGGTCCTCAAACTGGCGATCCTTGATCTGCTGAATCACCTCAGGCTGAAACACGGCGGTAGTAGCTAAAGTTACCAACTCACCTACCATCCGAACCTCAACAGGCTGATCATGCACGAGCATATAGAATCCTGCCAACACCTGAAGATTGTTTGTCCTCCTGCTAAGTGCATCTGCAACTACATTGCCCTTGCCTGGGTGGTACTTGATCGGAAAGTCGTAGTCCTTGATGAACTCTAACCATCTTCGCTGCCTCATATTCAAATCATGTTGATCAAACAAGTACTGCAGACTGTGATGATCGGAATGGACCTCGAACTTCACACCGTACAAGTAATGTCGCCACAACTTCAGTGCAAATACAATAGCTGCTAGCTCCAAGTCTTGTGTGGCATAGTTCTTCTCATGCTCCTTCAGCTGTTTGGATCCATAGGCAATCACCTTCTGATTCTGCATCAGCACACAGCCTAATCCAACTCGAGAAGCATCGGAATAAATCACGAATCCCTCACTACCATCCGGGAGAGTCAACACTGGCGCCGTAGTGAGCTTTTCTTTTAACATCTGGAAACTACGCTCACACTTCTCTGTCCACTCATACGGGACCTTCTTCCGAGTCAACTGAGTCAGCGGGGCTGAGATCTTCGAGAAGTCCTGCACAAACCTGCGATAATATCCCGCCAAACCCAGAAAACTCCGAATCTCTGTCACTGATCTAGGACGGGGCCAATGGACTACTGCCTCAATCTTAGCCGGATCCACCATCAATCCGTCTCTAGAAATCTTATGACCCAGAAATGTAACTTGCTCGAGCCAAAACTCACACTTGGACAACTTTGCATACAACTTGTGATCCTTAAGCAGCTGCAATGCTTTCCGTAGATGATCTGTATGTTCTTCAGCAGTCTTCGAATAGACCAATATGTCATCTATGAAAACCACAACGAACTGGTCCAAGAAGGAAGTAAACACCCTATTCATCAATGCCATAAAAGCTGCGGGTGCATTCGTCAAACCAAACGGCATGACAAGGAACTCGTAGTGTCCATACCGAGTCCTGAAAGCTGTCTTCGGAACATCCTCATCCTTCACCCTGAGCTGGTGATATCCTGACCTCAAGTCAATCTTAGAGAAGTAAGCTGCACCCTGAAGCTGATCGAACAACTCATCAATCCTAGGCAATGGATATTTGTTCTTGATAGTCACTTTATTCAACTGCCTGTAGTCAATGCACATCCGGAAACTGCCATCCTTCTTCTTAACAAACAATACAGGAGCTCCCCAAGGTGAAACACTTGGGCGTATGAACCCTTTATCCAACAGATCCTGCAACTGTTTCTTCAATTCCAACAACTCTGCAGGTGCCATACGATATGGAGCTCTACTGATGGGTGCTGTACCGGGCATCAAGTCAATAGCAAATTCTACCTCCCGAACTGGTGGCAACTCTGGCACATCCTCCGGAAAGACATCCGGAAACTCGCTGACTACTGGGATCTCACTGAGCTGTCGCTGATCTTTCTTCTCTGAAATGAATGCAAGAAATCCCTCACATCCCCTACGAAGCATCCTGTCTGCTTTACAAGCAGATATCACACGCCTTGGGCACTTCGTCTAGCTGCCCTCAAAACGAAATCCGCTACCCAAATCAAAGTAGATAGCCTTGCTGTAGCAATTGATACACGCATGATATCTTGCAAGCTAGTCCATACCAAGAATCACATCAAAATCCAATGTTGTGAGCAACACGAGGTCTACAGGGAACTGATGACCAGTTATCTGCACATCACACTGAGGGTAGAAAACACTGCACTCCACACGCTTACCAACCGGAGTGGATACTAACAACAAATATGGGAGTGGTGTGGGTCGCTGTCGAAGCTGCACAGCAAAATGTGGTGCTACGTACGAACGCGTAGACCCGGAGTCAAATAAGGCTAAAGCTTCAGCATCATAAATTAAAATTTTACCTTCCACGACAGTAGCTTCCTCTGCGCCCTCATGTGTAGCAGCATAGGCTCGGGCTGTCTGGCGGTTCTGCTTCTGGGCTGGGCGAGCTGGCTGAGATCTGCCCTGCGCTGTAGATCCTGCCTGTCTCGTCTGTGGAGAGGACTGAAACTTCGGGCATTGGGCCCGCCTGTGATCCGTAGAGCCACACCCGAAACAAACCCCACTCTTCCTCCAACATCTGTCGGTGGGGTGATCCTTCCCACAGTGACTGCAAATCACCTGAGTACTGCTCGAACTGCCCTGTTTACCCTTGAACTTCTTCTGAAACTGACTTCTGCCACTGAAGCCTGCCGTCCTCTTAGCCTCGGTTCGCTCCTCCTCAAATATGGCCTCTGCATCATAGGCCCTGTCAATAGCGTCATCCAATGTAGCCGGCCACATACAAGCAACCACGTGGCGTTTATGCCTCGGGTTCAGGCCGTTGACGAAGCGAGTCACCTTCTTCGGCTCAGTGTTTACCATATCCTCTGCAAAGTGGGACAGCTCTGTAAACTTGTGTACATAATCTGCGACTGACAGCTGTCTCTGCTGAAGGTTGAAGAATTCCAGTTCCTTGGCTCGCTGAATATGGAGAGGCATGAACTTCCGACGAAATTGCTGCTTGAAGGTCTCCCAAACTGTGGCACTGGGCATAGTCTGGAATGAGGTCTTGACACTCCTCCACCATGTCTTGGCTACACTCCGAAGCATAGAAGCTGTGAGAACCACTTTCTGTTTGTTACTGCACACAATCGTATCAAAAAGCTCTTCTGTCTGTTCCAGCCATTGCTCGGCCTGCAATGCATCCTCTATCCCATGAAACTCTGTCGCCCCTTGCTTACGGAACTTGTCAAAAAGAGCATTTGGATCTGGTTCCTTGGATTGGAAAATCACTTGCTGATCTATACGAGGTGATGCGACTGCAGCAGCCTGACTCTGTCTATCTACCATGGATGCCATCTGTGCCTGTAATGACTGCATAGACTGCATCATCATCATCATCCGCTCCTCACTACTGATGTGTGGGGGTACTGATCCACTATCACCGTTATGGCCCTGCTGATTCTCATCCCGAGATCCTGATCCTGATGCCATCCTGCAACTGGAAAAGAAACACAGTACACAAATATAAAATGCCCTGAGTTAGTCAAATCCCAAATCAATCTATAAGACTTCGAGTCAAATAGTTGATAGCGTTATCTCACCACGAGCTTAGATGCCTACATGCTTATAACTAGCATGCTCTGATACCATACACTACGTATGTCACAACCCGGGCCCAGAAATCGGGGGTTAGCGAAAAGCTAAACCAGTGACACACGTACTCCCGTGCACGTGCATCCAAACCCTGTCCGGATGCGCATACACAAGGGATCTAACACGTGCGAACTAAGCGTACGCGGAAGCTGTACTTATCATAGCAAGCAACAAAGGAAAATAACGGAAGCCAAAACAAATGCGAAACGGAAAAGACAAGATAATTACAAAGTTGGAAAACCAAGTACAAGTCTGAGTACACGGCAAAATACAGATGTACAATTATACAGAATACAAGTCCAAAGTCCAAATACAATCTCTCAAAATCCCAAAAACCAAAACTCGAAATAAAAGCCACTGGTATGCATGCACGCACTTGGCAGAAGTGATCAAGCCCACTCTGCCAAACCTGAGGGTGCCTCTACACTCGCCCCTGCAGCCTCCTCGACCGCCGGTGAGCTGGGCAAGGTATCTGAGCCTGCAACACCACAGACAACACAAATGAATACAACGATCCAGCAAATACAAGTAACAAGGGTGAAACACTCATAGTATCAATAGAATAAGGACGGAATAGTAATTTCAGAGTTTCATCTTAGTATGCTAAGCAAATCGTGCATAGAAGTAAAACATGATAATTGAATCAAAGCAGAGAAATACTGAACTAAGTGGCTACTACGTTAACCATATTCTCTCCAATAGAGAGCAGAGCAAAGCAGATGAGAACACCACTGACCGGGCCAAGGGTACAAGTGGGTCTCGGTTTCCTGGGTTCCGGGGTCCCAAGACAAAGCAACACTGCAGTAATACAAAGATACAGAGATCTAAGCCAGAGGTAACCCCGTCGGGCATCCTAGGGCTGAGGCTGAGTAGAGCCAGACTAATACCAATCAAATCAAATCCATAGAAAAGGGAGATTATCCACTTTGGACTTACCGATGACAAAGACCGGATCTTATCCTCACGTATTAACCTCTGGGCAGAGCCACCCGGGAATACCCAAACCAAACAGATATATATATACAAAGCCAGAGAATCTACAAAGCATAGCATAGATCAAAGCATAGTGCAGAGCGAAGAATAATACAGATATACAGGACAAAGGCAAAATGACTGCGGAATGCATAACATAGATTAACAGAGCAGAGGGCAAAACCATAACAATATGCAATGCATCTCAGATTAATACGGAGTCAAGGTTCATTACAAGCCAGTCCTAAGCTAGTTGTTCACTGTCACTAACCGTGCATGTTGATGTAGTTTTAAGTTAGTCAATGCACCGTTGCCATCAAAGTGTTGCAATGTAATCTAACGTGCACCGACATCCCTTAAACCAACACCCATGGGGAGGTGCTTAACAGTGATCAACGCTCACATGAATAAGCCACAGCCTAACAGACTATTCACGCGATCCAAGGAAATCCATTGGGCCGGTTTACACGGGTGGTTAACCTGTATTTGAGCCCTATAAGTCTCACCATCATCCTAAGTTATATTTCAAAATTGCCATGCCAAACGGTTTAGCCATGAGGGACCTATGGTTAAGCCGAAGACATCTTACGCACTCGTCGTAATATGCACTACGGCTTCTCCTTGGTTCCATTCCAAAACACAGCTAAACGGATCATCTTCCACCTCTGATCTGACACTTTTTTCGGCTGGGCTACAGCCAGTATACGGCTGAGCCGTAGACCAATTCACGGCTTGGCCGTAGCATTCCACGGCTTAGCCGTAGCCACACCGTAGGAGTTCTGTGTTGGAAAAGTTTCGACTGATCAGAGGTTTAATTCATGGCTAGGGTACGGTTAGGGTCACGGCTAGCTTACGGCTCAGCCGTAGAACAAATTACGGCTTAGCCGTAGCCTAGCCGTAGAACAAAACTCAAAATTTAAGTCTCTGGAAATCAAACCGTAGAAACTTACGGCTTAGCCGTACAATACAGAACACGAATTCGGGATAGTTACAGAAACTGAAATTTGGTACAGAAACATCTCCAAACAAGCTACAGAGGTTCCAAATTCACAAAATGTGGCTGTAAAACCTTTATATACAGAGAATAAGAGTGAATCAAAGCAATCAAAGAAACAACCCATATGTGTTATCAAAGCCTGTACTTGTACTTGCCTCAAATCTAACAAATCCTCTGGAACAAGCTCCAAATCCACTAGAATCAAAGCAAAGCAAAGAGATACACCATGCATGAGATGAAGACATAACAATCAGAGAATGAGAGGTGCAATTGGGAGAAGAAACACAAAGAACCCACTTACCTCAAGCAATAGACAGAGATGAGAGCGAAGAGAAACAAAACAACCCAATCGGAATGGAAATCCAATCCACAACCGAGCAAGAGAAAGAAAGAAGAGAGAACGAGGAGGGAGTTTCTCCTGGAATTTCCTCTTGCATGCAACGTGAAGAATTGAAATGAGCAAGGGAGAGACATCTGGAGCATGACTCATTTATATAGGTTTTGAAAGTTAAGTCAAAGTCCGGAGAGTTTATACTAATTACAGTTTAAGTCACACGAAGGTCCATCTTCCCCAATTGACTCCAAACGGATCTGACACAGTTATGGAAATTGTCGAGCTCAACGAAATACGCGTGCTGACACCAAGATGATGCAAAGATGATATGAGCAAAACAAAAGCAAAATTACGAAAAAGGGCTTAGAACTAACTATCTCAGGTCAAAGGTCACTCAACTACCTATCCAAGGCCCAAAACCAAGTCCAAAAGACTAAAACAAAACAAAACACACTAATGAGCCACTAATCCGGCTCAAAGGGGATCGGAGTGTTACATATCAAATAAAGATGCATTCCCAAGATGAAAAGCACACTTATTTCTAATCACCATTCAAAATCTACTACTACATTGTCATGCCCTTGGTGCTAAAAAATGATAGAGCCACTTATCAAAGGGCTATGATGATAAGTGGCTATGATGAAAATCTTCAAAGATATGCAGTATAAGACCATCGAATGCTACGTTGACAGCCTAGCCATCAAAAGTAAAAATGCAATTGATCATTTAATAGACCTTCGTAAAGTCTTCGAGTGACTACGGAAATTCTAACTTTGTATGAATCCACTAAAGTGCTTCTTTGGAGTTTCCTCTAAAAATTTTTAGGGGTTCAATGTTTGAAAAGACAGAATCGAGCTCGACCTTAGCAAAGTCAAGGCTATACTGGAAATGATCCACCTCAAACATTGAAGTAGTTCTAAGGACTAAAAGGAAGATTGGTGTACATCAGAAAGTTCATCTCAAATTTATCTGGGAAATGCCAACCATTCTCCAAGTTGATGAAAAAGGGAGTCAAGTTCAATGCGACAAAGAATCTGACGATGCCTTCCAAAACATTAAAAGATATCTCACTAACCAACTTATTCTCTCATCTCCTCTGTCCGGGAAACCATTCATCCTCTATACAAGGGCCCTAGAACACTCATTAGGGGCATTGTTCGCCCAAGAAAATGATGAAGGAAAAAACTTTGCTCTTTACTATACAAGAATAGAAAACAAATACTCCCTAATCAAAAAAGAATCTTTGGCACTCATGTTCGCCATTGAAAAACTATGGTAGTACCTACTATCTAATATGATATACCTAGTCTTTCGAGTAAATCCAATAAAGGTGCAAGTTTCAAAGGCTGAAAACTTAAGTGACCATCTGGCAAAATTGTCCATCCTATTAACACAACATGAACTTAGATATGTTCTAGCAAAAGCTATCAAAGGGCAGGACTTGGCTGATTTCCTAGCAAAACATCTGCTATTAAAAGTTCTTGAATTCGAAGAAGAATTACCTGATGAACCTATGTTCCTCATGGAAGAACCCGTGACAAAATAAATCCAAATACTCGCTAGACCATGTACTGTGATGACTCTTCAAGAAATAATGAGCATCGTCAACTGGTAGTAAGAGCCGGGATAGTTTTTTACAATCTGGAGAAAACATATAGACCACATTCCTTCTCGTTAACTAAGGGGTACTCCAACAATGAAGTAGAATATACAACCCTCATTATTAGGCTGAAACTTGCTTTTGAATCTGGTATCAATGTCCTCAGAGTCTATGGGGATTCTCAACTTGTCATCAAACAAATGAATTCAAAATACAAAGTGAACACACCAAGTATATTGTCGTACCAGGAATGGGCTCAATAAATGAGGGAAAAATTCACTTTACTGGAATTCAATCATGTTCCACGATATCAAAATACCAAAGTGGATTCATTAACTAGTCTAGCAACATCATTGGCTATACCCAAAGGCGATCAAGTTAAGATCTCAATCGCCAAATAGCAGTTTCTACCTCCTTTGAAAATTGTCCGAACTCCAACAGAATGCTTTATAACAACTGGAAGTTGAATCTCCTCTTTTGAGAATTCCTTTCAGGACTAGCGGGAACACTTAGTGACTACATATTATACCAAGTCCTACCCTAAAATCTTAAGGATAGGGAGAGCATTCAAAAGTGAGCTCTTAAATTCCATTTTTATATGCCATGGAAAATGTTGTACTGAAATTCTAACATGATGTTCTCTTTCATTGCCTATCACAAAGGGAACCAAATAAACCCTAAAATAAGTGCATGTAAGCCTATGTGGGGCACATTGTGGGGGCTAAAACTACATGATCAAATCCAGAGACTAGGCTACTATTGGCCAACAATAGTCTCTGAAGCTATGAAATTTGCAAAAGTGCAGGGAACACTAAATCCATGGAGACTATATCCATGTGCCTCCGGAACACTTGCACTCAATTTCCATTTTTTGGCTGTTCAAAGCCTGGGGAATGGACATTGTCGAGAAAGTCAACTTATCATTAGATTAGGGACATCATTTTATTCTAGCTGCTACAGATTACTTCTCTAAGTGGGCTAAAGCTACACCCTTAACTGAGGTCAAAGCAACCACGGCTATCAATTTTGTAAAAACAAACATCATTTGCAGGTTCAAAGTGCCAAAACGATTATGCCACGACAACGGACCATAATTCAATAATGGCAAATTTTATACATTCTGTGAAAAATACGGGATTCAATGTTGCTCGTTCATAGCTTATAACCCTGCAGCAAATGGTTTGGAGGAAGCCTTCAAGAAAATGATTTGCAAAATACTAAAGAAAATGGTTTCAAGCAACGAAATGTTATGGGGTATAGAGTTACTCGAAGCATTGTGGGTCTATCGGTCTACTGTCCATGGCCCCACCAAGTCCACACTGTATTCCATAGTATATGGTTGTGGAGTGGTGGTGCCTTTAGAAGTACAACTCCCATCCTTTTGCATAGTTCTTGCAAAAAAGCTCACACAAAAGGAGAATGAAAAATTGAGACTTTAAGAATTAGAGAGTCTTAATGAAAAATGGTTGGCTACCCGAAGAAGCATTAAGCCATACCAAGCTCAAATGGCTGTAGCCTTAGACAAAAAGGTAAAAAAAAGGTCATCTAAGAAAGGCGCCTTAGTTCTAGCAATCAAAAGACCAATCACTCCAACTCACAAATCAGAAGGAGAATTCGTGCCAAAATGGGAAGGACCATTCATCATCAACAAGGTCTATTCCAACGGCACTTACACTGTTCTCACTATGGATGGAGATCAGTGCATTATGCCAATCAAAGGAAAATTTCTGAAACGGTATTATTCTTGAAAGCATCGCTTCCTCTATCCAAAAGCAAACCAAAAAGTTTCAAGTGAAACAATCATAAAGGAAAAAGTCAAGGACCCGAGGCAAAATCAAACACAAAGACACCGATCAACGTCTACTCATTTGGCCCCTCTCAACCAAAGCAAAAGGTATGGGCCAAGGACCTTGGAAAAGGTCATACATCCAAGACCTCAATCAAAGTCCATTCTACATAGCTTCCTCAAACTCACTAGATGCAAACACCAAACCATACAACAAAAGAAGAATAATGGAGACACTCATAAACAAAAGGAAGGGTCTTCATTCAAAAGATGTTCATTATAATTTTCAAAAAAATTATTACACAAAAAACTGCTCAATCTGTCAAGAAATCTCCTAAAGATCGGCCTTCGATTGTTGGTCCAAATAAGCCATGTAAGCATGAGCAACAATTTCAACAACAACTTCATTAATCAACAATCCAAGGGCATCCTCCACAAATTTGATGAGAGCAGTCAGTCCTGCTTTTTCGGTAACAAACTCGCTAGCAATACCCTCTAGCTTTTCAATTAAGGCTGCGAAAGATGCAACATCACATGCATAGCTATCTCGGAGATCCAATAGTCTCTTCTCAGCTTGCTCGATCTACTTCCTCTGGAAGGCCAATGATCTCACAAGATGACTTACTCAAAGGTGTGGTTGACCTCCTGCTATTTAAGTTTCGACATCTTTTGGCCAAAGGCCTCCTTCTTGCTTAGCACTTCTTGCTGATAAAAGCTCGAAGGATTCTGGCTTGCTCTCCCTAGCCATGCCTTGACCACTTCAAAGAGCTTGTCCAAAAGAATAGTCATAGGCCTCGCATTCATCACAACGGCTTTAATGCTCAATGAGAAGTCTATTGTGTGATGAAAGGAGCCAATTGACTTCAATTTTCCATAAGACAAGGCCTGAAGAGGGCTGCTTAACATGAGCCACATCGTCTCCTTTGCTACCTCAATAGAATCTTGTTTGTCCCTGTAGTATATTTCTTTAAAGGAGGCTCACCTTCAAAAGAATGGCTTGGACCCACTGCAACGTCCTACAAGATTAGCGACGACTTCAGAAACAAACTCTAAACAAACCGCAAGAGTCACCCCATCCTCAAAAACAACTCCACTCGGCATTAGAGATTAGGCCGAATGCTTCCTCCTCAAAGAAGTCGCCCCCTTGTTACTCACAGCCACAACAATACCACTTTAAACCATGGGGGAGCTTTCGACATTAGTAGCTTAAAGTTGTTGTTAAACCCCTCTACGCTATTAGCTTTTAAGGTACTGGCATCATAAATTTCTTGACCCAACCTGGTTGTTGGAATTACAACATCTTGAGCCCCAGGAAGAACACCTTGGCCCTCACCCTCTTCATGAGACCCCTTAAGTACTGCATCTAGACTCGAGCCAGTGGAACCCATAGCGATTGCAGGGCCGCGCCTTGTTTGATAACTGTTTCCCCAAGAATCACCTGAGCAAGTTCATCAACAATAATAGAATACTTTTTCGTTCTAAGGAGTGCCTTTCCAAGCACAACACTGGCAGCCACAACATGTGCCTTTTCCTTATCAGCCTCTATAAGAATCTGACTTTAAAGTATCAATCGTTCTTGTGGAAAGGTCCTTCTTGAGGTATTCAGCAAAGCCTTTTATACAAACAGTCGTATTCGAGGGCTCATGATGAGAAAAACCATCACTTGGGACAATTGTATTAATTTGCGCAAGTCCACTCCCCAAAGGAAGCGTCTGTCTTAGCACTATGAGCGGCTCCAATTTCGACTTAACCACTACTATAACTAGCTTGACCCAATTCGACAGCAGCTCTAATCGTTCCGAAAGTGAACAAGAACAAGATGATCAAAATGAAAGAAAAAGAAAAGAAGAAGCAAATAAGCAAAGGAAAGGATGATCACTTTCAATTACGGGAGCCAGCTCATGAGAAGACTCTTGTACAAATCTCTCAATCAAGGCCTTTGACTTTGGAGGAGCCTCTGGTGTACAAAGGAGGATTTCTGCAAGCCTAGTAGGGCTAGACCGCAAAGTTTGGCCCTTTTCTCCATATCTTGAAAAAAGGAAAAGAAGGACAGAACAAAAAGAAAAAGACCAACAAAAAACGAGAGGCATATGAATGCCATAATCCTCGATAGCCGCGATGGCAGGACTTGTTACTGTTTCCCCCTCCGATATCAAAGTTTTTGTCTCTGTCAATGAAAGAAGTCATCATAAAGCTTGCATCAACAACAGTTGAAAGAAACAAGGAAAAGAACAAACAAACTCACCTACAGTAAGCCAAGCAGATTGCAAGTCTTTGGACGTGAAGCTATCTTAGGCTCAGCCACACGAGGATTAGAACTATTTGCCTTTTTTTTCTATGAACACTTGGAAGACAACTCAGTCACTGCCTGGGGAACATACTACGAAAAAGGACCGCCAGCAATTTGAGTTGAAAGAGGAGAACCTAAAAGCACGGTAGCACAAGGGGAGTTCATAACAAGATCAACAAAAGGAGTGCATGTGTCTTTATCACAACAATACCATAGAAGAAAGGGAGGTTGGCCCTAGATATATTGCTCATAAGCTCCTTTCTTAAGCGTCTTAATGTTGACCCCCACCTTCCTAAATACACCTTTCGCAGTGCTGGTCCCTTGAATTTCACAAAAAGCTAAAGAACTCTTCGCAAAACATAGGGCAAACCAAGATATCACCTTAGCATCCTCCTTCCGAGGGTAAAGGAACATCGCACATGTTTTTGCAGCATTAAAAACTCTCATGCGTTACAAGCATCTAGCAACGTACCTTGATAACCCCTTAAACTACATGGGCTCCCTACGATGCCCAAGAGAACCCAAACTATTGTCCAAATCGAGAAGGCACATAGGGCTCAATCTCAATGCCACTATTCCATCAGTATACCAAGTCAAAAGGCCAAATTGAAAGCAGTCACTCTTTCTCTGTCTGTGAAAAAGTAGTCCTAGATGGGCATCTAACTGGTCAATGAAGGTTTGGTTCCTAATGATTCCAGTTCTTTGAATTTCCAAGACCACTGCTAGCATCATGCAATTCTTAAAATTGCGAGAGTCCTGCAGCCATTGCCATGCCTCGACAAGAGTTAAGTTTGAGCCAATACCATTTTTCATGATTGATAAAATGGAAGATCTTCACCATCACCCAATTCACACAATTTGTCACAATGATATACAAACTAAGCGTGCAACAGATGCTCAAAAAAGACCCGGTTGATCAACTTTCTATGCCAAACAAAAAAGGGCAAAAGCTTCAAGTCGGTACACAAATAACTGACTAGAGAGATGCTAATGCAATCCATTTTCCAAAAGCCAACCAACAAAAGGGAAAGATACAACTATTCCGGACTTCTTTTCTGATAGCTACAAAGATGACCTCTGAAGCCACACCGTAAGATACATGGCCAACAAACGACACTGTTTTACATCCCAGGCATCCTTCCTTCCCTCGAAAATCTCAAAATTATCTGGATAGTTAACCATCATTACTATGTCAGAATCTTTTTCGGCCTTCCTCTTGACAACCACCATGTGCTTAAATATATCTTTATTAGCAAAAAAAATGAGGGACCTTATTAGCTTTCTCGCTATAGACATTCACTACCCCAGAAGTCCAAGGGACATCTATCAGCAACCTTGAGAATGTTAAAGGTCACGCAACACAGTCAGCTACTGAAATTCAAAACCATGCAATAGATCAGTTGTCTACCTTAGGGTCGAAACTTTAAAACTTTTCAAAATTCATGAGAAATCAACCAAAGTTTGAAGAAAACCCTAACCCTTGTCCAAAGCAAGCATGTTTTATAGACTTACAGCAAAATCCAAATCCTAAAAATGTAAAAATCCCCAACTTTCCTTTTCCCACATTCCCATGATTACTGAGGCTTAGGTAGGCCCCACAGGCGGATGGTGTCTAAGAGGGTATGGCCCACATGAGTCTCTCTCTCAACCCACACCCACTATCATGCACAGCCCAAACAGAGTTGCGTCACCTCTCTTTTTCCTCACAAACATAACCATTCCTATAATATTAACACGAGTCCTTCTATTTATACACCCCTTTTTACTCTCCTTACACAATTTCTCTTTATACACAATAAAGTAAGTGACTAAATTTGTATCTTTTCTCTTCACAGTCAATACATTTACACATTATTCCCCTATCCTCTTTCTCTATACATTCCTCTTATATTACACAATATACCCCCATCCTATTCCTCTACACATTCCTTTTCCATACTCTTTCTTTACACATCCCCTCTTCCACTCCTCTTTTCTCCTTCCTCCTCTAGTTTGACCTACTCCTCTCCTTCCTCCTTTGTTCATCTCCATTCTCAAGGATACTCTTTTCTCTTCTCCACCATTCTCAAAGGTAGGTTCTCTCTTTTCTTCTCTTCTCAATCATTTATTTTCTCCACCAATTTCATTGAAATGGGCTTTGTCGATGTTTGCATAATGGCCTTTGATTTATCCTCTTCTTACACCATTATTGTGATTGTTAATGGATGTTTGCATAATGGATGTTTGCAGCCCTTGTTGCACGACCCATTTGGCCCTGCGCGGCCGAACAGGATTAATGCTGTTTAACCACACAGGATTGAACACTTTTATGATGTTCGGCCACTATTGGCTGAACACATTGATTGTGTTTGACCAACAGTGGCTGAACACATTCATTGTGGCCAAACACATTCATTATGTTCGGCTAGCAGTGGCCAATCATTTGTGATGTGTTCGGCCAACTTTGGCTGAACACACTTAATGTGTTCAGTCATTTATGGTCAAACATACTAAAAATGTTTGGCCTGTGATGGCCGAACAGTAATGTTTTTTTGGTGACTTAGGGTTCTGGTGACAGTTACAGATATGAGAAAACTACTTGTGCAAGTGAAATAATATATGAACCTGTTTGGTTTTTTGTGACCTTTGCAGATATGATAAGTAGTTTTAGAGCTCAACCAACGACTTCTGAAAGAAGGCATCGTCAAACATTTGAACAAGTAATTGTTGAAGAGTCAAAAGAACCGGAAGACCCAGAGTTGGAAGAGAATGAAGATGAAGATGGTGATAGAAAAGAACTTATTGGGCCGAATGACCCTTTAGCATTGAAGAGCTTTCAAACACATATTGCAAAATTCATTTGGGAAGGAGAGGTATGTTTTTTTATTTTTGCAAGATAAATATTATATTTTATTAGTTAACAAATGTATATTTTTATTTTTAGGACCATCTCCCACTAACGTGCTTAAGCAATGGCCAAAAAGTAAAATGTGGCATTTGAACGCATAAAGTTCTTCGACTAATGGTTATTTTTATTGTTTCACATGTTGTAACATCTGAACTAACAAACTCTTTGAAACGGTCTATTCACGTTCTATATGCAAATGCCCAGTCTTTTGCACATGGAAGATGAAATTTTCGCCACTTGTTCGCAATGGGTGGAATTTGGATAACCTGGTTCTAAGAAGAGCTAAAATATAACAAAAGTTAGAAACTGTATATCATGGTTTTTCCAACGAATTTAATCAATGTTTAAAGTAATGATCTTTACCTGAATGAAGTGATTATCATTTACAAAACCAATTACTATTTCCTTGCAAGAAACAAGTCCCACTGCACTGACCAAAGGGGTAGAAAGGTAAGACATTGTTGCATGCTAAAGTCGTATAATACCAAATTATAATGAGACGTAAGAATATGGCTCATGTCTGGCATAGCCATCCAATGAGAATAACTGGGGTAATTTTCATAGCACGACAATGCCTTGATCAATTCTTGAACTCTATTTTTAACCCTATATAGTTGCTAATACTCCATTGAGTGAGCAATTAGTTCATTAATTAAATCTCTCCTGACTCGAGGCCAATCATCTTTGGTGTGCCCAAACAACCCCGCAATCACTTTGAATCCACAATTTTCATCAGCTTCAACATCTTTTACGACACGTATGTAATCCCTAATTCCAATAGGAAATTGGTCACGGTAAGAGAGAATAGGATTTGATCTTGTGCAAATCACCTTAGCTTGTAAATTTTTCTTAGATGTTCCATGTACATTAACATTGCTATCAATAACTTTAACTCCATGCAATATAGGAGAGTAACTATCATGTGCCGATTGTACTAATCCAAAGCCACTTGGATTACATCTAGTGGATGTATCAACCTTTAGAGATGGCCACCTCTATTTTTTAAATTCACTTCTGGTTCTAGTAGGAACGTACTGGCTGGTTCATATAGCTCCCTCAACTTCCTCAACATTTACAGTTGCTTTGTAGGATGACTTTTATTAAAAGTCATTTCAAGTTATGCCTGCTTAGTTTTATAATTCAAAGTCGGCCTCTTGACTGTAGTGTTAGGCAACATATGAAGCATACACCAATGTTGCTGAATACAACTGAGGGGAATTGGGTGCTATTCAGAAACATAATTTCCAATTTCATGAACAGAAGGTAAACCGTGTGTCCGACGAGGGATACACATACATGAGCTTTGGTCAATTTTGTCATACCCCAAACCCAAGAATTGGGGATTAGAATGGATCTCGGGCGCAGCATACATAACCCTATAGCAATCCGTGCCATGTGAATGTTGGGAGGCAAGCGCCATGATCCCTAGATATTGCGGACAGATCTCTGCAGAAATAATTTTAGATGATGATGATTCAAGATCCATACCTGTGAGATCTCTCTGATTTGATTTCGGTTTTACAACAGCCCAAAAGTCTTAAGACCTTCTATTGTATTCCGCTATGTTCGAACTAGCACTGCGGTGTGGGCTTCTTCTACAAATTCTCCTTGCTCTAAAAAATAAGATTTCTCTTATGTGTTTTTCCTAAAGAGCAATAGCTCCATTTATAGGTTACAATAAGGACTTTAAGAAGGAAATAAGGGATAAGTTTCTTATGGGAACAGGAAACCCTAATTCGATCCAAATTAGAATCCTAAATCCATAAATTACAATTCAGCCCACTACAGAATTGTAATTGCACTCTTGTCCTTATTCTCAAACTAATATTTCGAGCTTCTTATTATTAAATGCTTATTAATCTCCCCACATTAAGATTTTAGATATGCATCGATTAAATAATTACTGACACCTATATTTAATTGATATCTTTATAATTCCTTCAGACCTTGACTTAACTTATTTGATATGTCGAACACAAAGTCTACCTGTAGGATTTGACATAATCAAAACTTATAAGTTTCATCAAGGGAATATCATCAATCCCTATTACGGGACGTGGATTTCGTCAATAAACTAATATGCACCATACATGTAGTGTAGTCATCCAATTTACTGAGATTATTGACTCATAAAAGGTCTCACTTTTTTGTAAATCAAAATGCCAAATACTAAATGCACATGTCTATTACTTATATCGGGATTAAGAGTAAAAGCACTCATAATAACCATTTAGATATTAATCATCTTATATAGTCAGTATAAAGAAAATAACCCAAAAATGGTCTTGTTCAATATACACAATGCATACTAGCATAATGAGTGAAACTATACCGTTTCCCATAGCCAAGACAAGCCTACTAAAACATCATGTAACAATTGTACTGATGGTGTGTCCAGCTCTTTCTAGATTGTGAACAACAATATCTTATATTCTATAAGAACCGACAAATAAATCTTCCATGCATAAGCTGAACTCTACACACACACACCAACTTGTCTACTTTATAGAATAAAAGACACACTTATGCATGATAAATAATAATGCAACCATTTGCCCATACAAATTCTCATAAAAATGAAAAAGCAAACTTTACTAATAAGTAAATCAGTCAAAGACAAATACATAAAAATATGCTTTTAGTATAAATTTCCAACAATCTGCCACTTAGACTCAAAGCCATGCTGACATGTATTTCAACCCCATTCCCTCCACATGACTATCAATGCTCTTCGCTGGTAAGCTCTTTGTAAAAGGATCTACCAGGTTGTTTGCCGATGCAATTTTCATCACAATTATATGACCCCTTTGTATAATTTCTCGCATGAGATGATATTTACGTTGGATGTGCTTACCCTTCTTATGCATCCTAGGCTCTTTTGCATTAGCAACTGCACCGGTATTATCATAATAAAGTATTATAGGTGATTTTACTAAAGTACCACTATTAGATTCATCAAAAAGTTTCTAAGACAAATTGCCTCTTTGGCTGCTTCAGAAGCTGTCACATATTTTGCTTCCATGGTAGAGGGTCAGCAGTACATGATTGTTTGACAGTCCTTCAACTTATGGCTCCACCTCCTAAGGTAAATATAAATCCTGAGGTTGACTTTCTGGCATCATTATTTGACTGGAAGTCTGAGTCTATGCACGCAATGGGTATCAAACTCTTGGCCTAGTAAATCAGCATATAATTTCTAGTCTTCTTGAGGTACTTAAGTATATGCTTTACCGTAGTCCAATGTTCTCTCCCTATATTAGACTGGTATCTGCTAGCCATGCCAATGGCAAAACAAATATCAGGTATAGTATATAGCATTGCATACATGAGGCTTCCAACCACCGAAGCATAAGGTACTTCCTTCATTTTTTCTATCTCATTAGGTGTCTTAGGACACTTACCCTTGGATAAAGTAATTCCATGCCTAAAAGGAAAAAAATCCTTTCTTAGAATATTGCATGCTAAAACGGGCAAGGATCGCATCAATATAAACAGCTTGAGATAAGCCCAACATTTTTTGTTTTCGATCTCGCAAGAGCTTAATCCCTAGAATGTGACTAGCTTCTCTTAAGTCTTTCATATCGAATTGACTATTCAACCATACTTTGACCCAAGACAACACCCCGACATCATTCCAATGAATAGGATGTCATCTATATAAAGTATTAAGAAAACCACCACACTGCCATTACACCTCTTATACACACAGGATTCATCAAGGTTCTGCTCAAAACCATAAAATGAAATGGCTTGATCCAAATGAATGTTTCAAGATCTAGACTCTTGCTTAAGTCCATAAATGGACCTCCTAAGCTTGCACAACATGTGCTTATGGCCTTCAGCTACAAATTCATCTAGTTGCACCATATAGATACACTTTTTAAGATTTTCATTAAGGAACGCTGTCTTGACATCTATTTGCAAATTTCGTAATCAAAATGAGCCACGATGGATAAAAGAATCCGGATGGATTTCAGCATGGCTACTGGCGAGAAAGTCTCCTCATATTCGATTCTTTCTTTTTTAGTACACCCCTTCGCAACAGGCTTAGCTTGAAGGTTTCAACCTTTCCATCCACCCCTCTTTTCTTCTTGTAGACCCATTAACAACCGATAGGTTTTATCACCTCTAGCGGTTCCACAAGATCCTAGACTTGATTAGAGTACATAGACTTCATTTCTGATTTTATAGCTTTTTGCCATAGTTCTGCATCTTTGTCTTAGAGTGCTTCATTTACTTACAGGGTTCGGTATTTAGCTCATCAGGGACTTTGTCAAATGACTCTCCTAAGAACATATACTGCTCAAATTGACGAATAACCCTTCCATTACAACGAGGCACACCCTGTGTCTGTGTATGAGTAGTGCCACGCAATGCTAAGACTAATCCTGGTGTACCATCATCGACATGCTGATCCGGCTCATCATGCAGCAGGTTGGTGGTTTTACTTGGAGTATCATCAGCTTGAGACTCGGCAATCCTCCCACTATGACGAGGTAATGGAAAGCGAAATTCTCCATCTTATGGCGTCTCTTCCTCTGCTGCTGGTAATGGAAAAGTATGGGTAGGTTTCTCTCCTCTCAATTCCTCCAGAACAATTCTACTTTTGGGTTTATGGTTTATTACATAGTCCTCTTCTAAGAATAGCGCATTGGTACTAACAATGACCTTTTCATCTTGAGGATTAAGTAAATGTACCCATATCTTGAGTAGCATCAATAAAAGTAATGAAATACTCAAATGCATCTCTTACCTAGACATTCATGGGTCCACACAGGTCAAAGTGAACCAATTTCAACGGGTCTTTGGCCTTATAGCCTTTTGCCGAGAAAGGGTGCTTGGTCATTTTCCCCTCTAAACAAGATTCGCTAACTGGAAATGCGTCCACTTCCAATGAATCTAATGATCCATTTGCAACTAGTCTTGAAATCAAGTTTAGATTAATATGACGTAGGCATAAATGCCAAAGATACGTTTGGTTCATATGTGAGCGTTCCTTTCTCTTACATGGTAAGGTAATTGTAGTATTCAATTCAATCAGTTACAATTTAGGAGAATTAGGATCAACAATGTAAAGATCATCCACTAATAAATCAGTACAGATTAAATGCTTATTGTACTTAATAACCACAGTTTTATTAAAAAAAATGGAATATTCGTCTCTAATCAACTTAGAAACAAAAATTAAATTCCTCTTAATAGAGGGAACATAAAGACAATTTTTTAAAATTAAAGTCCTATCTCTATTAAAAGTTAGATAAACATCTCCTACTGCAACTGCTGCCATTCTCATACCATCACCCATAAGCAAATAAATCTCCCCATCACTTAGCTGCCTGGTTTCCTAGAACCTCTACAAATAATTGCAAACATGATTAGTGGCTCCCATATCTACACACCAGGTACCGGTAGATATAACTGCCAAACATGATTTAACAACTAGTGAATGAAATTTACCTCTATTGTTCACTTTGTTGAGATAAATTGGACATTTCTTTTTCCAGTGCCCTGCTTTCCTGTAATGAAAACACTTGCCCTTGGGCTTTTTCACTCCTCCCCGAAGTCGGTTGCCCCCTTGAGGAGCTGCATTATGATTCTGACCTGTTTCTTCTTGCCTTTCGGGTTAGAAATAGAACCTTTTTTCAGCAACGTGAACACTAGCTGACTTTTTCAAAAGGCCTCAGCAGCCTGAAGTTCCTTGAGTAATTCTGCCAAAGAAAAATTGAGCTTGTTCATGTTGTAATTTAGGCGAAAATTCTCAAAGGAATTAGTCAGGGACTGGAGAATGATAACAACCTAGGTTTCCCTATCAATTTCAGCTCCAAGGACCTCTAGTTCATTGAGGTGTCCCATCATTTTCAGAACATGGACCGTTACAAAGGTACCGTTAGCCATCTTAGTATTAAACAGTACTCTCATGGCAACTTGCCTTGCCGTCTGATCCTAATCACCAAACATCTTCTTCAGACTATACGTGATGTCATAGGCAGTAGGAGAAGAATGATGCTGATGTTGCAAAACATTTGACATAGATGCCAACATGTAACACCGCACCATCTCATCAGCCTTGATCCATTTTTTGTATGCCTGGACAGCCACCTCATCGGTACAACCATCTAGAGGTTTCTCTGGGCACATCTCATTGAGCACATATTTGTACTCTTTAGCAGTTAACACAATATCCAAGTCTCTTTTCCAGTCAATATAATTAGGTCCAGTGAGTTTGTGTTCTTTGAAAATTATAGCAAGCGGATTGAAAGTTCCTATCTTAAATCCTAAAAATTACATAATTAACAAATTATGATGGGCAAATAAACTTTGGATTCAAATAAAAGAAAAAAGGATCCCTCTGCCAATTAATAAAAGAATCCGACAGCAATCAAAAACATTATGCATAGTATGCCTCGATGTGAGGACTTATACCATACTTATGTTGTTTAGATAGGATATAACCTATTAGTTATACTATTAAGGCAACAAATCGTGCCAAGTAAAACTAAGCAGCTGCCATTACTTTGGTCCTATAAATAATAGCAGAGATTCAGATAAAGAGCATACTATTATTTATAGCTAAGTGTATACCATCATTTAATTCAAGGTCTATTATTCTGTATTTGGTCCCATCAAATCGAGAAGTGACTTATACTAATAATCACCCTAAATCATCCATATAGGAGTTTGTATTGAAGATTCCATAATTAACTCATCCAATGAGGAGGAAAACTCTAAGGTCAATGCATAAATCAATTACATCTCATACAAAATAATGATGGAGACCGTGGGAACTAAGAGATTCCATCTCTCACTTAGTTTTAATAATGAGGGTTCTTGTATAACAGTTTAATAAGGCCAGTTTAGAATTATGAAGTTATACATTACCAAGATGTCTAGGTTACCTTATCTTTACGCATCATAGCATTGGTGCGATTAATAAAAGATAGAGTTCAATTTTATTTGCAAATCACATGAATGCTTCCTATTTCTCCATTCTAAACAGTATTAAATAGATCTAATATCATATAAAGCAGGTTATGATAATTATAGACATCCAAGCACAAAAAAGAAATACAACTAACATAAGAGTCTTAGCTATCATGGTCAAGTAGGATCCTCTGTCTTCTTAATTGCCACTTCTTCAAAACATGCGCTTCGCAGATGGGGTCAGGGGGTGTCCCCCCGCAGGGATCGAGCCTTTTTAAAACCTGTGTTTTTTTAATGAAGTTCTTCCTTCGAAATCAAATATCTGCCTTCAAAACCTGTGTCCCTCCTTTAAAAAAATTTACAGTGAATCCTAAGCCTCCTAACGAATGGAGTTCACATGCTATATCAATATAATTACATCACCATGAAAAATTACATTGAATCCTAGGCCTCCTAACGAACGAAGTTCACATGCTATATTAATATAATTACATCATCATGAAAAATTGAAAATATGTAAAATGGTAACCACGAATTTGATTCATGGGATCCATTCACATAACATTCACACATGGTGACTATGATAGCCAAATCAATCGCTACAAAATAAAGGTCAAATAGTTCGCTGCAAAACAAGGATTAGTTATAGCAAATGCAATCCACATTTTTTACAACCTATAATGTTACTATGTTTTCTTTAATCCATGTTAGTATCAAGATTGGCTGTAATACCACTATTGGGAGGCAAGCGCTAGGATCCCTAGATATTGTGCACAGATCTCTGTAGAAATACTTTTAGACAATGATGATTCAAGATCCATACCTGCAAGATCTCTCTGATTTAATCTCGGTTTTACAGCAACCCAATAGTCTCAAGACCTTTTATTGTATTTCTCTATGCTCAAACTCGCACCAGGGTGTGGGCCTCTTCTGCAAATTCTCCTTAGTCTAAAAAATGAGATTTCTCTTATGTGTTTTTCCTAGAGAGCAATAGCGCATATTTATAAGCTACAATAGGGACCTTAAGAAACACATAAGGGATAGGCTTCTTATGAAAACTAGAAACCCTAATTCGACCCAAATTAGAATTTAGATCCATAAATTATAATTCAGTCCACTAGAGAATTATAATTACACTCTTATTCTTATCTCAAAATAATATTTCAAGCTTCTTATTATTAAATGCTTATTAATCTCTCCACATTAAGATTTCAGATATCCATCGATTAAATAATTATTGGCACCTATATTTAATCGATATCTTTATAATTTCTTGAGACTTTACATTTAACTTATTCGATGGGTCAGACACAAAGTCCACATGTAAGGTTTGACATAATCAAAATTTATAAGCTTCATCAAGAGGTTATCATCAATCCCTATTACGGGATGTGGATTCCGTTAATAAATTAATATGCACCATTCACGTAGTGTAGTCATCCAATTTACTAAGATTATTGACCCATAAAAGGTCTCACTCTTTTGTAAATCAAAATGCCAAATACTAAATGCATGTGTCTATTATTTATATCGGGATTAAAGTACAAGCACTAATAATAACCATTTGGATATTAATCATCTTATATAATTAGTATAAAAACAAAAACCTAAAAACGGTCTTGTTCAATACACACAAAGTGTACGAGCATAACGAGTTGAAACTATACCGTTTCCCACAGCCAAGACAAGCCTACTAAAATATCATGCTCCAATCGTACTGATGGTGTGTTCAGCTCCATCCAGATTGTGAACAACAATAACTTATATTTTACAAGAACCGACAAATAAATCTTCCGTGTGTAAGCTGAACTCTACACACCAACTTGTCTACTTTATAAAATAAGAGACACACTTATGTATAATAAATAATAATGCAACTATTTGCCCATACAAATTCTCATTAAGATGAAAAAGCAAACTTTACTCACAAGTAAATCAGTCAAACATAAATACATAAGTATGCTTTTAGTATAAATTTCCAACAGTGAAGACGGGCACAAACCGCTACAAGAGAGATTCTGCAGGTACGTGTGAACAAGTACCACAAACACATATATTATGTTTCAAACAATAAAATGGAAGCCTGTGAAATACACCACTAATAATGATAAAGAAAAAAAAAACATTATCCATTCATAATAATACATAAGTCTATTGCTTAACCATACATATACACATTGCAATAAAATACTTAAACATATACATAATTCAAAATAACATGTCCATCAGTCTTTAACTCCAAAATAACAATGAGGGAGATGGCATGACTCTTCTAAAAGCCAACCATGGCCAAGCCTCGGCAACCAAAATAACCATGCAATGACCACGTCGAATGACTAGTAGAATACATCATCCTAATTCCACTCATCTACACCACGAGGTATTATTGGGGTTCCTTCTGGGGGCCCGTCGATTGTCGAACTGGCATTGGGTTCAATACTTGTATCACCAATGATAATACTATTAACATGACGGTTAATCAAATATGGAGATATATAAGACTATTATGATGTATCAATTGAATTAAAGACAAATTGATTAAAAGAGAGCAATAATCGTAAGCTAGGCATATTGTGCATATGAATATAACATGAATAAGGAATCATAATTGGAGATACAGTTGTTGGAAATTTATACTAAAAGCATACTTTTATGTATTTTTCTTTGACTGATTTACTTATTAGTAAAGTTTGCTTTTTCCATCTTAATGAGAATTTGTATGGGTAAATGGTTGCATTATTATTTACTGTGCATAGGTGCATCTTTTATTCTATAAAGTAGACAAGTTGGTGTGTAGAGTTCAGCTTACGCACGGAAGACTTATTTGTCGATTCTTATAGAATATAAGTTATTGTTGTTCACAATCTATATGGAGCTGGACACACCATCGGTACGATTGTAGCATGATGTTTTAGTAGGCTTATCTTGGCTACGGGAAACAGTATAGTTTTGACTTGTTATGCTAGTACACTTTGTGTGTATTGAACAGGACCACTTTTAGGTTATTATCTTTATACTGACGATATAAGATTATTAACATCTAAATGGTTATTATGAGAGCTTGTACTCTTAATCCCGATATAAATAATAGATACATGCATTTAGTATTTGGCATTTTAATTTACAAAGGAGTGAGACCTTTTGTGGGTCAATAATGTCAATAAATTGGATGACTACACTACGTGTATGTGCATATTAGTTTATTGACGGAATCCACGTCCTGTAATAGGGACTGATGATATCCCCTTAATGAAGCTTATAAGTTTTGATTATATCAAACCCTACAGGTGGACTTAGTGTCCGACATATCAAATAAGTTTAGTGTAAGGTCTCAAGGAATTATAAAGATATCGATTAAATATAGGCGTCAGTAATTATTTAATTGATGGATATCTGAAATCTTAACGTGGGGAGATTAATAAGCATTTAATAACAAAAAACTCGAAATATTATTTTGAGAATAAGGACAGGAGTACAATTATAATTCTTTAGTGGACTGAATTGTAATTTATGGATCTAGGATCCTAATTTGGGTCGAATTAGGGTTTCCTATTTCTATAAGTAGCATATTCCTTATCTCCTTCTTAAGGTCCCTATTGTAGCCTATAAATATGCGCTATTGCTCTCTAGAAAGGATATACAAGAGAAATCTCGTTTTTGAGAGCAACGAGAATTCGTAGAAGAGGCCCACACCCCAGTGCGAGTTCGAGCATAGAGGAATACAGTAGAAGATCTTGAGATTTTCAGGCTGTTGTAAGATCGAGCTCAAATCAGAGAGATCTCACAGGTATGGTTCTTGAATCATTATCATTTAAACTTATTTCCGCAGTAATCTGTGCGCGATATCAAAGGATCCTGGCTGCTGCCTCCTAACAGTGGTATCAGAGCCAACCTTGATACTGTATATGAATTGAACAGAATATAGAAGGATTATAGGCTACTGTAAAAAGTCATGGCGATCGTGTTTTGCTGTAACTAGTTTTGTAGCGGACTGTCTAACCCTTGCTTTGCAGCGATTGATCTGGCTATCATGGTCACCATGTGTGTATATTATGTGAATGGATCCCATGAATCATATTCATGGTTACTGTTTTACATATTTTTAATTTTTCATGGTGATGTAATTATATTGATATAACATGTGAACTCCGTTCGTCAGGAGGCTTAGAATTCAATGTAATTTTTCATGGTGATGTAATTATATTGATATAGCATGTGGACTCCATTCGTCAGGAGGCTTAGGTTCAATGTAAATTTTTTTAAAGGGAGGGACACAAGTTTTGAAGGCAAATATCGTTTTTGAAGGAAGAACTCCATGAAAAAGTTCTAGTTCGGGGGCACTGCCCCCTAACCCCTGCCGGGGATGCCGCCCCCGGACCCCCTTTGCGAGGCGAATATTTTGAAGAAGTAACAATCAAGAAGACAAAGGATCCTACTTGACCATGATAGCTAAGACTCTAGTGTTGGTCGTATTTTTTTGTGCTTGAATGTCTATGAATATCATAACTTCTTCATATGATATTAGATCTATTTAATGCTGTTTAGAATGGAGAAATAGGTAGCATTCATGTGATTTGCAAATAAAATTGAACTCCAGTTTTTCTTTTATTAATCACACCAATGCTATTATCATAAAGATAGGGTAACCTAGACATCTTGGTAATATATTACTTCAAAATTCTAAACTAGTCTTATTAGACTATTATAGAATAACCCTCATTGTTAAATAACTAAGTGGGAGAGGGAACCTCTTAGTTCCCACAGTCTCCATCATTGTTTTGTAGGAGATGTAATTAATTTATGTGTTGACCTTAGAGTTTTCTTCCTCATCGGACGAGTTAATTATGGAATCTCCAGTACAAATTCCTATATGGATGATTTAGGGTAATTATTAGTATAGGTCACCTCTCCATCTGATTGGACCGAATACAGAATAATGGACCTTGAATTAAATGATGGTATACACTTAGCTATAAATAATAGTATGCTCTCCATCTGAGTCACTGCTATTATTTATAGGACCAAAGTCATGGCAGCTGTTTGGTTTTGCTTGGCACGGTTTATTGCCTTGATAGTAAAACTAATAGGTTATATCCTACCTAAATAAAATAAGTATGGTAGAAGTCTTCACATCGAAGCATACTATGCATAATGTTTTAGATTGCTATCAGATTCTTTTATTAATTGGCAGAGGGAGCCGTTTTTATTTTAATCCAAAGTTTATTTTCCCATCATAATTTCTTGATTATGTAATTTTCAAATTTAAGATGGGAACTTTCAATCCACTTGCCGTAATTCTCAAAGAACACAAACTCACTGGACCTAATTATATTGACAAGAAAAGAAACTTGGATATTGTGTTAACTGCTGAAGAGTACAAATAAGTGCTCACTGAGGTGTGCCTAGAGAAACCTCTGGACGGTTGTACCGATGAGGTGGCTGTCCAGGCATACAAAAAATGGATCAAGGCTGATGAGATGGCTCGGTGTTACATGTTGGCATTTATGTCAAATGTTTTACAACATCAGCATCAGTCTTCTCCTACTGCCTATAATATCATGTATAGTCTTAAGGAGATGTTTGGTGATCAAGATTGGGCAGCAAGGCAAGTTTCCATGAAAGAACTATTTAACACTAAGATGGCTGAAGGTGCCTCTGTAAAGGACCATATTCTAAAAATGATGGGACACCTTAATGAACTAGAAGTCCTTGGAGCTGAAATTGATGGGGAAACCCAGGTCGATATCATTCTCCAATCCCTGACCAATTCCTTTGAGAATTTTCGCCTAAATTACAACATGAAGAAGCTCAATTATTCTTTGGTGGAATTACTCAAGGAACTTCAAGCTGCTAAGGGCCTTCTAAAAAAAGTTAGCTAGTGTTCACGTTGCTGAAAAAGGTTTTGTTTCTAAGCCAAAAGGCAAGAAGAAACAGAAAAAGAGTCAGAATCATAATGCAGTTCCTCAAGATGGCAACGGACCTCAGGGAGGAGTGAAAAAGCCCAAGGACAAGTGTTTTCATTATAAGCGAGCAAGGAGCTGGAAAAAGCAACGTCCAACTTATTTCAACAAAGTGAACAATAAAGGTAAATTTCATTCACTAGTTGTTGAATCATGTTTGGCGGTTGCATCTACCAGTACCTGGTGTGTAGATATAGAAGCCACTAATCATGTTTGCAATTCTTTGCAGATGTTCTAGAAAACCAGGCAACTAAGTGATGGAGAGATTTATTTGCTTATTGGTGATGCTACGAGAGTGGCAGCGTTGCAGTAGGAAATGTTTATCTTAGTTTTAATAGAGATAGGACTTTAATTTTAAAAGATTGTCTTTATGTTCCCTCCATTAGGAGAAATTTAATTTCTGTTTCCAAGTTGATTAGAGATGGACATTCCATTTATTTTAATAAATTTGTGGTTATTAAGTACAATAAGCGTTTTATCTGTTCCGGTTCATTGGTGGATGATCTTTACATTGTTGATCCTATCTCTCCTAAACTACAACTGACATAATCGAATACCACAATTACCCTACCATGTAAGAGAAAGAACCCGTCACAATTGAACCAAACATATCTTTGGCATTTATGCCTGGGTCATATCAATCTAAACCGGATTTCAAGACTGGTTGCAAATGGACCATTAGATTCATTGGAAGTGGAGGCACTTCTAGTCTGTGAATATTGTTTAGAGGGGAAAATGACCTAGCGCCCTTTTTCGGCAAAAGGCTATAGGGCCAAAGAACCGTTGGAATTGGTTCACTCTGACCTATGTGGAGCAATGAATGTCCAAGCAAAAGCTGGATTTGAGTATTTCATTACTTTTATTAATGATTACTCAAGGTATGGGTACATTTACTTAATGCGCCTTCAGTCCGAATGCTTGGAGAAATTCAAGGAGTATAGGGCGGAAACAGAAAAACGTCAAAGTAAGAGTATCAGGACACTATAATCTGATCATGGTAGCGAATACCTCTTTGGAGAATTTAGGGATTACTTAGCACAAGAGGGGATTATATCCCAGTTGTCTGCACGAGGTACACCTCAACAAAATGGTGTAGCAGAACGAAGGAATAGGACTCTTATGGATACGGTGATGTCAATGATGAGTTATTCGGATTTACCTAATTCGTTCTGGTGGCATGCTTTAGAAATGGCTGCATACATTCTAAACTTAGTTCCATCTAAGTCAGTACCTACTACACCCACAGAAATATGCACTGGGCGCAAAGCCAGTTTAAAGCATGTTCGGATTTGGGGTAGTCCAGCACATGTGATGAAAGGGAACACAGATAAGTTGGAACTAAGAACGGAAGTTTGCATTTTCGTTAGATATCCTAGAGGAACAAAAGGTGGTTTGTTCTATAATCCTCAAGATCGAAAGGTCATTGTTAGCACCAATGCTCGATTCTTAGAAGAGGACTATGTAATGAACCACAAACCCAAAAGCAGAATTATTCTAGAGGAATTAAGAGGAGAGAGACCTACACAAACTTTTCCATTACCAGCAGCACACGAAGAGACACCACAAGATGGAGAATTTGGCTTTCCATTACCTCGTCGTAGTGGGAGGCTTGCCAACTCTCAAGTTGATGATACTCCAGGTGAAACCACCAACTTGCTGGGTGACGAGCCAGATCAGCATGTCGATGATGGTACGCCAGGATTAGTTTTAGCACAGCATGACACTACTCATACACACACACAGGGTGTGCCTCGTCGTAGTAGGAGGGTTGTTCATCAACCTAAGCGGTATATGTTCTTGGGAGAGTCATTTGACAAAGTCCCTGATGAGCTAAATACTGAACCCTGTAACTATAATGAAGCACTCCAAGACAAAGATGCAGACCTATGGCAAAAAGCTATGAAATCAGCAATGGAGTCTATGTACTCTAATCAAGTCTGAGATCTTGTAGAACCACTAGAGGGGATAAAACCTATCGGTTGTAAGTGGGTCTCAAGAAGAAAAGAGGAGTGGATGGAAAGGTTGAAACCTTCAAAGCTAGGCTTGTTGCGAAAGGGTTTACTCAGAAAGAAGGAATCGATTATGAGGAGACTTTCTCGCCAGTAGCTATGCTGAAATACATCCGGATTCTTTTATCCATTGCAGCTCATTTTGATTATGAAATTTGGCAAATGGATGTCAAGACAACTTTCCTTAATGGAAATCTTGACGAGTGTATCTATATGGTGCAACAAGATGGATTCATAGCTGAAGGCCGTGAGCACATATTGTGCAAGCTTAAGAGGTCCATTTATGGACTTTAGCAACCGTCTAGATCTTAGAACATTCGTTTTGATCAAGCTGTTAAATCTTATGGTTTTGAGCGAAACCCTGATGAATCTTGTGTGTATAAAAGGTGCAACGGCAGTGTAGTGGTTTTCTTAATACTTTATGTAGATGACATCCTACTCATTGGAAACGATGTTGGGATGTTGTCTTCGGTCAAAGTATGGTTGAGCAGTCAATTCGATATGAAGGACTTGGGAGAAGCTAGTCACATTCTAGGGATCAAGCTCTTGCGAGATTGGAAACAAAGAATGTTGGGTTTATCTCAAGCGGTTTATATTGATGCGATTCTTGCCCGTTTTAGCATGCAAGATTCCAAGAAAGGATTTCTTCCTTTTAGGCATGGAATTACTTTATCCAAGGATCAGTGTCCTAAGACACCTGATGAGATAAAAAAAATGAAGGAAGTACCTTATGCTTCGGCGGTGGGAAGCCTCAGGTATGCAATGCTATGTACTCGACCTAATATTTGTTTTACTGTTGGCATGGTTAGCAGATACCATCTAATCCAGGAAGAGAATATTGGACTGCGGTAAAGCATATACTTAAGTATTTTAAGACGACTAGAAATTATATGCTGATTTACTAAGCTGAGAGTTTAATACACATTGGGTACACAGACTCGGACTTCCAGTCAGATAATGATGCCAGGAAGTCAACCTCAGGATTTGTCTTTACCATGGGAGGTGGAGCCATAAGTTGGAGGAGTGTCAAGCAATCATATACTGCTAATTCTACCATGGAAGCCGAATATGTGGCAGCTTCTGAGGCGGCCAAGGAGGCAGTTTGGCTTAGAAACTTCTTGATGGATCTAGAAGTGGTACTTTCGGTAAAATCACCTATAATACTTTATTGTGATAATACTGGTGCGGTTGCTAATGCAAAGGAACCTAGGATGCATAGGAAGGGTAAGCACATCCAGCATAAATATCATCTCATACGAGAAATCGTACAGAGGCATGATATAATTGTAACCAAGATTGCATCGGCAAACAACCTTGCAGATCCTTTTACAAAGAGCTTACCGGCAAAGAGCTTTGATAGTCATGTAGAGGAAATGGGGTTGAAATACATGTTAGCATGGCTTTGAGTCTAAGTGGGAGATTGTTGGAAATTTATACTAAAAGCATACTTTTAAGTATTTTTCTTTGACTGATTTACTTATTAGTAAAGTTTGCTTTTTCCATCTTAATGAGAATTTGTATGGGTAAATGGTTGCATTATTATTTACTGTGCATAGGTGCGTCTTTTATTCTATAAAGTAAACAAGTTGGTATGTAGAGTTCAGCTTACCCACAGAAGACTTATTTGTCAGTTCTTATAGAATATAAGTTATTGTTGTTTACAATCTAGATAGAGCTGGACACACCATTGGTACGATTGTAGCATAATTTTTAGTAGGCTTGTCTTGGCTACGGGAAACAGTATAGTTTCGACTCATTATGCTAATGCACTTTGTGTGTATTGAACAAGACCACTTTTGGGTTATTATCTTTATACTGACTATATAAGATTATTAACATCCAAATGGTTATTATGAGAGCTTGTACTCTTAATCCTGATATAAATAATAGACACGTGCATTTTGTATTTGGCATTTTGATTTACAAAGGAGTGAGACCTTTTGTGGGTCAATAATCTCAGTAAATTAGATGACTACACAACGTGTATGGTGCATATTAGTTTATTGATGGAATCCACGTCTCGTAATAGGGATTGATAATATCCCCTTGATGAAGCTTATAAGTTTTGATTATGTCAAACCTTGCAGGTGGACTTAGTGTCCGATATATCAAATAAGTTTAGTGTAAGGTCTCAAGGAATTATAAAGATATCGATTAAATATAGGCGTCAGTAATTATTTAATTGATGGATATCTAAAATCTTAACGTAGAGAGATTAATAAGCATTTAATAACAAGAAGCTCAAAATATTATTTTGAGAATAAGGACAGGAGTACAATTATAATTCTTTAATGGACTGAATTGTAATTTATGGATCTAGGATTCTAATTTGGATCAAATTAGGGTTTCCTATTTCTATAAAAAGCATATTCCTTATTTCCTTCTTAAGGTCCCTATTGTAGCCTATAAATATGCGCTATTGCTCTCTAGAAAGGATATACAAGAGAAATCTCATTTTTAAGAACAAGGAGAATTCGTAGAAGAGGCCCACACCCCGGTGCGAGTTCGAGCATAGAGGAATATAGTAGAAGATCTTGAGATTTTTAGGCTGTTGTAAGATCGAGCTCAAATCAGAGAGATCTCGTAGGTATGGTTCTTGAATCATTATCATTTAAACTTATTTCTGCAGTAATCTTTGCGCGATATCAAAGGATCCTGGCGGCTGCCTCCTAACAACAATGACATACTAGTTGGCATTCACGAGGCTATATTCTCTATAAGGAAAGCGTATGACATACAGAGGAGAATATCGCTAGGGGATCGGTTTAGCTGCTCGAGGAGCGTCAACCAACTCCTACATAAACTAATCTAGTAGTGACATAAGGAATACCCAAATTGGTGCCATCAAACCTAATAAGGGTACAAGCTAAGTGGCGCCAACTCAACATATTAAAACTATCCCAAATTCATATCATTCATACTTATCATCCATCGTGGCAATCGTCTCATATTCATACATAATCATTCACACCTATAATCGAACATAGTGATCATCTCATATTCGTACAAAGGGAGTATTAGTCATGAGGTCGTATTTAATCATAAAATTCAGAATTGATCAAAGCAAGTATCATTTAAACAATGCATACTAAATGAGTTATTGGAGCTCAAACCCTCTCAACCTTAGCTATACCTATTTTGGCTCACAAGCTCATGCTCAGTAGAAGCTCCATCTCCAATTTTGCCTCAAATCTTGCTAGGAAATATGGGTACATGATTTAATCATGCTGAGGGCAAGGTTGACTTAAATAATATGAATGCATTGAATTAAGAAATCATCAAGGTTATTTACTAGCCAACGCTATACTAAGATAATATGTATTCCGTAGTCATTCAATATGGTGTATTAAAAAAATGTCCATGTTTCATTGGGTTCATACGGCTTAGCCGTGCATAAGTTACAGCTTAGACGTGTGGTATAAGGTTTCTTTTAATTTCACCTACCTTTACAGCTCAACCGTATGTGAGTCTATGACTTAGCAACATGAAGCATATGGCTAGGCCACGGCTGAGATATAGCTTAGCCATAGTACAATCCACGACTTAGCCGTAAGTCAGCCATAAAGGAAAACTACATTTGGGGTTCTTTGGAAAGCTAGCTGTAAAATAGCTTACGAATTAGTGATGAGTCTTTCAAAATGCATATTTTCATACATATTTTGACCTATTTTAAAAACTTATTAACTTGAAAGAGCTTCTTTAGTGTCATATCATGGGTTCATGCATTTTAAATTCATTTTTATATTTTTTTGCATAAATTTTTTAAAAATCACACTTTTTGCATAAATTCATGAAACTGCTATTTTTGGAAAGTCCATTTTTGGAAAGTTTTGTGCAAATAATTTTTCTCATGAAATAAATTGAGTTTTCATCATCATTAGTTCATTCATATAAAATCATGAAGAATGATGTACATTTTTATTATTATTTCATGAGAGATGGGCTCATAGTTATGCATTTGTGATCTTAGGGGTAAAATAGTCTTTTCACATGAATTCACATTTGTCTTGTAAGAAATTGATTATATGGGTCCCATTTGTAAATAATTGAGGCTAGGAATTGATTTTCAAGAAAAAGGAGAGAAGAATTGAAGAAAAAAAAAGAAATTGGAAAAAAATTGCAAAAAGTTGGCTTCATGATCCCACACACACATGTACACATGTGGGTTACACTTGTAGAACATCCAAGATGGGGTTCATTTATTTGTTGCACATTTACAAGAGATTTTGAGGAGAATTTGAAGAATATCTCATCAAAGCCGGACAAGGAAAGCCACATAGGAGTTCTTTTTGGAGAAGAAGATTTAATTAAAAAAATAAAAAAATATGCAAGAAAGATATTCCTCATCCAAAAGAGGATTTTTGATCAGATTTTGGCTGAAAAGGAAAAGGAAAAAAAATCAAGGGAGAATTATTTAGAAGATCTCTTCAAGTTTGGAGCCAACAAGGAGAATTTTCCAAAAAAGGAAAGTTTACAATGCAAAGAGATAAAAGGGGAAGTTCTACACCTCATGTGGGCTAAGTTTAATTCCAAGAGAGGATTCTTATCCCTACTTCATCTCTCAAAAGATCTTAATGAAAGGTGGCACATACAAGAAAGGAAAGAAGCATCCAAGAGGGACTTCTAAACAAAGCAAGCAAGGAAAGAAAAGAAAAATAAGAAGAAAAAAATTCCAAAAGATATTGCACATCCAAAGCATTGTTTGGAGCCCTTTTTCTTTCATCTTTTTTATTATTTTTAAGATTTTAAAGTTTGAGAAGGAGCAGGAATTGAAAAAGTATAAATAAGGCACCCCTTTCCCATATTCTTCATGGAAGAATTACCCACCTCCCACTTCTAGATTTCTACATCCATCTCTCCCTCTCTTTGTCTCTCCATCTTAAGTCACCAAGGAGGCTTAGCCCTAAAGCCACACCACCAACCTTGAAGTGTCAACTAGAAGGAGGAATTCTCATCCATCCTGGTATGTAATTGTTTGTTTCTTTATTTTCAATCTTTTGTAAAACAATTTTATGCTAGTAAAATTTGTTTCTTTTCAATTGTTCTTGTCTTTGAATTTGTGGTGTTCATAATTTTAGTCTTGTTTGTGATTGGGTTTATTTTCATTCTTGTTTAAATATTAGGATAAAATTGGAATCGCAACTAGTAACCCATCTTAGTAACCTTTTCAATATACTTTGTTTCTTCGGATACATTGTATGTTTGGAGGAAACGCGAGATGGAGTTAAAGAGGTTTGAATGAAGAAAGCTTAGAGGCCAATTCCAAAATTTATTTCAACATTGAATGGAGATTTGTTATTCTTACTTGGATTGACGACCCAAGATAAAGAATAAGACCCTGAGACAACACTTCTAATCTTGTTGAGCCCAAATTGAGGTAAGAAATTGAAAGAGCAATCTACAGCCTTTGATTTCCGTTGTTTACCACCTTTGACTTCTGTTGTTTACCGCCTTGACTTCTTGTTATTACCGCCTTTGACTTCCTGCAATTTTATTTTATTTCTTGCACTTTTGTTATTTTTCTTGTTATGTTCATGTTGATTTTAACTTTTGTTTTTGCATAGTTTGATGGTTGAATTAGAATTCATTGCATGTATTTTTACATCATAAGATTTTGTGCATATTTAAGTTGTTGAAAATTAAGCCTTCAAATCTAAATTTGATAATAAAATTCGGACTCAATATATAAACAGCATAACTTAACATTTTCAGCAAACTGCAGAAACAGTTTTTGGCAAAAAGTTCAAAGTGGGTGGACCAGTCAAGTCATAATATTTTTCTTTGAAACTTGAGAAAATTAGAGTTTAGGATGTTGTCTTTCATTCCTCAGAATTTCAGTTCAAAATAATTTCGGAAGGTTTGTGAACCAGAGGCTTAAAATTTGCCAATCAGTCAACCCGAATCAAAATTTTTGCACAAAATTTTATAAAGTTGTCATGTTCATGCATTCATAACTTTTTAGTTTTAGATCCTTTTTTACTTCCATTTTTTTTGGTTAGTTTCTTACATCAGTAGAGCATAAATTCCAGCCATTAAATTTAGATTTAGGATGAATTAAAATAGTTCAAATCATGCATAAAATTTGCATCAGCATACTAATTTTTCAAACTTGGAATTTTTTGGCATCTCATGGCATGCATTGCATTACTAATTTTACTAACTTTCTAATTTTAAATTTATTTCTATTTTTATTTTGTTATTGTTTTAGGTAATTTTTAGAATTAAAGATCTTTCTAAACTTGTTTTAATTGAAGAGTTTAAATTGGAAAGTTTTTCTAGTTTTAGAAATTCTAACCTAGGAAAGTTTCTAACTTTTGTTTATTTTGTTTCTAACATTTTTTAGTTTAGTTAGTTTCTAATTTTAGTTTTTATTATTAGAAGTTCTAACTTGTGCTTTAGTTTTGTAGCAATTTTAGGTTTATTTTTGGAATTTTTAGATTTATGTTTCTAGATTTAGGAAAGTTCTTTTTGCTTTTCATTGGTTGTAATTAATTTAATTTTGGTAAGTAGGATGCTTATATTTTTTAGTTTTTAAATTATGCTAGTTTTAGATTTTATTTAGGACAGGTTACAAGTTGAAAATACCTTAAAACACATTGCTCCTTGAGGATCGACCTGGTCTTACCAGTTTTATTACTACATCGCAGTTCTGCACTTGGAACTCATGATCAAGTTTTTGGTGCCGTTGCCGGGGAGCGCCATTTAAGGTAACTTTTCTAACTTCCCTTATTTACATTGTTTTGTGGGTGTGTTTTAATTTTGGCATCTTTCTAGAAATAGGAGGACATGCATGGAATGGTAAGCCGCCCTAATTTGGAATAGGAATGTGCATGGAATGCTAGAAAGTACACATCACTGCTAATTTTAAAAACTTTCTAAAATCAGGAACAGTTACTGTTTTTCAACTTATCTCAACTTCTTTTGAGAAAAAAGTATACCAAAAGTGATCTAATCACTGTCCTTATTCTTCTCGGTGTCTAAGGAGGCCTTTGCCCCTGAAGTGCGCGATAACTTGACTGTTTAAGAAACTGGTCCTTCAAATGGGTCCATCTATGACTCTACCACTTCCTGGTGGCTAACCTGGCTGAGTTGGTTTCATAGGACTAGATTGGAAAACTTAAGGAAACTTTTCAACCCTAGAGAGTTATTTAGTTGCTTTCATAACTTAGGTTTTTTTCATTTTCATTCTAAAAAAAATTCCAAAATTCCAAAAAGAAAGGACAAGCCCTCTCAGCCAATTTGGTAAAACGGATCAGCGCACAGATAGAAAGGAAATCTCCTAGACCCTCTAGTCCTTTGAGATTGTTTCTAATGGCGAGTGGGTCCAGTAACAATGATGCCCAACTTAGGAATGGGAATAATAATGGGGACCACTATGATGTGGAGGTTAATTAGCCACCTAGGACTCTACGTGATTACTTTAGCCCCGCTCGACAAACTACACCATCCTATATAGTGATGCCCTCAATCACGGGTCAATTTGAGATCAAACCAGGCATGATCTAACTTCTACCCAAGTTTCATAGGCTTGACTCTAAAAGTGCATACCTGCACTTAAAAGAATTTGATGAAGTATGCTCAACACTTCAGTTACAAAATGTAGTGCCGGATGTAATCAAACTTCAATTATTTCCGTTTTCTTTGAAAGATAAAGCTAAGACTTAGCTCCACTCTCTTAGACCAAGTTCAATCAACACCTGGAAAGGCCTAGAGACTGAATTTTTGAAGAAATTCTTCCCACAGCATAAGACCAACACTTTGAAAAGGGAAATTATGATATTCAGAAAAAATCTCAAGGAACCCTATTATAAGTGTTGGGAAAGATTTAACGAATTAATCCTTGCATGTCCTCATCATGGATATGAAACATATCATCTCATCGAGATTTTTATTGAGGGTTTAACCCCTGATACCCGTCAATTTATTGAGATGATGTGCAATGGTCAATTCGATCAAAAACAAATTGATGACACGTGGGAATTCTTGGAACTAATGGCCAAAAATGCGCAAAAATGGGCCTCGTCCGATTGGGCAGATCAATCCAGGTCATTGAACCAATCTAAGGGAGGAGGAATCTATCATTTGGACAATCAAACTGAAATTCAAGCCAAGCTTGCTGCACTTACAAGAGAAATAAAAACCCTAAAACTTGTAAAGAACAAGGATACAATCATGGTTTGTGGTATTTGTGCTTCTGAAGATCATTTGTCAGCAGACTGCCCAACTAGACCTGCATTAGAGGAAGCAATTCAAGAATAGGCTAACATTTTGAACTCATACCAAAAGCCGTTCAATACAAATACCATGGGGAACACATATAATCCTTCATAGCAAAACCACCCAAATTTTAGCTGGAGGAATGGACCAACTGCTACACCTGAGTATAATCCCCAAAGACCATCAAATTCTGGTGCATACATGTCTCCACAGCATATTACATCTTATGCACCACAAGCTCAGAATAGATCATTGGAGGAGTCCCTCAGTATGTTAGTACAATCTCAACAACAATTTATGCAAAATATGCAAAATAATCAATAGATGATTCAGAATAACCAGCAAGCTATCCAAAGATTAGAAGCTTCTGTCGAACAAATCAAACGTAGTCTTCAAGTTCAAGGGAAAGGAACATTTCTTGCTCATCCTCTCCCGAACCCAAAAGGCCAGTTTGAAGTGAACAACATAACTAACCTAAACTATCAGGAGCATGTTCAGGAAATCACTCTATGCAGTAGCAAAGAGCTTCAAGACAATTCGGAAAAAAATAAACAACATGTCTCCTTGGATTTGAATGGAAAGATTAAAAAGGATAGTGCTAATGTAAAAACTATTGTTAAGAATGAAAAAGGTCCTGACCCCCACAACTATCACACCCATTGCCCCTTTTCCACAAAGATTGACCCATCCCAAGAAGTCAATCCCAAACTAGGAGATCTTAGTCATTTTCAAGGAAGTTAAAATCAATATTCCTCTATTGGATGCAATTAATCAGATTCCAGCCTACATCAAGTTCCTTAAAAATCTTTGCACTGTCAAGCATAGGATGAATGTATAAAAGAAAGCTTTCTTCACTGAGCAAGTTAGTGCACTCCTAAACGGTAGCACATCCCAGAAATATAAAGATCCGGGATGCCCCACCATATCATGTACCATTGGAAATCACCGGATTGGTCAGGCTTTATTAGACCTGGGGGCCAGTGTTAATCTATTACCTACTCGGTTTATCAACAATTGGGGCTAGGTGAGTTGAAACCTACCAAAGTTACTTTACAAGTAGCAGATCGTTCGGTCAAGAAACCAAGGGGGGTAATAGAGGATGTACTAGTGCA